>CM028135.1:29080000-29727500 GCA_016271365.2 Neoceratodus forsteri
ACCACCACCTCTCCCATGAGACAAACAAAAGGCACAATGGAGGGGTTCAGTGCAGGCTGTGGCATACCCCATTGGCAGTACCAACAGGGAACCCAGAGCCCAAAGTGTGCAGTCCGGATTAAAGTGCACATGGCTCCCATAAATAGGAGTGCTGCTATAGCCCAGTCATGGATGGACATGGCAAGTGTGTCTGCAACCACTACACTGGCCCACACAACATTTGCAACAGTGCCAGTCTGGAAGTGCTTGCCCTACAACACTGTAGTTGCAATGGCCACTGTGCAGATGCCCCCACCTACCTGTCAGTGTCATGCCCATCCAGCGGGGGTCTGGGGGCACCTGCACAGTCTAGTGGGAGGGCAATGGGGAGATCCAGCCACACCACAGTGGCACTCTAGCATACACCCAATGCCAAGGACAGGTCCACACAGTCCCAAACTGCACATATCACCATGGTTGATGCACAGGTGCTATACACAGTGCAGCACAGGCATATGCAGTCTGACATGCAGTCCCTTGCACTCTTGGTATCTGTGGTACCTGATCCACTGGCAAGGTTGGTCAGAATGGCACATGGGGGGCACATACAGCTCAGGTACTCCGTACAGATCTGCTGACCCAGCCAATGACTTTGGCTCTTGCTGGTTTTGCTGCTCTGTACCACATACCACCACCATGATGGAAATAACTGCCTTACTGTTGGGGCATGAGGGTGCCCATCTGCTATACCTAGCCTTGGCCGCTACCATGACTTTCCCTTGGAGGGACATGACAGCCGGTCCTTGGATGACTGTGGCCATATCAGCCACTCTGGTGAGCCTGCCATGGGTGCTGCTGCCAGAGCTGGACTAATGCACCATGTGCTGCCACTGTCCTGAGCCTCTCTATGGCCATGGGGACATGCATGGAGCAGGTGGTGAGCGGTGCCTGCAGCAGGCACCTTTGGCAGACTGCAGGATGGTGTCTGTCGGTGCCCATGGGAATGAGTCAGTATAGGTCTGCCTGTTCCATGCAGTGGTGTTGTCCTGGTTGTCTGCACTGTGGCATGTGCATAACAAGTGCAGTGGCATCGGTGGTTGTAGCCTCAGCAGCATCTCCCCTTGTCCCCCATACCCCAACCGTGGCATGGTTGTCAGTGTCTGTGCACACATGCAGTGCTCAGCCTTGCTTGATCCAACCTGCATGGCAGCCACACATGTGTAGTGGCCAGCTGTCTGGTAGGCATGGCACTGCAGTGAAGCAGCAGTAGCACATTATGGAGTGGCTCATGGTTGGTCCAGTGATGGGATACCACCAGGCATTCCCTTCCCCAGCTACTGCAGTGGTTCTGTGTGTGGCAGCCCCTGCCAACAATGCCAGCTGTAATTGTTGTTCTGGACCCTGCAACCATTGGGGTGCCATGCTGACAGACTGCACAGCGGTGTCATTGCTAGCATCCCTGGACCCCCTGTGTTTGACTGCACTTGGAGGGCATGTGACGGAGAATGCCCGGTGGGCATGATGATGGTTACCACCCAATACTCCAGTGCTGTGGTTTGTATGGATCCAGCATATTGTAGTCCTCCAATCACACTGCTTTGTATGGGTGACTCAAATAACATACGACCCCATTTAGCAGGCCACCGTATCCAGTCTCTCTTAGCCCATCACTATGTATGCCACCCAGAGGATATTCCTGGCACCCACCTGCATGTTGTCACAGTGCCTGCTCATTTGATACACAGAGATCATCTGTGTGGTACCGCACATGTGGCTACAGCACAGATAGCGGGTTTGCTACAGCTAGGACACTATCATCTGCCTTGCAGTCCCCCCCCATGACACTAGTTATTCTGCTGCCCCCCCTTCCCAGACTGTCATCAGTGTTGCATCATAATGCTGTTCTGAGTCCGTGCCATCCACCACCTCCTGATCCAACCCTTCCTGTTCCCCGTAGCTTCTGCTGCCCCCAACGGCACACAACCAGCAGGTCTCTGGCACAGGTTAGCATGCCACACGGCTGTCCTGCTGCTTGTGGCATTCCCCTCCTGTGCACTTCTTTTTTTGCAGTGCAGGAGTGGCTGTGCAAGGGGACTTTGATGCTGGAACCCCACCTGTACGAAAATCAGGTGCGGGGTCCCTGGTGCAATGGGCTTCGATGCAAGCTGCTGTTTGGCATGGTTTGTGTTGCTCTAAGGGCCTGACTGAAAATCAAGCCCCTGGTCAGAATCAGGAATGACACAAGGTGCGGCACAGTGAGCCCCTTGCATCACGTTTCTGTGACACAAGCAACTTGTGTTATTCCTGACCCATTGAAAATCGAAACCAATATCTCATTTTTGGTGGGGTCCTCCTTTTGCGATGTGGTTTTGCCAAGACAGACCAACTTAGTTACAACATCTCCTTTTCAGTGGGGTCTTTCTTTGACACAGCTTTACAGTATATTTACCCTGGATAGCCAAGCTGAGATGCAGTATCTTATTTTCAGTTGGATCCTGTGTTGACACTTTTGTACAATATTTACCCACGGTAGCAAAGCTCAGATGCAATATTTCATTTTCAGTTTGGGTCTGCTGGTATCCATTTTTACATTGTATTTATCCGGGACAACACAGCAGAGAAGAAATACCTAATTGTGAGTACGGGCACTACTTTTGCCCATTTTTACAATGCATTTACCCAGGATAGCCTGGCTAGGAGATAGTTTCTCATTTTCAGTTGGGTCCAGTTTTTACAGTGTATTTTTTCCTGGACAGACCAGCATAAATGCAACACCTTTTAATGAGGTTTTGTTATGCTGGGGTCCTGTTTTTTTTACATATTTTTATTATATTTTCAAACTGGATAGACCATACAAGATGCAACATCTGATTTACAGCGGGGTCCTGCTTTCACACATTTTACACTGTATTTACCCAGAATAGTAGAGGTGAGATGCAAGGTCTTGTTTTAAATTGGGTCCTGCTTTTACACTGTATTTTTTCAGGAAAGACCAGTTTAGATACATCTCCTTTACAGTGGATTCTGCTGTAGGGTCCCACAAAAGGGTGGCAAGGGACACCACAGGGGAAGGAAACAGCTTCTGATAGGGGACTCAATTGTTAGGGGGTAGAACTGGGGAAGGTAGAGGAGAGGGAAGTAAGGTGCCTGCCTGGTGCCATGGCTTGGAGGGACAAGAAGCGAATCCTCAGGATTGCAAAAGCAGCATCACAGGAGAGGGAACTAGATATCATTGTCCACCTTGGGACAAATGACCTAGCTAGGCATGAGATCAGTGCAGTGCAGGATGAAATTGTGGAATTGGGGAAGGGTCTCAGACAGGTAGCAAGCACGGTTACCTTCTCAGAGGTGCTGCCAGTCCACGGCAGGGGTGAGGCTAGGGTACTGCACACCATGCGGTTTAATGAATGGTTGCAAAACTGGTGCAGAGCACAGGGCTTTGGCTTCATTGGGGACTGGGGGTACACCTGGAGAGATGAAGGTCTATACTGGCACGATGGTCTGCATCTGTCCACGAAGGGAACCAAGCTCCCAAGTGACAGGTTTAAATGCTTCCTTGGCAAGCTTATAAACTAGCCAAGGAGAGAGGTGCTGATAAGAGGCAGGAAATGTCAAGTCTCCCCCCACAAAACATGGCAGGTAGTAAGGTAAACACAGAGGTACAGAGCTCAACAGAGGGCAGAACAGGGGTAAATGGAAAAATAGACAAGGGCAATAAGAGCAGGGATGGGAGAAAAAAGGATAAAGCCAACATTAAATGGAGGGCAATGAGTACCAATGCCCGTAGTCTGGGAAACAACCTCCTGAGCTAGTAGCCTTGATGGAAGATGAAAAATTGGATACTGTGGCAGTCACAGACACATGGTACATGGAGAATCATGACTGGGATGTCAACATACTGGGGTACACAGTCTACAGAAGGGACAGGGAGGGTAAAAGAGGAGGTGGAGTAGCTCTATACATAAGGGAAGGGATCAAAGCTACAGAACTAAAAAGTAAAGGGGGAGGACAAGAGGCACTCTGGGTCACCTTGGAGATAGGGAATGGCATCCCAATCCGCACAGGGGTTGTATACAGACCCCCATCTCAAGGGGAGGAAACGGACAAGAAAATGATAGATGACATTCTCAAAATGGCTGAAAAAGGGGAGACACTGTTGATGAGGGACCTGAATATGCGAGATGTTAACTGGATGACATGTACTGCAGCCACATCCAAGAGCAGGGTCATTCTCGATGCCCTGCTGGGGGCAGGCCTCAGACAGTTAGTGTTGGAACCCACTCGGGAGGGAGCAATACTAGACCTGGTACTCTCAAATGGAGAGAGGATCACAAATTTAGAAGTCAGTAGACATCTGGGAACAAGTGACCACTGCATAGTGTGCTTCACAATAAGCACAACCATGGAGACAAGCTATACAAAAACAAGAATACTGGACTTTAGAAGGGCCGACTTTGGCAAAATGGGTGAATTCCTGAGGAATGCACTAGCAAATGGCCAAAAAGGAGGGGTGGAAGAACAATGGAGAAAAATCAAAACTGCTATCATAGAGGCAACAAGCCTTTGTGTGAAACAAATAAAGAAAACAAAGAGGAGTAAAAAACCACTATGGTTCTCAAAAGAGGTGGCAGGGAAGGTTAAGGAGAAAAAGGCTGCATTCAAAAAGTATAAGGAATCACAGAAGGAGCACGACAGAGAACTGTATCAATTAAAGCAGAAAGAAGTGGGGAAGGCAGTCAAAATAGCAAAGGCCCAAACTGAGGAAAAATAGCCAACTCAGTTAGAAGGGGATAAAACCTTTATAGGTACATTAGGGAGCAGAAAGGTTAAGGGAGGAATAGTGAAGATTAATAAAGGAGAGGGGAGGTGGGCAGAGGGAGACAGTGAAAAGGCAGAGATACTGAATGAATACTTTTGCTCAGTATTCACAAAAGAAGATGAGGAGGAGTTACCTAAACCAGACAATAGAAGCACTCTGGGTAGGGAGGTTGACACCAGTCCATTTACAGAAGAAAGAGTCCTGAAAGAGCTCCTAAAACTAAAGGTGGACAAAGCAATGGGGCCTGATGGGATTCACCCCAGAATCCTAAAAGAACTAAGGGATGACCTAGTGACACCACTGACCACACTTTTTAACAAATCATTGGAGGAATAGGTGGTACCTGAGGACTGGAGGAGGGCAGATGTGATTCCCTTTCACAAAAGTGGGAGCAAGGCAGAAGCTGGAAACTACAGACCTGTAAGTTTGACCTCAGTGGTAGGGAAAATGATGAAATCACTTCTGAAAGAAATAATTGTTGAGTATCTAGAGGCCAGCGGGCCACAGGACCCAAAGCAGCATGGATTTACAGCAGGAAGGTCATGTCAGATGAATCTAATTGATTTCTTTGACTGGGTGACCAAAGTAATAGACCAGGGAGGGGCTGTAGATATGGCCTACCTAGACTTTAGCAAGGCATTTGACACAGTCCCGCACAAAAGACTAATAATCAAGTTAGTCAGCCTGGGAGGGGGTTCCAGGGTGGTAGCCTGGGTAGCAAACTGGCTGCACAACAGGACACAGAAGGTAATAGTGAATGGAACACATTCAGAAGAAAGGGGGGTTACTAGTGGAGTACCTCAAGGCCCAGTACTGGGTCCAGTCCTCTTTAACATCTTTATAGGTGACATTGCAGAGGGTCTGGAGGGAAAGGTATGCCTCTTTGCAGATGACATAAAGATCTGTAACAGAGTTGATACACAAGGGGGGGGTAGAAAGGATGAGAAGGGACTTGGCAATGTTGGAGGAGTGGTCAGACACATGGCAACATAGATTCAATGCAAAGAAGTGCAAAGTAATGCACCTGGGAAACAAAAACCCAGGAGAAGAGTACATAATAGCAGGGGAGGTACTAACAACAACATAAATGGAAAGGGACTTGGAGGTAGTAATATCAGATGACTTAAAGGTGGGTAAGCAATGTGAGAAGTCAGTAAGGAGAGCCAAGGCGATACTGGGATGCACAGGAAGGGGCATCACAAGTAGAAAAAGGGAAGTGGTTATCCCTCTGTACAGACAGTTGGTGAGACCCCATATGGAATACTGTGTGCAATTTTGGAGACCCCAACTATGCTAGGACATAGACAGGATGGAAACAGTCCAGAGGAGGGCAACTAAAATGGTGCAGGGTCTGCATCAGAAACCATATGAAGAGACTGAGGGAGCTTAATATGTATACCCTTGATGAAAGGAGGGGCGGGGGGCATGATAGAAACTTTAAGTACCTCAAGGGAATCAACAAAGTCCAGGAGGGTAGCATCTTTCAGAAAAAGAGATGTGTAAGAACAAGGGGGCACAATTTAAAGATAGAGGGGGGATGGTTTAGGGGTAAGGTGAGGAATTTTTTTTTCATGGAGAGAGTGGTGGATGCATGGAACCGCCTTCCTGGGGAGGTTGTTGGGTCTAAAACAGTGGGGGAATTCAAACATGCATGGGACAGACATAAGGCAATTGTAGTGGTGGGTTGCAGGAAGTAGTCTGTTGGTTAACTAGAATCTGCAGCTTATCCGATAGGAAGGGAAATGGACAGACTGGGTGGGCCAAGTGGTCCTTATCTGCCGTCGAAGTCTATGTTTCTATGTTTTATTCATTATTACATAGTATTTACCCATGATCCCCCCCCCCCGCAGTTTGGGCCCTCGAACAGGGACAAGTAGCAGCAAGATGGGAAACAGTGATGTTGAAGATCAAATTAGGAAAGTAAGAATGGGAGTGACCCATAGACCTTCAGAACAGGAGGAGAGCGGGGGAGGGAGAGAGAGAGAGAGACAGACAGACAGAGAGAGAGAGAGAGAGAGAGAGAGAGAGAGAGAGAGAAGGAGCTGGGGCAGAACTAGAAAGGGGGTAGCAAAGGGGAAGGAGGTGGTGGTGAGAGAGCTAAACCTGCCAGCTACTGATTAGGTCATTCCATTCTAGTGGTCAGGAGCTCCAGAAGTCTGGCTCTGCTGGATACGTTGCAGGGCTGCCTCAAGTTAGTTAAGGAACCCACTAGACAGGCTGCCATTCTGGATATGGTGCTCACCAACTCAGAAGTATTAGGAGTAGTGAGGGTGGGGGAACCACTAGGATCCAGCAGCGGCCATAACTCGATATGGTTCGAGCTGGCCCTTGGAACAAGTAAGCCCTCATCAAAGATTGAAGTCCTAGATTTCAGAAGGGCAGATTTCAGCCAGATGAGGGAACTGGTCTGGGACAAGTTAGTCAGAGTGAACAGCATCAGAGGTGTGGAGGGAAGATGGAGGAGCAATCAAGGGGGCCGCTATCGAGACAACAAAAGTCTTGCATGAGAAGGGTAATCAAAAGAAACAGGTATAAAAGACCAATACGGTTCTCTGGAAAGGTCAGGGAAGCAGTGAGAGCCAAAAGAAGGCCCTCACCAGGTACGCGGAAAAACAGGGGAAGGAAGAATAGGGAGAGTCCCAAATGAGAACAAGGGAACCCAAAATGAGGGTCAGAAAAGCAAAGGCAGGCACAGAGCTCTATATTGCGGAGGGGGTCAAGGGCGAGGAAAAACAATTCTTTAGATATATTAGGAAAAAAAGAAAGAAGGGAGGAGGAATTGTTAGGGCAACATAGCGAGGTAGGAGGAGGGCAGGCAGAAAGCCTTCTGCTCTGTAGTCACAAGGGAAGACAGAGGGACTCTGACAGAGAATGGCATTAAGGCAGCTGTAAGGGGGATTCCTGAGATGAGGCAGCAAGTATTTACCAGTGAAAGGGTTTGGAAAGGGCCTAGCAGCCCTAAAGATAGTTAAGGCACTGGGGCCAGATGGGATGCATCCGAGGGTGCTCAAGGGACTAGCAGCAGAATTAACTGGACCTGTGGTGGGGCTATTCAATAGCACAGTTCAAACGGGTAGTTCCAAAAGACTGGAGGGTACCAGACGTAGTCCCACTCCATAAGAAGGGAACAAGGAGCAACCAGGTAACTAGAGATCTGTCAGTCTTACCTCTGCTGTGGGTAAACTGATGGAGGCACTAGTCAGAGGACCTGGTGAACTACTTGGAGAGCAATGGACTCCATGATAGTAGACAGCACAGGCTTATGTCAGGAAAGCCTTGTCAGACCAGCCTGACATTATTCTTTGACTGGGTAACAAGGGTCGTGGATAAGGGCCATGCTGTGGATTTACTCTACTTTAATTTCAACAAGGTGTTTGACTCGATGTCACACAGATGTTTGCTGAAGGAGCTAGAGGATCTGGGTATAGTGAAAGACACAATTAGATGGGTGCGAAACTGATTGGAAGGGAGACAGCAGAGGGCTGTGGTTAATGGAGTCAAATCAGAAGAGAGGGAGGTCACCAGTGGGGGCCACAAGGATTGGTCCTAGCTCCAGTCCTTTTCAATCTGTTGACTAACGACATGGGAGAAGGACTCCAGGGCAGACAAGACTAAGCTCTGTGGCAGGGTAGACAGTGAGGAGGGGGTTAGGGAGATGCAGAGAGACTTGCAAAAGCTAGATACATGGTCAGAGGTTTGGCAGTTGAAATTCAATACCAAAAAGTGCAAGGTGACGCACATAGGGAGCAAGAACCTGAGGACAGAGTACTGGATGGTGGGGGTGATAAAGCTGTGTACTATCTCTGAGGAAAGAGACCTAGGGGTCATCATCAGTGACTCCCTAAAACAATTAAACCAGTGTAACAAGGCTACAGGAAGGCAAACAGAGTGCTGGGGTGTTTGCAGCAGGGGATATTGACAGCAGAAGGAAAGAGGTAATTCTACCTCTCTATAGATCATTGGTGAGGCCCCACCTGGAGTACTATGCCCAGTTCTGGAGGCCTCACCTAGGAAAAGATAAAGACAGGCAGGAGACAATGCAACATAGGGTGACCAAAATGATTCAGGGCCAACAGGACAAATCTTATGAGGGTTGGCTCAAGGCACTCAACATTTACTCGCTCGCGGCCAGGCTGAGAGAGGGGAGATGTGAAAGAGACAAACAAGGAAAACTGTGAGGACCTATTTAGCATAAGCAGTGGGTCACGAACATGGGGGCATGAGTGGAAAATGATGGGGGGGTGGATTCAAGAGGGAAGTGAGAAAGTTTTATTTTACAGAAAGTGCGATGGAGCAATGGAACATTTGGCCTGGTGATGTGGTGAGTGCCAAAACTATCAATGGTTTCAGACACATTTGGGACAGAGTGACGGGCGTAGTGATTGTGCATGGTGATAGGAGTAGGGCAGGGAGCACAGGGGTGGATAGTGTGAGTTAGAACACTGTATGGACAATAGGTCCCAGGTTTGTTAGGGTTTATGGGCAGACTGGATGGACCAGTGGACTTTTTCTGCCATCATTGTCTAAGTTTCTGTGATAGCACAACGGAGATGTAACATCTCATTTTTAAAAGGGTCCTGCTTTTACGCATTTTTACAAAATATTTACACAGCTAAGTGGAGGCCAGGGAGGTGGGTGGTCCTGAGTGGGTGGGGGGCAAATGGTTGGGTGGTGCTTGGGATTGGTGGGTGGGGGTACACTGGGCATCAGGGAGGATGTACATTGCATGTGGGAGCGGTGATCATGGGGGGATCACTGGACACCAGGAGGGTGTACATTATATGTAGGAATGTTAACTGGAGGGAACCGTGTGGGTGCAGTGATGGGGGTGCTTTATGGCTCTACACAATGCAGCCACACAGTCATACATAGTGGCTTTGTGCGACGTGATAATGAGTCCATAATTGGCATGCAAATTGGCCTTATCACCTTGCATGTCATATTGATTCAGTAACATAAAAGAGCTGACTATGGCTCACAGGAGCACCGGCACTGTCCCATCTGGTTTACTCTAGAAACATAGGAATTGTTGGCAGATAAGGATCACTAGGCCCATCTAGTCTGCCCGTAAGCCTATCTTTGTTTACGGCCTCCGACCCTGCTTTATCTCTGTTCCATTTCTGTGGGTCATATTCATTCAGAGCTGTGTCAGCGCAGTGTATAGTCACTATGTCATATGCTGCCACTGCCCCTTATTCAGCCAGTGCCTCAGGGTCGGAACTTCGTAAATGGTGGAATACTGCCCCCTGAACCAGCCATGTGCTATCTCACATGGTGTGCTGCACAACGCATGGTGCATATGGCCAGATGTAAACAGGGGGCCACAGGTGGGTGTGGATCAAAACTGGACCTCCAGACCTGGACCATATTAGTAAAATTTGGACTGGCTGGATGAGCCGGACCAGGTGAAAGTTGCACAAATATTGCTGCTTTGGCCATTCTGGCTGGGTGGGCCAGTCCAGCTTTTTCTGGTCCAGTCTGGTCTGGTTTTTATCTGTGCCCAAGATGAGGTGAAAACCAGACCACCAGGATCAGACCAGATAGATAAAGGCTGGACCAGTTCATCTGGATTTTTCTGATCTGGTACTGTTCAGGTCTGGTGGTCCAGTTTTCACCAAACCTGCCCCAGGTCACTTGCAGTGTGACTGTCCCTCTTGCTAAGTTAGTTTTAACCTGTTGCTTCAGTAGCACGGACCATCATGGTGCTTCTTCCTTGGCACGTTGCTGCTTTCACACGGAAATGATACGCGGAGTGACACCATGGCAGATGGGGGCGTCCTGACTCGTTCTCTTGCATTACACTAACCTGATGAGTTCTGTCTCATGCAGACCCGACATCTTCACCTACACCAGGCACAGAGGGTGGACGGGCACAGAGGGTGGAGGGAGAGAGCAGGACAATTCGTTACACTCTGCTGGGGAATGTAAGGGAGGCTAGGGGTGGGACAACATGCAGAGGAAGAGAGTGGGGGGCTTTAACTTGCACCAGGGGCCAGATCAGAGGGCGGGAGGGGGAGCATCCAGATGGAGGGAACTCAGGCAGAAATCAGTGGCTGACGTGGCACAGAAACAGTCATGTGGCATCCATGATACTATCCGAAATCTAGCTGCCCGATTACTGCATGCTGACTTGTTTGAGCCTGATAAGAATCAAATCCTGATGCAACTCACGATGTCTGTGGGAAATCTGAGACAGCAAACATTTCACAGGCAGACAGTTTTTTTGTTACTCACCTCTGCAGTGCAGAAGAATGGAGACTGTAGCTGGCTGGATCAGCAGCTCCATCGTATATTAGCAGGCAGTTGTCCAGAGGCTCTTCCTCCCTAGTACTAGTAACCCGCCTGGCGATGTCAAATGCCCAGCCTGTGCAGGCTGACGGAGTCAAGACTGACATGCATGTAAGCCCCCCAAAATAGGCTTACCTGCTGGGACAAAGAGAAAAGGCAGTTTTACCCCTCCCCCCTTCCAAAAAGCAAGAGAGGAGAAATACTGCCTACGGGGAGGGAGGCTTTGGCTACCCCTTCCCCACGGCAGGAAGAAGAAAAGGGTGGAGAAAGGCAGAGCTGGTGGGGGAGAGAGAGAGGAAGAGTTTGGGAGAGAGAGAGGAAGAGTTTGGGGGAGAGAGGAAGCGTTTGGGGGAAAGAGGAGGGAAAGCAGGGTGGAGGAGCAGGGGGAAAGGGAATCCCAGGCCCCCCAAAGGAAACCAGAGGGCTGGTTTGGTGGTTTTGCCTGGCAAAGGCTCTGAGGCTGCATCCCTCTCTACTCCCTCTCTCCCCCCTTTCAAGTATAAGGAACAGGAAGGAGCCAGACAGCCACTGGGGCTGTGCAGGAGGGCCACTCAGGTTGATTGCTCAAAAGTACTGGGGCAGACTTTTTGGCCTTAAGGTACTGCAACCTCCAGCCATGGGCATCTGGGAGGCTGATGCATCTGGGACAGCAGATCTTTCTGCCAGGGGAGAAGCTGGGGAGACTAAAAAGGCACCAGGAGGAGTTGAACTGCTGTGCCCCCCCCATTGCAAAGATCAGAGGATCCATGGAGAGAAGGACGAACAAGCCTGCCTGGTGAAAGCCATATACAAAGGCCTACGGGCGAAGCTGGAAAGGCCAGGCAGGCTAAGAACTATGCCACCCATTTCATGGGAGATGACATGCTGTGGACTGCGGGGGTCATCGCCCTCTCCGGGCACTGTGAGTACCCCGAACTGCAGCTCAGGGGAGACCATTGATTTCTTTGCCAGGAGGGTCAGGAGGGGACCATCCTCTACACCAGTTTATCTTTGTTTTTCTTGGAACTTGTGCGAGTGTGTAAGGGCCCCAATGGTAAACAGCAGGTCTACAGACTAAGGGACCGTGAGGTACCGAATAACTGTGACTGGTCTGGGTGCACCCAGGGTAAAGGGGGGGGAAGTAGGGATTACTGAATGTTTGGTAACCATTAGGTTTTGGAGGAGTAGCCCCCACCTCCTTTGTATCAGCTTGTAGTAATACACTGAATATTTATTGTTCATCTGTTTCCCCTGCTGTGTGTGTAAAGCCATTGTGGGGAGTGATTGTGGGTCTGGTGGGTCATCACGGGCAGTCATTAGAGGGAAGACCATTATTTATCCTGGGGAAACGTTCTAACCTGTTCTACCCACAGGAGGCGACGCAGGGGCCCCAGGTGGGGGCACTAAGGCACCATAGAAACTACCAGTAAGGACTCAGGCCTGGCCTCTTGGGGAGGTACTGCTGAGCCCCCAAGACCACAGGGGCAGCCCAGGTAAGTGGGATTATCAAGGGGGTATTACATGCACACCCAACTCCACCAGCCATGAGGGATCAACCCCAAATGTGCTGCTTAAGGTTGACCTGAGGCCGCACCAACCTGACGAGTTCTTCTGTCTCATGCTGATCCAACTTCACCAGGTACAGAAGGTAGGGGTATGAGAACGGTCAGATAGAGGGAGCGGAAAGGTTTGTTTAATTTACACTGAGGCTGGAAGGGTGGGTGCGAGTAGGAGAACATGCAGAGGGAGGGAGGGAGCAGGAGGGATTGCTAAACTTGACCAGGGGCTGGAACAGAGGGTGGGGGTGAAAGAGCACCCAGAGCGGAAGGAGTGGGAGGGATGGCTAAACTTGCCTGTAGGGGGAGAGAGAGCATGTAGAGAGGGAATGGGAGGGTTTGTTAAAGTTGCATTGGGGGCTGGAATGGATGTTGGGTGTGGAACAGCACACAGATGGAGGGAGTGGGAGGGGCCTTTAAGAAATCAGCTGGTGAGGTGACACAGAAAAAAAAAAATAGTGCCACAATCTTTGGTTACGCACTTCCTGACGCTGCTCCCTCTTCTCTTCTGCTTGTAATACATCAGCACGGCCCTCACTATGCCGCAATAAAGAGTGCAGGGGGTGCATAGAGAGAGAGAGAGAGTGGGAGGAAGTGCACTGATTCATGCATACTCATTATGTGCTTTAACTCTACTGCGTGGTGCAAACATTATTGCAGTTATATGAAGTGTTCGGTATCCAGTCATGCCCTTCCAGAGCCCTCTGTTTTTTCTCCTCCTTAGTTAGTAATACATAAACATAGCTCTCACTGTGCAGCCATAAAAATCTTAAGTAGAATTAGAACTCTGTTGCCTAAACCTGCCCTTTGTCTTCCTAAAACTCCATCATAGCATTCTTTAGTCCCTTGGCTGCCTATTTAGTAATTCTGTGCATCACTATTGACGATCGCAAGCTCAATTCCCATGAGGCCGGTACTGTCTTGCACTGACATTGCATGAATTATTTATCCTGAATATCGAATTTGAGGGATGAATGAAAAGATTCCCAGTGAATAACTAAGAACTTACGTTTAAGGACACTTTATTGGAGGGGGGGGCGGAGGGTGCTATTATATCTTCCTTCACAATTAGCTCAGGGTAGGTGAGAGCAATACCCGTAAGTTTAGCATGTCTCAACCTTGACACATTGATTTTGCTGTACTGCTCTACCTCAGACTAGCATGCCTGTGTGACCTGTACTGTGTGTACTGCAGTCATATGCCATACACTCATCTCAATGATACTTGCCTGTCATGTTCCAGATACTGATGGGATGACTTGCCTGTTGCCACGTGGCATAAGTGTGTGTACCACCTCCAGTACTATAATGTCTGCCTGCCTGCCAGTTTCCTAATCCTGATGAACTGACTTTTTGTTTTGGTTTGTTAACAATTTCTATACCCAGAATAGCCCAGCTGAAATACATGTTATTTCCAGTGGGGTCCTGCTTCTACCCATTTTTGCAGTGGGGCGAACTTGAGCCCTGTGAGGTTAAGTGACTTACCTAAGGTCACACAGTCAGTATCTTGCTCTCACGGGGTTTGAACCTGCAATCCCCTATTTCCCAAGTAGTCGCTTTAACCACTAGACCCCCAAACTTCTTATTAATTCCAGAAAAGTCTAATTGACTTTATTTTTGAAACACTCCAAGCACCACCCTAACTGTCCAACAAGTGCTCCAGTTTATCCTCCACGTGAGCTCTGTAACCCCTCTTTCTTTGCTGCTGCCCTGCCCCGACCATAGAGCTACAAAGGCATATAAAATAATCTATGGGGTGTTGTACATTTCGAGTTTTTTACACATCGAGATCTGTGATACCACATAAACCATGAGTTTCAAGAAGAGTGGTTTACATAAGCAGTAGCTGTCAACAGGGAATGCATTTCCAGAGAATTAATGCATACCCCGGTTAAACTGAAAAGCATGAGGACGACAGCTGAGTGACTTTCAGTGCACCCAGGAAGTACAATAATTTTCAAGAAACCCATGCCCTGGATTGGGTTATTGCATTTATAAAATGGAAAATGTTTTTTATTTTTCATTTTTTTGATGGAAAAGATTTTATTTTCCTTAAGTTAGGTTGTTGCTACACAGAATATGTTAATTGGTAACTAAGGCCACGTGCCTTTGAATGAACCCCAGAAGTGCATTTATGCAGAGAACCATGCAAAATGCAATCCATAAAAAGAAAACAACTCATAGCACATTGTTTCACATCAGTGTTTATTCAGGTGTGTTTAAATATGGATCATTTAGAAGTATGAATGTCATCTCTGTAAACGGGAACATCACAGGCAGCTCTCGTTTAGCACAAATGTCCTGTCCCCTTTAAGGTAGTTTTATTTTTAGGGCCTTTCTCAGACAGCTAGTCAGAGAACCCACTCATGATGGGGCAGTACTGGACCTGGTGCTCTGAAACAGGGACAGTATTGTAGACATCAAGATGAGAGGCCACCTGGGACCACTGATCACCCTACATTGTAGTTGAACATAAGGGATCAGTCCTTTTTTTATTATTTTTTTTTTTATTGAAATCTAGGATTACAACTGCCTTTGAGCAGGAACTGCTTGTTTACAAAGGTTCCACATCAAAGGAATGGGGGGTATACATACATAACAAAGATCAACATAATAATACATAGTTTCACAATAAAAAGAAGTAAGAGACTGAGGCTTAGGAAATTCCAGTAATTCAGAATGTGCCAAATATTGGGTAGCATGACATACCAGCCAAGGGCAATCTTGGAAATAAGCACTGCAGGTGAGAGGGAAGTGGCTATGCAGGCAGGAAGGCCATTGTCAGAGGGTAGAGGGTGAGGGTAAAAGCTCTAAAGGGGAGGGATAAAAGTCAGGAAATGCCCAGGGGGGGGAGGAAAGGGAGAGGGGGCAAGGGGATAGGCAGGTAGAGGGGGGCAAGGCGAGGAGAGGTAGCTGTCAAGACTGAAGTGGAGGGCAGTGAGCGGTGGGCCCCTGATTAAGCAAGGCAGTCACAATGACTAGTTGAAATGAGATGTCTTTATGAAGGGCGTTGCAGGTGAGCTTGAAGGGAAGATATGCTTCTTTGCAGATGACACCAAGATAGGGTAGACACTACACTGGGGGTGGGAAACATGTGCGGAAACCTGAGAAAACTCAAAGAGTAGTCAAGGGCATGACAGCTGGGCTTTAATGTGAAAAAAAGTACAGAATTGTGTACTTGGGGCACAGCAACCCAGTGGTGGAGTACAAATTAGGAGAAGAGGTATTGACAGTCACCAAACAGGAAAGGGACCTGGGAATAATCATGCGTGATGATCTCAAGGCGGTGAGACAGTGCGACAAGGCAGTAGGTAGGGCCAGTGTGATGCTGGGTTGCATAGAGAGGGGTATCACCAGCAGAAAAAGAGAGGTGGTGTTGCCATTGTATAGATAATTGGTGAGAAGTCACCTGGACCACCATGTCCAGTTCCAGGACCACATCTCAGGAAGGACATAGACATGGTGGAGACTGTCCAGAGGAGGGCAATGAAAATGATGCAGGGGCGGTATCAGAAACCCTGTGAGGAGAGACCAAAGGATCTCAATATGTACACCCTGGAAGAGAGGAGGGAGAGGGGGGCCATGACAGAAACCTATAAATACAGGAGTGGGGGGATATGATACAGGCCTAAAAATACCTCACACAGTTGAACAAGGCACAGGAGGGGATTATTTTTCAAAAGAAAAGATGCATCAAAGCAAGAGAACGTGCAACAAACCTGGAAGGGGGAAATTTAGGAGAGAAGTGAGGAAGTACTTCGCCAAAAGAGAAACAGATGCCTGGAACAGTCTTCCAGCAGAGGTGGTGGAGGTGAAAACAGTGGTGGACTTCAAGCATGCATGGGATATGAACAAGAGAATCGTAGTTAGGATGGAAGTGGGGAGGAGGGAGTCAGAGATCAAGTAGGGTCTGTGGTGACAGTATAGGCAGGGACAAATTGGCAGACTGGGTGGGTCAAGCAGTCCCTATCTTGTTTCCATGTAGTTGAAGGTTTAAATTGTGTAAAGGTAGCATCCGTGTGTGCAATAGAAGACCCGTTCTGGTTGTAGGATTACCAATTTGCTCATTGTGTGATTTGGCTACTAAAGAAAATCCCGTCAGGCTTAGGATCAGCATGACCATGCATTGTGCTGTGATAATGCACAGTCACCTGTCTGATTTTACCAAATTAAATTTCTTTGATTTTTAGAGCCATTTTATAACAGCTGTTTAGTTTGATGTGCATCCATTTGGTACCGTAACGGTCATGCGGCAGGAGTTACTAGCCAGATGAACCCTAAGTCCCTTTCATCATCACAATAATGTAGCAGTAGTAGTAACACTGTATTTTTATAGAGGTATATTTAACAAACTCATCATTAGATCAAAGACCCATTTTCAAGATGTGTTATTATGTATTTGATCCTGAGATCTCCTGAATTGCAGCCCCAACCCAAACTGCCTTCACTAGACTGATGATGATTTCTTTAGTTACTAATAACACCATTTTTACTACTTTGCAGACTTTTATGACATCTGTGATGTGCTGGACTGTCGGGAGAACTGCTTGGACACAGGAGACTGTCAGTGCACTTCTGGGACTGCACTAGGACCAGATGGACAGACTTGTCTTGGTAAGGAGACATCAGTTCAGGGGTAACCATGAAACTGCTCAAGTCCCTGCATTATTCTATAGTATGCCGTGAGATTTAAGAGCCTCAGACATCACAAGAAAAAACTTTGTAAAGAATTGTTTGTTGCCTTATTGGTTCTTATATAAAAAAAGATGAAGAAAGTGGGTGATTTATTACCTTTTTATTGAACCAACAAGAAATTTACAGAATTAAGCTTTTGAACTACATAGAGCTCTTCCTAGTTCTGTGTTGTTCGAAAGCTTAATTCTGTAAATCTCTTGTTGGTCCAATAAAAGGTATCAAATCACCCACTTTTGTTCAAGAAAAAATTTTGAAAAGAATAATATTTAGACCTAATTCAATCAATCAATCAATCAATCAATTACGCAATCAAAGTCTTTATTTATCCAGGCGAACATCATTGAGCAGAGCTCTTTTATAAGATGGACGTGGTTAGAACAGGGTCAGGTAACATCCATCATAAAAACATATAAATACATGTAAATAAGTATATAAACATAAACACAATGGTGCAGTAATAGGGGAGTCAAATGATAAAGGGTTTCCTGTGTGTACTGTCTCCTTATTCTTTACTACTGATGATGTTGGCACTAAGATGGGTCCTCAGTCACTTGGGCTTCATTGGATTAGGTTTCTTGTCTGTGAACAACACCGTAATCATTTCCACAGCAGCCAGTCTAGATTCTTTTAATAGCAATTTGTATATCCCATGATGCTTTGCATTACTAAGGTATGTGCAATTTTGTATCCAAAACCAGTTATGATGTGACAAGCAGAGCAATACCAAGTCATTTGTGGACAAGCAGCAAGAGCAGATGAAAACCAAGTTACGAAGATCCTGTTTTGATGAAAATTCCAGAAGTTAAACACGTATAAGAGGAGAATAAGTGTATAATGTACTAGAAACTGGGCAGAGAGAAATATTGATGCTGATTGGCTGAAACCACCAACGAGCCAGGCAACTGTGAGGCAATAGAGACTGTGAAATAATGAGTTCCAGTCTCTATATGCTTCATTTCATTCACATAGTACTGTGCCCGTGGAATTTTTAAAAACAAATCCTGCCATGTTTTCTTTTCAATTAGCAAAGAGACAGCCTTCCCCCCCGAACTGTCACCAGGCACAACGGCAGTCACAGCAGTCACCACATTAGTGAGAAACATTTCTCTCTGCCCATTTTGTGAAGATATCTGTTTATGTAGGCAAAGCAGTTGCGGTGCTTATGTTATATTGTGCTGCAACCATATTGACTGTACGGTCCCTCTCCTGTCCCCTGACCCACCCATAATCACAGTATTACAGACCACAATGAAAAGAAAAGTGTCACAATACCCACAAATCTGTAAAAAAAAACAAAAAAAAAAAACAAACCGGATTATGGCACACTTCCCAATAGGGAAGTTACTGATGTAGCAGTGGTGGGGTTTGGGGGGGGGGAGTACATGTAAAGCCTGCACCTTGCTACCATCCTGGTCACAACATTCAAATTCTGCCCACTTCACTCCGTTCTTTAAAAAAACACCCACCTTTTAAATCCCTCAGCTGATTGTGAAGGAAATGTCTCAGCCATGGCCCTCACTCAATCCCTCTCCATTTGTTTCCTGCGATGCACGCTGTACTCTGTCCCCATTTGTTCCAGACCACCGAATTCCAAATGAAATACACCCGCAAACAAACAAACCAAAAAAAGCCCAAAAAACTAACACTGTGATTGTGGAGGAGACAGGACTGAGTACTACAGAAATGGTGGACAGCAATAAAGAAACAATTCAGTGAAAACTTCATACTAAAGTCATGTTTAACACTGCACTGCCCTCTGCTGGCAAATATACCAGTAGAGGTACTACTTTACGAACAAAACCCACTTCAATTTATTTGTAGTCATATATATATATATATATACACAAAATCACACATGCCCCCACAATGCAAAGCATCATGGGCTGCATATGCAAATCACCACAGAATATTATGCTGGTTCAACTTTAAGCAGAATATATGTATATTTTTTGTTTGTTTGTTTTTAATTTTCCCAATTACACAGGAAAATGTCACATGTAGCCCATTTTCTAAGTGCAGTAATACCTTCCAGGGCAGGCAGTATGGGCTATACCAGAGCTTCCAGGGACTATAAGGCCCTCTGCCTGTGGTGTCGGGCCTCATTACGCACCATGGGTGCTCCAGTGTATCCCAGTACTGCCCACCCTGTCAGGTATTATTGCTTACTTAGTTACATTGTATGTACTGCACTTATTAACTTTTTTCAAAGTTGTTACTGTGGTGATGAAGTCTTTTTAATGAATAGGTGTCTGCCGAAATAGAAATTAATAAAACCAGTATGTATATAACATAGAGAATGCTGGATGGGCAACTATGTACAACCAGCGTGTTCTGCCACAGAGGGGTGAACCCTGAGGTGGCAGAACACACTGGTTGTGCATAAAGTTGTTTATCCTGTATTTTCTATAGTGTATAGTAATAAGTGAAATGTGCAAGCAGTGGTTCTTTCACTTTCAGAACAAAACTGACTTATGCAGTCTCTAGTGGTTTCAGAATGCTGTTGTACCACAAAAGAGTACACTCACATTCCATGACCTTTGAACTGTGGTACAACAGCATTTTGAAAGGGATGGAATTCTGTACAAAACAATGCTCTACTATGGACAGTGTATGGAAAACCATACACAACAAGGTTATCCCCCCACCGAGTGGATACCATGATGACTGATGACCTCGAGAGCAAAGCTCGAGCAGTCCCTCAGTTGGCATGGTATCCACTCAGGGAAGAATAGCCTTGTTGTGTATGGTTTTCCATACACTGTTCTATATAGTGTATGGTGGACCACAATTGTGTCAGCCTTCGTGAACGCAACAATACAGCCCAGCATTACTTACTTTTGTTTTGGTTTGCTGACCACACTTGAACATAACCGCCTTCTGGCCAGCACATGTGCGTGACTCTCTACCAGCCACTGACCAATGAGGAGCGCTGATGGGGTCACTTGTATTATGATGTCCTCACTAATGCAGAACAAAAAGTCGTTCTGTGTTAGTGAGGACATCACTACTGCAGCAGAATGACTTTCTAAAGTGTATGCCTTTCCATACACAATTATGTTCCACCACACACTATAACTGTGTTTAAGGCTATGATAAAAAAGGTGGTCCTTGGGGTTTGCTTCTTTTTATTTTCAAATATAACTTATTTTTACTTTTGACTTTGTCATGAATATTTACCAGCTTATCATGTCACAGGAGGGTAACATAGAGCAAGACTCCAATATTCCTCTGGAACAAACGATGCACTTTTTATTACTATAACTAAGAAACGCAAGCCTGTGAAAGAAAAAAAAATTCCACTCTCCACTCCAGAAAAATTCTCAGAAAAATGCAAGGATCAACTTATTAATTTGTTCTGACCTTTTGTTGTTTGACATTAACCTATTATCAGCCTTTTAAACATTTTGCATCAACAAACTGTCCCCAACAGACCTCACAAATGTTGTGCTTGTGACATCACAGTTGCCTGTTGCCATGGTAAGAACTGTGATGTCGTAATAAGTGCACAGTAAGGTCAGAAAATCCTAATATCAGCTTTCGGTACAGAACTGCAAAACATGATAAAGAACATGTACACATTTATTTTTAAAAAGTTCTCTAGTGGGCGGCCCCAGTGTCCCAGTGGCGGCACACTGCAATACCGTGCAGGTGACCCAAGTCACCACATCAAGAGGCAGGGACACCACAACAGCTGCCAAGTAACAGTGTGCTGTGGTTAAGGGAAGGATGGCATTGGACTTTGGTGCTACAGCAACCCCTGTGGTGGGCCAAAGGAGCCTGTTCCCTCCACAATATGTCAGTACATGTAGCCGAGGGCCCTTCATGGGCTACATTGTACCAAGGGAGAGGGCAGAGACCAGGGAGAAAGCTGGGAGAAAAACCCATGACTGTCTATATGATGTCCTGGACTCCGAAGGTCTCCCATAAGTTCTAGTGCCTGATGATGCAGGAGCCTAATACCCATAGTGGACTGTCTCGGTGGGGGAGAGTGGCCCTTTCCCAGAGCCCCTGCCACAGAGGGACATGTGTAGGTTGCTACATAAAATAATGCTGTATTGTATTGTATTATAATGCATTGTAGTATGTTGTATGTAGTGTATTGTATTAGATTATAGTATGTTGTAGTGTATTGTGCTGTAGTATAGTGTATTATAGTGTTGTATAGCGTAAAGAAGAGTGTTGTTGTGTCTGGCTAGTGCTGAGCGGAATTTTCAAATTCTGACGGAATATAATTCCATGAAATTTCAGAAAATTCAATCTATTACCATGGAATTTGGTTGCAGGCAGTATTAAAATTCCAAAGGTGGAATTTAAACTGTGGATTAGTAATTAGTGGTTTACATATACCACAGATTAGGTTTCCAGAAACCACAGAAAGCTAAACCACGATTTATGTAATCCGCAGAAACAAAATGCTTGGTTTAAGTAATCTGCAGAAAATGAAACTGCATTTTATATAATTCACAGAAAACTAATCTGCAGTTTATGTAATCCGCGGAAGATGAATCCGTGGTTTATGTAATTTGCAGAAAATGAATCCCCAGTTTAAATTAAGACTTCGGAATTCTGCAGAATTTATTTGTAAAATTTGAAAAGCATTTCAGAAGTGGAATTGCCATTCTGCCTCAGTTCTTCTGGTGAAATTCTGCATGTCACACAGCTCTGTTGCTCACTTGCATGTTAATACCACTGCGGAGACCACTCTTGTGGTTATAAGAGTGGTCTCACACGCGTTCTTATGGTATGTGAAGTGCGAATTGAAGGTGAGCAGATCCGATACCCAAAGACTATGACACCACTGTTACAGCGTAAGAGTGGTCTCTGGGGCAGTATTAATATATAACAGATCAACCTCAATGAATAATATATACATTTTGTTTAAAACCTTACTTGAACGTTCCCGTTTTCAGGGTAGCTGTGCACATGGCAGCCTTCACTGAATAAGAATGACTCACATGCAGAGAAAAGGAATGCTACGATTGGTCGGGAGTGTACCCTCATTTTATAATATTATTTATAATATTAAATGCTGCAGGTGCCTGTGTGGCAGGATGCAAACACCATGGACCCTAGGACTTCTTATCCACACTTCCATTCTCCTTACAGACGCTGTCTTGTCCTGCTTTGAAAGTCTAAACAGAGCTCCTTTAGCTTCCACAGTCTCACCAGGGAAGCTATTCCACAGGTTAACCAACCTCTGTGTAAAGTAATGTTTTCTAATGTTTTCACTTATCTTGACCTCCTAGTTTGATTGCAGGTCCTCACATTCTACTAGGAGTCACCAGCTCAAACCATCAGTGTATACTCCACCCAATCATCATGCCCCCTCTACGCTGTCTGTAGAGTAAATTATTAAATTATGTCCAGTTTTTTCCCCATAGCACTTGTCTCCTAAAGCAGCAAATCAGCTCGGTGGCCTTGTGCTGGACCCTCTCCAGTGTCCTTTCTGTACTGTGCTACAGTAGCACCTCATTTCGTCTTTGTCATTTTGCAGATGTCAATGAGTGTGAGTGGAACAATGGCGGCTGCAGTGAGATCTGCGTGAACCTGAAGAGCTCCTACCGCTGCGAATGTGGAGTTGGGCGGGTCTTGGCAGAAGATGGAAAAACCTGTGAAGGTAATAATTGAAATTCACAAACACTGACAAATTAGGGATGCTATAATATGAGATATCCCATTATATGGGGGGGGGGTCATGCTGATGTAATGATGAAGTTCCACACCAGGGAAAAATGTGACTAGTGACCCCAGCAAAAACAAATTTAAAGCCATTGCATTAAGCTCCAATCAACTTAAATCTTGATTACATGCTGCCTTATCTGTCATTATCTGATTGTATCAGTTTTGCTTTTTTTATTAGATATTCTTTATCCCCTCATCTCAGGCTCCGGATATGGCTTTACTGGTCCACTGCTCAACTGTACACAAACTGATTCTGACCTCTGTTGACCGATGAAGCCTTGGAGCTTGCCCGCTCTAGTGGGGCACAGTTTGGGAGAAGAGGGCCAACCCAATACAGACTCACTGAGCTCTGATATTGGAGGTGAAGAGCAGATGGTGACAAGAATTATGACCTAGTGCCTGGAACCGGTCATCGTTAAAGACCTGGGAGGAATTTTTCTCCCCTCCTCACTCCTCTTATGACGTCTTGCTTCAAGGTGTCATGCACATGATGGCCTGTGTGTGGGGGGGGGGGACATTGATGTCACTTTTTCACCAATGAAATTAAAGCTCCTGGCGATCAGTGGATGTGCTGCAGAACAGGCGGCTGCATCCCTCTTTCCCTGGGGCCGCAGCTTGTGCCTCTGCAGTGTGATCGGGAACCCCACCAGCCTAGTGCTCCCGATGTTCAACAGGACGTGCTGCAGAACAGGCAGCTTTATCCCTCCCTCCTTCCCCGGGGGTCCTGAGTGCATGCCTCTGCAGCATGCTCAGAACCCCATCAGCCTAGAGCATGGGAGTCAGGCTTAGATTTGATCCCAGGTCTCTCTGCACAGCAAAGATATGCATTCAATCAATCAGAATTTATTTGTTAAGCACAACTACTGTACAGAAATGTTTAAAAATATCATATAAAACAAGCAATGAAAATCCTAATGCTAACAGTCAAAAATTTAAAGAGTCACTATGCACTTCATTCTAAACCTCAGAAGGGAACGCCTGGTTAAAAAGAAAGGTCTTCAATTCTGATTTAAAACTCTCAGTGGTCTGGCACTCTCTTATATGACAAGGCAGAGTTTTCCACAGGGTCGGCACCACATAGGCAAAAGAACGAGCTCCTGATGTCTTAAAATGGACCCTGGGGATCTCTAGCAGTCCCTCATCAGTGAAGCGGAGCCAATGGAGGGGGCGGTAAAGAAAAAGAAGAGCTTACAAGTAGCTGGGTCCCTGTCCGAGTAGGGCTCTGTAGGTCAGAAATCTGACCTTGAAGGTCATCCATCACCACTGGATGGGCTGCAGTCATAAACTGAACATTTTTATTTGCACTTTTCCAAAGGCACAGTAGTTTGTTGATACAATACTGCAACACTGGCAATTAAAGCAGCAGTATTTGTTAGCAACCATGTAGGTTTTTTGGTTTTTAGCAGCAATATTTTTTTTCTCTTTTTGTTTTCAAATACCAGCAACAGCTTAATCTGGTTCAATTTCAGATAATTTCTATCTGTATCTCCCCCCCACCATGAGGCTGTAAATAAACAGAATTGATTAGTACTTCTTTCCTGGTCAACAAAAACTGAAATAAAACTCCTGAATGAAACCACAGGATCTTTTTTTTTAATTAGTAATTTTTGCATTTTCCCCCATTTTCTCCCCGAAGATCTTGGGACCCTGGCAGGCACAGCACTGCATGCACGTGGAGGCATACACCCACTCTGGGTACCGGCTCAGCCCCTTCTACCCCACCCCTGGCTGTTGCTGGGCTCCCTGTTGCCCAAACTACCATCTTTCCTTCACCAGGTGGCAGCCAAGGGCCAGGGAAACTCCTCATCTCTCCCTGGGAGAGGAGAGCCACCTCGCGGCAGCTCAGTCCCGCTGCTCGCCTTCCCCCCTCCGCCGACCCCTGACAACCCAGGCTCGTTCCCGAACCCAGGTTGCTGCTGTGGCCTGAGGTGTGGTGTCCAGCGCCTCAACCCTCAGTGCCACCAGGCCGGTTGAAGCCGCAGGATCTTGACGTTTTTAAAAGTTCTGGCTACTGAGCCATGCCCGCCACGTAAAAATTAAATATCTTGGTACAGTGCTGTGTGCTGTTAATCATCAAAAGCAAGTAGTAGTAACACCATTGTAACACCTCCACAGTACAAATCTAGTACGTACATTTGGCAGGTAACTTCAGTGGAAGAGATTTACAAAAACTGTGAGTGTTAGACATATTTAATGACTTGAGGTATACAGAATTAGGTATAAATGCTGTTTGAAACCTATGTAACAGAATAAAAAGTACAGAGGTTGAATCTAAGGATGTGAGAAATACATTTTTGGTAAAACACTATGTGATGAAAATGTTTGCAGTCTAACAAATACTGCTGCTTTTGTATCTTAATTAAATTTAGAAATAAGGGGAAAATGTGTAACTGAATACGGTTTTCTAAACTTTGTGTTTTAGTATTATAAATATAGAGTAAATATAGTAGTTAGAATGGCTAAGGTACATGCCACACCATAACATGAAATTACTTGAAACAAAACTTTAGGAAAATTTAGAATAGATTTGAACAACCTGATTATTGTAAATATAAACTGTGTTTTGAGATAGTTTAAGAAAAGAATAGTTGAACTGAGAAAATATTGTGTGGTTGTATTGTGTGCATTGTTATGAATTTTATTTCAATAAAAAACGTTATTGATAAAAAAAATGTGCACTTCCAAAAAATGTACACAGGTTTCCACACATTAATAAAATAAGGGATAACACATGCCAGAGTGTGTGGTTATGCTGTATTATACTACATGAGGACCCTCACTTCTGATCAGAATCTAGGGTGCACACACTTTAGTCCTTAGCGAACTTCCCACCCACTCATTTTATTTCTCAATAAAATGACTCCTTAGTGCTTGGAACAGCCAGCTTATTACATCGCATCATCTACTTGGGTAAGGTCTTTGTGTTCAAAGACTAGTGGGAAGTTGTCAGTGGCTCAGAAGGTAGCACACTCGCCTCTGAGGCCGGGAGATCAAAAAGATTGTGGGTTCTATTCCCCACACCAGGCACTTGGGTTAATATCCCAATACTGACACTACAGTGCAGTATGAGAGGGATACCGCACTCCTGAGGTGCCGTCTTTCGGATGAGATGTTAAACCGAGGTCCCATCTGCCTGGATTGGTGGTAGTTCAGATGGATGTTAAAGATCCCATGGCACTTCTCGAAAAGAGCAGGGGAATTTCCCCCCATTCACTAAAAATGTCACCAACAGCTTAATCTGGTTCAAAGTCAGTTGGCATTCATCTGTATCTCCCTCCCCCCGGGTCATGCCTGAAAATAGGCAGAATTTGTCTAGTGCACTTACCTGGTCAATAAAAACAAAATAATAAAATAAAACAAAGTTGAGGGAAGGTGTTAAAAAATGCAGGAGGATTTGGAGTGTAGAGGAGGGGAACTAGGATTGGACGAAGCAGCCGATTGATACACTTCTGGAGATTTTTCTTACTTCTTAGACTTTTACCTACGGACACTGTATAATGCATGGGGAGCCCTTATTAACTGAAATCAAGCAGATTACAACCTTGTTATATCATTGTTATGACATCACTCTGCTGTTGATGCTTCTTGAGTATGTCATATCAATGGTATAACAAAACGGAATGCTCACAGCAATCAGTGTTCCGTAAAGTAATTCAGTAAAGTAATTCAATCCACGATTACACAATCCTGGTAGCCCATACACTATAAAATATGATGTATGGTCTTTGGTCAACAACCGCACTGGAAATACTTCTCAAAGTTGCCATGACACCCTAAAACCTTTTGAGCTGCACTCTCGAGGTTTACAATGATGTCATGGCAACCTCTTGAAGTGTTTACAGCCTGGTTATTAACCAAAGACCATACATATCCTCTATGTTACGTTCAGTGAACAATTACTTTTCCACTGTTTAAAACTAATGGGGCTGTATGTCAAGTGAGGGGGGGGTTCTAAGACTGGGAATTTGTAATCTGATTACTTTAGGATGTGAGGAGCAGATTGAGCATTTAAATTTCTTTATTTTTAGGTCCTTCTTTGCCTCTATGTGTGTGGGGACACATGGGGAGAAAAGGGCCATAACCACATGGTCGACACTTTAAGGCGCTGATAAGTGCGCACATTCTCTCTGCCCTCGCACGTAGCCACTTCTGACACTCCATTGCAGCTGCTACGATTTGTAAGATAACTACAGTTACTGGGTTTTATAATACCTGAATAAGGGCCTTTGGGGAAGTTCTTTAATTTCCTAAAAAATGTATGCATTTCCTGTCGAGGTATATAATTTTACTACCAGCCATTTGCAATACCGATACATAATAGGAAGTAAGACATCGAATATCTGTGATATTTGAAGTTTGAATTAACTGTTCCAGCCTCTCTGTTCCTGGCTGGTATTGCTGTTATTGTTCTGTTTTTATGTCTGCAGATTTAATTGCAAATGTTGAGTGTTTTTTTAAACAGCACAAAAAACTCAGAAATCTAGCTGCTTTATACCGCCTTACTTTTCCCCCCTGCCTCAGTCACTTCTCTCCTAGAAATGCAGTTTGCCATCTGCCCCGTCACTGACTCTTTTTTTTTTTTAAGCAATACAGAAAACTCTGAAATCCACCTACTTTATGCAGGTTTACTTTTAATTTTTCCTCCTATCTCGGGGACATCTCTCCTACAAAATGTATGGATCTTGACTGTACTTCTGGTACCGCTACTGTGCCTGAGAGCAGTGGAACTTTCTTGGTTTTCCATATTGTGCATGGACCTCCATCTCCAGTATGGAAAGCCAAGAAAGTACCACCCTCTCATGTACAGTAGCGGTAACGGAGCTACTACTGTCTGTCTCGTGCAAAGCAGTTTAGGTTAAAGGGGCTTCTGAGTGCTGTAATACCTCCCACAATACAAAACAAAAGTGTGTCCATATCAGAAAATATTCCTCAGTGTCACCCACAGACTGGAAAAACGCAACTGCCTCCTCAACCGTGCTCACTACCAAACCGCACACAGCATTACACACCACAGCCCCGGTATTAAACACATCCAGGGTTAAAAGACACAGAACAGAAAAAACAAAAAAAAAATACTTTCCAATAAAAATTAAACAAAAAGCAAGTGGTGGGAATGGAGGAAAAAACTGTTACACGTTGACGATGGGGGGGGGGGCAAATACAAAAACAGTAACTCTTGCTGTGGGGATGGTAAGTGTATACAACCGGCTTGTTTGTTTTTTTCTTTTGAGAACTACAGAGTCTCAAGCAGGACAAAACTCCATCACTGTAATGCAGGCAGAGGAACTATTTTATTAAAAAAACTTATTTTAAACTAATTTGTCACTAACAATTTTTTATTAAACCTTTTTTTTTTTTACAGTGTCCATTTTCTAAGCGCAACAATACCCTCCAGGGTGGGTGGTATTGGGAAATACCGAACCTTCCAGGGGCTATATGGCCCTATGCCTGCCACATCGGGTCTCATTATGCCCCTGGGCGGTCCAGTATTTCCCAATACTGCCCACCCTGTTGGGTATTATTGCTTACTTGTGACATACCCCAGAATGCAAGGTAATGTAATATAATATCTTGCACAGCAGATCCAAAAATATCAGTTTTATTCTGTGGCATGGACTGACTTAAGAATCTTTTTTGTCTTCACGAGAGGGTATTGTTCTGTTGATATTTCATGAGTGGCGAAGTCACGAGTGAGATAGCAATTGACCAATGGCCTCAACTGAAGATAAAAATGGTATCTTACGTCAGGCCTAGTCATAATCGATTTATACAACATGTGTTTAGAGGGTGTTGCTATAGAAACGGTAAAAGGTTGCAAAAGAAAAAAAGTACAAAATGTAAACTTTGCCCCTCTGTTCAATAATTTAGCATTGGGGATGTTCATGCTTCATGAGCATCAAAAGATATATGGTGCCTTGAATTCGAGAAAATATTCCCAAGCAAGCTCAGTGCGGCCAGAAGGAGTGAGATAAACCTCTGAGCATTCTCAGTGACCAACTTCATTTATCTTGCTATACCTAGTCAAGATAACACTTTTTACCTTGCTATTTATCAGTACACATGTGTTGTATATTAAATAATAATGTATGGTAGAACGTTGTTATATGTAGAAATCTAGCTTTTCATAACAACATTTTACCATCAGTGTGACGTCATGATGTTGTTAACCCATCGATGGTATGTCACATCGCTGAGTTAACAACTGGGAATGATCTGTGCATGTGTGCACCTTTTTTCCCATGAACCGACAGCCTTTTAGAAAGGGGCACAGTGGTGAGAATATGACCTGGAATGAGCACAGCGGTGACTGAAACTTCAAGAGTAAGGAGCCTTCTTCATTTTTCTTGGGACCATACACTAAAAAATATAATGTATGGGCCCTCTTTAGGTAACCGGTTTGTGTAATAATCTCGAGGTTGCCATGGTGATGGAAACCTCTCGAGCTTCACTCTTGAGGTTTACATGGTTGCCCTGGCAACCTCTCGACAGTTAACAAACTGATTACCGATAGTGGACCATACATTACCCTTTGTCTAATTGCCTGCTAAGCACTCTTCTTTCATTCGGTTTTGCCCTAGGGACAGATACCTTTCACAGTCCCATGCTCCTGCTGGATCAGAGGTGGCCTTCAGCTAAGGCAGTGGTGCTTGCTGATTTGACCAAAATGTAGAATAATGGACAGAAAACAATGCACAACAATTCTGTGTTTCCATCAAGGGGTTCTGATGACATCATAGACCTTGAGAACGAAGATGATTGTACGTACTAGCCTGGATCAGGCTGATAATGAGATATAACTGTGGTTAGCATTACCCGACTTGTATGTGTAACTATTTGTGGTTACCCAGATGATACTGAAAAGACTATTGAGGGACTAATGCGAGGAAGTGTGCTCTAGATACTTGGGAATTAGGAGACCAAATTTAAATCCCATAGGAGTCGTGTGCTTAATAAATAGAAGATTATAGGGAAAAGGTAATAAATCTGGGATGTGCTCTTCCTTTATTTCTTTCATTGTATGAGACGTCTGGCGCCATTTTAGGCCTGCAACCCAGTGGGACATTAAAGTGCTTATCTTGTGTGCTTACTTATTTTAAAATACAACAAAATGATATTAAACTGTTGATTTGGAGGTAATCTGGGTCTCTAATGCACATCACGCCCATAAATTTCCAAACATGTTGACAGCAACTTTTACTTGCTTTATTGTCCTTCAACCATTGATAGAAGAGGATTATTTCTACTGTACTTTGCAGCTAATTGCTCACATGAGACATGGATTACAATAGTACTGGTTCTAATTTATTGGAATGAGGACTTTCTGGTATTCATATGGTGCCACTACTGTATACAGATTATGATATCTGGATTGTTTTTCCCATATGGGTTTTGAGCCCCTACTGCCATCCTGCCTAATTCAGCCTGGCCTTCCTCCAGCCTCATCCCCCCTCATCTCTGGGATTTACCCCTCCAGATCTCCCATGACTTACCCATCATAGTGGGGCTGAGAGGGTTCCCCAAGCTCCCTTGTAGCCGTGTCCAGTCAGAGGATGTGCAGTCAAGGATACAGGACCTGCAAGTGAGGCCAGCTTCATCTTACTGCAGCTGTTTTTTTTCCCAATACATCTTCTCCCTGGTCCTCCCCCGACATCCCAAATCGGGTAAGCTGCACACATGTCTACTTAGGTGCGTGTGACCCTCGCTAAGCAATGTCTCTGCACCATCTGTGAGCAGCTCTGATGGCAATGCCACCATTGGATCCCGAGGGGGCAATTGCACTGCAGAACGCATTGCCTCCTGTCTCTGGAGGAAGACGGTGTGCTCTGGGATGCTTAGTCCCCCATCCCCACGGCCAGCACCCAATAACCCATGCCCATTCCCATCCCTGGCTCGCTAGCGTGGCAACTGGCAGCAATATCTGGACTGTTACTCGGGGATGGAGCTGAGTTGATTTTCATCAGATTAATTCTTTTTTTTCCTTATCTGAACTCCAAATCCTTGTTTAGTAGTATTGCAAATGTTTCTTTCCCAATGAAATGACTGCATCAAAAAAAAAGAAAAGAAATTCAAAGGTTTTAAACAAAAATAAATCAATTGTGTTTGGTTTCCCTTGCTCAGATATTGAAGGCTGTCAAAGCAACAACGGAGGCTGCAGCCATATTTGTACAATGGCAGATGGGACCTACCAGTGTGAGTGTCCGAGGGGGCTGATCTTGTCAGAAGACAACCACACCTGCCAAGGTAAATTTGCTGGAAATGTGGGGATAACAAAAAAAAAAATAAAACTTGTTCACAAAAAGATAACACATTCAGCAATGACATTGATGGTGCTTGGCTTAAAGAGCTGCTCACGTCTCAAAGAAAACTTTGAAAAACATTCTAATGGGTACAATTCAGCTTGTATTATGTTATGTTATGTTTGTTATGTTATGTTGTGTTATGTTATGTTATGTTTGTTATGTTATGTTATGTTTGTTATGTTGTTTTATGTTTTGTTATGTTATGTTTTGTTATGTTATGTTTATGTTATGTTTGTTATGTTTGTTATGTTTTGTTATGTTATGTGATGTGATGTGATGTGATGTTATGTGATGTGATACATTATATTATATTATATTATATTATATATATTATATTATATTATATTATATTATGTAGATTTCTCCTCCAGATTATTTACAACTGAAGAAATTTGCATGAATACAGGATCATTATTCCTTAGAGTTCATCTGCCTCTGTAGCTTACTGCCTACTTCAAGTCATAATCCTTTGTTGTGACATCACAATCTGTTGCCATGGGAGTGACTACAATGTCACAAGAAGTGCATTATGACCTCATTTAGGGAGAAATCAACTGAAACAGAAGAACTTTTCAGGAGCAAAGATCCTGTTTTCACGCAAATGCCCTAAGTAAAAATAATGGGGAGGAGGAACACAGTCCTAAAGTGAAATACAAGCTGAACTGTGGCTAAATATTGTGTTTTGTTTAAAGTTCTCCTGAAGGCATCAGCTGCTATTTAATAACAGCTGACGGCTCACTTACACTAGGGCAGGCAACTCATACCAAGGAGCTACCTGCCTAAGGGACTAAAACTAAAACTAACCATAGTAATGTAAGGGTGTCAGGTACTTCAGGTCCACCCCGAGCTTTGTAAGCAAGTAATATGCTGGGTAACCATGTACTCATTTATAGGGATACCCCACTGACTCTACTGCCCAGAGTAACCTGTGGTTCCATTGATTTAAAATATAACCAGTCTCAAAAAAAAACTTCGAAAAGGATTTAATCAGAAAAATTTAACTTCTTAGGAGGTGCTTGTAATTTTCTGTTTCACACAGTGATGCAACTGACCTGTTTAGTCCCCCGTCGAAAAACAGGGGATTAATGATGTTAAGTAGGAAATGGGGCTCTAAGTGTAATATTCATCTTTGCAAACCATAGTACAAGTCTGGGGGTGCTATATGAATGTTATCCTGAGTCCATTAAGTGTGCCACTGCCCCCATTTCCCACTTAGCGTTATCAAAACACTGAGCAAGTCATTTTACTTCCCTGTGCTTAAAGAGAACATTGTTTAGCTGGCCCGGTGACGCTGAGGGTTGAGGCGCTGGACACCACACCTCGTGCCACGCTGGCGACCTGGGTTTGGGAACAGACTCGGGTCATTCAGGGGTCAACCGGGGAGGTAAGGATGGAGCGTCTGGGCTGCTCTCCTTCCTCAGGGTGGTGGGTTTGTGCTGCGTGCATCAGCTAAACAAGATGGGTTCGGCCCACGCCCAGGGTGCTTGGCTGCCTCCACGGAGGTGGAGACAGCTGCTGCACCCATTGCACAGGCATGGGCGCAAGAGAGAAAATGGAGGAAAAATACTGGGTCCCAGCAGGACCCATGATGACCCTGATGGCCTGAAGGTCATACCCCTATGAGTGGGGGTCGTAGCCCCCGTCAGGTCTGCGGCGGTGGACAAATAATGCCGTGATAAAAAAAAAAAAAGGAACATTGTTTAACCAGGAGTAGCACACTAAGCCAAAGCTTGTTTCCAGATGCGACCTGGGAGCACAAGAAAGTTAAGTGACTTGCTCAGGATCACAGGGTATGCACCTAGGCAGCTGTGGGATTCAAACCCAGGTCTCCAGATCTGCACCTCAGAGCCTTAACCCACTGTGCTATACTGCCTCCAAGGGAAGGGGAAGGGAAAAGGGAAAGGGAACACTGGACACTGTCAACCCTTTTTGTATCATATGATTTCTAGGTGAAACCCCACATTTTGTGAGTGTTTTCCTTCTCTAACATTCGTTGATGTTGCTGCTTGTTTTGTCTACTTAGTTCCTTAGTAGACCTGAAATGCGTGCTATTGGTGTACTCCTGCCCAAACATGTTTTGTTTCAAATTCTCGATCTGCTGCTACTGTACTGCATACTTCCTGAACTTTAGGAATACACCCGAACAGTGCAGCCACTCATGATACATTAGTCCCTTCTCCTCCCTCTGCATCATGAGTGGCTAGACTGTGTTGGGGGTGTTCCCAAGTCCAGGAAAGGTGCAGTGGGAGTTGATTAAGGACTGTAAACAGACATGTTTTTGTGTGGTAACCCAGTATGGTGAGCAGTCTGTTTTTGTTTTCATTTTTAAAAAGAATAAAGGAATCAAAACCAAACTAGCTACATCAACAATCTGTACTGAATGTAACCAATCATAACGTGATTGTTAAACTAGAGGCACTTTGAGGCTTAAAGGGCATGACAGTGTCCCTTTTATCCCAGCATAAACTCTCTCTCTAATCAATCTCTGTACTGTTAGAATTTCCTTGTGTGCTGAATGGTAGCAACATTCTCTACCTCCCGTCCCTCTCCTAGATTGCAAAGTGCATTGGGATATACAGTGAGTATGAGAGCCATATAAAACAAATGTCTTTCCGATTCCTTTATCAGTAACTGTGGAGAGGGAGCAGTGTGCATAGGTCCTGGCCTAGGAGCCTCAAACTCAGATACAAATCCAAATTTAAGAAGCTGTACACACCCTACACCATCTAGCCATGGTAGCAGGTGACATTTGAAAAAAAATGGGTAAATTGTTATAACATACAGTAATTCCTCCCTCCACTAGAGGGAGGGTATGTTTCTTAAGCAACAATGACCAAACAGCCAGTCATTTCCTAGGCATTAATGACCAGTTGGAGCGGGGAAGGGTGGCCCAAGGTGCTGCAGAGGACTCCCCCAGCCAGTCATTATTACAATTATAAGTCTAATCACATCAATAAGGGGGGTGGAAATGCTTTTTAAAAAAAGTAAAATTAAGGAATGTTCATGCCGCTCTGAGCTGCACCCGTTATTTCTAAGGGAGTAATGCCCAGTAGAGAAGCCAATTAGAGCATGTGTTTGACACATGAATAATTAATCAGCCATAATGCGCCAAATAATTCTACCCTGAAAGTGGTCAAGCCTGGTGCAGCAGGGGAAAAGGCTGTCAAGCTCATGTTTCAGTGGGAGGGGCCCTGGGCATAAGAGGACTGGTAAATAGTGTTGCTCGGATAGTATCTGACAAAAACGGAGACCATCATATAACACTGATTTTCTTGGATACTAGATGGCATAGGATTCCATTGTTGTCTGACTATTGGATCCTATCACCTAGGGTCCAATAGGATACCAACTATCCCATGTACTATCCAGGGTCCATGGGATCTGAAGCAAATATCTGACCTTGGGTCCATTATCTGACCTTGGTTCACACTATCTGGCCTTGGATCCAAAATTGAATGGGGTCAGATAGGATCTCGGATGCGAGTAGATGAATTACTCGATGGCTCCCATTAGGATAGTCAAAAGCACTATCCAAACCTCTCTACTGGTAAGAGCTTTGCTCAGAGTCTTTTGGAACATGTAGCTCCAGGAGGAAAGGAGGTCTCCTCCTCACAAGGAAGGCACCCTGATAGGGATGGCTTTTGGGCCTGGAATGTAGTTCAGATAGTTTTAGGACCAGCAAGGGACCCAGAAAGCAGAGACAGAATGCCCCAAAATAATGGTCTGTCACTGTGCCATATGGCGGTAGGGAAAGTTCGGATATATCTGGCCACTTAGTCAATCAATGGGGTCAAACCACTGGAGGAAAAGTTTACTGAAGGCCTTAGGGTAGGATGTCATTGGGGGCAGGAATTCCAGATGAGACGTGCTGTAATAATCATGCAGACACCAACGTGGAGTGAGCTGGTAAGTTTACTGTATGAAACACACACTTGAAACAACTGCAGAAAGTGTGGGCTTCTGCCCACCAAGCAAGGGTTTATATATACTTGTTAGCGCATGCGCATTAGTAAAGCATACACAAATTGAGTATCCTAATTAACTTCCTTACATCTCCCTTCTCAATTGAACTTTCCCCCCAAAGTAAAATATTTAAAGTTCTATGTAGCTCAAAGTTTTTGTGAGTCTATATAGTTATGATGCCAGGCGGACCTTCGGATCTCCCATCCACTGACACGGCTGATTCTTGGGCTGGAGCTGGTGCTAGTCAATTGGCCCTGACTACTCGGGGGGGGGGCCAACACCACAGGCTCACTTTGGGACTGCCCTGGCATCACTTGTAGAGGAACCTCCATTTTAGACACTTCAGGGATCCCATCATCCTCCTCCATACTGTCGTCCTGCTGACTTCCCTCTTCCTTTCCTCGGATGTGCGAGTTTTGTGGGCCACAGGAGCGGCACGGCTCAGGGGTTAACAAAAGGTCTCTCCTGTTTCTGCGATACAGTTTCTCATTTGCTTGGACTACATAGGAGCGTGGCTCTTCAGTGTGGCATTTCACAACTGCGGGGTTCCAGGTATTCTCAGGTGTTTGCAGGTAAGCAGGCTGTCCTGGCTGTAAGTCTGGGAGTGATCGGGCGTGCAAATTGTAATAAGATTTTTGTTTTCTTGAGCCCTTCGCAATGTAGCTCACACCTCAACTTCTGGTACTTTTGGCTGAAGGAGCTCAGATGTGGTAAGCATTAAAGTTCTGGTTCTGTGGCCCATAAGCAGCTGTGCTGGAGGTCCTAGCCCCTCCAGTGCGGTATTTCTCAGTTCAAAAGGCACTAAGTAACGGTTTTGGTGGTCCACTTGTGCTTTCTTTGACAGTCTCTTTATTGCTTGAGTGGCCCATTCTATCATGCCATTACTCTAGGGGTATCTTGGTGAAGACGTTACATGTTTAAACTCACACCTTTGTTGAAAGTCTCTTAATTCAATGCAGGCAAATTGTGGGCCGATATCTATTACAAGTATTTCTGGAATACCATGTCTTGCACGTTGAGATTTAATATGGTTAATCACTGTTTCGCTTGTTGTATTTTGCAACTTGGATATCTCAATGAATTTGGAGTAGTAATCGACCATTGTCAGATCATTTTCCCTTTGAAATTCAAATAGGTCAGCCCCAACCTTTTGCCAAGGTCTGTCTGGTATCTTATGTAGCTGCATCGGTTCTCTAGATTGTGCTTTCCTGAACTGATGGCAAATGCTACACTTGGCCACCATGTTGCTAATCTGACTGTTCATCCTTGGCCAGAATAAAAGATCTCTGGCCCTGTGCTTGCATTTGTCAATGCCCAAGTGGCTGCTGTGTAATCTGGTCAACAGGTCTGATCTCAGTGACTTGGGGACTATCAGTTTCTCCCCTCCACCAAAATTCCATTTTCTATTGAGATTTCATCTCCAAACTGCTAGTACTGTCTTATCTCGGGGTGCACTGATGTTTTCTCCTGGGGCCACCCATTCAAAACAGTGTCTCTCAACTTGACCAGTGCTGAATCATTATCTGTCTCTCGCTGAAACAATTTCAGTTTTTCATCACTGATTGGCATATAGTCCACTGTGTGAACCTCATATTCGTCTAATTCAGTTTCTGGCACAGAATTTTCTCCCACAGCCCTACTCAGGGTGTCTGCTATATGAAGTTCTTTACCTGCTTTGTACCGTACTCGCAAATCATACTTTTGCAGGTTTAGCATCATGCATTGAATTCTCGGTGTGGCTGTGGCCAGTAGTTTTTTGAAAAGGCTTTCTAGGGGCTCATGGTCCAATTCAACATGGACCCAGGCTCTGCCATAAATATATTGGTAGAACTTTGAACAACCAAACACAATAGCTAACATTTCTTTCTCAATTTGTGTATACTTCGCTAGCTTTATTTAGTGATCCGAAGTTAAAGCAACAGGCCTGCCTTCCTGCAGCAGACTGGCACCCAGCCCTTTAGAGGATGCATCAATAGAGAATTCAACAGGTTTCCTTAGATCATAATATGCCAGCACCGGGGGGTTTATGAAAACTGTTTTCAGCTCTTGAAAGGCCTGTTGGTGGCACTTCTCCCAGCGCCATGCTGTTTCTTTCTCGAGTAACTCTCTCAATGGCTTATTTACAGTTGATAGGTTTGGAATACACTTTGTCAGGTAGCTTACCATGCCCATAAATCTCTGTAATCAGTCTTATTTTGGGGAACAGGCATATGGGTAATGGCTTTAATCTTCTCGGGGTCTGCCAACAACCCATTGTTACTTAACTTGTGTCCAATATATTGGACCTCTGGCATTTTGATTTTGGATTTCTTTAGATTTAGAGACAAATGCTTATCTCTGGCTCTTTGTAGAACATGCCGCAACCTCTCACTGTGCTCTTGTACATTAGCTCCCCATATTAGGATGTCCTCCACGATGACCTCTGTGCCCTCAAGCACCTCAAAAATGTGTGAAATGTTCTTTTGGAAGACTTCTGGTGCTGAGCAAATCCCAAAGGGGAGACGCTTGAACTTGTACCTCCCAAAAGGTGAATTAAATGTCACTAGATCAGAGCTAGACCCATCCAGTTTAGCCTGCCAGAAGGCCTGCCCAGCATCTAACATTGTGAATACTTGGCCCCTGCAACCTCTTCATCTGTTTTCATTGGGTAATGTTCTCTTTAAATTGCTCTATTAAGATCTCTGGGATCTATGCAAATTTGTGCTTTGTTTGGTTTTTCTACAACCACCATTGGGTTGACCCAGCTCGTGGGTTTCTCCACCTTCTCAATAACCCCCCTGTTCTCTAGCTCAGTTTTCACTTTATCTTGTAATGCGAAGGGTATTTTCCTGGGGGGGGGGAATCGCAGAGCTGATTGTTTTATCTATTTTAATGTAATATTCACCTTCTAAGCATCTCAGTTCCTCAAATACATCAGAAAATTCAGCCAGTATTCCTTCTGTGGTTTACCCTGCACTCTCACTTGCAGCATTTACTGAAAATAGCTTCTTTATCAGCTTAATTTCCAAACAAGTAGACCGGCCCAACACCGGGGTCACATTTGCATTAACCACTCGAAATGGCTGCGGGTAATACTTTTGCTTAAAACATGTTAGCAACATCACTTTGCCTTTCACATCCAGTTTATGCCTGGAACAGGAAACCAATCTAGCTGATGACCTTTGAACAGCTTCTCCAGACAGTGTCTTGTACATCTGAAAAGGCATCACGTTACACTGTGCTCGTGTCTAATCTGAGTGTCACCATTTTCCCATTATACTCAGATTTACTTGCCAGTCAGTCTCTGGCTTATAGGTAGTCACAGTTTCAATGCTGAAAGTACTTTCATTCTCCTGAGCATCTTCTCTAACAACACGGATCTCACTGCGTTTGCCCGCATGACATACCCTAGCAACAAAACTGTCCATATACTGGGCATTTATTTATCTCATGCTCACGACCACACTTTTCACATTTGACTTTATTCACTCGAGGTGCATAACTCCACTTGCTCACATTGGCACTTGCTTGAACTCTTTCTTCCTGGACAACTGCTACTTGCACTGCGCTTTCATCCTGAGCATTCCCACTTAAGCGTTTTATCTGCATTCCACTCAGATCAGCGGCCCTGCATATATCTATGTCATCATCTAATGTCAAGTCCACTTTTCTCAACAGTCTGTGTCTCACATGCTCACTCCGTTTGCCACATACAATTCTATTTCTGATCAACAATTCAGTTAAATTTCCAAATTCACAAGATTTAACCTTTAGCCTCAGTTCAGTTACATATGAATCAATGGACTCACCCAGATTCTCGTTCCTCGTATTGAACAAATGTCTTTCATAAGTCACATTCTTTCTTGGGTTACAATACTTCTCAAATTGTCCCATAATTTTATTCAGCCGTTCATTCTCTTCCTTGTTTTCCCAAACGAATGCATTGACTACCTCTAATGCATCAGGGCCTGCCACGTGCAAGAAGGTCATAGCCTGGATTTTCTGGGATTTTTCAGTGAGTCCACTGGCAACTGAGAAAATTTCAAATTGCTGCTTAAATCTTCTCCAGTTTTCAGATGCATTTCCATGTAAATTGAGAGCGGTGGGAGGCTGCAGGTGGTCCATTCTGACACCACGTAATAATCACGCAGACACCAACGTGGAGTGAGCTGGTAAGTTTACCGTGTGAAACACACACTTGAAACAACTGCAGAAAGTGTGGGCTTCTGCCCACCAAGCAAGGGTTTATATATACATGTTAGCGCATGTGCATTAGTAAAGCATATACTGTATATGCTAATTAACTTCCTTACACGTGCAAAATAGGCCTGGGCCCAGGGACACAGCAATGTGGGTCCTGGAGCCTCATGGTTGGTCTTTGGACCTGCGGTGCAGTGATTTGTTGTGCTGTGGCAGGGACTGGAGAGTGACATGCCTTCCAGCAGGGAAGGGACTACCATCAAGGGTCACCTAAAGGTGTAGGCCAAGTTGTTGTAGTGGCTCACAGCAGGCAAAGGACTGAAGTGAGTGATAAACAGAGTTGTAATCTTTGTTATGACATGGATATTGAAAATCCAGAAACTTGACTCGCTGAGGAGCTTGGAACCCAGTTCTGATATCCCAGCACAACAGCACTGGAAAAAGATCTGTAACCTCACTAATTAAGCAAACACAATTGTAACAATACACCTCAATTCATGTACTTCTATTTAGCCCTCACCAGGAATACTGTGTGCAGTACTGGCGCCTGTTCCTGAAGAAGGACATCAAGTTGTTGGAGGGTGTGCGGCATAGGGCGACAAAGGTGATCCAGGGATTTGAGAGGAAGTCCTATGAGGAGAGATTAGCAGAGCTAAACATGTGAACATGTATTCCCTGGAGGAGAGGAGGGATGGGGAATATGATCGAGACATTTAAATACAGAAACCTGGAAGTTAATACATGAACTTACGGGGAAAAAGCATACTTCAGCTATTCAATGCCTACAAACTAAGAATGGTACTATTACAGACCCATCTGAAATAGCCCAGGAATTTAATTAACATTTTTCTGATTACTCTAAGTACCCACTTGGGAATTTGATGCCGAAAGTCAGGGTGTCTCAGGAGGATTTGGCGCTGAATATTCCAATGTTTTATTTTCAATCTTTGTCACCAGGTGATGTTTTGAAATACCTCCTTTCAATGGACCCTCGCCCATCTGCGGGTAAGGATGGTATAGAATTTCGACTTGTGAGGACCATTTCTGATCTCTTTTGTTTTCCTCTCTCTGCTATTTTTAATTTATCTTTATGTGGATCTAGCTTTCCTAAGATTTGGAAAGATTCTACTATTGTTCGTATCTTTAAAGCTGGTGATATTTCTGATAAATCTAATTATCATCCTATTTCCTTATTGGCTCCACTTTCAGAAGGCCTGGAGAGAGTTATTTTTGACCAGATTATGGAGTACTTGTCTAAATATGATGTCTTAACACCTGCGCAGAGTGGCTTTAGGCCAGGACTCAGTACCACGACTGCCTTGGTGGGGTTCACGAGCATGGTGCACGAGGCCCTTGATAAAGGCCATTTTATGGGGGCTGTGTTCGAGGACCTCACCAAGGCATTTGATCTGGTCGATCATCCCCTTTTGTTGTCTACTTTAGTTAGTTTGGGAATATCTAAGGATGTTAGGGATTGGCTAGGAAATTACCTGGTCGATCATACACAGGTCACGAGGATAAGTAGGCAATTTTTTTTCTCCTGCTAAGGTTTCACTGGGTGTTCCCCAAGGTTCTATTTTTGGGTCCCCTTTTGTTTAGTCTTTTTCTTAATACTCTTCCTTCTCTTTGCATTAGATCTCAAGTTTTCTTATATGCTGTTGATGCAGTGGTCCTCACAAGTGGTTCCCATTTTGAAAAAGTCCAGAAAGATTTAGCTGATGATTTTTGGGAGGTACAGAATTGGTTTAGAGTTCATGGATTGGTTTTAAATGAGAAAAAAAATGAAATCTATGGTCTTTGCAAACACTAAAAAAAGATTGAATTTGGATCCTTTATTATCATTAGACACTGTCTCTGGTACATTGATTGAACAAGTTAAACAATTTAAGTGTTTGGGTTTGTTGATGGGTGAGGGTCTTTCCTATGAACCTCACATACTTCAAATGGTGAAGGCGACACACCTGCGGCTCGGGGCCTTATATAGGTTATCTCCTCTACTTACTGATTCCACGTGATTTTTGTTGGCACAAAGTTTCTTACTGACGTTAATTGATTTGGGGGTTTTGTTTTATTATACTGCAAGGGATGGGTTGCTATCCAAGGTTAAAGTGTCACTTAACTCAGTTGCTAGATTTGTAGTAAAATCGCCACAAAGGGTCCATCATTGTAATCTTTTAGAACAAGTGGGCTGGCTTCCTCTGGTCTGAAGATATATTGGCAAAAAAGGTGATACTTAATAGAGTCCCGGACTGTTTTCTCTCAATTTTTATAAAACAGAACTCTAGTGTTAAAACACGGTCAACAGATAATTTTTCTCTTTGCATTCCAAGAATGCATACTTCTATAGGACAAAAGGCATTACTTTACATGTTACCTACTTTTTTTAACACAATACAGTCTGTTTTCAACTGCGTGAACCTTTCCTCTTGCTCTTTTAGGCATAGGTTGAAAGAGTACCTTTTTACTGAGTGCAAGTGTAAATGTTTTGAATGATGATATTAAGACATATTTATGTATCGCTATGTGTATATTCCTTTTTTGTCATTTGTATTTTTTCAAGATGTATGTATTTTATATTGTACTTAATTGTTATTTGTACACTGATCGCCCATGAAAAATGGGTCATTTTTGGCCCATGGTCAGTCCTATCAGTATAAATAAATAAAACAAACAAATAAACAAACCTCAAGGGGATAAATAAGGTTAATACAGAAAGGATTTTCCAGCTTAGAAGAGGGAGGGATATGAGAGGGCAACAGTTAAGGTTGGAGGGGGGAAGATTCAGGAGGAAAATCAGGAGGCATTTTTTCATGGAAAGGGTGGTGGACAGGTGGAATGCTCTGCCTGAAGCGGTGGTGTCCTGTGGAATGGTGGGTGACTTTAAGAGGGGTTGGGATAGGGTGAGGGGGGTTATGATGAAGAGGGGTGAGGAGGGTGGGCAGCTGCAAGTTGAGGGGCTAGCTGCACAATCGAGCAGACTCAATAGACCATAAGGACTGCTTCTGCTGACGTTTTCTCATGTTCTTATGTTCATCAAAAAATGCAGCTTCTACCATTTACTGGCCAAACAGCAAATTTAACATTGGCTCAATAGGACTACTTTTTTAAATTTTTCTCCTTTTTTCTCATTTTTACTTATTTAGATTTAAAATTAAAAATATATGTTTCTTTACTAATCCTAATGGAATCATTTTATAATCAAAGTAAAGCACTCCAGGGTGGACTTTGTGCTGGGATAATGGCACTTCTCGATAGTGGAAGCACTTGGCTTTTGGCCTCATGCTACACCTCGCTCAAGGCATACTGGTATCCCAACATAAAGCATATCCTGCCATGCCTTATTGCTTAACCAACTATTCAGGAACAGCACAAGAATTAATTGTTGGACTACCTCCTGCCTACTGCATTCATTTCAGATTGAGTGTGTGGCTCTGGTATCTGGAGTCCCAGGTTTGCCCTAGTCCTCAATAGCCCATTCTGGACCTCTCACATCTGTGGTGGATACCCCTGGACATCATACAATAGCTAAATGACCAACAAAAAAGAGGTGGTCACTAGAAAAAAGGGGAAGGTGGCTTCCCAAATAGAAACATAGACTTTGACGGCAGATAAGGACCGCTTGGCCCACCTAGTCTGCCCATTTCCCTACCTGATGGATAAGCTGCAGATTCTAGTTAATCAACAGCTTACTTCCTCCTATCCCCCACTAGAATTGCCTTACGACTGTCCCATGCATTCTTGAATTCTCCCACTGTTTCTGACTGCACAACCTCCTCAGGAAGGCTGTTCCATGCATTCACAACCCCCTCTGTGAAAAAATACTTTCTAACATTACCTCTGAGCTGCCCCCCCATCTTCAAACTGTGCCCCCTTGTTCTTGCACATCTCTTCTTCTGAAAGATACTACCCTCTTGTACTTTAATTCCCTTGAAATACTTGAATGTTTCTATCATGTCCCCCCTCTCCCTCCTTTCCTCAAGGGTATACATATTAAGCTGCTTTAGTCTCTCCTCATATGTCTTCTGGTGCAGACTCTGCACCATTTTGGTTGCCCTCCTCTGAACAACCTCCACTCTGTCTATGTGTTTGTGGAGATGGGGTCTCCAGAATTGCACGCAGTACTCCAGATGGGGTCTCACTCACTAACTGTCTGTACAGAGGGATAACAGCTTCCTGTTTTCTACTGTTGATGCCTCTCCCTATGCATCCCAGTATCCCCCTAGCCCTCCTTACTGCCTTCTCACATTGCTTGCCCACCTTTAGGTCATCTGATATAATTACTCCTAAGTCTCTTTCGATTTTTGTTGTTGTTATTAACTCACCCCCCATTGTGTACTCTTTCCCTGGATTTTTGTTTCCCAGATGCATTACCTTGCACTTCTTTGCATTGAATCTGAGCTGCCACATTTGACCATTCCTCCAACCTTGCCAAGTCCCTTTTCATTCTTTTGCACCCCACCTTGTGTATCAACTCTGTTGCAGATCTTTGTGTCATCTGCAAAGAGACATACATTCTTCTTCCAGGTGCTCTCCAATGTCACTTATAAAGACATTAAAGAGGACCGGTCCCAGTACTGAACCCTGCGGTACCCCGCTAGTTACCTTCCTTTCTTCACTGTGGACTCCATTTACTATTACCCTTTGCGTCCTGTTGTCCAGCCAGTTTTTTATCCAGGATTCCACCTTGGGACCCACTCTAAGGCTGGCTAACTTGTATATTAATCTTTTGTGTGAGACTGTGTCAAATGCCTTGCTAAAATCTAGGTAGGCCATATCCTCAGCCCCTCCCTGGTCTACTGCTTTGGTCACCCAGTCAAAGAAATCTATTAAGTTCATCTGACATGACCTTCCTGCTGTGAAACCATGTTGCCTTGTGTCCTGTGCCCCACTGGCCTCTAGAAACTCAACAGTTTTTTCCTTCAGAAGTGATTCCATCATTTTCCCTACCACTGAAGTCAAACTAACTGGTCTGTAGTTTCCTGCCTCTGCCCTGCTCCCACTTTTGTGAAGTGGAATCACATTTGCCCTCCTCCAGTCCTCAGGTACCAACCCATCCTCCCATGATTTGTTAAAGAGAGTAGTCAGTGGTGTTACTAGTTCTACTCTTAGTTCTTTTAGAATTCTTGGGTGAATCCCATCAGGCCCCATTGCTTTGTCTACCCTCAGTTTCAAGAGTTCTTTCAAAACCCTTTCTTCTGTGAATGGACTGGTATCGACCCCCCTATTCAGAGTTTCTCCCTTGTTTGGTTTAGGTACCTCCCCCTCCTCTTCCATTGTGAATACTGATCAGAAATATTCGTTCAGTATCCCTGCTTTTTCACTGTCACCCTCTGCCCACATTCCCTTCCCTTTATTAAGTCTCTGTATCCCTCCCTTGGTCTTTCTTTGCTCCCTAATGTACCTATAAAATGTTTTATCCCCTTTCCTAACAGAGTTGGCTATCTTTTCCTCAGTTTGTGCCTTTGCTATTCTGACTGCTTTCCCTGCCTCTTTCTGCTTTAATTGATAAAGTTATCTGTTCTTCTCCTTCTGTGTTTCCTTATATTTCCTGAATGCTATCCTTTTCTCCTTAACCATCTCTGCCACCTCTTTTGAGAACCATAGTGGTTTTTTCCTTCGTTTTGTTGATTTGCTTCACACAAAGGCTTGTTGCCTCTGCGATAGCTGTTTTGATTATTCCCCATTGTTCCTCCACCCCTCCTTCTTGCCTGTTTGCTAGTGCTTTTCTGAGCCACTTTCTCATTTTCCCAAAGTCAGCCTTCCTAAAGTCCAATACTCTTGTTTTTGTATGGCTTGACACTATGGCTGTGTTTATTGTGAACCACACTATTTGGTGGTCACTTGTTCCCAGAAGGCTACCCACTCCTAAATCTGAGATACTTTCTCCTTCCCCATTTGAGAGTACCAGGTCTAAGATTGCTCCCTCCCAAGTGGGTTCCAACACTAGCTGTCTGAGGCATGCCCCCTGTAGGGCATCAAGAATGACCCTGCTCTTGGATGTGCCTGCAGCAAAGGTACTCCAGTTAACATCTGGCATATTCAGGTCCCCCATCAAAAATATCTCCCCTTTTTCTGCCATTTTAAGGATGCCTTCTATCATTTCCTTGTCCATTTCCTCCCCCTGAGATGGAGGTCTGTACACAACCCCCATGCGGATTGTGGTGCCAATTGCTGTCTCCAGGGTGACCCATAGTGACTCATCAACTTCCTGTTTACTCTTTAGTTCTGTTGCTTTAATCCCTTCCCTTATATAGAGAGCTACTCCTCCTCCTCCTCCTCTTTTACCCACCCTGTCCCTCCTGTAGACTGTGTATCCTGGTATATTGACTTCCCAGTCATGGTTCTCTGTGTACAATGTTTCAGTGACTGTCACAATATCCGGGCATCCCTCTTCCATCAAGGTCACTAGTTCAGTGAGCTTGTTGCACAGACTGCAGGCATTGGTACTCATCACCTTCCTTTTTTTTTATGGCCTTACCCCTTTTAGCCCCATCCCTGTCCTTACTGCCTTTTTCTGCATTTACCTCTGTCCTGCTACCTACTGACTTCTTTACCTTGGTGTTTACCTCTCTAACTACTGTGTTTTGTGGGGAGGCTGATTTCCTGTTCCTTTCAGTGCCTCCCCCTTGGCTAGTTTAAATGCTTGCCAATGAAGCATTTAAACCTGTCACCTAGGATCCTGGTTCCCCCCCGGACAGATGGACAATTAGTTTTAACATTCATAGCCAACACTGACTGCAGCCTCTGAACTGATGGGTATAAAGTATTGATAACCACTGAATTTATAAGTATGACCGAGGCACATTTTGTCTTAGGTTCTTCCAACAAGCCATATTCTGTGGGGAATGGGTATTTAAAATATAGTGGTTTACCACCAAGTTGATAAAGCTGTATTTTCAACATTGTGGTGAGACAGAAAGTTAAAAACCATCAAAAGTAAATGTTTGAAGGAAAAGGTATAAAAATAAATTGTGCAAGATAAACATGCTATCTTGGTACCTAAATTACAAGATACTACGTTCGGTTGCTAGTTGAGTAGGTCAGTCACTGTCTTGAAGGTTGGGTACACTTCAATGGATTGCTGAACCAATCAGAAAGCAGCTTTCACAATGTCGATGACATCACAATGTCACTGTACAGTACTGAAGCCAGAAGTCAAATCAAAGAGAAACAGTCAATTCTTTACACACGCAGAAGATTGTAAAATTGTAATTAGTAAATGGATTTTGCATAAATCAGCAATGGCCTAACTCAAGAATTGCAATTTATCATCACTTATAAAATGGGTACTAAGAATCCTGCATCCTGATTTGCTGAAACGTGTTCCTACCATTGGATTGGGACAGCACAACCAATGGGTATGAAAAAGCCCTGGTAGCAGTACTGCCAATCAATAGAAGTATCAGTGTGCAGCTCCTTAATGCTGCACACCCTAATCCTGGTTTCACTTTCATTCACACTATTACCTTACTGCTCTACTCGGACAGTAAACTAAAGCACCTGCAGCCAATAGTATCCAATTCAACTCCAGAAAGTAAAAGAAGATTACTTTTTTTTTTTGATAAAGAAAAAAAGTGCAACAAAAGTGTGTGTGTGCATGGGGAGAGGGATTTCAAGGGGCAGTTCGCACAAAAAGCATACACACCATAATGGTTCACACAGTGCAACTCAGGCTAGCACCCTGTAGGGACGGCCCATCTGTGGAGGGACTATTTCACACAAAATGACAGACTTTTAACCATTATTAATTTCTCATTTCTTAAAACAAAACCCATTTTGTAAGCACAGTAAGACACTCTGGCGTGTTGATTGTGCTGCCACAACCAAGCGTCCGTGGTTGAAGACACTTGGCCTGCAGCCTCGTGCCTTACCATGCCCCTGGGCATCTGGTTGTGGCAGCATAACCAACACCCCATCGTGTCTTATTGCTTATGGGTAAGGGGGTAGGACTTTTATAACTCACTTGTAGCTCTGCCATTTGTGAGTTATGGTCTCCCACTTGAAGGCAGATTGCATATTTTAAGTCAGGCCATTGCACATCCTCTCTTTATTATCCTGTTCTAAAGTGACTTATCATTGTGGTATGTTTACATGTGACATGGGAAGACGTACGATGAGAGGCTGGAGAGTCCTCAATATGAACACAGCGGAAGCTGGGTGGGGGACAAGATAGAGACCTTTATGTATCTAAGGAGCACTAATAAAGTGGACAACAGTGCACTGTTCACAGGAAACAAGGGCAAGGTGACAAGACGTCATGGATAGAAACTGATAGGGGAAAGCTTTAAGAGCAACTTAAGGAAGTTCTTCTTTACAGAAAGGGTTGTAGAAAAGTGGAATGCGTTGTCAAAAGCATAGATCAACATGAAGTCCATCCCTGGCTTCAAGCACAGGTGGGATAGGCACAGGGGAACAGTCCAAACCAGAACAGGTAGGAAGGGCGGGGAGTTGATGGAAAGGGATGCATAGATTAGGCAGGGGGTGTTGGAAGACCATCAGGGCCATATTTTGACTAACTCCAGTCTCGCATTAAGCTGGCTCTGGGGGCGGATGCAGGTAGGAACTGGACAGACTCGATGGGCCATCTGGCTTTTTCCTGCCATGAACATCATGTTTCTATAATAAGTCCACTTAGTTGGAGTCTTGGTTCATGGCAAACCCATCGTTGGTACTGTTGTTTGTGCGAGTGGCTCCATGGCAATGTTCCTGATGTTTAAAACTGTAGCGACCTTCAGCAGCAAGCTCCTTGAACACGCATTCATTAATCAGTCAATGTCTTCAGGTACCAAAAGACGGAACAGAAATTGGGAACAGATATTTTATGTACTCTACTCCGCACCTTACCAATGGAATCATTTACCACAGGGCATGAAATTATTGCCAGATTTTAATGGTTTTAAATCTACATGTTTAAAGTTTTACTTGTAAATGAGAAATAGTCATGCTATGGCTGATTCTGAACTAATAAGTCTAAGTCATTTTTTCTCCCATAGGTTTTAAATATATACTGGTTACAACTCTGTTATAGTGTATCGTAGGGGGCTATTGCGCATAGAATTCAGAGCGTCTCAAAATGTTGTTGTACCACAATTCAAAAGTTCATGGAACGCGATTGTACCACACTGTAGTACAATAACATCTTGAAACACTCTAGAGGGTCACATGCTGCTCTGTGCCTCAATCAAACTGCCTACCAGTGTCTCGTCACAGCACAGTGCAAAGCAGAATGGCGGCGGCGTTTTTTTCAAAATGAAACTTCGATGAGCGTAGGCGCTTCATCGAGGAGGATTTCCAGGGATGTGAAACACAAAGGGCATCTTAAAACAAGTAGCAGTCCCATCGTGACAGTGTGTGCAGCGGAACAGCGTCTCAAAAACTGTCCCTCTACTCAGCCGAATAAATTGAGCAGTTAATTCTTTATCTGTTACTGTAGTTGATTAAAATAACAATTTGTGCCTGTTACAGTCAGACTCTCTGTCCGGAAATTAATTTGTAGGTAAGTGAAATTGACTAAGTTTGTTTAGCGAGTGTCTGGCTCACGCCAAGAATATTTTTGTTTTGTAAACCCGCCCACACTGCAAATGTAGCCAATAGCAGGGCATCACCTCTCCTAGCAACCACACCAAGGTTCTGGCAACCAAGTACAATGAGAAACGACTGAATAATTGAAAATCAAAACTGTTTTGTTTTAAAGAAATGATTACTATACACTATAAAAAATACTAGATGGGCAACTAAGTGCCCAATCAGTTTGTTGTGCCACCTCGGGGTTCTGATTCCAGGGGACCTCTCAAGCTTCGCTCTCGAGGTCACCAGGAATCAGAACCCCTCTGTGGCACTACATACCGGTTGTGCACAGTTGCCCATCCAGTATTCTCTACATTGTTCCATCTATACAGATTTTTTTAGTAGGGGTGATCGGACTTCTCGAAATCCGATCTATCTGCCTTCGGATTTTCAGAGTAACTGAGTCCAAATACGATGTGAGTACAGAAGCCCATCAGCTTTTACTTTCTGTCTGCACTACGAACTTCAAAGTTTGGATATCAGAATTGGATTTCAAATCATAATCTGACCAGAATCCACTTGGAATCCGATTGATTAGGATTTTTGTCAACTAAATCTGAAAATCACACATTCAAACTTTTGGATCAGATTCCAATGTTATTCAAATCTGAAAACTGTAATCCGATTATCCTTACTTTTTTATGACTCCTTGTTCGAGTCATATCACTCCCGTGCTGCACGATCTGCACTGGCTGCCTGTACAGTGGTGGATCACCTTTAGGGTCGGACTTCTGACCTAAAAGGCCCTGCACGGGCAGGGACCGGGCTACCTGCAAGAGCTCCTGAATCCTTACAGCCCTGGTCATCCTCTCTGCTCAGCTGACAAGGGGTTGTTAGAGATTCCCAGTGTACAGCTGAAAACATCTGGGGCCCGTGCTATTATGTATGAAGCCCCCACCATGTGGAATTCTCTACCTCATCAGATTTGAGAGCGCAGGACCGTGGAGAGCTTCAAGGTTGCCTTAAAAATGCATCTGTTCCTCCAAGCATTTAGTGAATATGCAGCATAACTTAGTTGTATTTTGTACTTTTGGAATCTTATGGGCTTCTACTATTTTATTGATTTTAGCACTTTTTAACACTTTGCTATTGCACAGTGCATTGGTTTCAGAAATGTGCTTTATAAAAGTTTATTATTATTATTATTTAGTAACCATATTGGGTGGTTCTGATCGACACACTGGTAGTAATGACAACTTTAGAATAGTACTAGGGTTGGCAGAACTCAGTAAAGTTCTGACCCTTATTAAGTAAGAACTGGAACATGGAAGGTTCTGATTAGTTCTTATTATATATAAATATTTCAATAAATGTGTTAAAATATATACTGAAGGGCAAAATATATTGTATTCAACACAGTGGGGCAAAGGGAATAATTTAGATAATAACTTGCTTGAAAAATAAACCAGAACTACTAGGAATAGGATACCAATGACACGTAGCACACAACAGCATGCAGGTAGACACAGGCAGCCAGCACAAACACCTTCTGATCTCTCTCTCTCTCTCTCTCTCTGTCCCTCTCCCTCTCTCTCTCTCTAATGTGCTTCTTTTCCTAATCCCTTTTGCTGCCAGTGCTTTTTTATGCTTCTAGGTTTTGTTTTTTTTGCTGGAAGACACAGACAGCACCTCTCCTTTATGTCCTTCTCTCTCTCACTCTCTTAGTCTCTCTCTAGTCTGCTTCTGTTTTAATGCTTTTTGCTGCCGGTACTTTTTTTGTGAGTAATATACTAGCCACCACACTCACTAGTGTCTTATCTCTCTTTCTTGCTCTCTTACTCAGTTTATCAGGTTACCCTTTTACTCCCATTTCTGCCCATGAGTACTGCTCTATTTGCAGATGCAGTTCCCAAACCTGCATTTTTTTAATTTATTTTTCGGTCTCAGTCAGGCTATATTCCTTCCATCCTGAATGATTCCCTGCCGCTATTGGTTGCAAAAGCACACAGCTCACTCACCGTCACTCACACCACAGAGCCCATGCCTAGTTGCTACAGCACTGCATGGAGGTCCCTATTACTGCATTCAGAATAAGACAAAAATGTTAACTCAGATGGTTTTGTTTGTCACTTTTGGCAATGACGGGGCAGGCAGGCACTTTTAGAGATTTTGTTTTGGTTTTATCTGATGAGAAATCACCCAGCAGCCTGCACTTCTCCCCTTCCCCACATTGTCTCTCTTTCTGTCCCTCTCCTTCTCTCTCAGCCAATTGTGTGCGAGTGCTGCAAATGTATACCATCACTCCAGCTGGTCACATGATGAGGAACTCTGAAAACAAAGCCGATTGGCTTGTCATGCTAAGAGGTCTCTGGATCATGGTCACGTTATTAGAACTCATGAGACTTGGAGCTAGAACATGAAAAGTCACAAAGCACAGCGCAAAAGTTTGTGTTGTGCTTTGCGGTTGCCAAGGTGCCAAAGGTTGCTGTTCACAGTTGGATAACCCACCTGGGCTGTCCAACTGTGAATAGGGCCAGGACGAGTCAGCGGTAACCCCAGTACTGCTAGCGCTACCCCTGTAGTGCCGCCCTGACAAAGCAGCCAACAGCATGGCTCCACAAGGAATAGCATAGGTGCGCTATTTGCAATTCACAAAAGAAGCCATATAAATGAGCCCATTGGGCATGCAAGGTGCTATGTGGCCATTTGCATGCCCATTATGGGCCCATTTATGTGGGCAGTGGCAGAGTGTAGTGTGCCCCCAGCCCCTGCCCCAGAGGCAGCCCTGTGGTGTCCATGGCTTCTAGTGTCCCCCTATCAATGTTAGATACAGCACCTTCCCTGGTGCTAGTGGCTCCCCCCTCCCGCCGTGATTGCCAATCACCAGCCCAATAACAGTAACAGAATTCTCCCTGGTGCTAGTCTCCCCCCAGTGATTGCCAATTGCCGGCCCAAGTATAGTAGGAGAATTCTCCCTGGTGCTAGTGGTCCCCCCATGATCGCTGGCCCGATAACAATAAGCAGTATTCCCTGATGTCTAGTGGTCCATCCCCCCACCCGCACCCATGCTTGATAAAAAATAAAGTATTCCCTGGTGTCTAGTGGTCCCTCCCCTCACCCACACCCATGTCTGATAAAGAATACAGTATTCTCTGGTGTCTAGTGGTCCCTCCCCCCCCAATCTCTTGCCCCATGTCTGCAACAATATTACCTGGTGTCCAGTAGTCCCACCCCCACCTGATCCCCTGTATTGTGAAAGAGACACGGTCCCTGGCATCTCATGGCCCCCTATCCTATCCCCAATCCCCTGTATGTACCCATTCCCTGGTGTCCAGTGGCACCCCACCCCCCCACCATGGCAGATAGTGCCCCACCACCTTGCTCCCTCCATCCTGATCCCAAGCCGGTGACTGCAGCACCTCACTATCACAGTCAGCCTCCAACTGAGATGTCAATGAGTGCATATATGAGTTCTCAGTGAGTGCTCATTGACATCTCAGTCGTGCCGGCCTGGCGGAGAATGAGGAGAACTGTGCTGGTCATCAGTCTGGCTAGCAGGATGGGGAGCAGGGGTGGTGGGGTACCACCTGCCAGGATGGAGGGGCGGGGATCCACTAGAGCCAGAAAATAGGTACATACAGGGATCGGGAAATGGGGGGCGCTAGATACCAGGAATGTGCCATCACACAGGGATTAGGTGGGAGGAATTACCTTGGACACCGTGGAATATTGTTATAGACATATACACATATACATTTAAAATAAATAGCTCAGCTGGTACACAAACCTGGTGAGTTTGCACTAGGCTGTGGTGCACACGGTGAAAAGCACATAAAAACAGATAAACTTGTGCACACACCACCACCACATATTAATGCTGACACCACAAATGTTTTTAAAAAGCTTTATCATAAGCTAGTTACACAGCAAAATAATAAAATGCTTGCATGATGCATTTCTGGTCAAACTTGAACCTTCTTCAAAGGCTGAAGCAATAATAAAACACAACATCTTTTATAGCGCAAAGAGTGTCAGTGACATCATAATGACATATTTAAAACACACCAGTCAGAAACATCACATCATGGGCTGGTAGTATAGCCTAGAGGTTAGAGTAATGAGCTAGGTACATCCAGCAGGTCAGACCTTGGTTTGATTCTCACAACCTCCACTTGCATACTGTGTGACTCTGAGCAAGTCGCTTAACCGCCCAGTGCTCCTAGGTCGCCCCTGAAAACAGGAATGTGTGCCTAGTGGGCCTTACCCGGTTACCAAACACTAAAATAAAAATTTCACTTCATTGAAGCAACTCCATGAAAGAATTAAATTCCATAGAAACTCATTAAAACATCACAAACACAGGAACAATCAGGAACCTGGTAATAAATAAGTGAAGTGGTAACCCAAAGCAAGTCTTTAGAATAATCCAAAAAGGTTGGGGGGGGGACACAATCATATGAGGGACAGAATGGGTTTATTTATAAAATATCAAAGGCGGAGGGGGGGGCGCAAAACTAGTACTGCAAACTCCATAATGCATATTAATGCTTTTTATCTTCCAGGTAAGGTTTAATTTCAAAACCAGAATTTAATCCTGGATATGTGTTTGCTTTTAACTGCAGTATCCAAAAGGTTTCTCTTTCGAGGACCAAATTATTATAATTCCCCCCACGTGGATTAGGATTCACTTTGTCAATAGCCATGTATTTAAACTTCACCTGTAATGACAGTTATGAACAATTGGCTTACTTAGACATTACGATCAAAAAAGAAACAAATGGGGAATTAAATACAGACATATACCGTAAAAAAGGGGATGGAAACACTGTATTAATGGCATCAAGTTGCCACCCATTTTATGTAATTGATAATATACCAAAAGGTGAATTTCTGAGAACGAAGCGTAATTGCAGTACAGAGGAGAGTTACAGTAAAAGTGCTGATCTTTTAGAACAACGTTTTTTTGAAAGAGGGTACAATGCCTACAAGGTTAGGAAAGCCAGAGATATGGTAGACAATGTAGACAGATTAACTCTGTGGAAAACAGTACTGAAATGGTACCCAAAGACTCCAGAATGAATGTGGTTATAACCTATTCTATGCATGCTGGTTATTTTTCTAAGATTGTGGAAACACATTGGGGGTTTTAGCAGCTGATGCAGGTTTAAGAGAAGACTTGCTTTGGGTTATCTCTTCACTTATTTATTACCAGGTTCCTAATTGTTCCTGTGTTTTTGATGTTTTAATGAGTTTCCATGGAATTTAATTCTTCAATGGAGTTGCTTCAATGAAGTGAAATGATGTGATGTTTCTGACTGGTGTTTTTTAAACATGACATTGTGGTGTCACAAGTGCTCTTTGCACTACAAAAGATATTGGGCCCAATTCTCAAATGCTGCACCAAGGCGTAAGTGCAGTCGCGCAAGCAGCAGGGACAGAAGCAGCACTTCTGCTTAAGAGATGCAAGCAAGACGGATTCACAAATGCACCATGCATGAATGCAAAGACCCACTGTGTCAATCACCCCATGCATCAGTACAGCGCCAGATGGCAGCCAGCATCATGACGCATGGTGCGTTGTGACAGGAGTAAGACATCCAGGACACAGGAATGCAATTCACAAAGGTGTCCCAAACGGCAGATTTCAAACACCTGCTTCACCACACAGAGCTGATCCAAGGGGACTTAGAAAAAGGAAGGGAAGAGGCAGGGTAGTGACACAGGACTGAGACGCAGGACTGCAGCAGGACAGAGACAGATGAATCCCAGGAGGATGTTTGCACCACAGACCCTACTGGGCATACAGCTGGCCATGCAACGCCATAGGCAACATGCCACCAGGATGCACAACAGGGTGGTGCTGTACAGCAGGTGCACAGACAGAAGCAACCCAGACACCGGAGGCATGCCATGCGTGTGTACCATCCATGCACCACCCACATGGACCTGACCGAGCAGCAGTGCAACGCATGATATTGGCTTGGCAAGGCAACCACAGCACAGCTATGCCAGGAACTTGATGCTGACCTGAGAAGCAGGACCTGGAGAGGCCATGCCATACCAACAGAGGAGAAGGTATCTGCAGACCTATGGGTAATGGCCACTGACAGATTCTAGACACTGAGCAGCGACACTGTGGGCATCTGACAGCCCTCTGTATCACGGTGCCTGAGGACAGTCGTGGATGCCCTTGTACATAGGTCACACCAATACATCCACCTACCCACAGACGCCCAAGAGCAACTGGCAATCAAGCAGGGATTCTACAGCACAGCAGGATTCCCACATGTGCTTGGTGCAGTAGACTGCACATACATCACCATAAGGGCACCACTGGATGAATCAGAGACCTATGTCAACCGGAAGGGATACCATTCCATGAATGTACAGGTCATCTGTGACAGTAGGTGCAAGATCCTCGACGTCGAGGCACAGTATCCTGGGTCCACACACAATGCATACATCTACAGTAACTGTGGAGTGTGTGAGGCCTTCCAGAGCAGGACACTCACAGATGGCTGGCTGATTGGTAAGGCACACACAGACACATGCAGCATGGGTGGGCATGGGAAGCATGTGGGCACAACAGTAACCCACCCTCCTCCTCACAGGTGACAGTGGATACCCACAACAGCCCTGGCTGATGACACCGGTGAGGCATCCACAGAGTGCAGCAGAGCAATGTTACAATGATGCCCACACAGCAACACGCAGTGTGACAGAGTGCACATTTGGCATCCTCAAGATGAGGTTCCAGTGCCTTGACAGATCAGGTGGTGCACTGCAGTACACACCGGTAATGGCATGCAAACTGTTCATAGCATGTTGTGTGCTGCACAATATAGCACTTGAACATGGCACACCACTGGCAGGGGATGAGGAGGCACCCAGCGAGGATGGTGATACTGCGGGTGAGGAGGAAGCAGCGGGGTCTGCCAATGACTGGCAACATCAAGGCCAGGCACAGCACACACTGACTGGACAATGAATGCGAGCGCAGCTCATTGGGTCACACTTTGGATGAGCACACAACAGCATGCGCAGTGTGCAAAGACACAGGTACAGCAACACCACCATGCTGTGTGCTGGTCATGGACCACAGCCCTGAGGCTATGGGAAGACCACACACATGCATGCAGCAACGGCACACACAGCAGGCACACTGGGCAGCATTGCCATGGCATTGCAGAGAACAACAAAGTAGTGCCAGGAACCCGGGGACCACCGTGGAGCACACTCACTGCAGGTGGACAGGAACAGCTGTGATGATACAGAGGTGTCGCCACCTGGGCCACCACACAGGCAGTGGCAGCACAGCTGACACAGATGTGCCCATTGCCTGTGTGCCGACCCAGATGGTGCAATGCACAGTGACACTGACAGCAGCATGAGCAGCTGGGTGTCCATTGCTAGCACGGGCAACATGTGGACGGGCAGTGTAAGACAGGGATGGTGAGACGTGAGGGGTCCCATGCACAGCAGCCACAGCGCTAGGCAGCACACATAGACTGCATGGGGTGGGAACAGCACTATGGTCATGTGTCATGCAGCACAGCAGTACTGGTGCCACCATGCAATGTCATTGCGTGGTGGGCACCAGAGGCAGGCACAATGGGGATATGGAGGACTGTGTGGGTGGGTGGCTGCAAACATCATGCAGCACAGCTGAAGGTGTGGCACATGGCTGGGCGCAGTGCACCCATGGCTGCAGGACATGGGTGTGTTGTGGCAGACCCATACGGCATGCCATGAGGACTGGCACAGTGTCACTGGAGGCATGCCTCCCCCCCCAAGCATAACTGTGGTACCCTGCACAAATGCAGTGTGCGGCGACAGGAGTGGATGACAACCCATGCACTGCAGGTTGCACTGCGCATGAACAATGGGATAATGCATGTTGTACTGGGTGGCAGCAGTAGCTACGCTGCTTGAGTAGCGTGTCATCCCATATGCAATGCACATTGCGTTGCGTGCTGCGTGCCGACACACATTGCATCATGCTATGCGGTGTGCGTCACAGCATGTGAATAGCTGCAGGAAAGCAGGGAACACATGGAGCTCAGCCACCAGCATGTGCAGGACCACAGTAGCACAAGCTGTAGGCTGCACAGGACACTGCTCCACAGACAGTGCAGAGGGAGTCAAGGGACTTAATCAATCCCAAGGGCAAACACCAGGTGGCTGTCCCAGTTGCAATGGCACGCTAGAGCAGGGCACCAAACTTTAGCGATGATGAGACAGTGCTTCTCATCAGTCTGGCTGAGCAGTGGAGCAGGGTGCTGTTCCAACAGGGAACACAGCAGTCCAGCCCAGCAGACAGGGAGAAGGTGTGGTCCACCATAGGCAGCAGGCTCCAGGTGGTGTCTGGAATCAGGAAGACCATGCGGCAGGTCAGACACCGATGGAATGACCTGGCCTGGAGGGAGGAGTGGCTCCTTGCCCACCTGAGGAGGATGGCACGAGGGGTAGACATCCAGAAGCGTGGAGGACGGCCACACCGGTCAGGTATGTGTAACCAGTAACATGAATGACACACAGCACACTACAGTGACCATGACTGCACAGATGGGTACTGATGTCACACACCAATATGTCTCCGCAGGAGAGGACAGTGACACTGAAGGGCAGGGCAGGCCCAGGGAACCCGGACCGGATGGACAGAGAAGAGGACCCCACAGAGAGCAACATCGCCAAGTTAGGTATACAGCGGCCATGACATGTATGCAGCTGTGTAGGCTACTGTGTAGGGACCAGCAGGCAGGGGGCATGCATACACACACACACACACACACACACACACACACACACACACACACATATCTGACAGGGCCAGCAAAGCCAGCCATGGCTGCTGGTTGCTGGTAGGGCACATGTACTGTGGACACATGTGGGTGTGTGCCCCACACATGGTCGGTGCATGTCACAGCCCATGCAACATGTAGCATGGCATGGTGATGGCCTGCCGGCCTTGCATTGGCAGTCTGGGCAGCATACAGTCAGTCAGTGCACGGAGTAGCATAGACGCATGGTGCACTCACTCACAGGCTGTCATATTGTATTTCAGGTGCCGATGCTGGTGCAAGAAGTGGACAGCAGGACCAGGATACATGGTGGTGGTCCCTGGAGTGGGCGATGTGCCACCTGAAGTGGTGTGATGCACGTGCGTACAAAGCCAGGACCCAGATGATGGCCCAGGGCGTGCAACAGGTGGCACCGCAGCAGGGTGCAGAGGACACAACAGAGGAGGAGGAGGAGGAGGAGGAGGATGTCCTGGGTGACTGACAGGAGCGTCACCAGCATCCAGGGCCAGATGACAGTGCTGTGGGACTTTCTGCAGCAGGAGACATGGCTGACATGGCAACAGGTGGGGCCACCCATGATACAGCTGGATGGGCGGGTGCTGACCCGACTGGGGATGGTGCTGCCCTTATACATGGTGGTGGTGAAGCCACCCTCAAACATGGTCCAAGGCAGACTGTGAGTGACAGGGACATGTCGCCAGACAGGGATGCGAGGAGCGAAGACGACATGCAGCCCTACCCGCACACCCTCTGTGACTTTGCTCAGGGACTCAACCTACGCATCAGACCCATGGCAAGGCTGCTGACCAACCTGAATGATGCAGTGCATGACCTGCTGGACCAGACTGGTGGACATTGAGTGGTGAGCATATGAGTGCAACATTGTCCTGGCCTCACTCATAAAATTGCGGACATGTTATGGACAGGGCACATAGGGTAGAATGGACCCAGGTGTCTGGGACTGCAGGGATTCTGTAACTGAGCATGCAATGCAGTTAATTGTATCACCGTCGTACCCCTATTGCTGTGTGGAGAGCTGTGCCCATTGCATTGTGTACCTCTTGGATTGCCTTCATTGTTGATGTTGTGTATTGCTGTTGTGTTCCTAATACATTGTTGTTCCATGTGCAAGTTGTGTCTGTGTGTCATTCTGTACTGTGCATGCTCTTCACCCACCTCTGCTGTGTACTAGTCAGTGCCAGCCAATGTGTGGGTACCAGCCCACAGGGGCCTACACAGGGTAACATGTGGACAACAGGGACCACTATCCAACATCTTGTGGTATGCACCGCATTGTGCCACAGGGATTGGTAGTGCGACATGCTGGGCACAGTGTCAGGACACTGTATCCCTGTGTGCATGTGCCACCCAGTGTTGGGGTCCTCTTAGTTCCATATTGGCATGCCACAGTGGTTAAGCCAAACCACCAGTCGACAAGGTGGGACCCCACAGTTTGGGCCTGCATGTGCCGTGCATGTGACGGTACCAGACATGTGGTACGCATGTCCATGGTGGGGCCAGGTGGTGTGTCACGGTATGTGGCATACCACAGGGCCCGCCCAGTAGCATGCATTGCACAGTTCTGTATGGCTGCCATGGTGGCATGTCCCACGGTGGGTGCTGGGTGGTATGTGGTGCCCCTTGTGTGGTGGGGAGGCAACAGTCCTGCAGAGGCCATGCGCCCAGGTGTTTATCAAGAGCTACTATCCTTTTCAGCTGAGGTCAAGCAGCTTTATGGGGAGCTTTGCAAAGATGTCATGATGCTAGAACAGAGAGCAGATGATACCGAAAGGCAGTTAATGGCCACTGAGAATCAGGTAGATGACCTGGAATTACAAATGCGGCAAATACAACTGCAGCAGGAGGCACTAGAAGCTAGGCAGGAGGACGCTGAAAATAGGGCCAGACGAGAGAATATGTAAGCATTAATCCACGATGAAGGTGGCATCTAATGGGGAGTTAATGCATGGTTGGGGCCATTGGGGCACGAGGTCGCAGGCCGAGTGTGTACAACGGACCAACCATGCATTAACTTCCCATTAGATGCCACCTTCGGAGTGGATTAATGCGCTTGTAACATGGTCTTCCTATCGGTTTGGATGTGACACATCTGTTTCTACTACTGTAATCAAATAGCCCATGACGCTATTGAAGTTATACAGTTCAGTTTACTGTTACTTTTAACACTTAATGCTATACTCTCTTACATACATATATGTCTTTTGGATACTTTTGCACTTTACTACATTCATCTATTGGTTAATGATTGGTATACATTTTTTAACATTTCTAATGGCTATTTCTTTGTTATGCTCGTTAGGAGGACCGCGATTGTCTCGTTTTACTCCTTCGCCGTGAACTTTTCTGTTTCATTAGCATACAGCTTTTTCCGCTTTCTGCCCGTATGCTGCATTTTTTACCTGTCGCGGTTCTCTTTGCACTAGTCGCTGCATTCCACCTGTTAGATTTGCCCAGTCTCGTCTATGTTTTCACTCTGCATCAATTCTCCTCTATAACTGAAGTTCATTGTGCTATATATGGTGAACGTCTCGAAATTAAATGTACTTCCAGTTGCTCGCTATCTTCCTCTGCGTTGCTCTCGGTCGCATCCCGGCTTGTGCTCTTTGCCTACTTGTTCATGTTTCTGGCTCCTGCTCTTCAACACTATTCTCCTCTATCTCATCCATTGTGTACCAGGTATGTCCTTCTCTTCTGTTTCTACGGTCCGTTTCTGCTGTCCTTGTTTCATTCTCCAGCACTTCTCTCTTCTAACTGCCTGTCACCCTGTACCAAGCTGAACGTTAGTACCCATTTCTGCATTTCTACGCTACCTCCTTCTCCTTCACTACTACACCTTCTGTTCTACTGTGCATCTGTTCTACTTGTCCTACTGTTCGTTTAGCCTACTTACTTGCTGTTACTAAACTTGATCTCTACCTTCCTTTTACATTTCGTTTTCTTCCACACTGCTACTTTTTCCCCCTCTGGCTGCTTCGTGTACTTCACAAGCAACATGGCATTATCATGCCATGTTGCTCCCGTACCAGATGATTCCTTTCCACCACTTATTTTCCTGCTTTTGTGTCCTCTTCCTTTTGCCATGTTACAAACATATATACTGTATTCCAGAGAATGCTGAAGGCTCAAATATCAAGGAATTTGTGGACACTCTATTGCACACGGCCCTGGAGCTACCTGAGGGTTTCCAACTAAATTTAGGAAGAGTACATCGAGCCTTAACCCCGAAACTGGTGGATCCAGTGGCCCCTTCAAAGCCGAAGATAGCTCGCTTCAATAGCTTTGCCAGAAATGAACAGATTCTCCTGATGGCATGGAGAAAGCAGAAAATCTTTTATGGACAGAGGCGTTTTTATATGGACCGTGATTATGCACCGAAAACCATGAAACTATGCCAGGCATTCCTCCCGCTGTTACCTGTGATTAAGGCCGCAGGGCATAAATTTTCAACTCCTTATCCAGCCCACTTAATTGTGCATCTCCCAAATGGCAAAAAGGAATATGCTACAGCACAAGAGGCTAAACAAGATCTCACCAGTATGGGTCTACACTTTCCTGATCGTGCAAAAGGGACAATAGAACCTACTTCCATACCCCCTTGATGGCAAACAGTTCCTCCAGCCATAAAAGAAGGGAAGAGTAGAAATAACAATCAGGATGCAAAAAACACTTCAGCTGCTGTTCGTCACACTGAGAACACCTCCAGGAATGATCATACCTGAATGGCCTTTCGGTAGAGATGAGGACATAATTGAAGGTTAGGGGAGGGTGGGGGTGGGGTGAGGGATTATCCCAGGGCCTTTGTCCTCTACTGCCCTGACTCTAGTCCTGTCATACTGTTGACTGTAATACTACGATGTCAACAAGCCAGATGGAGTCACTTGCCGGCGTTGTTGGGGTGGTCGTCTCCCAGGAAGAAAGGAATTTAATAAGGAGGGACCATTTACATATGAGACTATCGCTTTCTGTTGAATTTTACCAACTTGTATAAAAAGAGCAAAATGTCTTGCTACCCAGTTCGGACTATATAATTTGAACTTCCAGAAGAAATGCTTGCACCAGTTTTCAGTCCTAGCATTGTGTGATGGGAGCGGGGCCCTATGCTGGGTGACTGTTTGTAGTGGTTAAATGAGAGGAGGGGTGTTAAAAATCCTTTCCTTACCTTACATATTTGTTTTTTCCTCCTAATTGGATATTTTTTTTGATCATATTATTGCTCCCAGGAGGCCCCAGGCTTTTTAGGTCTGGGTTTTCCCTCCTTTCCTTTTGGCACTGGTTGTTCACCGAGTGACCAGGATGGAAATACTGGGAGGATAAGGTTAACCTCCCCTACCTTGGAAGTGTCAGTTTCTACTGTATATATATTTTTGCTTCCATCCTGTTACGGACAGTTATTGGTTATATACCTGTTCCAATGGTTCATTGCAAATTTGGCAAAAGGTTCTTTTTGGCTATGTTGTTTCATGTTTTTGTATTGTTCAAATAGAGGTACCTCGTACTAACGAATGGCTCTTAATCAGAGCCTAAAGCTAAAATATAAAATGATTGTCAATTGTCATACTTGGCAAGGGTGTAGAGAGTGGCATTCCAGAATGAGAGTTGATTGGAGGAGGGGGCAAGGAGAAGGCATTCTCCTAAGAAGATGAGACAGTGTCCATGTTCATAATAGTGATGGCTAATTCACCTTGTACTGTGCTCTCGCTTAATATAAATGGACTTAATAGCCCGATTAAACATTCTAGGCTGCTTCAATATATTAAGCGACAGGCACCAGATCTTATATATATATATATTCAAGAGACTCATCTGACACAGGTTGTGAATATGAAGTTAGGGAAAGGGGGCAGATATAAGGTGTATACTCAGCTGCAGGTAGGACAGGATGAAGGAGGGGACGGCAATCTTAGTTCCTGCTACGTTACTGCTGGAGGTTGGGGTCTAACATGCTGACCCTGCTGGGTGTTATACAATATTGCAGGGGACATTATTTGGGCAAGATGTTACACTGATTAATGTGTATCTCCCTCCAGCATCCCCACAGCCGCGGGTACACCAACTCTTAAACACAGTCATAGGTATTCAGAAAGGATTATTGATTATGGGAGGATTTTAATATTACACTAAATCCTAAAGTAGATATCTCAACCCCCACCCCCATCCCACAGACAATCCCCAGCACAGAAATGGCTACGCTCTCAGATTAAGACCCTAGGGTTTTTAGATGTCTGGAGGCATTTCTACTCTGGGAGGGGTGGGTACACTTATGAATCACCAAGGTTTAAGACCTCCTTTAGGGTAGATTACTTTTTCATCTCGTGGAACATATGGATGTCTTAAGAGATCTGTCACTAAATGCTCAGTTTTTATCTGACCATACCCTGTTGTTGCTCAAATTGGATCTGGGGAGACCACGTAGACAGGCTATGTGGAAACTTAACTTGCCTCTGCTTAAAGAGCAGGAACTTAAAGATTTCCTTGAAACAAGGATCCCAGAGATAATTGAGGAAAATACTACTTCAGATATGTCTGCTGTTTTAATATGGGATACCTTAAAAGTAGTAATCCGTGGGGAATTGATTGCTTATGCTGCTCGAAAGCAAAAACAGCGGGAAAGTAGGTATAAGTGGTTACAGGCTAGACTGACTTCTCCAGCAAGATGAGGATCCACTCAACGGGACAAGACAGCAGGAAATAAGACGCCTCAATGAGGGGCTCCAGGCTATACTGGACTACCTGGTACAAGCTAAACTATAGCAGTTAAAGAGATACTATTTATTATGAAGGGGACCCTAGAGGCGCACGAAATTTAGACTGGAATCTTAGGGGCTCCAGGCAGGCAGCTACCATTACAAAACTGCAGGACCCTGTAACAGGAATAATGAAGGAAACACCCCAGAAATCTTGGCAATATTTCAAAACTATTATAGGGAGTTATATGCCAATCCCTTACCCCCCTTGGTGCATAGTATCGAACAGTTCCTCTCGCCCCTACCTTTCCCTAAACTAACTCCTGTCCAGCAGGAGACATTGAGGTCTCCAGTAACAGAAGCAGAGATCAGATGGGTAGTCAGACAAGTGAAAACTCTCAAGTCTCCAGGCCCGGATGACTTCCCCCAAGAATGATATAAAACCCTTTCCCTCTCTTAATTAGACCAATGAAACAGGCTTTCTCAGAGGTCCAAAATGGAAAGCACCCCCCCTCCCGCCTTCATGGGCATATGCAGTGGTTTTGACAATTCCCAAACCAGGGCAGAGATCCTAGACATCCTGAATCATATAGACCCATTTCTATCCTAAACTGTGACTACAAATTATATATGTCGGTCTGGGCTCGGAGAATGGAGGAAGTGCTGCCAGGTATAATTCATTAATACCAGTCCAGCTTTCTAAAAAATAGACAAACATCAGATAACACCATTAGAATTATCCATCTTTTGTCCTATATTGCCAAGACTTCCCTTCCGGTTGTGGTGGCTAGTCTAGATGCTTATAAAGCATTTGATCGGGTGCTTTGGGGCTACCTCTGGCGGGTCCTGGAGGCTTGAGTTCCTGGGTGAGTTTGTTACCTGGCTTGGTAACCTCTATGCCAACCCTCGGGCTTTTGTGAAAGTAAATGAATCTTTTTTCTGCTCCCATAAATCTGGAACTGGGGACTAGACAGGGTTGTCCCTTGTCACCATTGCTGTTTGCTCTTTATGTAGAGCCTCTGGTAATGGCCATGAGAGCATCTATAGAGGTATGCGGGGTAGAACTGGGGGGAGAGTCATACTGTATGTCACTGTACACAGATGATGTGTTATTAACACTAACAGGTCCTGAAATATCATTGAAGGGGGCCTGGCAGACTCTGGAAGATTTTGCCTCGGTCTCTGGATATCTAACTAACTCCTCGAAAACTGAGGTTTTAGCTCTTAATTTCCAACCCTCTCCTCAGCTAAAACAAATGTTGCCACTTAAATGGTGAACTATGAAATTAAAGTACCTGGGTATTCAATTACCCCTACAGATATCTAATGTGATTTTGGTAAATCATGAACCGTTAACACAAGCTCTAGAAGCTGATATACATAACTGGTCCCAGCTGAAGTTTTCTTTTTATTTAAAAATAGCCACCATAAAATCCAATATTCTCCCCCAACTATTGTATCTATTCCAAACAATCCCCTTTACCCCTCCAAAGACGTACTTTAATTCCTGGAATAAAATTTTATCCAGATTTCTCTTTGATGGCTGTAGGCCGCATATTCAGTGGTCCTTGTTACAGCTACCAAAAGATAAGGGAGGTCTAAATCTTCCAGATCTGACTCAATATGCAGTAGCAGTAGGAATAACCCGTGTTTTGACATGGGTGAACCCGGGTGTCCAACCTCCTTGGAAAAACTAACTGCAGCAGACATTAATGAAATGCAATTCCAGAATCAATGCAAGAAGTGGCAATTAATGCATGAAAGTCAAAGTGACTGGGGAAGGTCCTCTTTAAGATGAATAATAATAACACCAGATCTCATAAACTCAAATTACGTGGGGAGGTAAATAAGACTCTTAAAAGGAGTAAGTGATACAGTCAGAGTTATAACCACTTGGAATACACTCCCTAGAAATGCTGTTGAATGTAATAGCATGGAAGCATTCAAAGAGATTGGATGAAGTTATGGGAAGTAGAACATTTTCATTCCACAATTAATTGAATGGTGGAAAGTTCATCAAAGGACCCTGGTCTAGTGAACTTGTAATTACTCTATGAACCTGTGAATGTGGGTCAAGGGATTGGATGGGGCGAGGGACCACTGGACACCAGGGAATACTGTTTTCTTTATTGGGCATGGGTGCAGGTGAGGGGAGGGACCTCTAGATGCCAGAGAATACTTTATTCTTTATTGGGCATGGGTGTGGGTGGGGAGGGACCACTAAACACCAGGAATACCGCTTATTGTTATCGGGTCAATGCTCAGTGTTGGGGGGGGGGCACTAGCACCAGTGAAGGATTAATGTTTACATTTGGGCCAGCGATCAGTTGGAGGGGTGGGGTGGGGCCAACGGGTTGCACAGGATTAAAGCAAGGTCTCAGTCAGCAGTATTTGCTCCACAAAAGTGGACTCAGTAAAAGGCCCTTGTGCAGCTCAAATGATCTGTGAATCGGACTACGCCAATATGCAGACCCCCTTCCCGTCATTTGCATTGCAACCCTCTTCACACTTTGCCATTGTGCAAACTGGGCTTTGGTGAATACCAACTCGGTTTGCGCCAGGGCATAGTTTTGTGAATCCTGACCCTGGCTCGCAATCAGCTGGCACTGGAAGGACCTAGGCTGCCGGCAGTCATGTTACTGCTGAACTCCATGTCTCCCTGATGAGTCACTCTTCCCTCCTTCCCCAGTGCCACCACCCTTCAGGCACTGCTGTGGGCTCCAGGTTAATGCCATCAGAAGAGGGGAGAAGCAGATGTAAGTGATAACCGCCTTCAGTTGTGCACTTACTCGTGGACTTGGAACCGGACTCTCACAGTTGAGTCTTTATTTATCCAGGTCCATGAGGAAATGCTGGATCCAGGTGGTTCTGATTTTCTGAGGAACAGTCCACCCAGCCCTAAAGAGTGCAATGCAGTTTATGTCCTTGTAAGCTCTTTTGTTGTTGTCACAATGCAGTGGTGTTCTAATACAAAACCCTGGGGTTGAAAGGGGCCTCAGCTACATCACACAGTTCTAAAATGGTACTTACTACTAAGTGCAGAAATCACTGAGACTGCTAAAAGGCCCATATAGCGGGAACAGTAACAGAACTGGAACCAGTATATTGTTTCAGAAACAGCTTCTACAAGGAAAATTGACTTACAGGGTCAGTGAAGTACTTTCAAAGTTTGTGCTGAGTTGTATGAATGTGAAATGGTTATAACTGCTTGACTGCTGGTGTCCTGGGACTCCCTTGCAAATGAGATATTTTTTTCTCAATTGGCTTTTCCGGTGGGAGTTATTTATAATTAATTCATAAATAAATAAATGATAAATAAATAAATGAATAAGAGTATATTCCCCATGTTTTTTTTTCCATCACAGGGGAATAATAACTATTTGCCTTAAGCTGTATCGATCTGGGCATGTGCAACTGATGTAACTTCTTGACTTCTTTTGCTTTGGGATTCCCTCGCAAATGAGATGTTTTCTCCCAAGAGGCTATCCTGGTGGGAACAATATTAATAAAAACAAATTTACACAATACCAGTGGAGATAAAAATGACAAGATGAATAGGGGATATGCAGTGGGCTGACTCAGAATATGCAATATATCATCATGGGTGAGGGGGCAGGACCATAACGCACGAGTGGCAGAGCCGCAAGTGAGTTTGAAAGTCCTGCTCCCTCACAAGCAATGATAAACTACGTATTCTGAGTCAGACCATTGCATATCTGGGTTGTACAACATCAAATTTACCAGGTACGGCTTTTAAAACTGCTGTTTGTATTTGGATTGTACTGTTTCTGAACATGTACTTCCTGGAAGACAGGAGGGAGAGAGGGTCATGATTGGGACATTCAAGTACTTGAAAGGGATAAATAAAGTTGATAAGGAGAGTCTCTTTAAGCTGAGTGGCAACCATATCACAAGGGGACACAGTCTTAAGCTGGAGGGTGGAAGGTTTAGGAGGGAGGTGAGGAAGCACTTCTTCACAGAGAGGGTGGTGGACACTTGGAATGCACTGCCAGAAGAGGTCATCTCGTTGAATACGGTGGGCAGCTTTAAGAGAGGCTGAGACAGGCATAGGGGGGAAGTAAGAATCATCGGTAGGGAGGATGGGAGGAGCGGGTGGGGAGGGAGGGAAAGGACATTAGCTCAAGCTGTGGACACTGCAATACGAGCAGACTTGACAGACCAAATGGCCTTCTTCTGCTGGCTTCTTCGTATGTTCGTATTTCAACTTCTGGCTTTAGTACAGCACGTAGCTATTATGATGTCATCAGCATTGTGAAAGCTGCTCTCTAATTGGTTCATTATGTACTGTGACATATCTGACTTTGCAAGATAATATTATCCTGATATGTTGAGTCAAGATAACACTTTTTATGTCGCTGTTTATCAGTACATCCCTGTTGTATAAATATGGGATATGACATGGGTGAGAGTGAGATAGCAGAAATATCTCCACAAGCTGCCATTGAACTCTTGATATCCCACAAGTGGGATATCTACAGTTCAGTGACAGTAAGTGGAGATATTTCTACTATCTCACTGCCACCCATGTCATATTCGATTTATACAATTGTGTGTGTCTCCCTTTTTTCAGTTTTAAAGTTATTTGCATTTGTTTGTTGCAAAAAGTGAAAATAATTGGATTTTTGCTGTGTTTTGCTAATTATAAAAAAACTAAAAGGTATCTGTAAATGAAACATCGCTCATTTTGTAGATCTTTTTGTGCTGAACAATTTTTGTGCTCACAGTACCATGCTATCATTTTTCATTTTAAAGTTATTCGCATTTGAATATGGTTAGTACTGTTACTGAGGCCGAACATTCTAAAGGAGGTCCAAACCTTTTGTGACACACCCAACTGTGAAGGTAAAAAGTGATATCTCACATGTGGTCAGTGAGATATCTCTTTTATCTTCCTGAAAAGAGACACATACATGTTGTATAAAAATCAAACATGACATGGTCTGACCCAAAATATGCAATTTATCCTGACTTGTGACTGAGGGGGCAAGACTTTTATATCTCACTTGTCGCTCCACCACTTGCAGGTTATTGTCCTACCTTCTAACACAGGAAGATAAGTTGCACATTTTTTTGAGCCACCCTTCTGAGTGCATAACCCTTATATCTTCAGTGTTCTTTACACAAGGGAATAATATCTAATTGCACTTACCTGTAATGATCTGGCCATTCCTGAGGCTGTCTGCTGCTTTCTCCTCCAGTCCCAGTGCAGTGCAAATCCGAGTCCATCGAGGTGGCAGTACCGAAGGATCTAGTTGGGGGGTTGGAACTCTACCTCTCCAATTCCTCATGCAGGGGGGTGTCCAACGGGACCCATGTCAACATTAACTTCAGCCTCAAGTCCTGCGGCACTACTGTCGAGGTAGGTCCTGGTAAACTCTTTCCACTTAATGCTTTGTTCATCCATCACTGCTCACTGGAATTTACACACAGCTGATCTAGCCTCCCTCCCTATAGCTACTTGTCTTTTCATTAAAAACTTATGTTCACGTGGGCAGCCATTTTGTTTCAAGGTTAAGTAACGGATGGCTCAGATAAATTTCTTTTTATGTAAACTCAGTTATTGCATTTTTCAAGGTGCATTCATACATTCAGAAGCTCATTATTAGTTCCATGCTAGGTTCCCGCCACGTTGTTAACAGGTGATGGAGCAAGCTGATGCACACATAACATGATAAGAGGGGCTGTTCAAAGTAAGGGAGGGGAGGGCCACCAGGGGCCATGATATGAGACTGGAGCGAGGAAGGTTCAGGAGGGAGATGAGGAGACACTTTTTTACAGAGAGGGTGGTGGCTGGGTGGAATAGTTCCCTGCAGAAGTGGTATGCAGTAGAACAGTGGACTGCTTCAAACGAGGATGGGACAGGACAAGGGGGAGGGTTAATGAAGGGGAAGGGTGGAAGGGAGGGGCAGCTGCTGAATAAGGGGTGCTAGCTGCACATTCGAGCAGACTTGATAGACCTCTAGGCCTTTATCTGCTGGCAAATTTCGTATGTTCGTATGGTTGACTAGGAAGAGCACAGTTAAGAAGCAGCACCATATATACATTCAGGGATGGGATTGTAAGCATTCTCATTTCATTTTGCAAAGTGACAGGGCAAGGTGGATTAAGGGAGAGCAGCCTATTCACACATTCACTTTTTCCATACCTCTAGTCAGCGGTAATGATCTGTGCGACATACTCCTCCCACTTGTGCCACCTGACCAGCACATTAATGTTGCTACCATGATATGCAAAGTTTATTGTGGCAAACATGTTTTCTGTTATGTGTAGTTCTTTTACTAGCGGGATCCATTTGGTGGGTATTTCATGGGGTAAGTCAATGCCTGGTTATGATCTTCATGGCTGCCACCACCAGGATGAGATATAGATATGAGGGGTGCGGGGTCTCCTATGGAAGTACACCCAGCAGCTGGTTCTTGACTTCAGAGGGAATATGTGTCCCCATGATTTCTGAGCAGGCCTGTGCCACCTCTTCCCAAAAGGGTCAGGGTCTTCTGGCAGCTCCAGAATACGTGATGGTGGTCTTCTTTGTCTTTGCATCCTCTCCAACGTCTATTCAATCACTCTTGTGAGTAGTGCACTGTAATGGCAGGGACTCTGAAAAACTCTATCAAGGTTTTCCATCTATATTCTCTCCATTTCGAGGAGTAAGACGTTTTATGTGTTTCTGCCCACTTATTGTTTGCAGTTAATGTGTTATTTGGCATCCAGATTCAGACACCCACGCCTGCCATATTGGTGCATCTGACTGGGCCTTGGTTTTCTGTAACACTGAAAAACAGATTAGAGATTTGGTGTGAATCCACTGTCCAAGTTTTCTCTATTTTTTAGGGGGTTAGGCAGCCTCTGGTACTCAGATACTTTTACAGGATCTAAGAAATGCATTCTAGTTTATAGATGTCTGAAAAATTCCTATTTTTCTAAGTGATATTTCTATTATCACTGAGCAAATGACAGCACCCGACCCTCTTCCAGGGGGTCCCCATAGTATTTCACCCCTTTTGCTTTCTAGTTCCTAAATCCTGGGTAGGTGAGGCCCAGAACAAATTCAGCATTTCCATCATTGGTGTGAGTGTGCCTAGATGGGGATGCTTTGCCAAGTTTATTTCTATAGTGAATCCACATTTGAATGGTGTGGTTAGTCCATTGGTTTGCGGTCTTAATCTCCCTGAGGGAAGGAGTGGGCAGGAGTGATGCCATGTCCATCTCATGATGTGGTACTTGTACCTACTCAGTTTTCAGCCATCATGTATCTCTTTTCTGCTTAATCATAGTTAGGATCAGTGCAATCTGTGCTGCTAAGTAGTAATCTCACATAGCCCCCCCCCTTTCCTTCCTGGCCTGCAATAATGTACAATTTATTCTGGGGTGCTTACCATCCCATATAAATTTGGAGATGGCCCTTTCTAACTGGTTGGAAAAAAGTTGGGTACCTTCAAAGTTGACCTGCTTAGCCATCCTATATGTCTTCAGAATCTGTTGTTTGTCATTGAAGTTGTGCAAACACATGATGACATTGCATGGATGTGGATCTACCGGAGGTTTCAGGGCTAGGGCATGGTGGGCTGTATCTAACTTGATCCAGCCACCTTTACATTCCAAATATAACAGTTTTGGCAAAAACTGCTCAAAATAGGTGACCAGGTCGGTCCACTCCATCCCTTCAGAAAGACCACAGATCCTCAAGTAATTCCTTCAGTTAACATTTTCTTGGTGGTTCAGAGTCTCGTGCAGATCTTCCACTTTCTTTTCTAATTTTTGCAGCTTGCTCAGAAGGTCCTTCGCGTGGTCTTCCAATGCTGCAGCCCTACTTTCCATCTCCACAGCCCGCTTACTCTGCCCTGCAAGCTCTCTAGAGAGGATCATGAGCTTCTTCAGTAAACTATCTAGTTTAGGACTAACAGTAGCCAGCACCTGGGCAGCGGCCATCTGGCCAACAGCTGTCATTGCCCCATCCAGGGCCTCCTGGGCAGCAACGGCCTCTGACCCCACACCCTGAGCCTGCCGCTGCATGCCCTTCTTGGCTGTTGCTCTCTTCTGCTGGGCTGAAGTAGTGAGAAATTCTTCCATCGTGTGTAATTATCAGTGACTGCCTCTTCAGTTGAGCAATGTTGAAGCAAAAACAAAAAAATGTAAATAAAATCCTTTTTTTGGCATTTTTCTGGTGCCCGGTCCTGGAGCTAGAGGTGAACATGTCTGTTCACGTTAGCTGGAAACCCCCTCCCATGCGTTAGGACCTCCTGGATCAGTCATCAACTGCAACCCCTGGCACGACTGCTGCGGGAACACCATGGTATGGAACCATCCCTCCAGACAGCCCCATGGCAAGGGGAAGATCTCGTAGGGTTGATATCCTGCAGTTGGGATGGGCTTTGGTATCAGGGAGATCCAGGGATGAAGCCATGGAAAGGGTGATAAAGAGTAAATTAAAAAAAAAAAAAGGTGGGACACCAGTATTTTATGTGAAGGAAACTGATGCATGTGTCAATATACCCCACTTGGCCGGCCCGCTGGCGCAGTGGTTGGATTACCGCTTATGGCTTTGGTGACTAGGGATCAGGAACGAGCCCGGGTCACTGGAGGGTCGGCTTGGGGGGAGGAGGATTGAGCACTCAAGGGGTGCTCTTCTCCTCCAGGGAGGGAGGGATTCTGCTCCCACTGCAACACTGCCATCTGGCTGCACACGGGTGGAGGTGCAGCAGAGGGCGCCATGTGGGTGGAGGATGTCGTCTGGGGTCCGGAGCAGCATCTTGTCTCAAAGTGCACATGTCTCTTCGGATCTCCTTGGCCACTGACGCCCTCAGGGGAACAGGAAAAAAACAGAAAATAGCCCCGTAGCTCTGCCTCGAGATGGGCCCTGGTGGGGGTGCGGTATGGTCCCGGAGCATTGGTCAGGAGGCCAGACACATATGGAGCAAGTGGGAGGTAGCTGGCCTTCCCACTTCCCCGCCTGGTGGGTGATCCACAGCAGGATGGGGGCTGAGAGGACCAAGTTCCGTGGCCTAGCCTGGCCCCCACCATGGGAGTCCCCAAGGAGAGGCAGAGCTGCAGAGAGAAGGGGGCATGAGCATAAAAAAAAATTAAAATAAATAAATACACCCCACTATAACTCAGAGAGTGCGTCTACACCATTTCAGATCACTTTCTACATTGCTAGGTGCACTGCCCTTGGTCAAAGTTATTATGGAGCTGAGGGAAAGAAAAAAGGAAAAGGAGCCTCATTTGTATGCTATGGTCCCCCTCCAGTTGCATGTTCGCATCACACTGTGGGGCACCAGTTTACCTCCACACTTGTTAGTCCCCCACTGCTCTCTTAGTTCCAAAGTACTTCTATTTTTAGCCTGGGGTAGCAACTCATAGTCAGGACCTGCTCTCCTGTTGAAAGGACTGAAAGAGGGCCTTGATGTTGGCACAGACTTCTTCACTGTGCTTTCTGCATTCTCCTACCAACCCAACCGGGCCTACAACCAAGCACTCTACCTCAAGGCCTATTGATCTGCACTGCCATGGGGCTCCCTATTTGGGTGAAGGACCTTGATGCCCCGATCATATAGATCCGCTGTGGCTTTGGGGGTGTTGTATGTTTTCCGCCCTTCAGGGAGGATGACTTGTAATTTGGCCACGTCTGGAGTTACGATCTTGAGTTTCTGGGCTATAAGGGTCTGGCAGGTAGGGGAGTATGCTTTCAGTTTTGCCAGAAAAACAGGGGAATCATCATTGTCAAAACAGACACGGTTGTCCTTACATTGCACCTCCCTCATTTTCCATGCTCGGATGAGAACCTCTTGCTTAGTTGCAAATTTAAAAAAATTTGAGATTGATGGATCAAGGTCTCATTCCTGCTCCTGTCTGCTTCGGGACTAGTGCACGGTGGGCCCTCTCGAAATCCAGGGGCTCGACAGGATCAAGATTCAGAGTTTTTAAAGAAGGAGTTTAGGAAGACCATCATGTCTTGCCCTTCTTCCTCCTCTGGTATGCCGTAGAGTCTCATGTTGTTGCGATGAGATCTGTTCTCAGGGTTGTCACACTTCTCCAGTAGTCACTCTTTTTCTTTTACAATGTGGAGGAGGATGCACTCTAGACAATCAGTCCAGGTGTCTGTCTCTGATGCATGAGACTTCAGGTCTTTCACTTTTGTTTCCAGGGCTGTGATATTTTCATGAAGTTCCACGTGGATTGTACAGATCTCTGTTCTGAAGTCCCTTAATTCCTCCATAATCACCACATTCATTGGCTGGGTCAATGGGGGAGCTGGTCCCGCCATTTTCTCTGCCTTCCCGTTGCTCCCTGAGGCTGCAAACAGTAGTCCTTTGGAATCTGAGCTGGGTTCTTTTTTTTTTTTTTTTGTGCCACCCATTGACTCAGCTGTCTCCAGCAGTAAGAATTTGGTGTTCTTTTCATTTAAACTTGACAGTTTTTGGAGCTTTTTCTGTGATGGTTCACATTTCTTTTTTTTTTTAATTAAATTCTATTCACAATACTTCTACGGCTACAACACAACCATCAGTTGTACCAAAGAACAGCTCAGTAAAAAGAACAATACAAAAAAAAAGAAGGAATTAGTCACATTGCAGTGCTCAACCATGACATGTTCTGGTAAGCACCTTATCAAGTAAAGCAGTTCATTACTAACTGTACATAACCCCATACCCCATCCAGGTCTCCAGGCCACCAAGTCAATCTTGAAACGTCCAACACCACAGACCATGCATCACTCTAAAGCTACCTTTGCTTCAGGATCCCACCCCCTTATTAGCCTCCGTATACTGAAAGAGATCCAGTAAGCCCTCGCCCTATCAACTGCATGGTGAAGTTTTGTGCCATACATTCTAGCTGCAGCAACATTTTACACTTAGTCAACCACATTGGAACAACGTAGGAGGGCCCGGCTGTAACAACCTCTGAGTAACAGCCTTAGAAGCCGCAGCAATGGTAATATTAAGTATATTTTTCCTTTGTTTTTTACCCCAACTGGGGGCAGGTCCCACACCAGGTATTTAATCTGCTTGGGCATAGTGACCTCCAAAATCTCCCCTATCACGCGGGAGACTTCCTCCCGATAACCTCCCAGCACTGAACAGTCCAAAAAACATGTATAGGTGGTGCTTTGATGACAATCCCGCCAGAACTTATCAGAGTAGGTGGTGTGGTAATGTACAGTAATCACTGGGGTTCTAAAGTAGTGACTGAGAACCTAACAATGATGCTCTTTCCATGAATTGGAGGCTGTTGTTTTGTGGGCTTCCTGCCAGCATGAAGCCCACTCCTCTTTCAATAGCCGGCAACCCACCTCTTCCTCCCACTGAGCCTGTGTTTTGTTTTGTGTGTCCTGTTCCCAGGGTCCACATACCCCTTGCAGCTGGAAGATCATGTGATATCTCCAGGCTATACCAACCCCCACAATTGATTTACATTTCTAATGGAGCTTTTGGAAGTAATGAGTTTTAAGAATTAACAAGAGGTGCTGCTGAACGCGCAAAACTCTTATAGGGAACATAAACTCTGTTTATATTTTTTAATATAATTGTAAATTTTGGCATGTGTGAAGTCTGTTTAAAAGGGGACACTGTCAGCAATGTTTATGCTCTTCTTTTGGCACTTACCGCTCTGCCCCTTCTGGGTAACCCTTGCCTCATTGCTTTTGTGCTGAGGTTCTTTGTCTTTTAGATTACTTACCACACTCACTTCCCAGGCATACCAGCATGCCTGCACTCCAGCTGCCTCACTGACCAATCCTGAAGTGCAATCTCATTTTTTGTATATTAATAATATGCCATTTTGAGCCTTGTTTTCAGTTCGTGCTTGATTAAGTGCTGTTTTGAAGTCACGAGCTCCAGCAGACCTGAATGCGAACGTGAGTGGGGAGGGGGATTTCCAGCAAACTCGGGCCTGCGTGAGTTCCACGTTTTCTAGCCAATGTTAACTAAATGTATGGGCTGAAAGTATATGTTTTTCTGAGTATGTGGATCTTTGACTGCAAACTGAGCATTAAGTGTTGAGTTGTTTGAAAAACCACAGATCCTGAATACGTGCACCAGTGTTGCGAAACAGATGATGTCGGCGTGCATGCTCAGGATCACGTAATTTTCAAATAGTTCAAAATAACACTTTTAGCGACGTGGATATAGTGTGCTATCCACACTTCTGGCAGAATCCTTTCCCTTTAAGAAGAGGCCTGAAGGTCTTCAAGCTGGATCCTCCCACACACCCAGGTGATAGCCTCCTTGGCACCACCCCATGACGTCAGATCTTCCTTTCCGCTGGAAGCATCAGATTTCCTCCATTGCAGCTCCATGCTAGGTGAAGGCCCTATTATTTCTAAAACATTTTTCCGTCTTTGAGACTTCTTACTGATAGTATTCAATGCCTCTCCCTTCTCGAATGGAATACGAGGACTCCAAAGCTGGCCCTGGCTTCAAGTGGTGCTCGACATGCAACCAATAAAAGTGTTGCACACCATCGGTGCATACGCCTTGATATCTGGGCGCACGTCATGCCCAGAACACAGGAAAATGGCTCCCTGCACTCTGGGAAGATGGAGCGTTGCCACAGCTCCCCAACTCTCCTGTCTGTCCTGGACCAGTGCCCTGACAAAATCAAGCTGCTCGATGTGTATGGGCCCCACCTCGTTCCCGCCTGGGGGGAAAAACCAAGGCTACATGGGGGGACTATTGCAGACTTCAGGTAAGAGGGAATAGGGGGAAAGATGTCATAGGTGACTCCCGATGGAGCAAAGTGCAGAGGGCAGCAGGATTATAAACAGAAAAGTAAAAAAAAAAAATGTTGCACAACGATCTGGACTCTGCGTGCCTCTATTGTTTAGGGGCCCAGTACAACCCACAGGCTTGTGGTTTGTGGCAGACTTTTTACCCTCCACTTTGGAAGACAGTTATGCCCCCCTTATTTTAGGCCACCTGGGCCAGCAGGACTCTCCTGTCAAATCCAGGGATGGCTGTTGGTGGTCTCAAGGGCCGCCAGTTCTGCCATGCAGCTATCCGGCTTTGAAGAGGTTGTGGCCCAGTCTGCTTCAGGCTCTTTCTCGTCCATCTTGGTTTCAGCGGGCGTGGGAACCTTCTTTACTGGGGTGTTTCAGGACTTGTGTCAGTCCTTTCTGACTCTCAAGAGGGGCTCTTCTTTTTTTTTTTTCAACTATTTTTCCCTCTGATCACAGCCTGTGGGGCCTCTCTCAGGCATCCTGGCCTGATCCTGCCCACCTGAGGTCCCCCCATCCCGAGCCTGCTGTCTGCCTCCCCTCCTCCTGCAGCCAGTACCCTCGGCTTAACCCCTCCAGGATGGGGCCACCCTTCCTCTTTGGGTGCTCTTAAGTTCTGGCAAAGCTGCAGGTGAGGGCCCGGGTGGAGGAACTGGAAGGCCAGGTCGGTGGGATACGGCGGTGGGCATGGGGGTCAGGTGCTGTTGCCTACCCCGCAGAACTGGGGTTTTTCCATGTTCTGTTGCACTCCCCCCTCCCAGCATCATGGGCATGCAGTGATGTCTAGCAACAGTGTGTGCGCTCCCACACACGTTGGTAAGGACATCTGCCTACAGTGCTTCCCCTGCCTTTGCGAGCGCTCCCAAGTGCAGTGATCCCTGCCTCTGCAGGGAGGCACTGGCACTGAGAGATGCATCTCTCCCATGCCCCAGGAGAGGAGAGCTGTCATTGGACACTCAATTTTCTCCTCCCCGGCCAGCCCCCAGAGACCCGGGCTTGCTCCTGAACCCAGGTCGCTGGCATAGCACAGGGTGTGGCATCCAGCACCTCAACCCTCAGCGCCACCAGGCTGGCAGAGGGAGGGCCCTTCTTGAAGGTCTAAGTCATGGACAAATCAAAAAAGTCCTACCTCAGGTCATGGGATCAAGAGCAGTCTCATTCCTCTCATTCCTGCACTTCTGTAAGCTCAACAGCTATCCGCTTCAGCTGACACTTCCATCCAGGTCCAGGCCACTAGCCCCACAGAGATCCTGCTGGGCATTATGGCTGAGATGTGGGCCGACCAGCCAGTCTACCCATTTTCACCAGATGAAGGGGAGGACTCCCTATCCAGGATTCCTGTCCTGGCAGCCTTGCAAGAGGGGCCAGTTCATCCTGCTGAACTGGTTGTCACACCTCTGGAGATTGAACCTTTGGGGTCCCTAGGTATCTTCACCTTCCCCTGCTGCCCCTCCCAGTCGACTGGCACATCATTGGTTGAGGTCACCATCGACTTTTCTATCACAATCTTGGGACTCCCAACATTCTCAGTGGCCCCACTCTGATGGTCAGTCAAGAGGCCTCATCAACATTACTTGTCCTCTTTCTCATCTTTGGGTGAGGACTGACTTCACTGTATGATGTTGCGCTGTTATGAGGCACTTATGTGGCAGCAGTGGATCCTTGGCCAAGGCTGTGCTCCACAGCCGTTTCTGCACTCCCTTGGTCACTGATTCCGCAGCCCATGCCAGTTTCTCTGGCCCCACTGATGCCTGCTTCTCCATCCATTCAAGTAGAGCCACCACCCCCACAGCCCTTGCATGGAGCCCCATCCAAGGCTGTGCATCCTGCTTCAGGTCTCCCCATAAGGCTTTTAGTGCAAATCATGCACTCAGATGAGCCTCACATCATCAGTGGAGAAACAGGGTCAGCAATGTTTATGGAGTCCTCTGACTTGGAGGGCTCCTCTATGCACTCTTCCCAGACACCAGGATTTGACCAAGAGTCCGGTGAGGAAGTTTCTTTGGAGCTCAGCCCCTCTTCCTTTGAAGCCCTGCTCCATCTGATATCTGAATCCATTGGGATTCCATTGGAACCGGTTCAAAAGTGGGCTAAGTATTCCCTTACTGAAATCTTGGACCAGGATGACTCCCTTTGGGTCATCTTCCCTGTTGCTGAGGCCATCTTGGACCAGACCTTGGAGCTGTTGCAGGGTCCTACCTCTTTCCTGATACCCTTGGCCCATATGGTCTGCAAGTATGTGGTGTCTACAAGGTCTCTGACTGGGTTCACCGACCATCCTTCAGCCAAAGGCTTGGTCAGAGACTCAGTATTCTGGCACATGGGCACCATCGGGAATATCAACAACCCCCCCCCCCAATAAGGAGTCTAAAAAGTTTGACCATGGAGCGTAAAAGGTCTATGCTGTTTTATCCCTAGGACTTCAGCAGACCAGTGCCGATGTTATGATGGATAACATTTCCCACACCCTTTCTGGCACATTGGATCAGGTTATTCCCTGCCTTCCTGCTGACCTTTTAGCTGGGGGTTAAGCTGGTCCAGAATCAGGGTCGAGCCACAGCTAAACAACAGCTCCAGATAACCCTGGACACTGGAGATTCCTGTGCCAGGTCTGTGACCACAGCAGTGGCCATGCAGCACTGAGCACAGTGGAGGATCTCAACTTTTACAGCTGATACTCAGCATAAATTGATGTACGCCCCTTCTTGTATACTGACCTTTTTGTACCCGGTGTCAATGGACATCTCATCCGCATTGAGAAGTCTAATGCCACCCTGGACTCCTTTACATCATCCTAAAAATATGTTAAAAGGCAGAAACAGCGGAAGAAGCTTTTTCAGTTTTGGCCCTTCTCTGCACCCCCATCTCACCCACCGCAGCCCAAACAGGGCATTATCAGGCCTGGTGGGCTAAGCCCAAACCAATTTCCTCTGGTGCTAGGAAGCCTAGAGAGCTGGGGTCCAGGGGCTCCCCCTGCATCCAACTTCGGAGCCACCACCAAGCCTGCCCAGTGACGGGTTGGGGGTGTCCCACCCCCACCCATCCTGTCCTGCCCAGGACCTCACATGGGGGGGGCCAGCTCCACCATTTCAATTCTGCCTGGTCCGTTATCACCCTAGACTGATGGGTACTCAAATGTGGTGGGTCAAGGGTTGCCTCTGGAATTCGAGGCTCTCCTACCCAGCCAAGCCCATGCCCCATGGGAAGGCATGGTATCACTGGATGTGTGATCTGCCCTTCAAGTGGGCATCATCCAGCTCCTTCAGAAAACCACTGTGGCCTGTGTCCAGGACTCCATGGCCAGTCTGGGGTTCATTTGAAGATACTTTGTGGTACCAAAACGGATGGGAGGTTTGCACCACATACCGGATCTGCACGACCTCAACGAGCATCTAAGGCTGCACAAGTTCTGGATGGTCACTCTGAATCATATTATTCTGTCCCTGGAGCAGGACAAGTGGTTCTACTCTCTGGACCTTCAGGATGCCTTCCACATCCCCATCCATCCATCCCACCAGCGGTTCCTGCAGTTCTGCTCAGAAGGGGTACTCTACGAATTCCAGGCTATGCCATTTTCTCTGTCCCTGGCTCACAGGGCCTTCACCTAATTCATGGTGGTAGTGGCAGTCTTTCTACAGTGCAGAGGAGTCCGAGTGTACCCTTACTTGTATGACTGGTTGATTGTGGGTTCCTCCAAGGTGGAGGTGGAGCGGTTCAGGGACCTGCCCCTCCAGACCTACTTGGCCTTGGGCCTCTTGGTCAACACAGCCAAGTCAGAACTCAACTCTGCTCAGGTGATCCAGTTCATTGGGCAGAGCTCGACTCTCAGGCCTGCCTCCCGGCAGACAGGGCAGAGGATCTTTCCTCTTTTGCCCACTCATTTTGGTTTGGGCAATCATACTCTGCCCAAGATTTCCTGCACCTGTTTGTCCCATTTGTCTGCCCAGAGCTGATGGTCACTCTTACAACTGATGCCTCTCTCATGGGGTGGGGAGCACACATTGGGGACCACAGAACCCATGGACTCTGAACCCCCCAAGGAGACCCACTGTCACCTCAAAATACAAAATAGTTGCACTCTGCACAAGAAGAAATGAGATATTCTCAACCAATTGTTGTAGTTTTATTGATCCACCACTGTGGGAGCCTCTAGCGCCTCGGCATAAGTGACTTCAAGCTAGAGCACAGCTGTCTGGTCCATTTGAACCATTGTCACCTCAACCTGCTGGAGCTCCGTGCAGTGCATCTCACCCTGATGGCCTTTGCACCTGTAGTGCGGGTCTGGTCATCCAGGTCCAGATGGACAACATGCCCACCATGTACTACCTTAACAAGCAGGGAGGGATGCATTCCCTTCCGTTATGCTGGGAAGCTCTCTGCACTTGGACCCTCATCCACAGCTTGGATGCCGACCTTCTGGTGATTCATGTGGCTGGTGTATCCAACCAGCTGACAGATGCCCTCAGCCAAGTGGGCTAGACGTCACATGAGTGGTCCCTTCACCAGGAGGTAGTCGATCACCTGTTCCCCCTGTAGGATACCTCTCTGATCAACCTGTTTGCCTCCAAGGAAAGTGAGAAACCCAGTGTCTGTTTTGTGCCAACCCCCCTTAGTGCGGGACACTGCTGGGGTATGCCTTCATGAGGCCCCGGACACCAGGCCTCCAGTACACCTTCCCCTCTTCCCCCTGATCCACAAGGTGCTGCTCAAGGTTCAGAGGGACAAGGCATGGATGATCTTGGTGGCTCTGGACTGGCCACGCTAGTTCTGGTACTTCAATCTCCTCAGCCTCAGCAGCAGGCCCCCATGGAGACTGCCCCTCTGCCTGGACCTGCTCTCAGGGAAGGGTCCTCCACCTGGACCTTCAGTCCCTGCACCCAACAGCCTGGTTCCTGAGCAGCTAGAGTTCCAGGCTTTGGGTATCTCCAACAAGGTCCTCCATGTGGTGGAGGTCTCTCGGAAGCAGTCAACCCACCAGTGCTACTCCTTCAAATGGAAGAGATTTTCCATTTGGTGTCAGGGCAAGGAGCTAGACCAAGTGGTCTGTCCATTGGCATGCATGCTGAGGTACCTGTGGTCCCTCTCTCAGTTGGGCCTCCGGTCAATGACCCTCAAGGTATATGTAGCAGCCATCTCTGCATATCGAGCATGGGCTGGTATGGCGATGGTGGCACAGGAGAAGGTGGTCAGGTGCTTTTTCAAGGACCTTGACCATTGTCCCCGCTAGTGCATGAGCCACCACCAGCTTGAGACCTGCTGCTGGTATTGGCGATGCTCATGGGCAAGCCATCTCAACCAATGCACAGGTGTCGCATCTCCCACCTGTCATGGAAGACCGCCTTCTTGGTGGCCATTACCTCCACCAGAAGGATCAGTGAGCTCCAGGCGCTCTCAGTGGAGTCTCTCTATTTGGTCTTCCACAAAGACAAAGTCATCCTCCATCCCAACCGGAAGTTCCTCCTGAAGGTTGTTTCAGAGTTGCACCTTAACCAGGTGATGTACCTCCTAGTGAGTTTCACTACTCCGAACTTGGAGGCCGAGCACAGGCTCCATACATGGGACCTGCAGTGTATGCTCACTTATTATGAGGAGCATATGGTTGGAGTTCCAGGAGAGGTTCACCAACTCTTTGTCACCTACGCTGAATTTAGGGACTTTGATTCATCACTAAGGAAAAGTAACCTTAAGGAGATGCTGGTACCTTATACAAAAATTAAACTTTCAGAAAAATGTTTAAGTCAAATAATCCCAAGATACTGAAATAATCTCCCAGATGAATTCAGATCAAAACATAAGAAAGCTCCATCCATGTATACTTTGAAGAGATATCATTTCCTGTGCCGTGCCTTGTAACTGTTCTTAAAATAGTTTTTATGCTCATAAATTTGTGCTGTTATATTTATGCTAGTTGTATGATGTTTGTGTTTTTTATTATTCCTGTGTTACTGTCTGTAAAAACTGTATTTGTGATGCTAAGGTCACCATTGTTAATAAGCTTTGCTCTGTGGTTTCAACCTTAATAAATAAACAAACACACTGAACTTGAGTCATGCTGGAATACTGGTTTTGGGACCTTGGTTCTCCAGTCTCATTTTCCTAAACAGGGGGTATGCACCTGGCCCCTCCTCCCAGAGAACTTCTAGGAATCTGCTAGAAGTGTGGATAGTACACCATATCTACATCCCTAGAAATGAGGGTTACTCCTCTGTGACCATAGTTCTAGGAGTGGTAGATGATGTACATCCACACAACCCACCTGACCTCCCCTGGTGCGTGGCGCACTGAATCTTGCTTCCAGCAGGTAAGATTCAATGTCACGGGGTGGTGCTGAAGAGGATACCACCAAGAAGTGTGGGAGGAGCCAGTTTGAAGACCTTCTGGCCTCTTCTTAAAGGGAAAGGATTCTGCTAGAAGTGTGGATGTGCACTATATACCACTTCTAGAACTACAGTTACAGGTGAGTAACTCTCATTTACAATGTTTGTTTTTTCAATCAGACAGAGATCCACATGCTCAGATGAGCATGTTAACATTTTGTTAGAAAAATCAAAACTCGAGCACAGGCCCGAGTTAACCAGAAATACAGACGGCAGGCAAAACAAAGTCTGGAATGCACGGTCACAGACTCAGTGGTCAGGCGTGTGCACAGTGATGCATTTACTTGTGTGTATTGTGGTTCATTGTGGTAGGGTAGTCAACTCATCCCCAAAATTAATCAACAGATACATTAAAAGGGTTCAGACAAAAAAGGCGACACGTTTTAAAAAACATACAGTACAAATCTGTATGCCAGCTTGATATCGGAACTGTTGCTAATGTTGGGGGCACAAAAGGGACTTAAAGGCTGAAAGTGTCCCTCTAATAACTCCAGTGTATTGTTTCATGTATTTGTTTCATAATAGTCCTATTCTTTCCATATTTAGGGTCTCTGTCTTTTTCTCTGCCCAATATTCTGTTTTTGATTACTTATTAATCCCGGAATCCAGTGACAACAGTTGAGCGGACGCCTACAAGTGAGCAATAATACCCAATGGGATGGGTGGTATTGGGTTATACCGGACTGCCCCGGGGTGAAATGAGGTCCAATGCCACAGATGGAGGGCTCTATAGCTGCTGTAAGGTCCAGTATAGCCCATACCCCCACCCCAGAGGATATTATTGCACTTAGAAAATGGGCTTTGTGTTCCGATTTTTGAAAAAGTTGTTTCAAATGTAAAAAAAAAATTACTGTAGATACATAATTTTTATATTCGCTGTGTGTGCACACGCAGCAAACGTTTTGTTAGGAGAGTGGTTTTTGAGGGGTGCGACACTGTCAGTACAATGCAGAGTGGTCTGCAAGGGGTTCGTCGGTTTCACACCAATCATCAGCCTGGCTGGTCATGACAGTGTTCTGGCTTGCTGGGTGTAAACTCGTGTAGTTCAAAGGAGAGAGCCAACCCAATCATAGGTCGGCTCTTTCTTTTGATTTACCTAATGCTGCCCAGCAAGCAGAGCTGAACTGTCATGATCATAAAGATAAACAGGGTTAGCAGCATTCTAAGAAATGGAACTAAGTATTAAAACATCTTTAAAGAAATAAGCACGCAACTGGGATGGTGTTACAGCAAAAACGCCCAAGGCCACGGCACTAACCCCCCCGTAGACTCGGACGTTTTTGCTGTAACACTATCCCTGTTATGTGCTTATTTCTTTAAAGATGTTTTAATACTTAGTTTCACTTCTTAGAGTGCTGCCAACCCTGTTTGCCTTTATGTTTCTTGCTGTACTGGCAAGCACCCGCTCGTTTTTCAGGATGCTGCTCTCTCTCTGTTTTTTGGATGTCTTTCATGATGAGCCCGCTGAGGTTGAATTACACCCGAAAAATGGAAAAATGTCCATCGATGTCAGTGGCTGCCACAGCCCTTACTGTCCCCCCCCACCCGACCCTCCTACTCAGCACCCACCCACCCTCACAAACATAGCGCCAACACTGGGGTGCCCAATCCCTAGTGTCACCACCTGATTGGGGTTAGCAGGGAGGTGGCTGGGCGACTGTTGCTGGTGTTGTTAGCTGGGACTGGGATCACTGGGGCTGCCATCCCTGAGATTGCTGGCAGGGCTCTGAGCAAGGCTGAGATTGCTGGGGCTGGCGTGACTGGTGTTGCTGGCTGGCTATTACATCCCAGTCACTGGCGTGTCCTTCAAGGGGCAAAGAAACAAAATAAATATCACAACTCAGTGTAAGCGACAAACACCTTGTGTCCCGTGGCACTAGCCATCTCTTGTTTTTAAAATTATACCACTCAGAATAGAGAGCGAGGTACTCTTTGCTTAGACATTTGGAGGAGTTCCACGTACATAGAAACATAGAAAAGTGATGCACAGAAAAAGATCTGAACAGTCCATCTAGTCTGTCCCAAGACTCCCTACTTGGAGACTATCTAGTCTCTGTCCTCCCTCCGCTTCCGTCTAATAACTGCTTTACAGGCATCATATTGCTCCTGAATCTGGCTGTTGTTTTTTCATCCACAACCTTGTCAGGAAGTGTGTTCAACTCATCCAACCACCACCCTTTCCATAAAGTAATATATCCTACTGTCCTTTTTGAATCTTCCCCCCTCCAGCTTGAGCACATGCCTTTTGGTGGATGCACTGTTTCTTAAAGGGGAACAGTCAGCACCAAGGGCCCCATACTCAAGTGTGGGGCTGGTCCCAATTTGCATTTTGTGCACAGAAACTATTTTTTTTTTTACTTACGGTTTACTGTAGTATAGTAGATCGTATCTGACTAATTTTGCTTACTTCCAGGCTGCCATTTTATGTAACTACAAATGTCAGAATCCCCTGCAGCTGACATCAGAGCAGGACTGCAGAAGTGGGAGATTCAATAGCCTGCAGTGCATGTTACAGCTTTTATAAGCTCCCATCAGATGTTTTCCTGTTCCGCTGTTCTCCCAGGGCTAAGTATGGTCATCTGTAACTGTACTTAATCTCAGGAGGACAGCGGGACCAGCAAACAAAAGATCAAAGCTTATATAAACTGTAGCATGCACTGCAGGCTACTGAATCTCCCACTGCTGCAACACTGGTCTGATGTCAGCTGCAGGAGATTCTGGGATTTGTAATCTCTAAAATGTCCCCCCCTTCTCCCTTAAGTCCTCCAGTGAATGCATGTTGAGACTTTTCAGGCTCTCATCATATGCCTTGCCCTACTGACCATAGATCATCTTCACAGCCTTTTACTAGGCATTTACTTTTCACTCATTTTTTACTGTTTCCTGCCTGAAGCCACCCAGCTACCTCTTATGGTTTCCCCTTGCAATAGGCCTTACATGCAGCCATAGCCTCCTGCCCCTCTCTCCATCCATGACTACCATGAATGGACTTACCCTTCTGTGATGAAGCACAGAGTATAGAGCACAGACCTATGAGGAACTGTAGTGCAGCTGACAGCAGAGGTAAGGGGATTATCACCATGCATGATGTCTGCCATAGAGCTAGATACCAGCTGATTTTGCAGCATATGGAGATAACCACTAAGCATCAAGTGTGTGGGAGCTGTTTACACAGGAGTGGGTCTAGCTGTATACCTGTCATCCTCCCCTCCTGTGGCCACCAAAAGGCAAGCAGTCAGTGAGCCCAGGGACTAATGTTGGGGTGAGGGACCCATGTTACTGCACGGCATCAATGGAATTTGACCTGCAGAATCTAATTTTGCCAGGTTTGCCCAGAGTAAATCAGGTTGGTTCAGCACTTTACCAGCAAAGTTGACTGTCTGAGGGGAAATCCCATTATGTAGTATCCCATGGGATGTTTCCCATTCCACCTCAGAAATTCTGAGAAATAACTTGTTCAGTTTTGCCCAGCAACAAAACTCATAATTTGTCAGCAAAACAGCCTTATTGTTTTCAAGCCAGGAGACTTGGGATTTGAACTTACAACACTTTGAGTCCCAGCCTAGGACTCTACCACTAAGGTACAGGAGCAGTTACCCTATCTGGGCAACTAGGATATCCCTATATCCATTAGCCTGGCTTTTAATTTCCCTACTCTTATTACATCACCCCACCCCACACTTTGGTAGTCTGGCGGTTGAGTAGAACAAAAAGTCCACTTCCTGTGGGTTTCCTGATGTTCCGCATCCCTCAGCACACTCTCCTATTCTCCTTCCCCCTGCCCCAGCCTAGATGCAAAGTGTAACATTAAAATTCCCTCCTTCCCCTGCCTTTCTTAACACCCATTGGCCACCCTCCTTCTACAAAGTAAAAAAAAAAAAAGGTACCCTGTGTCCAGTCAGGTGGTGCCGACTGGGGGTGCACTACATCATCATGTTGGAGACCCTGGTTTGAGGGCTGAGATGGACTACATCACCCTGGGTCGGTGGGGTCTGGAGCACGAACTGCGAGTATCGTGTGCCAACTCCAATCAGGAGGGTGAGATGCATTCTTCTCCTAGAGTGCGACCTGCAAGTGGGAAGTTGGGGTCCGCCTTGACACTGTGGGTGACTACACAGGGTCGGTGATGACCCATTTACAGATCATTGCTGCTGGTACCCATTTCTTATGTACCAGTGACATGGAACTGGGATTTAGGGGCAGAAACCAGGAAAGCAAGAATGTGATGGAACTGGCCCTGCTTACTCCAGTAAGGCTAAAAGCCTATGGCTGCCCTCCTTCCTGATTTTCCAGACCATAGCTGCTCCTTGACAACTGTCTGTGCATTGGTCACTCATTGAGGTCCAACCATCAGGAGGTAAGCCACGGGGTAATGCAGGAGACTATAGTGGACCTTGACTGGAGGAGATGGAAGAGGTGAGTAAGTAGGTGTGGGGATAGCTGAGTGTGCAGGTAAATGATGTACATGGTTTTGCTTGTAACTGCGAAACAAAGAAAAAAAACTAGAAAAAAAATATGATGATACCCCCTTTTCCTTCTTATTCTCTGAAGACCCCACACCCCAGGGTTACACTAGCACAAACTCCATGGCGATTGGCACAGTTCCTCCTCACACCCCCTACCCGGCTGCTGTGTGAATGAATGACAGTGAGAGTTTCAGCTCACTGGAGTGTGCAGTCCTTCTCCAATACATGCAAGCCTTGGGTGCATTGTGAGGAACTAGGCAATAGTCGAGTGACTTCAGCCACCCAGGAAGTGCACTTTGTGGAGTATTTCACTTATAAAATGGCCCAAATTATAAATAAATATGAAACAATACAACAAAACACTTAATAGTGCAGTCGCCATCCCTGATGTGCACTCCTGGAGACACTCCATTAGTTAAATCTGTCTCATGTAAAAAATCCCTCACTCACTTGATGACTGTACAGATGCCTTCTCCTCCTCCTCCCACTGCCCTATTGGAATAAATGACTCATGTGTGCTATGAGTAAGACCCCTCCTTTGTATCACAGAGCCCAAAGTAAAGCAGTGAGCTGTCTCTGGACATCCTCTGCTTAGGTCCATTCCTATTTATTTATTCATTTTATTTTGGTAACCAGGTGAGCCCACTGAGACCAAGGTCCCTTTTTCAGGGGCGACCAGGAATTAATAACAGGTATACAGTTAGAGTAACATTCTTGACCTGCGTATTGCCCCTAGACACAAGGAAGCCATAATTGTGTGCTGCTGCCCCTCTCCTTCATTTTGGCTACCTTCCCACCGCCACCACCATGGGTCTTAACAGTTAGACAAGCACAGACACTGAGACAGGACCCGACAACAGGTTATACTTCTACCATATTGGCTCTCCCTGTGCTGTACCTAAGAGGGGATCCTGATTTATGCTGTTTAGAGATATACTAGTGTCTACTGTACCAGTATGTACAGTATGTAAAAGCCTCAACACAGCCTGTACTTCTATACCTTATTGATAATGACTGTATCACACAGACTTTGTTAAAACTTAATAAAGATTTTTACAACAGAAACAGTGCAGTCATAAAAGATTATATAATATAGCTTAGGTTTCATTGGACAAGTAGATCGCTGGGATCAGTGAACAGTCTAGAACACACACACACACATATATATATATATATATATTCCATTACTACACTTCTTAGTACCAATGTTTACTGTTTGTATGTCTTGACAATTAACATGTAGACTACTGCTGTTGTTGTTTTGTTGTCCTGTTTTTTTGGAAAATCTCAAAAAGATTAACAGCATAAAAATAGCATATGGGACACTGAACAGCTATACAACCATTTCCTCATGCATCCAGTCTGAAATGTGATTGGAGGGGGGGTGCATCATGGGGTTGTAGCTATGCTTCTCAGGTATATCTTATTCTAGCACGTCATAAAACGTCTTGAGTTTTCTAGCTCTTTTTTTTTTTTTTACAGGTGGTGAAAGATAAAATAATTGCTACTAACGTTGTGACAGGTGTACCAAAACAGATGCCGGGCAGTAATGGTGATATTATTATCCGGACGAGTAAACTGCTGATTCCTGTCACCTGCGAGTTTCCCCGCCAGTACACTGTGTCCGAGGGTTACGTACCCAACCTCAAGAGCACCCCACTGGAGATCATGGGCAAGAACCAAGGACTCTTCCCGTTTGCTCTTGAGATCTTTAAAAATAAAGATTTCGATGAAACGTACAGGGAGACCCCTCCTATTCTGAAACTCCGGGACTCTCTCTACTTTGGGGTTGAGCCCCTCATACATGTGGATGGGCTGGAGACCTTAGTGGAGAGCTGTTTTGCCACGCCATCCTCCAAAGTGGATGAGATCATGAAATATTATCTAATCAAAGATGGGCAAGTGTTCATGTTTTTTACAAAATGTATTTTTAGAGTTTTGCTTTCTTGTATGACTAGTACTTGTGGTCTTTATGGCTTCACCTTCCCTGTCCGTTCCTTTCCTTTCTTTTCCAACAATCCTTTCCTTTTCCTTTTCTGTTCCCTTCCTTTTTCTCCCTTTCCCTTGCCTATCTTTGTCAGAAGCAGCATGAAATGGAAAGCACTGACAGGAGCATCAATTCCTTTGATGAAAAAAGTGTCTCCTTTTAAAACTAATCTGGGTAACAAACACATACTGCTTCCCTTAAGAGGTAAATAATTCCATGAAATGTTGGGTAACTGAAGTGACCTGAGCTACACAATAAGCTTCATTGTGATTTAAATATTTGGTTAGCGACCGACTCCTCTCATCTTCACAAGGATATGCACCCCCCAAGGTAATAACGAGGGATTTTCGTGATTGTGCTCTGTTACGTGTACTCTCTGCATGGTTTCAGCACATCGTCTACTCTTTTATTGAATTCTTTTTAATCTACACAGGCAGAACAAAGCTAGAATACTGAGCCTTGTTTTAAGCTATGACCTGAGGCGAGGGGACATATTGGGAGAAGTCAAAAACAGATATCTCTGTATCGCTCCACGTTGTCAATGGGCAGTTAATACATATGGGCAATGAGCACCCCCTACTGGGGTAGTGACACAGCCCAAAGCAGTCAATCAGCATAGCACCTTGGGCACATGAGCATTTCAAGATCACTGATTCGCTAGTCTTTGCTGTGCAACTAGAAGGGTAGGACAGGGCAGGAAAGCTCTCACTCTCAGAAGCATCTGTCTACAATTATTTATTTATTTTTTTGCACCTGCTACCTGACTGACCACTCCTTCGGGCCACCAAAGGCCCCACCTACTGGCCAAGTTAGTCCCCCTCCTGCCATCTGCTGTGGATGCGATTCCATGCCCCCCCCCAGACACCCTGGCCATATCCCTTTGCCGGGGGGGGACCCCCTCCCCCTGGAGGACTGGGAGGGGAGACTGGAGCTCCATCCTGGATACAGGGCATGGGGCTATGGGCACAGCCTCGATGGCATTCCACCGGGGCTTTGTGGCAGAGGGGGACCTGGCCACCATCATCCAGTCGGTTGGGCAGCCATTTTTCAATTTCTCACTGCCCATCCCTCCACCCTACTGGTGCCACACGCCACGGCATTCTGGCTGAATGTACCCTCGACATGTGGTCACCCACACTGCAAGGTGCATTGCCACATAGACTGGCCACTAGGAGCCACTCAAGGGTGGTTCTGGCTCACACACACCCCTCCCCCTAGGAGCAGAGTGTCTCTCGGACACTCTAAACCCTCTTGCCGATCTCCACTCCTGTTGTCCTTGGCTTGGGAGTGAACCCGGGTCACCAGCATGCCAGGAGAACCCCTTCACTGGGCACCATGGAGCTGTCATTTTGTTATTTCCTAATAGGACTGTGCAACAGGGAAACAGGTTGGGGACTGCCTGGTGACAGAGACCACCCTCAAATTTAGAAATCAAGCCTGTTAAGCTGTGGCTTTCAAATTGACTAACCTGCTATTTCTATCCCATTTTCAGTGCCTCCTGTGCATGAATTGGAGTCCACGTGCCACGGCACCATATTTAGGGTGTTCAACTGATCCCCTTAGCCTGGTGCCTAAGATAAGTGAACTATTTTGAGGGCGCACAGTTAGTCAGATAGCCTTGGGCATCTTTACTAATTTGTATTTTCTTTCTTTTTTTTCCCTAGTGCTCTCCTGGCAATGGACACTCCCTTTCTCTTTCTCCTCTACCTGGGTTTTTAACAGTAGCGGAGTTTTTCTTAATCAAACCGAGCAGTGTGGTGGTGTTCGTGCAGCTGGGCTGCCTGTAACCACTCACTGAGCCTCTTGACCAGTTTGTAGTGCAATCAGTGTGTTAATACATGTTTTTACTCATTCTTATTCATTTATTCTCCCCCTTCCAGCCACAAAAGCAGTGCTTTTCAGAGCCTCAGGCGCAGGCAACACTCATCAGTGTGTTTGTTAGCTCTGCTGCGCAATGCGGTTATCCTTCCACTACTGGCATCTGCCAGCAGGGATTTGTGATGTCTTCTCTATAGGCACTTTGCCTTGTGCTCACATTTGTGCCTTTTTTGAGCCAGGCGCACTCACACCCAATGTGGTGAAGTCACGCACATCAGCGTGACATCGCCATTCTAACACACATTCATTTATGCTCCTCCTGGCTCGCCCAGCATGATTACTGAGCCGGATCACTGCTTTGGAGTGGATTATGGTGTTTTGCTCCTTTCCATTAAGTAGTCTCAGTTAGACAATGTCCTCAGATCTGAAGGACAGCATTCCCATGATGCGAGCCGGAGCACTGGCAGAAGCTCCTAGTTAGGGAAGCGCTGCACATTCAGGCAGTTTCAAAATCGAAGTGGTTTATTTTACACACGCTGCTCAACTTTGGGGGGGCAAGGAGACAAAGGTGCAGTCAGTGACTTCCCCCCATTTATTGTTGAAATTCATATAGGAGCTTGTCATATAGTTGCTGTATAGATTATACCAAGGTCTTCTTTGCATTGCCTTTTCATTTTGGAATACTAGCTATCAGGCAGCGGCACCATGTCTTATCAGAGACCTGTTGTGTTTAAGAGATGTGAGACCTGCAGGAGGATGATGAGATCCTCCCCTTTAGGGTCTTATTGCTCTACCTGTGTAATGCAATTGAACATGTCTAGCTCTGTCCTCCCAGCCGAACCCCCAAGCTAGGCGGTGCACCTGTAGTACTGACTGGCAGCGACAAGGTTGATTTATGCAAAAACCTTTATGCTGCCCTTAAATGAGCTGCTGAGTTCTGATGTTCCTCAAGACATCCCCAACACATCCAAACCCAAGGCAGAACCTTCAAGTCGGGGGGGGGGGTGCCCTTACAGGCATGTCCAGGTGTGCCAGAGCAGAGTGACTCTACTGACCTTTATTTGCAGGCCAATTCTGACCTTAACAACATGCAAGGTCAAGCTAAAGGTACGGGGAAAATCCTGACCCTTTAACACTATCAGATGAGGAAGAAGATTCCTCTAAAGAAGAGGAGGAGGGGGAGGGGGAGTGGATGGAGCCCAAGAAAAAGATTCTGATCCCTCCCCTGTTTGATACAAAGTCTCTATCCTATTTTATAACAGAAGCTTGTTGGACACTGCAGCTGAAGGAGGTGCACCGTGCAAGTCATGGAGTCTGTGGACATGAATCCCACTCTGTCCATTTCTTCCTCTGCACTGAAGTGTTTTCTAAGCTTTGTGCACTTCGACCAGATTTTTGAACAGGAATGGGCTGGGACAGAGAAGTGCAAGCAGCTCCTTAGGCAGAGGGTGAGATGTTATCCATTCCTGGAGGAGAGCTTCCAGAAGTGGAAGGTCCCTTCTTTGGCAGATAAGGCTGTGCATAATTCTGTTAAGCACACAATCGTACCTATTAAAGGCTTAGTGGCCCTAACTGACATCCATGATAAGCGGGTAGATGCTGCATGCAAAAGGGCTTTTGCCTCGAATGGAGTAAATCTTGGTACCTCATGTGCATCAAGCTTTCCATTAACCTCAAGAAGACTCAGGTCATGCTCTTTGGCTCCTCTGCCAAGTTAAAAGCCTGCTCTGCTCCTCCAAAAATCTTAGCAGCCAATGGGTCTCCACTGCCTGTTACAGAAGTGGTCAAGTACCTGGGGGTTACTCTTGACCCACAGCTGGATCTCACTCTGCACATCCGCTACACCTGCAAAGCTACAAACTGCAAGCTGGGCCTGACCTACAGAGCTAAATCGTGCCTCATTCCAGCGGCTCACCTGGCCCTAGCCAGAGGGGTCCTCCTACCCACGCTCTGCTATGGCCTTGTATCCTTTGCCCACATCCCTAAAACCAGTCTCTCTAAATGGGACATAGCGTACAACAATGTATGCTGCTTTGCTCTCTTTGCTCCCCGCCTTACACATTGATGTGACCTTTACTCCCGGCTGGAGTGGCTCCCACCGAAGTACCACCGCACCTTCATCCTTGGCAACTTTTTAGACAACGTCATCCATACTGCCACCCCTTCTGCACTTGCCCTGTCCCTCACTCCTGCAGCTCCCCCCCACCACCTAAGATCCAGCGACTCTCAAGTCCTCCTGGTTCCAAAAAAACGCACTCAAATGGGCGACCAGGTCTTCCCTGCCTTCGCACTGAAGCTGTGGAACTCCCTGCCAGCCTACACTCACACCTCCCCATCACATTCCTGCATCAGAACCTCCCTATGGGGCTTCCTAAAATCTGCCGCTACTTGTCTCTCTATCTGAGCTGCTCTCACTTGGTATCTACCACTGGGTGTCCAGTCCGTGGCTATAACCTGCACTTTGCCCAGCTTGTCTAGCCCGTGTCGCCTGACATACCTTGACTGGTGCTCTATTAACCTGAAGTGACTGGTCCTGATTGGTAATCTACCTGATGCTCTTTGTACCCTGTTCTGACTTATCCTACTGCTTTGTACCTTGGTATTATTCTGGTTCATTGGGAGTCTATCGTTGCCTGTTCCTGTACTCGGCTGTTTGCCACCTCATGTATTTACCCATGTACATCACTGCTGACTCTATTCGATGTGCTCGGTCTAAATTGTAATCTGTGTACCTTATTCGTATGTTACATAAATGCCTTAATCTGTGTACCTTATTCTCATGTTATATAATGTGCCTGAACCTAATGTATGTTAACCCTGTATATGCCTGATGTTCATATATTATACCATTGTAACCCTCCTAGGTCACGGCTGAAAAATGGGCACTTGGCTGTCTAGTGCGCTCACCTGGTAAACAAAAGCAAATAAATAAATATATTTTATTGTTTTCAGAGCCTTGATTTGTTCAGAGCCCTTGGTAGTCATGTCCCTTCAGACTTGGAAGGGGTGACCATTTTGCAGCTTGTGCCCATGGCCTCCACCTTTCTGGGGGACGTCACAGTGGAAAATGTACGGATGTCAGCAGGCCCCACCTAGCATATTGTGGCAGCTATGTGGGGTGATTGGCTCAGGTACTGGGTCTCGGACCAGGCATCAAAGTCAAGCGTTTAACCTGTCCTTTGAAGGAGAGCTCTTATTCAGCTCTGGCCTGGATTTATTTATTTATTTTAAGAACATGGGAATTACAACCCTTTGAGTCATAGACTCATTTTCAAAGGCTCTGCGTCACAAAAACATTCGGTGACATTAACAAAGGCATATTAGACAGGGTACAGTGAAGTATTGTACCTGTGAACTGACGACCAACAAGCAGAGAGTAGTCTGGGAATTGAGACAATAGGACAACAGAGAGGTACAGAGTATGACGATAAGTGTGGATCGATTTGGAAGATGCAGACTAAGCAGCTCTGGAACAAACAGTCTTGGTACGTACATTCAAAACAGGGTGGGTTGCCTATACAAGTGTTAGCTAAGCAGGAGTTGCATTATTGATACAAAGACATAAAAAAGGTGCTACCTCAGAGAGGTATTGTCAGATTTATGTAACAGGAAGTAAAACTTTTAAGTTATCTAGGTGGGGCTTTGACTGATGCCTCAGCGGTGGACGACAGAGCACAGTCTCCGGAGAGGCATTGTCAGTGTCAGGAGGGTCCTAATGTTGTGTGAGCCAGGTTTAGGAGGTTAGTGGTCACAATGACAGCTATGTGAATTTAGTATATGGGATTTTAGAGCTGCCTTATAAGGACCTAGTTTGGTAATGGAAGAGATGGCGGGGGGGCATTATACCAAGATGGGTCTCTAAACAGGAAAGATCTTTGTGCTAGGGAGGTCCGGACCTTGGGTACCTTCCAGACAGATTTGGAGGCTGCCCGGGTAGCAACTAGGGGGGTGGCTGACTGAAGGGAGGCCACAACCCCAATCAGGGTCAGTCCTAGGTGTATTTTTTTTTGTAAGTGACAGGTTTGGTACTGTAGGCATTCCTCTAGCGAAATAATGTTGGCGACAGCATAGAGGGTGCAGGTGTGCGTACGTTTGTCTGCACCCGAAATGAGCCAGCAGGCTTTGTGGATGGCCAGTTGGACTTGGTGAAATGCTGCAGGGTCAGTGGCCGAACAGATTATAAGGCCATAGTAAACTAGAGACATGACTGATGATGTGACTGCCAGGTGTGGAGCTTCAGGTTGGAGGCAGTCTTTGTGGCGGTATAAGAGGCCTAAACGGATACTGACGGCTGAGATGAGCATTTTGATGTGCACATGAAAAGTGAGGGAGGCGTCAAATGTGTTACCTAGGTACCTGTATGTTGAGACCTGTTCCAGGGGGAGGAGTGAGTTGGATAGAATTTCCATGGGGTGACTCCCAGCCCTATGTTGTTGATGCGTAAAGAACATAGTTTTTGTTTTCTTAATGTTGACAATAAGTCTGCAGGCTGTAAACCAGTTTTCAATCTGTCTGAAGGAGTCCTGTAGGGAGAGCTGAAGGGAGGAGGGGTCAGGGTGTGAGGCAAATAGAACTGCACCATCCGCACATAAGAGAATATTTTCAGTGCAGGAGTCAAGCAGGGCATTAAGATAAACACTGAAGAGGAGAGGGCCCAGGATTGACCCTTGAGGCACCCCTGAGTGTACTGGTAGTGTGGTTGACAGGGTCTTGTTTATTTTAACACACTGCGTTCTATTTGCAAGATAGCTGGTGAACCAGGAGAGGGGACCTTGGCCAACACTGATGTGTTGGAGTGTGGCCAGAAGGAGGGGGTGGGAGACTGTGTCAAAGGCCTTTGAGAGATCTATGAACACGGCCCCAGCAAGGTGCCGTCTATGCAGAGTGCAGCACATTAGAAAATTCAGCCAGGGAAGTAGTAGTGCTATGTCCTGCTCTGAACACATGCTGTTCCTTACATAATACGTTGTAGGTGAGGAGGTACTCAGTGAATTGGTCCGCAAGGATTTTTTCAAGGGCTTCGGAGAGTGGCGGTAGAATTGAAATGGGACGGTAATTGTTTGGGGAGATGCAGTCACTGCTGTTTAGAATTGGAGTTATAACAGCAGTTTTCCATGCATCTGGGATCTGGCCCAGACATAGGGATCAGTTTAAGAGGTCTGTGAGTGGGGATAGAACTGCGTTGAGAACACGGTATAGGGTTTTCATGTCGAAGTTGTCTGTTGTAAGTGGAGTCTCTGAGGGCTTTGGATAGGTAGTATTTGGCTTCTGTAGATGCAATGACTCTGAGGTGGAAAAGGGGGCGCTGGAGGTTTGGCACTGGGGTGGGCTGGATGGGGTCAAAAAAGTTATTTGGTAGTAGCTGGCTAAGGTCCAAGAAATTGGAGTTGAGGCTGTTGGTGATGGCAACGGGGTCTGTGGTGACATTGCCATCGACGGTAAGTTGAGATGGGGGGGGGGTCATGACTTCCCATTAAGATCTTTGATATTATTCCAGAAGTTATGTGAACTACCCCAGGAAGAGGCCAGGGTGGTTCTGTAGTGGTGTGCCTTGGCTTTTCGTATTTCCCAGGTACACCTATTGAGGGCAGTGTTGTAGGCCTGCCTATCCACCTGAGATCTAGAGCTAATGGCACGATGCCAGAGGGTGTCTCTTTCCTTCAGTCATTGTAGTAGAGCAGAGCAGAGATAATCCATGGGGCAGTATGCTTCTTGGAGTTTGTATTTGTAAGGGGGGGGGCAAAAGCATCACAGGCATTATTGAAAATGCAGGTGAAGTAGTTCAGGGCATCAGTGATATTGGTAGCCTGAAGGATGTCCTGGATAAGAAGAGACAACTTCTGGTATCCAAACAGCAACAGAAGGCAAACTCAGTGTCAAGAGAGGGAGGAGGTATACGGCAGTGGCAGCCTAGAGGTACTTTTTGTCCCTTTTGGGATTTCAGAAACCAGAGGAATAGGGGAGCCTATTGCGGATTTAAAGGCAACAGTTACCAAGGTTCATTTGTCTGAAGATGTAATGGAGGTGCAGGACAAAAAGAAGGTAACTCACAATGAATTTACATGGACACATCTCTGTCCCCCTTCCCTTTGTGGAAAATTGAAGAATTTTTACCAGCAACGGGCCCAAATCACGTCAGACGTGTGGGTACTGGAAATCCTGGCTATGGCCTATGCCATAGAGTTCGCAACAGTACCCATGAGAGGTCATTTCCTGCAATTCCCTGTGCCCCAAAACCCACTGAAAAGGCAGGCGGTGACTCAGACCTTAGATCATTTATACACATCAGGGCAATTGCCCCAGTTTCCCCCAGCAAGGAGGGTCTGTGATTCTACTCAATTTATTTTGTGGTTCCCGACATTGGGGGTGTTTCCGACTGATTCTGAACCTGAACCACTTAAGCAAGTTTGTCTGCCACAGAACTTTCAAGTTTGGAGTCATTATGATCAATAATTCAGGCTGTCCGTAACATCCATAGAGCTGAGGGATGCCTATCTTCACATCCCCGTTCACCAGTTGTACCAGAAGTTTCTGAGGTTCACAATTCAGGAACAGCATTTCCAGTACCAGGCACTTCCCTTTGGTCTGGCAACAGCCCCAAGGGTATTTTCAAAGATCCTGATTGTATTAGTAGCATGACTGAGACAGGAGGGGCAGCACGTATATCCCTACCTGGATGACTTGCTTATCTGAGTGCTGACAGCTTGGATGGCAGACAGGTTGGTGTTGAGGATCCTGGAGATGCTAGAGACACATGGTTGGGTCAACAAACAGGAGGAGAGTTCCCGGAGTCCATCTCAGAAGCTGGAACATTTGGGGGGTTGTTCCAGATGGATGAGGAGAAAGTGTTCCTCTTCATCCAGGAAGGAGACTCTGAGGCACAAGATTCACTAGTTGAGAGACCAGTCATCGGTCTCTGCTCACAGGCTTCTCCTGATTCTCGATCTGATGACTGCAGTGATGGAGCTAGTACTGTGGGCCCAACTGCATATGCGGCCCCTACAGAACAGGATTTTGGAGGCTTGGAACCCAGCCTCAGAAGACTACCACACTCTGATCTCACTACTGCAGTCAGTCATGCAGTTATTAGCTTGGTGAGAGAATCCTGAGAACTTCAGCAAGGGATCTCTTTTGGAAGTCTCAATAGAAACAGTTTTGATGACCAATGCCAGCCTGTCCAAATTCCAGTCTAGGAGGTCTAGACACCCCCAGGAGCAACAGCTACAGATACATGTCTTGGAGATGAGAGCAGTGTGTCTTGCCCTTTTTCATTTTCACAATCAGGTGCAGTCCAGGGCCTTGAAGGTAAGGTTGGATAACACTGCCACTGTGGCATACATAAACAATCAAGGAGGCAGTCAGAAGCAACTGAGGTGCTACTCTAGGCAGAGAAAATCCTTCTGACACTCCTGGCAGTTCATATAGCAGGGGAATTGAATATCCAGGCCCGTTGACTGAGTCAAGAGACAGTCCATCCAGAGGAATGAAAGTTGAACCCAGAGGTGTTCGAGCTTCGGTACAGTAGATTCAGTCAGTCGCAGCTCGACCTTTTCACGTCACAGGCAGATGCTCAAGTACCAAAATTCTTCACAGTATCATAGTAATATGTCAGCAGAAAAGAACCATCCTGGTCTATCTAGTCTGCACATTTCCCAACCGCCCACATTCTTCAGCTGATATTGGTGCCCTCAGACAGAGGTGGTGAATGCTCTGCCACAGACATGGGATTTTCTCAGAGCTTACTTGCTTCCTCCACTATTGCTACTTCTCCAGGTAATTCTCAAGATAGGGTGGTCAAGAATTTCAGACCTTGTGAATGTAGCTCAGCAGGTCCCATTTTGACTCCCACTTTGGGAGGACCATCTTTTACAAGGTCCCATTCTGCATCCAAACCCAGAGGAGATGCAGCTGGTGACCAGGGTCCTTAGAGAAGGACATTGTTAAGGTGGGTTTTCTCCAAAAAGGTGGTGATTATCTTAATGGTCTCAAGGGAGGTGTCTGTGTCTGCAGCTTATGATTGTGTGTGGAATACCTTCTCTGCTTTGGCCAGAGAGGCAGAGGTATCAGACCCTCTAAAGCCACAGTCCCGCAGATATTACATTTCTTGCAGGTAGAGATAGACAAAGGTCCCCCATTGAGCACCCAGAGAGACCAGGTGTCTGTGCTTGGGACAGCCCTGGGAACTTCCATTGGCTGTTATCTGGGAACCAGTTTGGATGTTATCCTTTTTCTTAGGGTGGTCAGGAGAAGCAGACCATTGTTTCAATCTCTGGTATCCCCATGGGACCTGAATATGGTGCTGAATGCTTTTTGTAGGGCACTCTTCAAACCTTTTTCATCAGTGCTTTTGGACATCATGTCTTACAAAGTGTCTTTTTCAACTGCAATCTGCTCAGCCAGGAGGACTGGTGAACTTCAGGCACTGTCCTAAAAGAACCTTACCTTGTCATACATAAGGAATAGGTGGTACTGAGGATGGTACCATACTTTGTGCCTAAGATACCTATAGCCTTTCATGTAAATCAGGAAGTCCGTCTCCCATCCTTCTGTCCTAAGCCAGAAAACACGGAAGAGAATGTGTTGCACAAGTTGGATTTATACAGTGCAGTCAGGATTTGCCTAAAAAGGACAACAGAGTTCAGAAAGTCCAAGTCTGTTTGTTCTTTTTGGAGCAGCAAAAAAAAGGTCAGAAAGCTTCAAGGCCACCTTATCCAGGTGGGTAAGGGCTTGCATCACAAAAGTGTATGCGTCTGAGTAGAAGAAAGCTCTTGCTCTCATCAAGGCTCACTCCATCAGGGCACTTACTACATCCTGGGTGGAGAGAGGGGAGGCATCCGTGTTGGAGCTGCGCAAAGCAGCAAAGTGGTCCAGTGTTCATACATTTACTAAGCACTACAGATGGGATGTTCAAAGCTCCGTTGATGTGGCCTTCAGTCACAGAGTGTTACAGGCGGTGGTTAGCAGATTATTATATGTTGCCTATATGGTTATATATGGGACAATATGTTCCCCTGCCAAGTTTGGGAATGGGTACTGCTTTTTAGAATCCATATGTATTAACTCCCCATTGACAACATAGAGCGATACAGAAAAGGAGAAATTCCTTCATACTTACCAAAATTTCCTTTTCTGTTAGCTCCAATGTTTTCAGTGGGGCCACTCCCAGGAGCCCTTGGCTCCTACTGGAGAATATTGTCCAGTATATCTAAGGATTTTGGATTTCGGCAAAGATGTTTTGTGTGGGATTATATCTGGCTATCCGGAATTGTTTAGCATTGGAAACATTTGTGTTTTATTTAGACTACAGGCACACAGGTTAAGAGGTTGTGATTTTTTTTTTCATATGTAATTTCTGGTATTTTTGCAGGTTTTCTCCCAACCCCTACGCCCACACATCCCCAACGTAGCATGTGTGCTAGGAGGCACACACATGCACACTGTTCAGAATGCCCCTCCCTTCCAGTCACACCATAGACTGCCTGTGCTGGCACCGAACCTCCATTTGGTGACAGTGGGACTGTGGGTGGGCAACCCCACCCCTTACCCAGGAGAGGAGAGCCAATGCTCGATCCTGCTCCCACCACCTCCCCCCCCCATGCTGGCACCTCGGTGACCCGAGGTTGTTCCCGAACCTGGGTCACCGGCATAGCATGAGGTGTGGTGTCCAGTGCCTCACCCTCAGTGCCACCAGGCCGGCCACAACAGGTTGCGATTTTGGAGCATTGTGCTGTGCTTCATCATTATAGGTTAGTGCATAGTTTGTTTTCCTCAGCTATGTTCAATGCTGTGGCTGCTTAACCTTTTTTTATATCGCAAGGGTTATCAGCAGAATACCAGCCTGTCAAAGAATCAGTGGTCAGAAGCTTGAGAGAAGTAACAGACAGATTGGTTAGCAAGACCCTGTCAGTCAGCCCTTCAGAATGGGGTAAGTCATCTGTTTATTTTTTTGTGTCATAAATTATCTGCACATCTAAGTTGTTGGTGTTAGGCTAAGGAGAGCGTTCATTGACCTTGGTGAAATGGAGATTACTGGTTACCATATAGGTACAGCATGGACAAATGTGACTGAAGAATCAGCGATCTCAGAATGTTCACGTGCTCGAGGTTCTATGCTTCTAGACAGCTTTGGACTGTGTCACTACCCCAGCAGAAATGCTCAGTACCTATATGTATTAACTCCTTATTATACAATGGCAAGAAAGAATCTTGGACTGTGAGTGGTCAGTTTGGGGCTGGACCCATGGCATTATCCCAGCACAACGCCACAGGTCTAGTCTCAGCCTCACTGTGAACCTATAGATGAGCATTTGATTGATTGTTTCATCTTCTGTTAAAAAACAAAAATATTTTTCCACACAAAAACATCTTTAAAATTATTTTTTTTATTCTGTATAACAACGAGCCATTGTATAATAGGAATAATGCACTCCAGGGTGTGTGTCGTTTGGGATAACGCCACGCCTGGGGCATTGGATGCACTTGGCCTCCCAACCCCCCCAGGAGTGGCGTTATCCCAGAACGATACACACCCTGTCATGCATTATTCCTTTATTGACAATGCTGGAGCTAACAGAAGAGGAAATGACAGTAAGAATGAAGTCATTTCTCCTATTCACCAGCCAGGTAAACAGTTTCAGGCATACAAAAACCTAACAGTTTCGCATAATATTGTTATGTGTTATTGTAACTGTATTGGTATTGTTTTGTCTCATACGTCGGGTTGAACCTGAAAATGGACCGATTCCAGTGTTCTTACCCAGTTAACAAAATTTAAAATAAAATAAAAAAAAATAATAAAATAATCCAGTGCATCATGGATAAGATATGCAAATTATAATAACAGAAATAGGGCTGCTGGCATAGAGCACAACAAGCGAAAAAGGAAGCACACACCAGGCATATGAAGGAGTGCTGTACTAACTGTAGGTAAACACGCACTGCACTAAAATGCAAAATGAAAGGCTGAACACCAGGCTTTATATTATTAAAGAAAACTACAGAGGGAAATAAAATATAGAAACTGAAAATTTGGTCAGCAAAGTCAATGACTCCCAAAGTCCATGCCTCTGCTGACCAAATGTTCAGTTTCTGTGTTTTGCTTACCAGTGTCGTTTTCTCTAATGATACAAAGCCTGGTGTTTGCCCTTTCAGTTCGCATTTCAGGCTAGGCTTTAACAGCCCCTCATGGTATGGGGGGAAACTAAAAAGAAAAAACTTTACTGCCTCTGTGGTACGAAACAGTGAGGTGCCTGCTCAGCACAATGAAGATCCGAGTTTGCACCCTGTGTCTGGCACTTTAGGAATGTGAGCTGGCTGAGTAGGCAACAGAGTATTCGCGTGGATGCTTTTCACAAGGGGAGGGTTGAGCATTAACCAGTCTTTGAGTGGTTTCTAGTGGTTGGCATGTGGTAGTGCACTTGACATGGGTGACCACACATCGAGCGTGCTCCCACCCCAGGACGCCATCACTGACACACTATGAGGGAGGTGGGTGGGGTGAAATTGGCTGGCTCGGTCACTTTAGAGTATGGCCTCCAAGAACCCGAGCTCTCTCACCACCAGATCTTCCTCTGCTGCCTGTGTGCTTCCCAACCCTGGTCCCAAGGACTCCAAGATACTTTTCCTGCCACTCTGTCGGCCATGGAGAGAATGTGGGCCCCCTCCCTGAGTAGGTATAGACCTGGAACCCGGAGACCAAGAACAACCTGGGAATCAGGAGGCATGCACCAGTTCCGGCAGTGAATCTGGATGGACTGTTCAGAACACTAGAAGGAGAGAAGGCCAGTGGCCATGAGAAGAAGGTAACCACAATAACAAATAAAACTATTTTAGACACATTTCAAGCTTATACAGTACACCTTTATAACTAAGAGCATTAACATAAAGACAGGATCAGTGCCACCTGGACTTCATCTGCTCTGGCTGCTGGTATTCACCTGAAATAGCAATCTTCTGCTTATGACATCACAATCAACTGCTGTGGAAATTAGCATGCTGTCAGACACTGACAAGCTGCTAGAGCACATGAAGTGTATGGGACAGTGACTCCTTTTTATATTATTGTACACAGTTATAAAGAGAAATCTAAATACTGGAAATAAAGTATATTATTGATTGTGGAAGCATCATATTACACTCCCGACCAATCATGGCACTTCCTTCAGTTGTATGTGAGACACTCTTATTTCTGTAAGAGTGTCTCATGTGCTATGCCACAGTAACGGGCTTCTCACTGGCCACTTGCACTGTCAACATTTGGAAGAAACAAGATCATTTTTAAAAAATTAGCACAATCCACAGTGATTTTATGGGTCTCATTGGAGCGACTCTTATGGATATGAGAGTGCTGCCTCGTATGTTCCTAGGACACTAGAACTGCCTACCCTCAGTTTGCCGGTCTCATATCCTAAGAACACACAAGATGACACTCATATCAACTAAGAGGCCCTCCAATCAGACCCATAAACTTATAAACTGCAATGTGTCTAAATATTAGGGACCCATTTTTAGACATAAAGTGCCACCATCTGAAAGAGATTGCAACCTGCCTTCCTGTTGTGCCATCACACACAGGGGCTATAGACAAAAGTAGCTTTTAGTTGCATGCGTGTGGAGTCCCACTTGTGACTAAGTCACAGCGCAAATTAGACTGCCAGATGTTAGCTGGTGCAAACAGGTGTGTAACTACGGACATACTGGTTAACAACACCCGTGGTGGTCCATGCATGGCATTGCACTAGCTGCCTGGTAATATAAATTCACAGTGTGTGGCACTGGCCGCGCCTAAAAGAAATCCTAGCCACTTGCTCACTTCCATACCTCATGTCCTGCTTCTTGGCAACTGCTTCTTCTATTTGACTCTACAGGTAAGCCCAATACCTCATCTGAAAAATATTTTCTAGGCCTTTCAGTACTTGAGGGACCTGGCACACTTACCTACCTACCCCTTTAAATTTGGAAACTTTTTTTAAAATGCTATTATAAAAATAACTTAACTTAGACCAACTCCTAATAAACTGCCATATTTCAAAATGTAAATCATTGTAGTTGTTGAGAAAACCTAAGCTGATTTGGGATGTTTTTCTGTGACAAAAATGGGGAAAAATAGTTGCTTTTGTCACTCAAAAAATGCTCAGCATTTTTTTTAAATGCACAAAATTGTGGGACATATTGGTGGAAAACAAACCCTGAAAACGTCAAGCTCCTACATTTAAAATCATTGAGCTATTAGCAGGGTAAAACAGACTTTTAACATACCCTACCTGTCGCACCTATAATCAATCAATAAGTTTATTTGAACTTTGAAAAAGAAAAATACATTGAACTGTCACTCATTTACAATGGTGTCCCATTTACAATAAGTATTGTGGTAAACACAAGTTGCTGTACAGTATGGAATACAAATAAATCGGTACAACCATTGTAAAGGAATATTACATAAGATCCGTTTTCAAGGCTATGTGTGCTTCTGTCACAGACAATAATCATGTTGCACTGCACTACCATGAAGCTAACTACCTGGTATCTTAACTGCTGCCTCTGTGTGGACCATCATTTGTCCATCCTGCTTAGTTCGTATTAGGTAAATATATATATTCAAAGTCTCAGCCTTTATGTTCTATCTCAGTATTAAAAGGGAAGCACTGGTTATCATGCAAAGAGCTACAACGGCTGCAAAAACACTCAGTTAGGGCTTTTATCCACAGAATAAATGTTTTCAGTACCTGTCAGAAGCTGTATTGTATTTCAGAAGAACCGCACCAACTGTCATGTCGACTGACGCACCTGCTGCCATGTCGCACACAGAAAACAGCTTTTGGTGTGCTCATTATGTTAAAGGAGAACTGTGCTGAATCTAGAAGTCAGTTTTCCCAGTAGAAGCTGTTTTTCAAATACTGATTCAAATTCTGCTATTGCTCTAACTATCCAATATTTTTAGTCTTCTTAGTGGGTGTTTCTGATTGACACGTTGATGGTAAGCACCATTTTAGAACTGTGTGATGTAGTTTATGTCCCTGTTCTATGCTTCAATTGTTGTAACAATACATTCGTGTTCTAGAATAGAACTCTGATGTTGTTTGGAACATAGACTACATCATGCAGTTCTAAAATGATACTTATCGCCAGACTGTAAAGCAGAAACTCCCACTGAGGTTACTAAAAGGCCAGTACAGCTGGAACAATAACAGAATTTTAAACAGTACTTAAAAAGAAGCTTCTACTGGGAAAAATGACTTATAGGTTCAGTGCAGTTCTCCTTTAATGAGGGCTACCAACTTCTGCCATTAGAAATAGTAACATACTAAGATGACAGCAGAGTAGGCCTAATGGTCTATTGAGTCTGCTTGAAAATCAACACCTGGTCAGGACACCGTTGCTGCCCTCCCCGCCTCCCCCGTAAATCCCCCTAAACCCATCCCCCATCAGAATTACACCTCCAGATCTGGCATTACTCAGTTTTACCTTTCCCATATGCCTGTCCCAGCTCCCCTTCAATCCCTCCACTGTATTAACAGCCACCAGTTTTACAAGCACCAAGGGTTCTCCACCCTCTCGGTTAAGTAGCATCTCTTATTCTCCCCCCTGAGCCTCCCGCCAACCAGCCTCATGGAGTGCCCCCTGGTGGCCCCCCTCCTCCCTCAGCTGGAACACCCTATTTAGGCTGACCCTATTTACTCCCTTTAGATATTTAAAGATCTCGATCATGTCCCCTCTGTCCCTCCTCTCCTCCAGGGAGTACAGGTTGAGCTCCTCAAGTCTCTCCTCATAGGATCTTTTCCCCAGACCCTGTGTCATCCTGGTCGCCCTCCTCCGGACCCTCTTCAGAAGAGCAATGTCTTTTTTCAAGTACGGGTGCCAAAACTGCACACAGTACTCTAGGTGTGGTCTAACCAGGCAGTTATACAGAGAAGCACCTCTGACATCCTTGAGGTTATCCCCTTAGCGATGCACGCAAGCATTTCATTCACTTTAGCCGCAACCCTCCTACACTGCTCAGAGTTCTTCATTTTGACATCCACAACCACCCCAAGATCCTGTTCCCCTTCCGAAACCTGCAGTTTCTCCCCACCCAAAAAGCAATCATGAGCTGGGTTCCTAAGCCCCAAGTGGTGGACACTGCATTTCTTAGCATTAAAGGTCCGTTTCCAGGTGCATGACCACCTCTCCAGATCCCTTTGCAGGGGTCTTCTGCCCTCCTCCCCATCCACCACCGCCTCCAGTTTTGAGTTGTCGGCAAAGAGGCTCATCTTGCTCCTGATACCATCCCTGATGTCCGAGATGTAAGCATTAAGCAGGAGTGGGCCCAACACCAACTTTTGTGGGACCCCACTGATGACCCTCCTGGGAGATGAAACCTCCCCCTGACCACTACCTTCTGAAACCACCCAGTTAGCTAATTTCCAATCCACCTCACCATCCTTTCCCCCACCCCCCTTCCCCTCAATTTGACCAGCAACCCAGGGTGTGGCACTGAATCAAACGCCTTGCTGAAGTCCAGAAAGAGGACATCCACCAGTCTGCCCTGGTCCAGCACCTTTGGAAAGAGGACATCCACCAATCTGCCCTGGTCCAGCACCTTTGTCACCCAATCGTAGAACTCCACAAGGTTAGTCTGACACGATCTGCCCTGAACGAAGCCATAATTGGTGATCATCCAGAAACACCTCCAGCCTCTCTTTCAAGAGGTCCTCCATCATTTTGCCTACCACCGACATCAGGCTGACAGGCCTGTAGTTACCAGGCTCCACCTGTGAGCCACTTTTGTGGATGGGCATGTGAGCCATCCTCCAATCCTGAGGCACCCACCCCGTCTGAAGGGAGGAGTTAAAAAGGTCTGCCAGAGGTGCAGCAAAGATATCTTCCATCTCCTTTAGTACTCTGGGATTAAGTCCACCTGGACCCGGTGCCTTCTCCATTTTCAGGGACTTAAGGGCTTCCCTCACCCTACCAACAGGAATTTCAACATCTGTGACCTCTCCCCCTTCCTCATTACTAACCCGTCTCCCCCATAACGTGCTAATTCACCATCATCCCTAGTGAAGACGAAAGCAAAGTATTCATTAAGTACTTCCGCTTGCTCCCTGGCCTCCTCAGCCCACCCACTCCCTGACCTCAGTCTGCTAATCTGCCCCTTCACTTTCCTTTTTTCCCTGATATACCTAAAGAATCCTTTTTCACCTCTTCTGATCCCCTGTGCCAACCTCTGCTGCCGTCCTTGCCTTTGCCGATCTCACCACCCTGGTTATCTTTTTGAATATCATATCATACTACCCCTGTCCATGACCCCACATGAGTGCTTGTATCATCCATAAGCAGCTCTTTTCTCCCTCACTGCCTCCTGGACCTCCCTGGTCCACCAGCTTGGCTTTCTGGCTCTACCAAACTTGCATTGGACCTTTGTGCAGGCCTTGGTAGATTCCAGGAATACTCTTTTAATAATTTCCCCACCTGCTCTCAATGTCCAAGTCCAATCTGATCTCCTCCAAATGCCCCTTGAGGACCTCCTCCATAACTTTAAAGTCTGCACCCCTAAAGTCAACCACCACCGTTTTAGTGTGAAGTTCCCCTCCACCCAACTCTAGGGAAAATCAAACTGTGGCATGATCGCTCCCCGCCAGTGGGTGCCCTACCACTAGGTTCCTAACCAGATCGCAGTCTGACAGGACCACATCCAGGATATGACCATCCCTCATCGGGTCAGCCACCAGTTGGGAAAGGAATGCATCCTGGAAGATATCCAGCAGGCGCTGCTCCCTGGACGAAGAGGATGCCATAGTTCCCCAATCAACCCCTGGCATGTTAAGGTGGCCCAGCACCACAGTTCTACCCTCCCCTGACCACAGTGGTCCCTGAGATTCACCACCAGGCCATCCTCAAGTTCTTTTGCCTGCATGGGCGGCCTATAAACCACCCTCAGGTTTACCCCCCAGGCGCCTACAAGATAATCCATAATGCCTCCATGTTTCCCTCTGCACCCTCCACCCTGCATATATTGATGCCATTCCTAATGATAAGTTCTACCCCACCTCCTCTGCCAACAGCCCTGTCCTTTCTGAACACAGTGTACCCCATCAGGGTTGGGTCCCAGTCATGCTGAGGAGTGGCCCAAGTTTCAGTGACTGCCGCCACATCCACACCCCCTTCGGTTAGCATCACCTGAAGCTCAGGCATCTTGTTACCCATGCTCCTGGCATTAATCAGGACTACCCTCCATCCCTGCCCCATGACCTTGACCATCCCCGACCCAAGATTCCCCAGTTAACTGCATGCCCCCTCTCCCTTGCACACATTTGGGTGCCCCAGTTAGGCACCCCCTTCCCTCCGCTGGGGGAGAAGGCTAAGTCCTCCCTTGATGTGCTTGCTAGCAGCAGCCTCAAGCCCCAGCCCTCCCCCTCACAAGTTTAAACCACACCTAACTATGATAAACTCTGTCAATTTTAGTTTTAAAATCTCCTTCCCCCCAAAATTTACATGGAGCCTATCCCTAGCATACAGCTCCTTATCCTCCCAAGTTCCACCCCAGTCTCCCACCAACCCATACTCCCTAGTCACACACTATGCTCTGAGCCATTCATTAACCTCCCTGATTTTCTGTTTGTTACCCACGCTAGCTCTAGGCACTGGGAGAACCTCCGAGAAGGAGACCGTGCACCCCACAGCATGACACACCCTGGCTAGCTCCTGGAACCTTGCCTGTATCTCCTCCACACCGTTTCCCTCTATATCTTTAGTACCTAGGTGAAGTAATATGTTTGGGGATCCACCACATTCCTTCGCCAAAGCATTGACCAAGTGCTTGGCCTTCTGCAGTCAGGCCAGATGTACTCTTGACCCTGACAGCACAGGCTTGCCCCTCACTCCTCCCTTCCCACTTAATATCCCTGATCATGGAGTCCCCCAGCAGGAGCACTTTGACCTCCTCCTTCCCCTTGAGCCTACATCCTTCCTCTGCCCCCCCCACTCCCTCTACCGCATCGTTTTCTCTGGCCACACCAACAATTTGATTGCCATTGGCTTCCCTTACCCTCCATTCCAGCTATTTCTCCTGTCTGACCGTTCTACTCCTTGCTCCCCCCACCCCACTTCACCACTCTGGTCTATCCCAGCAGCACTCCTGTGAACTTGTGGCCCCTCCTGAACCTCAGGGGCTCTTGTTTCTACCCTCTCATCATCCTTTTCTACTCTCACCCACACTTAATCCCTGCTGGTCCCTTTCCTCCTGGGATCCATGCTCCCTCCTTACTGTCACCTCATCTTCCCTTTCCTGGCATTCCTTACTCCCAACTCCCCTTCCCATGCTATCCCTGGCTCCTCTGTTAGTCCCGGGACCCATGCCCCCTAACCCTCCCTTACTTTCATTCTCTCACCTTCACCCACTGCTGACTGTGCCCCCCGCAACTTCTGAGGCTCCCCCCATGGTGTCCACCAATGCAAGTACCTATTTGAGATCAGGATACCCGCAGCAGGTTGCTTACCAGTGATCCCCTCCTGTGAGGAGAGCCCCCTTGCCATGGTCCTTGGTTGTCCTTTTGCCCATCCGCCGATAGCCCCCACTGTCTGCCATCCCTCTCCCTGTCCAGTCTCCTCAATCCCTCCCCCATTTCTACCCCCAGGGCTGGTCAGGTACAGCATGAGTTCTGTTGCCCCCCATCCTCTTGCACCCCTCCAGCTGTCTGTAGGTACGTACCTCCCATCCCCTGCACCCATGCCCTTCACCCATCTATCTAGCTCATACCTGATCCTGCACAGCTCAGCCTCCATACCCAATAACCTGGCACATATAGAACAGTACCCAGCCTCCACAGTGTACTCATGGCCATTGCAGCTCCACAGCCACTGCAATCCACCAGTCTGCTCCCCCTCCCTCCCATCCGGTAGTGCCCCCGCACAGACCAGCTGCCCTGTCAGGTGCCCCATGATAAATATCCCCCCATACCGATTTCCCCTAGCCTATCCCCAACTAGGTGCAGCCATGTTTCCCTGGTCTCCACAGGGGTACCGCCTATTACCCAGTGATTCACTTGCCACAGGAAGCAGATCAGGGCAAATCAGTCCAAAGTAATGCAATATCAGGTAAACTCCAAATGTGTCATTCAACTACGCGATTTAAGGAATTTTAATCCTGCAGTTTGCCCAGAACTCAGCCCAGAACCGCCCTAATACCAAAGCAGTTCAAGACCACTCTGAGTAGAGCAATATGATTTCAGACTAGCCATTTAACAGGTACTGAAAAAAAACAGTCTGTTGATAATAGCCCTATCTTTATATCGCAGCTGGAAGCAAGATTGTGCAACTAGTCTCTATTTGCCTACTAGGCTGAAATAAATTTCAATAAAACAATATAATGTATGGGATGCCCTTATTACTAACTGAAATCAAGCAGATTGCAATCTTGTTATGCCATTGTTATGACATCACTCTGTTGTTAACCCTTCTTGAGTATGTCATATCAATGGTATAACAAGACGGAATGTTCACAACATTCAGTGTTCCGCTTTGGGAAAAATGTTTAAAATGTTGGTATTAAATTAATTGATTTGCGCCAGGCTGTACCGATGAATAGAGTTGCGAAGAACACACAATAAACATTGTTGAGGAATATTCCTGCATGATTTATGACTGCTTAAGGTAGGAATTACTCAGAAAAGTAATTCATTCTGCGATTGCACAATCTTGGTAGCCCATACACTATAAAATATAATGGATGGTCTTTGGTTAGTAACCGCACTGAAAACACTTCTCAGGGTTGCAATGACTTCTGAAACCCTCTTGAGCCACGCTCTTGAGGTTTACAATGATGTCATGGCAACCTTACAAGGTGTTTACAGTGTGGTTATTAACCAAAGGCCATACATTATCCTCTATATTCAGGCAATGATTATTTATTTATTTATTTATTTAGAAATGTTGGTCAGGAAAGCACACAAAGCTGAAGCTTGTTTCCAGGTACCACGTGGGAAGGGTGAACAATAAGTAAAACATAATATATGGAAATAGGCAGAGTGGGCGAATCTCAGGTCTTTTTCTGGCTGCATCTTTCTGTGTTCAATAAATGTGATGTCATTGCCACTGCACTGAGAATGAAAGGGAGAGATATTAGTACATGGGCCAAATTCTGATATGCACTATATATCAGAATATTATAAAACCCACAAAATAATAAAGTACAGTCAAATGTCCCTGTCAGCAAAATATCTGTCCGCTAGTACATATATTGATATGTATTTAATGGCGAAGGGACACCATTTTAGTGGCATTTAGCCACTTAAAATTCTAGTCAGGGTTCTTTTTTTTTTTGTTTTCATTCTTTTGGAAACCAGGTAAGGCACACTAGGCACAACGCTTACTTTCAGGGGCAACCCAGTAGCACTGGTCAGTACTTGGTCAGGGTCACACCGTATGCAAGTAGAGGTTGTGGGAATCAAACCCAGGTCTGCTGGATGGGCCAAGGTCATTCACATCTCATTACTCTAACCTCTGTACTATACTGCCAGCCCTTTTATTTTCAGGTAGCCATTGGTTACAAAACAATATATGCCTTGATATACAGTATGTACTGGGTATATGATTTCATGACTGCTGTGCTTTCAGACTTGACTAGTGCTGTATTAAAATCTTCATGGGTCGGTCATTCATATTGTACCCCCTTTTTGTTTCACATGACTGTGAATACAGCTGCACTTCTGATGAAACGGTGAAGCAGTACACTTCAAAGGACCACCTTTCCAAGCATTTCCAAGTCCCTGTATTCAAATTTGTGGGCAAAGACAAGAAGGTGAGTAGCAACACATGGTCACCAGTGGAAGGCTGCACAGTCTGAGTGGGCTTGGAGTAAGTTTTCAAAGGGGCCACAGTGCACCCATCTCTAAGTGTTGTCCTGTTTTTGCAGAGTGCACTGGAGGAGGCACAGTAGGAGGGAGGATGCAGGCCAAGCTTGGTGGCACCATGCTTGGCATGTCTGCCTACGTAGAGCTCCATGCGTGATGGTGTCCATGTGGGCTGGATACAATAAGCAGAAAATATCCCAGTATGCTGCAGGTTGATGGAGGGGAGACCCGCGTCCTGACTCGAATGACTGGCCAAGCACCACAAAGGTTTTCTGAATACAAGAACCAGTACCCTGCCAATCTGGATGGCCAGACCTGGTGTGCCCCAGCTTGGGGGGGGGTCATCCAGGAGGCAAGGGATAAACACCAGAGGTAGCTGATGGTTAGGCTGGGTGGTCACCAGACTGATGGGCCAGCGCCAAAGAGCATGGAATAAATAATACATATTTTTTTTATTTTATTTGATGAAGTATGTGATCTGCTGCTGCCATCTGCCTGGTCCTCAAGCCTAGGATTTTACCCCCATGTCAACCACCCCTACCCTAAGCTCCACTATCTCCACCTCTGAGGCAGCCACTGACCATCATCATGTCAGCAATGTGGTTTTTATCCCCACGTCTGCCTTCGCCTCCCCTTCTGGTACCATTCACTCAAACATCGCCTATGAGCTTATCTTACTCGCTCCTCTTCCTGCTCCTACAGTAGATCCTTCCTCTCTGACCAGTCAGAACTCATTTTAGGGGCTGTTGGGTTGTGTACCCTTCTCTGTCCACCCAGAAGTCTTCTGTCCAGTACTGCTGAGTTTTACCCACCATAGTTACTTTGTGTCTTACCATTTATTTACTGGTTTATTTGGTTTTTGGTAACTGGGTAAGCCACTAAGAACCAAACCCATTTTCAGGGGTATTTATTGATAATTTCATACCATTATCGCTGTTCATCTTTTGGGTTCATACTATTTTCGACAGGCACTAACTTTGTATTTGTTTACACTGGATTAACACTGTTTTGTTTTTCCCTTTCTGATGTATTCTCCCATGTACCCTTGCCCTCTGTCATAGCTGGACACTTGCCTTGGCTGAGTTAGTGTGCCTTTGCCGGCAACCAATGTCTAAATAAATAACTACAGTTTACTCCCTCTCACCTCCGCTGACTTCCCATGTTTCCATCGCCTCAGACTTCACAGCGCGCAGTGTGTGAGTGTCACTCCTTATGAAGGTGCCAGCTTCCCCATCCCACTGCAAGAGGTTGCTGCAATGCTGGAACCCCCACCAGCTCCCACCTCTGGGGTTGAATCCCATCAGCCCCCACTTGCATACTGTGTGACCTCGAGCAAGTCACTTAACTTCCTTTTGATCCCAGGTCACACCTGAAAATGAGCTCTGGCTTAGTGTGCCTTTCCTGGTTAAACAATGTTCCCTTTCCCTCCTCAGGGTGGCTTGCACCACACTCCCCAGCACTGGCTACACCCAATCCCAGCTCCCCAGGTCCACTTCCGAACCTGGGTGACTGGCACGGAAGTGCAGTGCACTTGTATCGGGCCACCAGATGACGCAATAAAGAATTAAATAAAAATTCAATTTTAAAGTGATTTGCTAGATTCCTGCAAACCAATTAGAGTTGGTATCGTCAATCAAAAATAATTAGAGATAACTAAAGACATTTGCATGCAACCAGATTCTTCGCCCCTTTGACTCATGTAATATACAAAGGTTTATGATGTCACAACAAGAATAATCAATGTGATCAGATTAAGTTTAAGGGGGCATGCTTCTGTTTTAATGAAAATGTATTTAGTAAACAAAAAAAAAAAAGAAGGTCCCAAAATTCTAACTTTGGGGAAATTTTGTGTAACTGAGTTTTGTAGATGCCCACTGTGAATTTGGTGTGCTGGAAACCAGAACAATCTCTTTAAGCGCATTGATTATAGATAGGGGTGAGAGGAATGGCTGTGACTAGTCCCGATTCTGACTCTGATCTTTCTCCGAAAAGTGCTGATTTACTGTGATTTGCAAAAAAAAAAACAGGTACATTTTCTGATCTGGTCCAGAGCCTGGTGTGGGGTAGATCTGGACCAGACCACACTTGGATTACGGTTCTCCCTTTTGGAGCCCTTATCTTAAAAATGATAGAAACCGTCTTGAGCGAGTTCAAAGGAGATTAACTAAATCTATCCCCAGATTAAGATACAAATGCTATGAGACTAGGCTTCAGGAGACAAAGCTTTATCCACTGTCATTGAGAAGGCAAAGGGGAGATTTGCTTCTTATATATAAACTAGTCCATAATCCTATGCTGTTTAACATATGTGGGCTATCATTTGCTGACAAGAGAACTGTGGGAAGATTACACACTAAGCAATTAAAAATTGAGTGGGCCAACAACAAAAAATATGACAATTTTTTCAATACAAGGGCAGCAAAATCTTGGAACTCCCTGCCTCCTACTATTGTAGAGGCAGATAATTTTGATTCCTTTAAAACTAGGTATGATTCATGGTTACTCGCTCAATAATCTGTTTAAATATCCCATTGCTATGGGAGGACAATCCAGATGGGCTTTGTGCCTTCTTTTGTCCTAATTTTATCTAGTAATCCAGTAAATGATAGACTCAGGTTACCCCTTCATGCTTTTCAATATTTTTTTTATTTATGTCATTTAAAGCGATTTTTGGAACTTAGGGGGGTAACTTACATGAAAATATAGTTCATGGTGGTGGTAATCCCCTTCTGTATATATGGGTCATGTGTATGCAGCTGTTATTTAATGAGAAGGGAGCATAGTTTGGCCGCGACCAGGTGGCAGCCAATCCCTTCCACTTCCCTATTCATTTCCACATGCCTGTGCTTAGGCACCTTATGACGTGTAGCAAGAGAGAGAGTGCGGGGGTGCACCCCATTGAAATGAATGGGAGTATTTTTTTTATTACTGGTTTATACAGTATGATGGCGAGTTGGAGATCAATGAAGACCACGCTTGACTAGCAAGGGCCTTGTTGGTGATGACCTCTTTAATCTCCTACCGCCATCATACTTTAATAGTGAAAAAATACTCCCATTCATTTATACTACACTTCTCCCTTGTTACACATCATAAGACGCCTGAGCACGGGGTGGAAATGAACAGGGAAGTGGAAAGGATTGGCTGCCACCTTGACGAGGCCAAACTACAATCTCTTCCAATTAAACAACGGCTGTGCAAACACGATCCAGATTTACAGAAGGGGATTACTGCGAGCATGAACTATACTTCCATGTAAGCAATGCCTTTTTTTTTGAAGTTCACAAGATCACTTTAATATTTAAAACAGTGATGGCATGTGTTTTCAGCTGATTACTCATTGTCAAAAGGAATACAGCTCCCAAATTATTTACATTATCAATACTGGGCCACTTGAAATTCCGAACCTGGTCAATAGACTGAACTGGGTCAACTCAGGGTCAAGTCACAAATTACTCCAATTTCCAGAGTCAAGTAGAGGCAGGCAATTCTGGGGCATTCTGATCTGTCACAGAGCCGGTCCTCCCACCCCTAATTTTAGCCTGTATTAGGTCTGAGAAAGTTAATATGAGTTGTTTGATGCCAGGGAATTTTATATACTTCCGCCACACCATCATGAAGAATTTTAGAAGTTAGAGGTTGTCCTTCTAAGTACATCTCACTTACTGCACTAGAATGGTGCACCGACTAAACCTAGCAGCACTGTCAGGATTTCTTTTTTTTACTTTGTTTCAGGAGGTATTTTTGCACTGCCGGGTTCTGGTTTGCGGCGCATTAGATGAACGGTCCCGCTGTGCTCAGGGATGCCGTCGGCGAATGCGCAGATCAATGGAGGCAGAAGATGCCACTCATCTGGGAAACCGACTCCTTACTGGAGGTCCAATACTGATTGACTTTGAGGAGTGAGATCGCTGTATAGTTGTTGGACCTACCGCCACATTATAGAAGGCCTCTACCATATTGGCTAAAAGGATGTCATGGGTTTATGATTCCAGGAACTGAACCAGCATCATCAGTGAGAAAAATTGTCTGGTTGTTCAAGCTACAGTGCTATAGCTCATTTAAACTCTGTTCTCATTATCCTCATTCTGTGGATGTGTAAAGTATTGCAAGAAGTGACAGCCTTCTTAAGGGGCAAACTTTATTATAAAATATACTATTTACTAGTTTGACATAGCAGTTTGCTTGTACACTACAGATTCTTCATGCATAGGGAGGTTTTCTTGTTTGCAGTGTTCATTAACTCATGATGCAGAAAGGCCCTGATCTACCCCGAACTTGTAGTCTCACAATTTTGGCAATGTTGAAAATGGCAGGACTGTATGTGTGTTGTGTTGGGGGGGACATTACTGCACACTGTTTAAAACAGGAAAACTCTCTTTGCACCTAAAAGACGTTTGCTTACCAGATTAGAGATGCCGTTATCGGTAAACAAAGAATGTTTGCTCGTTTTATAGTGTATGGTGGAAGGTCGTTCTCCACCAAAATCCATTGTTGTAGAAACCTTGTAGTCACACACTAGTGACGTTCGCAGTGCAGTGGAATGATTTTTTTCTACTGTACTGCGAATGTCACACTGTGTCCTCGAGCAGCATTTGACAGTTAGGGCTCACTCCATAGACAGGACACATAGTGAAAGCAGTAATGTCGGCTGCAGTACTAATGTTTAGCATTAAAACGTTCAAAATGTAAAGTTCTTAAACAGTTAAAATGTCAAGCGTAAAAACGTTCAAAATGTAAAGTTCTTTTTTCCTTCTAGTAACCCAGTAAAAATGTTTTGAAGCAGAAACATGCTGTACTGATTTTTTTTACCCAAAAAATGACGTTCCACCATACACTGTAAAGAAAACTGCATGGGGAACAGTTGACAACAGGGCATCTTTCACCTCATTGGCACTATGACAAGGATTACCTCTCGAGCTGCGCTCTCGAGGTAATCCATTGTCATAGTGCCAACTCGGTGAAAGAATAGCCCTGTTGTCAACTGTTCCCCATGCACTATCCTATATATGTACACCTGAAGACCTTTACTATGTGTTTATATGTTCAGTTATGGTCTCTTGTATATCTTTACTTGTACACTCACTGTGTCCCTTATGGTTATTATAGATCGCGGGAACATCATGTGACACTCATCACCAATCAGAGTGCTTCCTTCAGTTGCACGGGACACTTATTTTCCTAATAGTGTCTCACATGCTGTGCTGCAGTAGTGGGTTTCTCACCAGCCACCTGTTATTTCAACATTTAAAAAAAAAAAACAGGGAATATGTAAAACATTTAACAGGATCTATATTAAGTTTATGGGTCTGATCGGAGGGCCTTTTATGGATATGAGTGTCATCTCTTGCGTCTTTAAGAAGCTATAACTGCTCGCCTTGGTTCACAGTTCTCTTGTCCTAAGAACATTCAAGGTGACGCTCTAATAACCATAACAGACCCTCCAACCAGACTCATAAACTTGTATGAGTGCCTTCTTGAGTTTTGAGCGAGAGAACTGTGAAGCGTAGCTAAGCAGTTCAGGCACAAAAAGCACTTGAAGAGGCACTCTTAGAACCGTTAGAGATGCTGCAACCATGCATACGATATAAACATATTAAAATCACGTCGAAGGCTTCTGTTTTAAATAAAACGGAACTTGAATTTAAAATCAAAATGGTTTACTTTGCTGAAAATTAGACGCCCCACCATGTGGGAATGGACTATGCCTACTGAGTCTAGAACCTTAGAACATTAGAACAATTTGCATGAGACACCCCTCCTATGTGTCAGTACCTGGAACGGAGTGATGTTTGACGAAATAAGAATGGGGTCACAAGGGTTCCTAGAGTGAAAAAACAGGGACGTGAAGCTGAGCTGTTCTGTCACTCTAAGAATGCACATGGAACTACTCTGATTCCCCAAAAATGTTGGCCGCCCATGATTTGCCACATAAGGGACCAGTTGAGTTAATGTTTAAATTAAAAAATGCTGTCCTACCATAAAGCTGTCAGAAAAACTGAATAAATCACTTTTTCTGCACAGGAGTTTGCTTTTTAAGTCTATGTTTTTTGCTTGTGACATTTTTCTTTTCAGAGCTGCCTGTTGCTAAGCACGAATAGTCCACCATGGATATAAACCGTTGATTTGCAGCAGTGTGTGAAGCACTCTTGACAGTATTGAATGCTTTACCCCCTGTCAAAATACGCGCTCCAATTAGTTGACAATGGTGCAAGGATTTCTTCTGGTTCTGAGAGTACCTGGAATGTTTAAAAATAAAAAATTCTTATTGGTTAAATGCAATGTCACGATTTATAGTGAGAGTCAAAGACTGACTCAGGACTCTGCCGCATTTTTATGTCGCTGTTTTCTTCTTCCCATTAAATATGTTTGAAAACTGCACATATTTTTGGGCTGTAAGTTCAAGCGGGATGTGAGGAAATACTTCTTTACAGAAAGGGTGGTGGATAGCTGGAATAGCTGTCTAGCACTGTTATGAATACTGGATCCATTGCTGTCAGACAATCCCTTTCCACTTCCTGACTCTGTGATCCGTCCCCGCAGTGTTTTGTGGCATCTCTATTGGGAGAGTGCCAGGATGCGTTCCTTTCATTTGAATGGAACGTCTTTTTGAAAGCCAGTTCCCCAATTGCAAATCGGGTTTTGGTACTGATTGAACATTGTTAGTCGAACCCTGGCAGCAATCGGTACCAAATGATACCAGGGTCCAACAATATTGTCAGTTGAACCCTGGCATCAATCGGCACTAAAATCTTGATTTGCAATCCGTAAATCAGCGTTGAAAGAGATGCTCCATTCAAGTCACTGGAGCATGCACCCCTGCGCTCTCCATATACAGACATCACAAAACGTTGGCGCATGGGGCCGGGTCACAGAATCGGGAAGTGGAAAGGAATCGTGCTACCAGCCCCTCAGGGGCACACTACAATCTCTTCCCTTTCTTAGGGGCAAATATTAAAACATTTTTAAACATTGTGGTGGAGCTCCCATAAAGGTAAAGAAGCTCTATGTTTCTGCTTTTTAGCAGGAAAAAAATACAGGAAAAGGTCACTTTAAATAATTTACTTAGCTCCTGCCCAAAAACTATAAAGAAAGTCTGTAGTGCTGGGGAAAGCCAAAAATATGTACATGCATAGCTTTCAGATTATCACAATTCCTCCAGCAAGACCCACCCTTTTCTGGAAGATATTTAACTGAAATTGCTGGAATGTGACAATATGTCTTACCTGCCAGGAGAATTCCCTCCAAAGGAGTGAAGAGGTTACTGTGTGCATACCAGCCAGATGCCTTTGCCAGTTGTAGTCAGTGATGTCAAGCATCAGATCTTGTTTCCATGCCCCATACCCCACATTTTCAGATATAAACCTTTTTTTTTTCTTTTTTTTTGTTGCTCCTTCTGCAGTCTCCACGGTGCTATGACCCCGGAGGGGGTACACCCTCTGGCTCGACCCCAGCTCATCTTTCCCCCTGAGGTTCACCCGTGGATTCCCCTTCTGTGGCAGGGCCAGGTGGATGGGGTGCCGGCAGTCCCCTGACACCCAGTACAGCAAATCTGGTGGTGGGGGGCAGACTACGCCGGAGCAGTCAAGCCATCACGGGTCCGTGGAGCCCCGGCCTTTTTCTGTTTTCTCCCTCTCTCCCCTCTGACATAACCATGTCAGCTTCTGAGCCTCCCGACCCATTCTGCCCTCCAGCCACCACTAGAGGGCAGTCAGTGGGTGGGATGACTAGTCCCTTTCCCCAGAGAGAGGAGAGAAGTCCTCTGGATGCTCAATCCTCTCTCCCCCCTGCTGACCCCAGCGGCCCAGGCTCCTGAACCCAGGTAGCTGGCATGGCGTGAGGTGTGGCATCCAACACCTCAACCCTAAGCGTCACTGGGCTGGCTTAAATATAAACCTTTTAAACTAGAACTATTCTGAAGCTATTTTTTGACTTTGCCCTTCTGGTTAGACCACTGCATAACTCCACAATGATGTCATCAAGCACCGTTTTAACTGCTCTCCCATTGGTTAAATACAGTACAATAACATATCTAACCTACATTATTTGCTTGTGACATACATTACCTGCTATCAAGATAAACGTATGTATCTTGATAGTAGATATGTCATCCACAAAAACAACATTTATTTGGTGAAATGTGTTTTTACTGGTATACTATAGACAGACAAACAAATGTGATAGTGACTTTATCTTCTGCTTGATGACTAAGTGAGCAAACCCATTTAGATTTTATTGGGCCAGTATGCCCCAGTTTCACCCCATTTCCTTTTCAAAAATTCTGCTGAGGCAGCACAGTGTCAGTGGACCAGCATTGTCTTGTGTTTAGTGACTAGTGACGTAGGGGATTCCAGGTTCAGGTCCCAGACTGCTGGTGTTCGCTTTTACTGCCAACAGCGTATGCTGTACAAAAGTTAGTAAAAATATAAAAATCCTGTATTAAGAAACAGAAGCATCAAATTCACTGAAATGAAGCAGCAACACATTCTAGTCTGTGCACTCTACATGAAAACTATTTTTTGTAAGGAAGATCTGTCTTTTGATTCCTAAGTTCACTATTGTGCGTTTGTACTAGTAGTATTTGCAGGAATCATAATTTTTTCTAAACACAATACTGCCGCTGGCCTATCGGCGTGGTGGTCGAGCTACCACCCACGACACCGGTGACACTGGTTTAGGAACAAGCCAGGGTCATTACGGACTGGAGGGTTGTGCATCCCACAGGACGCCTTCCGCCTCCAGAGAGGGAGAGACCCTGTTTCCACTGCAGTGCTGACCCCTGGATAACCACAGATGGATGCAAAGCAGAGGCAGGTTGGGAGAGGGGACATCTGTGGGGCCCATGACTGGTGCACAGTCATGCATGCTCTCGCACCGAGCCCAAGGCATGCAGGTATTCCAGGAGGGTGGTGTAATGTGGGAAAAATTACTCAACCAGAGCTGGATGATGCCTGGCTCTCCCCACAGGCTCACACTGTTGTCTATGACATTGTCACCTCACAATTTATTTAATTTATTTATTGAATTTTGGTAACCAGGTGGGCCCACTGAGACAATTACGGCCCCTTTTTCAGGGGCGACTCAGAGAGAAATAGGGTACATAGCAAAGCAGTTACAGACAAGATAAAAACTAAGAAGGCTGGGTACATCAGACAGAGGTCCAGTACAATCATCAATGTAAAAAGTACAAGAGGGACTATGTCCCACATTTCCAAAACAAATACAGAAGCTATATACAGAGGTGGGGGGGGGTCACCTGAAACATGAACAGGTGGCAGGGTTTGATGGAATAGAGTGCAGGTTTGATTAGAAGAGAGGTAGGGAGGTACAAGACAAGACAGAGGGGGGCAGAGAGTTCCAATCAGACACGGCAGCAAAAGAGAATGATTTGAGAGTAGTTGCCAGTCAGTTTTGGTTCACTGAGGAATGGGAGAGAGAGAGGCAGATCTAAGAGCTCTGGGAGCTTGTCTCAGGCAAACTACTTCAGACAGGCAGGCTATTGATGACTTCAGGGGTCTCCAGTCAGTGCTGATGAACAAGGCCCATTGTGGGGTGTAAGTGATGGGGGCAACTGAGGAGACAGTTAAGTCCCAAGGAAGTTGTGCGATGGAGCAGGAGGGTAGAGTAGGAATATGGGACTGGCTGGAGAGACGGGCATAAATATGAAGTAAAAAAAAAACATGGCTGCGGGGACTAGGTGGCTCTGTAACAACCTGGAAGGTCCTGACTGTAGATATGAACACCTGATAGTTTGGATGGCATCTGAACCTTCCATTCGGGTGTTATTTGTAATTTTTGACCAGGAAAGGCACACTGAGGTTGACAAGTCATTTCCAGGTGTGTCCTGGAGGATGTTATGTGGATCTTTTTTATTGATAGGGGGAATGTTGGCTAGGACACTAGGGAAAATCCCCATCTCTTGTGATAAGTACACTGGGATCTTTACTTCCACCTGGAGAGCCACCAGAGATTGGCAGAATGGATATTGTTTTAACATCTCATCCAAAGGAAGACACCACTGCAGCGCTGTACTGCAGTGCCATTATTGGGTATTAGCCCAAGTTCCTGGTGTAGGGCTAGAACCCATGACTTTCCAGTCTTCTGGAAAGGCAAGCATGCAGCCTGCTAGGCCACGAGCTCAACTGTGTACCATCAAGTAAGAAATCCTGTGACGAGTTGTCTGTAATGTCGTACCTGACACCGCAATATGGCGCCATGGTTATTGCACTGAGCCACACAAAGCATGAAACAATTGAGTGCAGCTCACATCCAAACCTAACTATTGGGAGGTTGAGATTAGGAGGTACCGCAGTGGTTGGTCTTGGCAGGGTGCCTTGTGCACACTGGAAGGGGGCAGGATAGAGGTGGTTAAGTGTAGAATGCGCTCTGGGTTTTAACGGGTCCTAGAGAGAGAGACCAGACATGTTTGGTTCCTGTTCCCAGGAGACTGAGTGGGCAGGCAGCCGGAAGGTCTGCACTGTCCACCAATTCCCTGAGGGCAGTGCTGTGCAATGCAAGAGCGATCAGAAATAAGACTGCAATTATAGCGGATCTGGTTTCGTAGGTCAGTCTGGCATGCATTATGGAGACCTGGGTGGGGGATGATGCTGGCCTGGTTTTAGAGGCTGCCATCCCCCCCCCCCGGCACTCCATTGTGCACTGCCCCAGAGTGGAATGCGAGGGCGGGGATGTGGCCATCTGTTTTAGATCTGAGCTAGGCTTCACCGTGCACCCAGTGAGAACATTGAGTTCATTTGAATGTGTGGCCGTCCTTGGTGGTCCGGGCACAGTTTGCAGGATTGTCCTGATTTACCACCCCCCAAGGTGGTAGGAGAGTTCCCGCAGAAGGTAACCAACTTTGTCATTGGTGAAACATTGGAGGGCCCCCAGGTGTTTAGTTCTGGGGACTTCAGTGTTTGGGCTGACAAATGAATCATCCAGGCTGGGTTATCACCGCCTCCAGATGATGTAATCTCTGGGCCTGTCACAAGAAGTTTCTACCGTGGCCCACCAGGGCAGTCATATGTTGGACTTGGTCTTCTCGCTGGGGCTTGAGATTGATAATCTTAAGACTGATCGGGTTGTTTAGTCCAATCATTGCATGGTGGAGTTTTTTCTCAGGGCCCCCCCATGAGCCCTCCCCCTGCAGAGATGGTAAGCTACCACCTTTGAGGGGTTTGACCCCAGAGGGTTTTCTGGTGGTGGTTGCTCTGTCTAGTGTGGGCAGTGCATGCAGAGGGGGTGTGGGTGAAGTGGTCGTTGCCTATAACGAGGTGATGTCTGAGGCACTCAACTCCTTTGCACTGGTCCCTGTACAACCCAGATCCTCTCACTTGAGGTCCCCTTGGTTTGACGGGGCGCTCAAGGTGATGAAGATCAAGGGTCAGAGGTTAGAGCGCTGCTGGCAGAGGACCGGGCTGGAGGTGGACAGACTGGCCCTGTGTGCCCACTATGTTGTGTACCAGGGGGCAATCAACCGTAAGAAGGCAGTATTCCTGTCCAGGGAGATTTTCACCAGGAAGAACTGACCAGCTATACTTTTTCAGACTGTGGACAGGCTATTACATCCAGCTTGTCTACAGCCGAAAAAAGCATTTTCAGATGCCTTATGCAACGAGTTTGCCTGGTTCTTCTCAGACAGAGTGTCCACTGCCAGGCAGAGAATTCCACCAGTGAGCCACAGTGTGGCCAACAGTGGTCACCCAGATTGTCTGAGGTGCACTCCACCTGGTTGGGGGGAGTTTAAACAAGTGGAGGTGGCAGAGGTCATTAAGGTTGTCTCGAGGCTGAAGCACGCATATTGCGAACTGGACCCAGTGCCAACTCGTTTCTTAATGGGATGTGTTGGCTCTGTAGGCCTGGTGTTCGCCTTGATTGTCCGGTGTTCTTTGTCAGATGTTCTTTGTCAGAGGGGGTCTTCCCAGATGCCTTGAAGGAGGCACTGGTGAGACCCCTTCTGAAGAAACCTTCTTTAGACCCTGATGTCAAGGCAAATTACTGTTCTGTCTCCAATCTTCCATTTTTGGGAAAGGTTGTAGAGAAGATTGTGGTACAGCAGCTCAGGGAACACCTCATGGCCTTTGATATCTATGAGCGACTCAAGTCTGGGTTTCATGCTGAGCACTGTACAGAAATCACATTAGTTCGGGTGCATAATGATCTCCTCAGGGCGAGAGATTGAGGAGAGGGGACAGTTCTTGTTCTCCTTGATCTCTCCTCAGCTTTTAACATAGTGGACCATTGTGTGTTGCTCGACTTCCTGAGGGAATTTTGTGGACTCACCAGCACTGTCATCTGCTGGTTTGAGTCCTATCTCACAAACAGGAGGCAAAGGGTTGTGATGGGGAATTTCTTCTCCTCTAGCTTTCTGTCTTGTGGAGTACCCCAGGGTTCGGTCTTGTCACCAATGTTGTTTGCCATGTATATGCTGTCCCTGGGTGAGATCATTAGGAAATACAGTCTGAATTTTCATTGCTATGCTGATGATACCCAGCTGTATCTATCCTTTGCCCCTGGGATATCCAGTGCGGTGGATGTACTGAACTGCCTGGCTGAGATTAATGACTGGATGGCCTCTAGCTGGTTGCAACTGAAACCCAGTAAGATGGAGGTACTGGTGGTGGAGTCGAACAGGAGGTGTGATAGGATGGCCTCTGGTGCAGAGACTGGATTGTTTCTGGGATCTCTGCCATTGAAGGCCTCCTCTAGGGTGCACGATCTTGGTGTTATCCTCAACAGCGGACTGACACTTGAATCTCAGGTGTCGTCCATTGTCTGGTCCAGCTTTTACCACCTGAGAAATATCGCTAGGATCAAACACCTAGTTCAGCCCATGGATCTCCCCACCTTGGTACATGCATTCATGACATCAAGGCTTGACTACTGTAATGCGCTCTACCTCTGGGTCTCTGGAGGTACCCTCCACCAGTTGCAGCTAGTGCAGAATGCAGCTGCCAGGCTGTTGATGGGACAGCCAAAATACTGTCACATCACTCCGCTGCTGTGTGAACTGCACTGGCTGCCTGTTCGGTGGAGGGTTCTCTTTAAGTTGGGCTTGCTCACCTTTAAGGCCCTGCAAGGACTGGGCCCTGGCTACCTGTCGGACCTTCAAACACCTGTTGCCTCAGTCTTCTCCCTCTGGGTCTCCTCTAGGGGCCTCCTTGCAATTCCCTGGACGAGGGTAAAAATCGCTGGTGACAGAGCTTTTAGTGTTGCCGGCCCCATCCTGTGGAATTCACTCTCTCCATCAGTAAGGGAAGCCCCTTCAGTTGAAGCATTCAAAGCCCACCTCAAGACCTTGTTATTCAGCCAGGCATTCCCAGACACTGTCCTTTAGCTACTGCTTCCGAGACATTCTGAAAAATGGCCCCTTTAGGATTCTGTTGCTAGGTCAGGCCCCCCATTATGGGTAGTCCGCTTTTAAGTATTTAATTGGAATGTTCTGTATTTTATTTATTGTGTTTTAACTGTTTTTTTATGTATTTTGATTGTGCGGCTCCCAGAGCCTCTGGGATTGGGCACCTGAAAAATAACATTTGCCTTGCCTTACATGAAGTTCAAAATAGTTCTCTTTTAAGTTCAAAGAGGTTCTGGCTGGGGTCATATTACAATCTCAGTGCAAGCAAACCAAACTTGTACCCAGGGAAAGTGCCTGTTGAGGGTGGTGTCATCCATTCAGGGTGACTAGTGTTAACCCATAGTGGCATATGGTAGCTACTGACCACCATATCTTTCATATTTGGTCCTCTTTTATAGACCATTCTGGGACTCAACTTCCAATACATGCCAATGCTTCAGGAGACTTTATTCCACGTTGTGGGCTTAAACTAAATATACTAACATACTATTTGCCAGCAGATTAGGCCTTACGGTCTATCGAGTCTGCTCGAACCTTAGATCCTTAGTTGGGTGCCAAGGCCCTCCCATCCCTTGTGCTCCAGAAACCCCATCATCCATCCCCACCCCCCTGGGACAGGCCATCATCTGATACATCCACTTTCTGTGTCTGTCCCACCCTCTCTTGAAGCCCTCCACTGTGGCTCTCTGAACCAGCTCTCCAGGCAGTGCATTCCAAGGGTCCACCACCCTCTCAGTGAAAAACCTCCTCCTCTTTTCCCCCCTCACCCTTCCACCTTCCAACTTCAAACCATGCCTCTGGTGATACCTCCTGCTTTAGTCTAAAGATCCCTCATGTTTACCTATTTATTCCCTTGAGGTACTTGAAGACCTCAATCATGTCCTGTCTCTCCTCTCCTCCAATGAAAACAGGCAGAGCTCCTCAAGTCTGTCCTCATACGTCAAATCCCTAGTCCTCGTATCACCTTAGTTGCCCTCCTCTGTACCCTCTCCACGAGCTGTATGTCCCTCTTCAAGTGTGGTCTCCAGTACTGTACACAGTACTCAAGGTGTGGTCTAACCAGTCCATTGTACAGCGGCAGAATCACTTCCTTGCTCCTAGAGGTGATCCCCTTACGATGCATCCCAACATCCTGTTTGCCTTAGCCGCTCTCATGCACTGCTCAGAGTTATTCATACATGCATCCACCATGACCCCTAGGTCTTTTTCCCTATTGAGGCCTCCACGCCTCCCTCCCAGGTGTACCTGTGTTTAGGGTTTCCCGACCAAGATGCAACATCTTGCACTTGGTGATATTGAAATTTAATTTTCATGTGTGAGCCCAGCTTTCCAGGGTGTCAGGTCCCTTGCAGGGCCAACCTCCCCTCTTCTCCCTCAACTACTGCTCCCATCTTGGAGTCATCCACGAAGAGACTCATTTCACACCTTATACCCTCCCTGATGTCCGATATGTATGCATTAAACAGGATCGGACCCAGGACTGAAACCCTCGGTACCCACTACCAACCTCTCTGGGGTTCTAGAGCTCCCCACAGACCACTACTCTCTGGGTGCATCCAGCTAGCCAGTTTTCAATTCATCTGACCATCAAAGGCCTACTCCTAACTCCATCAGTTTCTCACCAGACCATTGTGGGGGACAGAGTCAACGCCTTGCTGAAGTCCAAGAATAATACATCCACAGGCTTTCCCTGTCCAGTTCTGATGTTACCCATTCGTGAACTCCACAAGATTGGTTTGACATGATCTACCTGGCACAAACCCATGTTGCCGACTATCCAGACCTCTCACCTCCTCCAAGTACACCCCAATCGTTCCTTTAGTATACTCTCCATTAATTTTCCCACCACCGAGGTCAAACTGATGGGTCTATAGTTACCTGGTACTTCCTCGACCCCCTTTATGGACTGGCACCCACATGTACTCTCGCCCAATCTAGATACCCTCCATGTCTCAAGTGACCTGTTGAAGGCTCCATAGAGAGTGCAGCCAGTATGTCCTGTAATTCCATAGTACTCTCGGATGAATGCCATCCGGCCCAGGAGTTGTCTTTCTTTAGGGCCTTGAGGGCTAACCACACACCCTTTGGCAGAGATAGCATCATCCGTCCCTCCACTTTACTGGCCTTTTATCCTTATCCAGATGTGACACCCCTGGGGTACCTCTCCCTCCCTCTTGCTCCATTTCTGTTGCTCCCCTGATCCCACTCACTGCCGCTTCTATTCCCTTTGTGCCTTGCTTTGTAGATATCCCATCCCCCTCCCTAGTGAACACAGAGGCAAAGTACTCGTTAAATACCTTTGTCTGGTCCCTCGCCTCTTCCACCCACCCTCCTTCTGATCTCAATCTGCTGAGATGGCCCTTAGTTTTTCTCTGCTCCCCAATGTACCGGAAGAACCCCTTTTTCCCTCCTTGTATTCCCTGTGCCAGCTGCTGCTCTTTACTGGACTTTGCTCCCCTCACCATACGGGTGACTTTCTAGATGCAAGCTGGTACATTTCCTTATCCTATCCCCTCTTGTTGTTTTATATTTTGTAGGCGCCTTCTTTTCTCCTGACTGCTACCTGTACCTCACTGGACCACCAGCATGGTTTATGTGACCTTGCCCTACGTTTCAACTTAGCGCAGATCCTGACTGCCTCATGAAGTCCCCATTTTATGACCTCCCATCTCCTTTCCACACTTGTCATTGATATAATCCCCTTCAAGTGATCCTTGAGAATATTTCCCATGCTCTCAAAGTCTGCCCCTGAGTCCACTGCCAGTGTCCTAGATCTCCCCCTCCCCATGCTTATTTGAAACCAGACAGTATTGTGGCGCTGCCAGTCAGGTGGTCCTGTACAACAGGTCCTTACCAGATCCCCATCTGCCAGAACCACGTCCAGAACATGCCCTCCTTGTAGGCTCCATCACATGCTGTGTTAAGAACACATCCTGGAAGCCGTCCAGCAGCCTCTGCTCCTTGGCAACCTTGGGACATGGTTCCCAGTTTGTACCTGGCATATTAAGGTCCCCATCAACACCACTCCTTCCCTTTTGGTCACACTGAGCAGCGATGTTGTCCAGCAAACCATCCTCTAGAACATCACTCATCCCGGGGGGCCTATATACTACACCCAGCTTGACCTTATCTCCTGCTGGGGATCGTAAGGTGACCCATAAGGCCTCCACGTTTCCCTCTGCCTCTCTACCCTAGCAATTTCTATGTCATCTCTAATGAACATAGCCACTCCACCCCCTCTGCCCTCCTTTCTATCCTTCCTAAGCATAGTGTACCCCTGTACGTTTAGGTCCCAGTCATGGTTTTTGTTGTCCATGTCTCCGTGACCGCCACCACATCCCCAAAACAGCATGGCCTGGAACTCTGGCAACTTGTTTCCCAGCTCCTGGCATTTACTAACACCAACCCCACCCCTTATCCCTGATTCTCTTTATGAGCCCACCCAGATTCCTTATACTTCCATCCTCCCTCTGCTCTTCCTGAAACCTCCACCCCCAGTCTGTTTCCCCCCTCCCCCTTGGGCTTGAGGCTACTCCCTCATCTGTGGGACAGGGCTTCTGGTCAGCCCCTCCCTTATCCCTTCCCCCTTCACAAGTTTAAACCCCATTTTTCTTGAATGTAGTCAGCCATCCCCTGTTTAAGGACTTCCTTCCCTAATGGGGCAAGATGAAGCCTGTCCTTGGCATATAGTCCCTTATCCTCCCAAACTCCATTCCAGTTCCCTAACACCCCCAACCCACTCTCTTCACCCCACTTCCTGAGCCAGTCATTAACCTCTGTGAGCTTCATTTTTCTCTACTGAGGCCTTTGGTACTGGCAATATCCTCCAAAAGAAATGTTGCATGCATTATCCTGACAGACTCTGGCAGTTCTTGGAACCTTGCTTGGATTTCCAAAAGCCTTTATTTCCCTCTAGATCGTTAGTTCCCAAATGCACCAGAAATCAGTTTCCTCCACAAACCCTAACCATTTCATACACAATGAGCGTTGCTCTGTGCACTGTTAGCCCAGAGATACTCACTACCTTCACCTGGCTATGGCATCCACCCCCTGTCCCTCCCACTGGATACCCCTAATCATCGAGTCTCCCAATAACAGAACCTTAACACCGCATCATCCTATGGTTACCTCCACTATGCCCTCAGCCCCCTTCCCCCTTTATTCATGATCTCAATTCCATGGAGTCTTCCTGCCTTATTAGAGACCCCCTTGTCACCCTTCCCTTTCTGCCTCCCTCGTTATTTTGCCCACTTAACTCAAACCCCTCTGAATAGGTGTCTCCTTTAACCCTCTCTTATCCGAACCATTTATCCTGGCCCTGATGGTTTCCCCTTCCCCCACACCGCCATCCTCCCCCCTTGTAATAGTACCCCTGCCTCCAGAGGCTCTCTGTGGGTCCCCTTTAGCTAGGGCACCATCCTTGGTACTGACCCCCCTGCTGAAGGGGGGCTCTGCTCCCACCTCCTTGTCTCCCAGTTTCTCTTCAATCATGCTCTCCTCCCTCATGTCTGCAATATGTTGCATCTCCCCCATTTGCTTAACATTTATGTTTCCCCTTCTTCCTCTGGGACTATTTCTATCCTTTCCATTGCTGGTCTGTGATGCCCTATGGGTATCCGACTCCCTCCCCCCAGCCTCTGTATAAGTTTCCTCATTTCCACCAACCCCTTCCTCCCCCTCTAGGTTGCTTAGTAGCTCAAATTTATTGTGACACTCTATGTCAGCCTCCATCAAGTAACCCGAGTTTCCCCTGACTGCACCTCTAAACTGCCCCTCTTCTTCCCCTTTTGCTCTGTTCATCTTAGGAGCTCCCTTACCACAGTCTGCTGTTTTAGGCTTCCGCACAACAGCCCCTCCTGACTCTTCCCCCTCCACTCTCTTTGTATTCAGAATGTTCACCCCGTACGCTTTCCCCTTAGCGTCAACATCCCTATCTAAGGGTCCTCTGTCCCTAATATCCTCCCTCCTGCTTGTTGTAACATAACGTCCTGTAATTTCAGAGCGTTGCCCCAGCCTCCCCTCAGCCACATCCTTCTGCTGCCCATATCCACACCTTATCCTTGGACACTCCCACAGCTCCCCAGCTACTCCTTAGCAATATACCTCACTCCTGATACAAGATAGCTGTCTACAGAGTGGGCAGCCTCCCTCTCCAGGCCCAATTGAGAAAATTATTGCCATCCCACAGCCTGTGCAGCCTACAACCCTTCTCAAGATGCCTGCCATGGTGGAATATGGCCACCCTGTTTATCCCCTTCTGTTTATAATGGCACACCCCCTTTTCTCAATCCCTTTCCCCTGGAATACAATTTCTCTCTATACTGACTGCAGTTATTTACAAACCCAATTTCAACCCCACCAATAAAGTTCCCAAGTCTCACAAACACATACAGTCCAGTGTGTGTTCAGTCCCACTAACAGTGTGTGTATGCAGACATCAGGTACTGTATGATGTCACAGGCCCACCTGCTCCTGTTGCTTCAAATTTCAGTCCCAAACAGAAATACTCAGTCCTTCAATCCCAACCCCCAGTGACTTTTCAGTATTTAAGAAAGGCAAACAACACATTTAAATTTCACTCTAATTCTCACTGCCAAACAACTGTTCCCAAGCCTCCAAAGTTACAATATCACAGCCCAAGTAACAGTTCTAACTCAAGGTAATAATTTTTAACACATAGAACTAATTTCACTTACAAAACTATTCAAATATTTCAGTTAAAACAGAATTTAACCCCAGACCTCTGTCCTTACCAGCCTTCTGCTTATGTTCCCAAGTGAACAATGAAAAAAATGTAATTACAAATCCTGTATTTATAACTTTTGTTATACATGGATCTGGAAAAAAAATTAAGCCAGCTTTTTACACCTCGTAACATGGTTTGGTGACCTTTTTAATGGTTTGACCTGGGTGAAAGTTTTGTTTATCTGCATTGAGATTGTTTTCTTAAACCAGAGCACTGGTCACAGGAATTGGAGTGACTCGTTATTTGAGTTCATATTTCAGTCTGTATACTGTTGTTGTTCTGCATTGCCACATTGAAGACCCGGGTAGTGCCCACACACGAGTCCCCCTGCCCGAGATAAGTAGGGGCCATGAACATCAGGGAAATAATGAGGTGCTGCTTGGTTGCTGGGGTTGGGGTGTGGAGACATGGGCTACCTGATGCTGAAGCTCCCCCTATTGGCTGTTCACAAAGCTATACTTACATCCATACCAAAGAAAGAAGCTACTTGCCCAATGTTCTAGCCAGAGAAAAAGTGAAGCACCCCGAGATGAAGATGGGGGTTTGCCAGGGGGTGGGGAAGGCAAAATGGGAGAAAATAGGATGTTTTAACAAGCCACCAAAATTTGAAGGATTTGCTTAGTTGTACATTCTGCACGACATATGCAAGTAATAATCTACCAAAGACTATGAGTTTATGCTGCAATAACTGCATACCCTAGGTAGGTTGTAAGGCATGAGGGTCAGCTGAGTGGCTTCATCCACCAGGGAAGTGTGGTCATTACAGCATAACTAAACATCCTGGAGTTGTGTGTGTCTGTGTGTATTTTACATAATTCTTTGCAAAAAAAAAAACTGTTAATACACAATTAGGGTTCAACTTAATGCTACAAAAGTAGGGAAATTAGTCGTTAGGGTTTCCTACTCTAACTGCTCCCCCAAGAAGCAAAAGAACAAGACCACACAAGCAACCACAGACAGCTATCATCAGGTAAAACATACAATTGTTCCCAGGTTACACGAATACAGTAGCACTGATGTGCTACCTTTGTGGCTTTGTATCTGCAGCATGCACACTGCAGCATATACCCAGTCACGTGTTGCTGCAGATAAAAACCCAATACTCAAATCACAACACTGCTTCTGTGTACAGAAGCACAGGCCCCTGTAGCCACGGATACAAATCCATGATACACAAATTATAAGAGTTATTTTGTCTGCAGAAGCACAGGCCCCTATGGGGCCAGTGCTTTTGCAGCCTCAGGTACTCCATGCACACTGTAAGACATACACACACTTGATGGGCCTGTGCCCCTGCAGCTGCAGGTATAAGACATACACACCAACCTCTGGCTGCAGTAGCATAGGCACCATAAAATCCATGATACCAAAACTGCAATAGTACTTTTGTCTGCAGAAGTGCAGGCCCCTATGGGGCCAGTGCTTTTGCAGTCTCAGGTACTCATGTACACTATAAGACATACACACACTTGATGGGCCTGTGCCCCAGCAGCTGCAGGTATAAGACATACACACCAACCTCTGACTGCAGTAGCATAGGCACCATAAAATCCATGATACCAAAATTGCATTAGTACTTCTGTCTGCAGAAGTGCAGGCCCCTGAGGGGCTTGTGCCTCTTCAGCCACAGGTGTAAAACATATGCACTGACTTCTGGCTCCAGAAGGTCAGGGCCTGTGGGGCCTGCAGTTACACAGCTGGAAGCAATACTGAAATGTAGATATCATGGCTTCAGCAGTGGATATAGAAATTGTTCAAGGGGGTAGCAGTTTTTCAATTATTCAGCTGCAGATAGAAAACCATGCACTAGCGGATCATGCTGTCTAGCAAGATACCTCATACAGCATACATGGATACATCTGGCTGCAGAGCTGCAAGCCCCTAGGGCCTTCTGTCTGCAAAAGTGCAGGTCCCTGTGAGGCCTGCACTTCTGCAGCCACACTACGCATGCATGATGCGCGACATACATACAACTGTGGTTACATAAGCATAGGCCCCTTATGCAGCTGCAGCTACAAATCCATGAAGGTAGCTATCAGTGCTACTGAATTTGTTTCATCTGGAAACAATTGTATGTTGTTTATCTTACCTGATGTTGCCTGTCTGTGATTGCTTGTGTGGGCTTGTCCTTTTGCCGCTGTGGGGGAGTTAGGATTGGAAACCCTAACGACACATTTCCCTACTTTTGCAGTGTTAAGTTGAACCATAATTGGTGCATTAACACTGATGTTTTGCAAAGAATATATACACATACACACACAGAGACACACACACATACGTGTGAACTTAACTATTATGAACACCTGTGGGGCCAAAAGATCTGTCCACCAAAGGTGGAGGGACATAGGGACGAGGAAGGGACAGGAGGGTCAGGATGTGTTCTGAGGCTGGGAGAAGAGTTAGGGAGGGGGCAGAGGGAGAATTAAAATGGGGGAGAACAGTAGCAGGAAAAGGGAAGGGTGAAGGATGGAGTACGGAAGGGAGGGAAAGGTAGGAGCAGGGAGGGACAAAAGCAATGGAGTGCCATGTGCACCAAAGCAAGAAGTCTAGGAAATGAAATTCATGACCTGGAGGCAACTACTGTGGCAGTGGATCTGGATCTGGATCTGGTGGCCATAACAGAATCATGGTGCACCTAGAACCACAGCTGGGATGTGGCCATTCCAGGTTACACCATGGTCCAGAAGGATAGGGCAGGGAGAAAAGGGGGTTAAGCGAGGGAAGGTATAAAGGCCACAAAGATACAAAGACACAATGGTGACATGGAAGGGCTGGAGGTGCTATGTGTTGGCTTAGAGCTAGGGTCCAGGGTTTTAATCCACATAAGGGTGGTGTACAGACCACACACACACACACACACAGTGGGAGGAGTTACATAGGGCTTTGGGGAGACCATTGGCAGAATGGCAATGAAAGGGGAGATATTGATTATGGAGAACTTTAAATATGCCAGCTGTGGACTGTAATATTGTGTCCACAGCTGCAACAAGAAGCAGGGCTATCCTTGACTCCCTTCAGGATGCATTTCTCAGGCAGCTGGTTACAAAATCCACTAGGAACGGGGCAGTGCTTGACCTGGTACTTACGAACAGGGACAACACTGCAGAAGTCACAGTGGGTAGCCCCTGGCTACAAGCAACCATCGTACAGTGTGGTTTGGCATTCAGATTGGGTGGGAGAGAAACCACATTAGGACGAGGGTCCTGGACTTCAAGAGGGCAGATTTTAAGGAAATGGGAGAATACCTTAGTAAATACCTTGAAGTGGGGGATTGCTGGGTGGGAGTGGAGGCGCAATGGAAAAGGATAAAGGATGGAATAAGTAAGACAATAGCAAGCTGAGGGAAACAAACAAGAATGGAAAGAGGAAGATGTCTCTATGGTTCTCGAAGGAGGTGGCCAAAGTGGTAAGGGAGACAAAAACAACTTTCGGGACGTACAAAAAGACCCAGATGGAGGGGAACAGGGAGGTATATCTAGATAAATAAAGGGAGGCAGGAAGGAAGGTGAGGGCATCTAAGGCACAAACAGAGGGGAGGACAGCCAAGGAGGTCAAGAAAGAGATGACAGTTTCTTCAAGTATGTGAGCGAAAAGAGGAAAGCAAGGGGTGGAATAGTGAGGATCAGGAGAATGGGGGGGGGGACAGTGCAGATGAAGAACAAGAAAAAGCTCAAATTTTAAATGAGTACTTCTGCTCAGTCTTCACAGTTGAGGGGGGAGGAAACAGACCAACATGTATCAGAAGGTACCAGGGGGAAGGGGAAGTGGTCGCAAGTCCATTTTCAGAGGAAAGAGTCCGAAGGGGATTGGAAGCCCTAAAGGAAAACAAAGGTATGGCTATGGGGCCAAATGGGATCCACTCAAGGGTACTAAAAGAACAGAGCATATTTTTTTATTTTATTTTAGTCTTTGGTAAGGCCCACTAGGCACAAGTGCATGTTTTCGGGGCGACCTGGGAGCATGGGGCAGTTAAGTGACTTGCTCAGAGTCGCACAGTATGCAAGTGGAGGTTGTGAGAATCAAACTCAGGTCTAGTCTGCTGGATGTATCAAGCTCGTTCACACCTTGTTCCTCTAACCTCTAGGCCATACTGCCAGCAAAGTGCTAGCCACCCCTCTGGCAAAACTATTCAACACCTCACCAGAGACAGGGGTAATTCCAGAGGACTGAAGGAAGACCACTGTGGTCCCACTGCACAAGAGTGACAGCAAGGAGGAAGCTAACAATTACAGGCCAGTCAGTCTCACATCAGTGGTAGGGAAATTAATGGAAATCCTGCTGAAGGAAAGACTGATAGAGTACCTGGAAGCAAATGGGCTCCAAGACCACCAACAGCATGGTATATAGAGAGGACATCATGTCAAACAAATCTAACATTTTTCTTTGACTGGGTGTCTAAGGAGGTGGATCACGGAAAAGCAGTGGATTTGTCCTACCTGGACTTCAGTAAGGCCTCTGAGACTGTGCCACACAGGAGACTAATTAAGAAACTTGGCAACCTGGGGGTTGGGGAGAAGGTAGTAAGCTGGGTATCAGACTGGTTGAAAGATAAGATGCAAAAGGTGGTGGTAAATAGCTGTCACTCAGGGGGTTGGGGAGTGATCAGTGGAGTACCACAGGGATCAGTACTGGGTCCTGTCTTCTTCAATGTCTTCTGACACAAAACTCTGCAACAGGGTGGACACCCAGGAAGGGGTGGAAAGAATGCAAAGGGATATGGGGAAACTTGAGGAGTGGTCTAGAGTGTGGCAGCTGGGTTTCAATGCCAAAAAGTGCAAAGTCATGGACGTGGGGTGGGGAAACCCAGGCGCTGTGTATAAGACAGGGGGAGGAATTTACAGTCACCAAGTAAGAGGGTGACCATTGGGTAATCATACGTGATGATCTCAAGGTGGCAGGGCAGTAAGCAAGGCTAGCCGGATGCTGGGGTTCATAGGGAAGGAGATTTCTAGCAGAATGGAAGTATCGATGCCACTATATCCCTCACTTGTGAGACCCCACCTACAGCACTGTGTCCCGTTCTGCAGGATGCACCTTCACAAAGACATTGACAGGGTGGAAGCAGTCCAGGGGAGGGCTACCAAAATAAGGCGGGGGTTGCACGATAAACCATATGAGGAGAGGTTGTGGGAGCTCAACATGTACTCTCTGGAGGAGAGAAGAGTGAGAGAGGACATGACTGAGACCTGTAATACCTCATGTGGGTTAACAATGTTCAAGAAGATGTCTCTTTCAGAGGAGGAGTTCCAGAACATGGGGGCATGCAATGAAGCATGAGGGGGGAAATTTAAGAGGAATGTGTGGAAATACTTCATCACAGAAAGGGTGGTGGACGTCTGGAACAGCCTGGCAGAAGAGGTGATGGAAGTGAAGACAGTGGGGAGCTTCAAGCATATGTGGGATAGGCACATGGGCATGATAGTTGGAGGAAAGGGAGGGACGTTTGTGACCAAATAGGGTCCATGGTGTAGAACTAGGCAGGGAAAATACGGCAGACTAGAGAAGCCTACAGGTCCTTTTTTGTTGACAAATTATTTGTTTCTATATCCTTAATATCAACTTGTTTTTAATATATGCAAGTTTCATATTATTTAAATTATAGTCAGGACTGCAAGAACTGTCCATAATATTGTGATATCTTACTAAGCCATGTCCTCAGTTAATATGCAAGTCTCACTATATCCATATATGTTTAGAAAATGGGCTTTTTAATTGCTGGGCTCTGATTGGCTAGTACCCCTGCGGGGGGTACATTAACTTTCAATAGATGCCCAGCAAATAAAAAGTGCCACTAACCTTACCCAATCACCACCTAACATATCCCTTTGCCTACTCTGCTTACTCATTGGGCAAAAGATCCTTGGCAAATTCAAAATCGCCACCATTTATTTACACGCTTAGCGAGCGTTACTGTCCCTGAAATACATGATGTAACACTCTCACCCCAGGACAGTTTCTTAAGCATTGTAGTCCACAGAGCACTGCATTTTTAAACTCCTAACCATTTATTCCTGGCAAACAGTTGAATTACTTTACTTACTCGAGCAGAGCCCCACTCCTTCCTTCCTTCCTCCCCCGTCACCGGTCGCCCGTTGTCATTCACACACAAACCGAGCCAGTAAAATGATCTGACTACCTGACTCGAGCAGTCTGTCAGAAATGCTTTGCATATTTTAAAAAAGCTTACATTTGTTGTTCTTGCCAGTAAATGCTGCCTGTTCACATCTCCATCTGTCCTACCGAAGATGTCTCACTCGCGCTTCCCACCTGACATAGCAGGACACGCAGCAGCCTTAATTTTGCTCGAAATACTTTCTTCCAACCGTGCTACCGATGACAGTCTCACCCCACCTCAGTCTCTTAAAAAAAAAAAAACAGCCACAGAATGACACACAAGACTAGAATCTGTTCAAAAAAACAAAAGGGACACAAGGCAACGACTTCTCAAGCAGGGATAAAGGCACATAAAATCAGGGCATGCAAAACAAAAGCGCCCTTTGCTGCCAGCTACACAGCTATACCACTACACAGCTATACCACTACAGGGACTACTTTGCAACAAAACAATTTTTATTAATTTATTCCAGTTTTTTAAGCACATTTGCGCCACTTTTTAATTATTGTAAAACATTTCACAAATAACCCATTTTCTAAGCGCAATGATACCCTCCAGGGTGGGTAGTATGGGGAATACCGGACCTTCCAGGGGCTGTAGGGCCCTCCACCTGCGGCATCAGGCCTATTATGCCCCTGGGCAGTCCGGTATTGCCCAATACCACCCAACCTGTCGGGTATTATTGCTTGCGTAGCTACTCAAACAAAAGGATACTTCATGCAGACATGAACAGTATGTGCAAAGTAGGAGATACTTTTTCAAACTAAAGTAATAAAAAGACAAAATTCAACAGGAAAGAATGAAACACAGAATTTTATTACTGCTAATAGTTAAAAAATTATACATATTTCTGTACCATGTTTTTTAATAGAGTGATACCACTATATTTCCTAACTGATAAATACAAAAACCTCACTTCAGAGGAGGAAATGTTAAAAGGGGTTTGTCTTACTCTCACATGGAAGGCAGTGAGGTCCAAGTAAAGAATGGTAGCTCAGAAAATCACAGGTTCAGGGCTCTGGAGAGCCACTAGCTCACTGTGCAAACATGGGCACCTCTCTTGACCTCCCCGTGTTTCAGTCTTCACAGCTGTAAAACTGAGCAAAAGCTGGACCCCTCTATACCGTAAATGAAACATTATGCAAGTCAGCTGGGCTATCATTGGTTAAAAAACACATACATCGGAAGAGCTCCACACGTATGGATTAAAGGGCTTGTTTTTACTTAATTTGTAATTTAATTTTTAATTTTTATTTATTTCTTTTTTTATTGTGGTCTCAGATTAACACCTTTGAGAACAAGCTCATTTCATAGGTTCCATGTCAGAGTTTTATTTTGTATTTCATCAGAGAAACATAAAGATGAGTTTCTTTTAGTTTTTGGCAAAGGGAGCTGTTATTTAAGCAATAAGGCATGTCAGTGGGTGTGTCATACTGGGATAACATTGGATGCATTATGAAGTATAAGGCCACAGGCCAAGTACCTTCAACCACCCAATAAGTGACATCCCAGAGACACACCCCCTGAAATGCCTTTTTGAGATTATAAAATGGATCCATTTATGTGTTTACAGTTGTAAGTAGGCTGTTTTGTGGGCACTAGTATCACTCGTGATGTTGTACTGGGATAACATCACAGGTGAAACTGACTTTTAGCCAATCAGCTTTCAGCATTTTTTGTATCCATTTAATAATTTACAGTTTACTTACCCAGGATAGCACAACTGTGATGCAATAACTCTGATACAGAGAGGCTTTGTTACTACGGTACTCCATTTTACCTCGAGAAGGACTGAGCCACTCTGTCCTCAGGATTTAAGGGAAACATTCCAGTACAGTGGCTGACACAGTTTGAAAGCCCCTGAAAAACTCTTTCAAATGAGGTATTTGGTAAGGGTGTGCAAATACCTTATCCCAAATATTCGTCCGAATATTCTATTTTGGGCCCCAAATATTTGGGTATTCGGTATTCAGTTAATGTTTAAAAAGGAAAAGAAACGTCCCCCACCCTCCTCCCTATCTATATACATATATGTTGTTTTTTAAATTATAACGCCAGTGATAGGGAGCTGGCAAAACACCCCACCTCCACAGCCAGCTGCTGACTTTCAGCTCTTTGTAAGAACTAGAACAAATTAGATTATCCCCCCACCCCACCAACCTGTCAGCAGCGCCCACCCCCGCACCCCTCACCCAATTCTGAAGGGCACTCAAGAGTGAAGAAGGCAGTTGACACAGCCTGCCCTCCTCCACAGCCTGTCACCATCTTCTTAATGAAAGCACTCACACATTTGCATAGTAAAAGCGGCTGATCATGTGATCATCTGGTTTTAACATGTGAGCAAGGGCACAAGCGCTTTCATTTAGAAGAAGGCCGCCAACTGAGGAGGAGGGTGAGCTGTGTCAGTCACCTTCTTAACTTTTTATTGCCCTTCAGAATTGGATGCGGGCAGGGTGCAGGATATAGGGGTGGGCGATGCTGCTAGGGTGGGGTGTGGGGAGATTCTGATTTGTTCTAGTGCATGCAAAATGCTGAAAGTCGACAATTGTGAAGGTGGGCGGGTTGTGCCAGTTGTCCTATATATATACAGTATATATATATATATATATATATATATACACAAATCACACATCCCCCACAATGCAAAGCATCATAGGCTGCATATGCAAATCACCACAGAATGTTAGGCTAGTCCAACTTTAAGCAGAATTGCATGGTGCCGAAAGGCCTCTCACACAGTTTGCAAAGGGTGCCACCACAATATATCCAAGGCACACTGCCTTAAGGGTAGCTGGTCCATTCCACTGGGGTGCCAAACAGGCAGAGGCATACTGATGAGTCCTGGTGAGACCAACACGTGTCTATGTCTTCTGTTGGCACCCTTTGCAAACTGTGTGAGAGGCCTTTCGCACCATGCAATTCTGCTTAAAGTTGGACCAGCCTAACATTCTGTGGTGATTTGCATATGCAGCCCATGATGCTTTGCATTGTGGGGGCATGTGTGATTTTGTATTTTCTTGAAACTTGGCTTCCCAGCCAAATGCCCTTTGGGGTAACCCTTGCCTCAGTGTTTGCGCGCAGAGGTTCTTTGTCTGTTATATATATATATATAAAACACTCCCAGTCTTTGCCCAAGCAGGATTACTCCCTAAGTGGGGCACCGCCTATATTAATATTTGCAGGTTTGCCCTGTCTGCCCCTCGCCTCACCCACCATTGCTTGCTTTACTCCGCCCTGCAATGGCCATTCCCCTTGGATCTGTGTTTCTATACCCTAGGGTATTTCACTGACTCCATTACCCGTCACCCTCGTCCTGACATCCTAGATGCCATGCTCAACCCTGTGGTACACTCTCAACCCCTGAGATCTCCAACCTCTGCGTTGCTCTCAGTCCCACTCTGCTTGGTCAAGATGGGGGAACAAGTTTTCTCCCACTTTGCCCCACGATTCTGGAATTCCCTACCTCTACAGGTCAAGGACTCCAACTCTCACCCCACAGTTAAGAAAGGCCTTTTCTCTCATTTAATTGCTCCTGGTGTCTGTAAATGCACTTGATACTGTTAGAATTAGCTATAAGCTTGCTGACTGTTATCTACTGTTACCAATGTTTTTAATGTTTTGTGTCCTGTAGACTTATCCATGCATCTATCTTACGTCACTGCACAGATATTATCAATCAGTGGTCTATAACCTCTTAATTATCCCTGCATGGATAACTGCTTCACCACTTGTACATTGTTCATGGGTGACTATTTTATTTATCACTATTACAGGTATCTGTACTTCTACTGTTGTTATCTGTACTCTTCCAGGCCGTGCCCCAAAATAGGCAGGTCCTTGTCTAGCGTACTTACCTGGTTACTAAAAGCAAATAAATTTCCCCTTGCTGGTTTTTCAGCCTCCTATCATTTCTTTTCTTTTACCCATCATACAAATCTGTCTCCTCGATCTGAGCTCCAGTCTCCCAGCCCACTTGATTGCTTCCTTCACCCATACTGCTGTCCGGACTCCCGCCAGCTACCCAACAAAATGCATTCAAAGAGTCATTTCAGCTGTTCCCTTTATTCATTTTACAGCCTACTGCAATTCGTCTTTCAGCAAAATAAAAAATTTACTCTCTCTTTGTCTTTACTCCTGAGTTGCGGACAAGAAAACTGCACTCACTGCAACTTTAAAAAAAGTAGCTTTGGAAGGCATTATAGAGCGTACTTTACTACATTTCGAGTCACAATAAAACCTTTTTAACTTTTAAAAAGTAAACTACAGGATTCAATTGACACTGGTTCTTCTGAGCTGGCTAAGTGAGTCCACTCTCGCTAAGTGGGTCTGCCATCTTGGGTTGAAATTTCGGGAGCTCATGCAGCTCTACCAATCAGCTGTGACGCTCCAGCTCTATTGCGTCATCCATGATAGTGCACCCACAGCACTCGCTTCCCGCAACCAAGTGCAATATAATTAACAAACAAGGTCCTGCAGGCTACTAACTGGTGCCCATAGGCTCACCCACACCTGCTCCCTCTATTCCACTGCCAAGCTCCTCAATTTCAATGAAAAACTCCAGTACCAGACCTGCCTGCTGACCAAGAAAATTCTGCTCGGTCTCTCCCCTCCTGGGATCTCCACCTCCCTAAAAACTGCCAACCCCCTCTATCTCCACCTGCAACTCGGACAAAGCTATCTTGGCGGTACCCAGGGTTAAAACCTCCCTTGCCCAGAGATCTTTCCGCTACAGGACCCCTGTCTGGTTCAATGCACTCCCAGCCATGATCACCAGCACTTCCAAGATTGCCCCCTTCCAAGTGACTCTCCGCAACCACCTCCTCAATACCCGCGCCTGTAACTGCAACTAGCCTGTGCTCTTACACCCCCTAGGGCCCAAACCCCTGACAATGTCCATTAAGGACTGCCTGAATAAGATTAATTACACTGTAATGCATGCTCTCTCATGGTAACAATGTTTATGTGCTTATGTAAATATCTGCATCCAAGTATGTGTACAATATCTGTAAACCATGTCTGTATTCTATATATGACGGCTATTCCATTGTACTGTCTGTTTTCACTGTCCTCCATGTGACAAGGTACCTTTGTAAATGAGCCATTGGCTCACAGTTTGTAAATCGTATACTTCAAATAAATAAATAAAAATAAATCTTGCATAAATGAAATATTTGATGGGAATCATGTTGTATAAATGATCTTTCTTCACTCGAGCAGTTTGACCTCAACGACATCACTTGTGGCTGATGCCACTTGTGAATTTACCCGAGGTCAAACTGCTCTTGTGAAGATAAATAATTTACACAACAGGTCCCCATCACAGTCTGTCTGTCTGTATGTCCATCCATCCATCCATTTATCAAAATGTGGGTGCTGGGGAAAAGAAGGGTGGGATGGGATTCTAACTGAGGATAGGGGGATAGGGGCTGGTATATTGTAAAGGATCTGGGCTAGGGAGGAGAGTGAGGGGGCTGTTTCATGGCCTTTTTTTAAGATAGTATTTCCCAAATAGATGACGAACAGTGCTACTATTCATTATTCGGATCCAAATAACGAACAGTACATTATTCATCACACTTGGGAAATAATAATCATTCCTCACATAACCCTAGCGTTTGCCTCACCTGTACCTGAAAGCAGTCCAGAGACACAGATGACTGAGAAACTGACTCAATGTAGTTTGGCCATAACTTGTGTCTCAATGATAGCACAATGTTCTAAACATGGTTACAATGTAGTATCCATACTGAACAAACTTAGTCCTCTATATCTCTAACGTGCTTTCAGCTACAAATGAGCCCAACACCTCATTTGAATTACATTTCATGAGCTTTTAAAAATAGTGGTCACTGGGCATCAATGTGTCTCTTTAATATCCCAGGTGGCTCATGCTGTTTTATTGCCAAAAACATTTAAATAATTTAATAAATCGGCACAATCGAGGACCAGTCTGGGGAATTACATTGCCCATAGCACACACATTTGTCGACATTTCATACTTTTTTGGGGAAACAGCTCGGATTCCAAGTAGTTGATGGTCAATCATTATGCTTGCCCAGCTGATTCAGGTTTCAGTAGTCCCTGCCGCCCAGCTGATTCATGTTTCAGTAGTCCCTACTGCCCAGCTGACAAAAGCACTATACACTGAGTTAACCTACCACAGCAGAAAGAGAGTTGTCCACCAAATGTCTAAACGTACTGCTCAACTGTCCCTGTTTATGAGAGATGTCCCTCATTTTACCTCTCAGAACTGCTCTGTCCCTCACCCATCCCTCATGAAAAAGTTGCTGCTCACCCAGAGAATGGGCTGTGAAATCAGATTTTAAAGCAGAAATACACAATATTGTAAGACACTAAGTCAAAAATAAACTTTTTACAACTTATAACAAAGGTTTCCACATTGTTCTGAGCTTGTATCTCCATGTTTGAGACTGTGTCCCCTTATAACGAGAGTCAGTGTTCCTCATTTTGAGTATCCGTGTCCCTCATTTCAGTAATAAATGGTTGAGATGTAAAGCAGCAAACCACCAGGCAGAGGCTGAGAAGTGACACTGGTTATTAAAACAAGCCATGATTCTGGATGCTCTCACACTGCATTGCTCCTCTTGCTTTGCTCCTCTCTTCATAGTTCTTCCTTCTCCTCCTCACTACAAATGCAGGCAGCTCTCTGGCTGTTCATGAAGGGCCGGCAGCCCAGCGTCCAGACTGTATTGAACATGGCATCTGCAACTGACTCACAGGCTGTGGAGGCAATCAACTGATGGTTAGGAATCCCATGTGATTAAATAACCATGACAAAACACAAATTTGAAGACTACAATAAAGCAGGACCCAGTGACATCAGCTGAGCAAACAGGATTCTCTGCCAAGAGTTACCACAGTGGGGAAAATTAATGAACGTTATGTAGGAGAACCATCTGACTTTGCTACCTGCCCCTTTCACACAACAAACAATGGAGGGTTCCAAGCTAACTGGCTTTGTGGAGGGGAAGGAGTCAGGGCTCCAAGATGATGTCACAGCTTGGGGGGAAGGGGAGTTGGTCCCAATTAGAGATGCATTGTAGACCCAGCAACAAATCAATATCACAGTGTCAGTGTGGAATGACATAGAAAGCACTATGGTAAAAAATGGGACTTGAATTTTAAATGGTATCCATGGACATATTAGCATGCATGGCAGTAGTTCTTGAGCACTCATGGTGGCTGACACATGACTCATTTTAATGCCCATAAGCAATTATGAACTAAGGCTGAGCTGAGTCAGTTATGTACAGTGCATGGTGCTATGTCAACCCAGTGTAATCATTTAATTGAGAACAGTCATAAACAGTGCCCATAATCATTTGAAATCCCATGAAAAGTTCATTTAAATTAGGTACTGGGCACACCTGTAGCTGGCAGTAGTTCAGAGATATCGACAACTATTTCTGCCCCACATTGATAACTACATTGCCACCATTTTTAGAATACTACTACATCACGTAGGGTGAAGCTATGCCTAACCAAATTGTAGTTAGACACAGCTTCCCCTGCTAAACATCACAAGATTCTACCAATGGTAGCAATGTAGCCATGTATCAATACAGGGCTGGCTTAGTCATCAATATCTTTGGACTACTCTTAGTTACAGGAAAGCACAATATTTTATTTATTTTAAATCTTGACATCATTCTTAGCCAATCAGGATTGTTTATTTCCAAACATTTTGGGTAGTCTTATGACCACAAGAGTGTGTGGCATGCATATAGTTCAGAAATTCTGAAGTTCTCAGTTCAGTTGGCATAGTCCATTTTGCTTACAGAGGTTTTTCTGATTTTCTGCAAAGTAAAACATTTTGATTTTAAAATTCAAGTCTCATTTTTTAAAAACAGAAATCTTCAACATAATTTATAGTATGCTTATGTATACAGTTTCTGTGTCCCTTGTGGTTATAAAAGTGTCTTCTCAAGTTCTTTGTGTGCCACAAACGCTCCGCTTCACTTCACAGTTTTCTCATGCAAAGTACTTGATAATGCACTCTTCTAACTACAAAAAACATGGTAACTGTACATTTAGACGTATAAAAGAGTTTTTTATGGGCTTTCAAACTATAATGGATGCTGTTCATAATATGTTCCCCTTTAAGAGCAGGGAGTGACTCTGAAAACTGATAAGAAACCGAAGCCAAGGACCCAGGTTACCCCCCACCTCCCTTAGCTTGACCAGTGTTTATATAAGACAGGAAGCTCACCCATCACGGCAGCACTAGTGCTACCACTAGCGATGCCGGCAACCCGGGTTCAAGAATGAACTTGGGTAGTTAAGGGCCTGCCGGGGCAGGAAGATGGAGCATCCCACTGAAGCTCCTTTCCTCCAGAGAGGGAGGGCAAGTGGGCCCACTGAATTACCACTTCCTGGGTGACCACAGGGGGAAGGTGCAGCTGACGTCTCTAGGTGGGATGGGAGAATGCTGCCAACATCAGTGTGCCTGTAACCAGTGCACATGCTTGTCATGACATCATCAAGCCGCTGCGTTCTCAGGGGTTGGGGAAACTGGAAAGGCAATCCCCCACCCGAAGCAGAAAGAAGGACTTCCCCTCACCCGCAGGCTCCATGCCCGCTGTTTCAGGCAGCTTCCCCAGCAATGACTGGAGTAAGAAATGGGCTTGAGGGATGTGGCCCACCCTGAAGACCCAAAAATGGGAGGCAAGCCATGGTAGTCCATCTGAAAGAGGTAAACACTGGGGAGAAGGCGAGAAGATGGAGCTGGGGTGTGGAGTTGAGGACCAGAAGGTGGGTCGCAGAGCAAGGGTATAAACAATAAAAAAAAAAATGATGATATGAAATAATTTCAATTGGCAGCTGTTTACAATGTCCCTATTGTCAAAAATAATATCCATAGTGTTTAGGTGGTCTATCAATTAAGGTGTCCACTTTCTACTTGGGGACTACAGGTTCACTTACAATGATCCCATCCGGCAGTAGCAGAAGAGGTATAGGCAGTCTCATGGACACATTAACCTCTCTGAGGAGGGTTTCCAGCATTCTTCACACAATGGCCCTTGTTAGTCGACCAGTGCCCACGTTTCATTGACAAACGGCCATTATAATATAAAGAAACGATCATAAAATTGTCCCCCATAGATTACAATGTCGCGCATCCCCACGCTCTCCCTGTCATCACATCAGAAATTTCCTGAGCGCCGGGCGGCACAGGGGGTTGATCTTAGAACGGGGAAGTGCCTGTGTCCATGTAAAGATGATTTTACGAGTGTTATAACTAAAATACAATTGCATATTTTTGGGTCAGCTATACACAGAAGGCATTTCTGGGAGGCAATGCACCGACCTGTGTGGTGCTCAGCTACATATATTTAGATTGGTGAGTTTCTTTAATAAAAGAATTAAGGTTCCACAGGGGTTACTTTACTTTTGTTAACATAACCGTAGAGGAATAAGGTATCCGGCTTTGCTTCATAACTAATGATCCACCTAGGGTTAGAATAAAGGACAATAACCAAATCCCAGTTCATGCCTCAGTGTTTAATGAGCAACATTCTGTACAGTTCTCTTCTTGGAATCAGTAATTTGGGGTTCTGACTGTGTCATGGTTTGTGCACAGACCTCTGATCACTGCTCTGATAGGTCAACAGCTAATGCTTAGCAGTCTGTGTCCAAGCAGTTGCATAATAACTCCAAACCACTGGTTCCACGACTGGAACTGTACAGAATGTAATACATTACACACGTTTCTCATATCAGTGTTTATTCAGATACAGCGAAATGTGGGTCATTTCAAGGTCAGAATAACATTTCTTTAAATGGGAACATTACAAATGGCTGCCAATAAGAAAAAAATGTCCTCCCTCCTTTAAGCCAGATTTTTGATTCCGACCTAGCTCTCAACACCCTGATTTGCCCACATCTAATCATAGAGAGGATTTGCTGCTTGTATCACATATTCATAAGCAGAACTGGACTGTGTGCCATTAACAAGGAATGGCATGGGGGGAGACAGGAGAGGGATATAAAAAAGGATGGCCACTTCAAAGGCAATATACAGTACATCAACAATTCAAAGACTTTCCAGCCAGTATCAGAGTAGTTTTGGTAAGAGGGCATGCCACAAAGGAACTATTTGAGATGGGAACACTATCACCTGGCTTAACTATTTAATCAACCCCTCACCCTACTTCTACCCAGTTCACCCACGCTGGCGTGACAAGCAACAGGGCGAAGGACAGAAGGGCGCCAGCAAATGGCTGATGGCGTTCATCGTGCCCGGTCTTTGTGCCACCCGACCCCAGTTGCGCCCAATGCCCTGGGGCATGTGTGGGCTGCTTTTGGGGGGCTGTGCCCCCTGCACCCGCAGAAACTATAATATAATCACCTCCATGTTGCCGGTGTATGAGGCAAGCAGCACAACACCACATCCATGCCGAGCGTTGTGTAATCCAGTTTGCCAGGATGACAGGCAAACTGGTTGCGGTGCCCACATTGTAGTGCTGTAATGATGGTGCCCCTCCAACGGGATACACTTCTACCCCAAAGAAGGGACTGGTAGACATTCTAGGATGAAATTTCAGTACTCTGAAAGGCAGAATCTATTTTAGACCTAATCTGTTCACATCAGACATGATTTTTTTGTTTTATGTTTTTGACAACTACCAGTCCATCATTATTAGTACAAGAAGTAGAGCCAGCCAGACTGGACACAGTCACTCTCTGAATAAAATAGCACAGTCTGTATTTTTTTATTTATTTAGAAAATACTTCTAGTGCCCAGCCTCATTGCGGAGGGAGGGATAGACAGATGCAAACCAACTGATATTAAATCAGGTTCAACTGTTGATGGTTTTTAGTGAATGGGGAACTTTTGGCCAGGACACGGGGGATATTCTCCCTACTCTTTCTGAGACCTGCCATGGGATCTTTAACGTCCACCTAAACAACCAGCAGAATAGGCAGATGGGACCTTGGTTTGACATGTCATCCAAAAGATGGCACGGCACAGTGCCCCCCAAAAAACACCATGCTGGGGCATTGGTATGATTACTTTAAAATCAAGGGGAAGAGTACCCCATACTGAGCTACCAACACCATGTCCTGCAGTGCCTAGTATTCACTGGAGACCTCCCATCTAATTACTGACCAGGCCCGACCCTGCCTGATGTCGGAGATCTAATGGGATCAGGCTCTAAGATGGTAAGTCTGCAGGCCTCTATCACCCTACGGATATGGCTAGTCTTTTAGCTGTACATTTTCTATGAAGGAGAGCTCTGATTCGAGCCACTTTTGCTCACATTTTCACTTAAAGCAACAGTGCAACAAAACATTTTTTTCCAAAAGCTTGTCCCACTACTGTTAATAAAAATATCTGCATGCCTGTTAAATCTATTTTTCTAGCTACTTCTTGTGCTGCACACTATGAAGTTTTATTTTCTCGATCCTAACCCTTACCAGTTCTACAGTGGTATTTCTTAGCCAAATGCGGCAGTCCTCTTTTTTCTTGAGAAAACACATAATTAAAACATTAATAAAGTATTCACATTTTGGTGGAACTGCTGAGCATTGCACCAAATGAAACTGGGAGATGCCTATAACCTTTTACAGTGAAAAAAGGCAGGGTCGCATTTTTTGCTCAATTTTGCTGCACTACTGCTTTAAATGGTTTAAAGAAGAACAACACAAAAAAGAGCCCTTCTCACCATTATCCGCTGATTAGCATATGTATGCCACAAAGACAATTGTTGGGGTACATTTAAATTTAGTTTTTAATCTTTTAAACAGTGTTCCATAACTTCTGTGTCAAAGGCTGGTGACTGACATCTCGAGGCCAACCACGTGCTTCCCTCACTCCCTGTATTTTAATGTGCCCTGCCAACCAATGGCAGGGCACATTAACAAACAATGAGTGTGAAAAGCTTGTGGGTTTTTCTGGTTTACTCACTGGTAGTAAGAACCATTTCAGCACTCGATGGTGTGGTCCATTTCCCTTGTTATCTTACAATGTTGTTACAATGCTTCCATGTTCTAATATAGAACTTTGATGTTAATTTAACGCCTCCATGTTCTAATATAGAACTCTGATGTTAATTTAATGCCTCCATGTATTAATATAGAACTCTGATGTTAATTTAACGCCTCCATGTTCTAATATAGAACTCTCATGTTAATTTAACACCTCCATGTTCTAATATAGAACTCTGATGTTAATTTAACGCCTCCATGTTCCAATATAGAATTCTGATATTGAAAGGGACATTGACATGATCACACAGTTCTAAAATGGTACTTGCCTGACCAGTGTGTAAATAAAAAAAAAACACCAAATTTCCAGGGAAACCATGAGTTACTGGTACAAAGCACTTCTACTTTAATCAGGTGGTGTATCTGAGAACTGTCTGATTCAGTATATGAAAACATTGTAGCTCTGTTTGAAAGTGTCAGAGGATATTAAGACTATAAACTGGAGCTTCCAAAATGCAGTGTTAACTATCTGCTCCATCCTTCACGTTGCCTACAACTCATGTTCTCTACTATGGCCCGACGTCTGAAACTAAACACAACAGAAATGACAAAAAATAAAACGTGCTCACTGTACACTGACCTTGAACCTTTGAAACAAAGCCCAAGCTCCTTTTCAGATCAGAGCATATTGAGTGAAGGCACCAGCGGAACTTGGCATCACAGCGGTACTTGTTTGCTCCGCAGGTATCATAGCAAATATCCAGTTGGTTACAGCACTTTGTCATGGCTGGGATTCCCATGTCCAGCTGGAAAAGAAACTCGATATTAGATGCTGAACTCAGCACAGTTCTCAGGGAGAGAAAGAGCAGCTTAGATACAGTGGAGTCAGCCAGGATGTGACACTTTTATCACAGTTTCTGCCAGTGACATGCTGCAGAATACTGGAGAAACACAAAGTAATCCAATCAGTTACTTCAGTTTGTCACTCAAACCTTCTGCTTATGTTATCATTGTACTTATACCTTTCAGCTCTTTTAACTCTTGGCACTTCATTTCGATCCTACCCTCGAGCCTTTTCCCCTCCAGCCCTCACCCCTGCTTCTTCTCTGCTCACACATTTTCAAGTTCTTCCGTTGCTCCTCCTCATTTTCCCTCTTCCACCCTCCACCCATTCTCTTATCTCATGCCACCTCTTTTGCAACTTCTTCCTCCTATGTTTCTCTCTCTTACCTCTCTCCCACCCATGTTACTCTCTCTCTCTCTCTTGGGTTTTCGACAAGGCCTGCTAGGCTGCTCCCTCTCTTCCTTATACTATTAATTTATCTTCCTCCCCCTCACTTCACCAGCACTCCCCCCTTCTCTCTGCACTAACCCAATTTCCCTCCTTCCACCTCCCCATCCTCTCATCTCTCTCTATCCCCATTACCTCCTGTGCAACTCTGCTCCTTCCCTCTCCACCTCCTGTGCAACTCACCTCCTTCCCTCTCCACCTCCTGTGCAACTCACCTCCTTCCCTCTCCACCTCCTGTGCAACTCACCTCCTTCCCTCTCCACCTCCTGTGCAACTCAGCTCCTTCCCTCTCCACCTCCTGTGCAACTCACCTCCTTCCCTCTCCACCTCCTGTGCAACCCACCTCCTTCTCCCTCTTGTTTCTCCCATCCCCCACCTTACACCCCATTACTTTCTCTCCTAGATTTATACAAGGCCTCCCAGGCTGCCCTCTCTTCTAGTTCACTCTGCTGTTACACTGAGCAACAACATTCAGTGCTATTTTGATTGCTTTTGATGTATTATTTTCCTCATATCTGCTATTTACTTACAGTATCTATTGTTTGTTTTGTTTTTGTACTATTGATGTGGAACCTTTGTAAATGAGTTGTATTGCTCAAAGATGTTGTAATCTAAGACTCAATAAATAAAATAAAAGTGTGACACGCTTATCACAAAGTGCAGCATCCTGGCTGACTCCCCTGTAGATTCCATCACATATACAAGATATAGGTGAAAAGGGTATTCACTCATGTAATGTCCTAAAGAGGCTTGGCAAAAAATATTGAGGGTCCCATAACGGAAGGATTTCATGGTCATCACTGTCGATGCAAGTGGTGCACAACCAGTAATAAAAAGGCTTTACATTTAAAGCTACCAACAGTCCCTATTTTCCCAGGACAGTCCCTATTTTAGGCAGCATGTCCCAGTGTCCCCACAAGTTTTGCAAAATGTCACTTTTGCCCTGGTTTTTGCTTACTTGTCCCAGTTTTGTCCCTTTTTTTTTTTTTTTTGCTGACTGCTAATCCGTGAGTGACAGTTATTTCAGCACCACTGTGGCACTGCTCAGGCTGGACAGCAGTTTGCAACTTCAACCCCTGCGCCTGTGTTGCACCGCAAGCATGTCAGTGAGAGCACAGTAAAGAATGTTCCTTCCTATTAGATTAAACTGGGTAGTAGTGCAAACAAGCACATGTGGACGTCTACCTGCTACCTGCTAAGTGGGACTCCAGACAGAGAAGAGACTGCTAGCAGGGAACTAAGGTACCCAAACCTGATCAGCTGTAGGGAGGTGTGTGAAAACAATCTGGTGTGGTGGTGGGAGTCACTGAAGTGAAGTTTGCTCAGCAAATGAGGTGAGTGTGAACGGGGTGGATGGTACTGTCAGGAGGAGCAATACAAGCAGCTCAAATGTCTGATCACAATTTAACACAGGTTTGCTTCTAATTAATTTTCTGTATATCATGATTTGGAACTTGCTGCAGCAGAATGATGTATTGTTTTAATCTGGATGTTTGCTACTGGTGTTACTGTGGGGTGGTATGGCCAGAGCAAGCAGCAAAATGTAACTGATTGTGTGCAGCGTTGTCTGCGGCGGTGCCCGTGGGAATGACACGGTGGGGGGGGGAGGTCATGTTCAGGATGGACCGTCCCAGTTTTGGGCCTCAGAAAGTTGGTAGCTTTAGTTACATTAGACGTGGAACTAAGGACACCAGTGTTCCCCATTCACTGTTTTAGTGCGGCAGGCCACCACCCTGTATTTTCTTTGCCACCACCCTATATTTATTTTGCCACCAACCTATATTTGTTGCCATCATCCTAATTTATTTTTAATAAACTCCTCCAAAATGGTCTTTTACCACCATTCCTCACTGTATTCCTATTCCTGTTTTGATAGCAGTGCTCTGTCTCTTACTAAGAACCACTTATAGACATGCACAAGTGGATAGAGGAGTCCACAGAATAATGCGCCCTTGGCCGCAATCAACACTGCCCCACCCCATACTCCCAGAAAGTGGGGAAACCCTGGATACCTTGAGGATATTAAAGAAAAAGTATGTGCAGCAGTGTGCAATGAGTTTTCTTTGCACACCTGAGGTGCATGATACTGTGTAAACCAGGACACTAAAGGTCAAGTGGTTTTTTTTCAGGTATCACACACCTCAGATGTGTAAAACATGAGTTTTCACTGTTTGTAATAATTAGTGGTTTACAGACCCATCTATGGTTTTATTGTCAGGAAGACTTACTTGAGCACGCTCATTTACAAGGAGGTCCTGTCAAGGACAGCAAGGTACAAGTACAAAATACAAAGTTCAGTAGTGACAAAAAGAAATGCAATATAAAAAGAGACCTGATGCAAACACGCAGAAGAAATAGAGGAAGCATACAATGGTACTTGGATTACAGGCTTTACATCAGGTAACGTAACATTAACACATACATGAGTAGCAAAAGTAGACATTCAAGTGTTAGGGAGGGGAACCAAAGAATGGACATAAGTGCTCACACAAGAAAGTAGGATCTTAGGGAAGGAATGCTAGCTGATATAGCAGTGGCAAGTTTCCTGGGCAGCTGCTTTGGCTATGGATTTGAAGAGATTCATTGATACAAATCTGGTAAGCTTAAGTGATGACTGAAGTTTGTTCCAGGCCGACAGGATGGCATATTGAATAGCCGCTTTACCATAGCAGGGGCAGAATTTGGGCATGACTAACAGGATGCTGGTATTTTTCCTAAGGGAGTAGCAGCTGCTGGAATAGTGGAACAGGGACATGATACAAGTCGGAAGTTTGCTCAACAGTGCTTTGTAGGCCCATGTACATGGTTGGCAGGTACAAATCTCCTGAGATTCTCCAGAGATACCTATAGGACAAAAATATCAGCGACTGGCCTGTGATCCAGGATACCTCATGAAAATCTCCTTACAGATCTCCAGAGATTTTGTAAAATAACTTGGCGAATCAACTGCTACGACTGTAGAAGAGTGGACCGAAAACCGAAAGCACATTTGCCACAGCTGTTGTGACTCCTTGGTACTGTGAGCAAGAGCGAGGCAATTCTCCATTACACACACCCATGAGTAATGAAGTGTGCATAACAGAAAATTTCAGATACTGGTTTCAGGTTGAAATCAGCAGTTGTAACTTTTCTGAAGCTAAACATTCCCACAGATTAGATTTCCCTGACCAGTTAATAACAACATAGCTACATGCCCCTGAACTCCTAGATTCATTTAAAGATATTTACAGAAGTAAATTGGAAAAGATATTCATACCTTGGTAGACAGGAACCCTGCATTTAACAATGAAGTCAACTGAGACGCCCACGATGAGATGATTTATTGAACCTTCCTTCTACAGTAGCTACTTCCATCAGCTGAAGCCATCCTGATTAGGTGATTTATTGAGGCAACCTCTACAGACGATACTGAACATACCTGAAACTGCCATGGTTAGGTGATTTATTGGTGGTCTCTTCTAAATGAGATACTGCCTGCCTGAAGCTAGCATAATTAAATTATTTATTGGGGCTTCCCCCTCTACATTACTGAAGCGACTCAATGCAATACATGCTGCCAACATTGTATATTGCTCTTCAATGGACACTGGACTCAGCTGAAGCTGTGAAGAGCAGATATTTTGTTGGTTTTCCCTTCTAAGTTATTGTGCACAACTGAGACACAGGAACAGACAATGATGGCAGAAAAAATCCTTACAACCCACCCAGTCTGCCCAGTCTTACCTGTTGCGTGTTGTGAATACCTTAGTGGTCACTCACACTCCTGTCCTATATGCCATCCTCCCCACCCACTTTTACCACATCCAAATGTCTACTGCACCCGAGCTTAAACCCCAGTTCTGTTTTGGCACAGACCACTTTCCTTGCAAATTTTTTCCACTTATCTACCACCTCCTCAGAAAAGAAATACTTCCAGAAATCCTTTCTGAACCTCCCTCCTGCCAGTTTCATAGAGTTACCCCTTGTACCTGTGTCTGCACACACTGTGAATGAATCCATGCAGTTCACTCGGTTTATCCCATTTAGAAACTTATACATTTCTATCATGTCACCCCTCTCTCTCTCTCTCTCTCACCTGGCCTCCAGCATGTTAATGTCCAGGTTCTTTAGTCTTCCCTCATAGTGCTTCCCATGCTGACCTTGAATTATGGCCTCCTCTGCACTGACTCTATTGGTCTTTCACAAGTCCGGATTCCAGAACTGCGCCCAGTACTCTGGGTGTGGCTATACGAGGGATCTGGAAAGGGGCAGTATCTCCTCCTGCTACTGATGCCCCTGCATATGTATCCCTGCATTCTATTCCCCTTCTGTTTTGCTCTATTACACCGCACAGATTGTTTCAGGTTGTCTGTAATCATCATTCCAGGTCCCTCTGCTTAGTTGTCTCTTCGAGCTTCATGTACCCCATCCTATACTGCATTCTTGGATGACCCTGCACCCATTTGCATTAAATTTCTGTTGGCAGACTCTGGACTATTTCTCTAGATTCCCCAGATCTTCCCTAAAAAAAAACAAAAAAAAAAACTTACATCCTCCTCACTGTCCACTCTGCTGCAGATTCTCCTATCATCTGCAAAGAGGCAGATCTTTTCATGAATCCCCTCCTGAATGTCACATACTGTATCAACAGACTTTCAAAAGGGAAACTCCACTTGCAACTTCCCTAACCTCCAAAGATTCCCTGTTCAAGGTGACCCTCTGTGTTCTTCCACACAGCCAATTTCTGACCTGTCCCGTAACTCTTTCTCCCACCCCAAGGTCACTCATTTTTTTTTTACCAACTGTTCGTGTAAGAGTGAGTCAAAGTCTTTGCTAAAGTCCAGGTATAAGACCATCCATTAAACTACATTCACAAGGGAGCCAGCTCTCAAATACACAAAGGTGCCGCACACTTTCTAGGGCTGAGAACAAAAATAACTGAAAGCAAACAAAAGAAGAAGGTGCACTACTTGCTATAATTATAAAAATGTTGTTACATATAATGGAAACAATAAGTACATCATTTTAATTTACTGCTTGTAAGTAACAGTGCAGAGCTCATTACCTAAAAAATATTTGAATGCCAAGATACCTGCATATAGCAATAGCATACAGATTTACTACGGTTGTGATATTACTTGTTTTTGTAAACTGTACAAGTCCTAGTTTGTAATTGTAAATGCAGAATTAAGTTCCTGAAGTCCTTATAGGCCGAAACGTTGGGGCAGTATAAATACATTGAATCAAGAGTTACACTGGCATTGTGAAGGCTGAATTATTTTTAAGATTTTGGAAAAAAGCAGTTGAGCTCCCCAACTCTTATTTTTCTTTGAAGCAAAATCCAACATACTTTATATATGATGCCCTGTGTTCCTGGTTCCCCTGGGTTCTAGTGCGACTGACACTGCCCGGGGGGGAGAGGGAATGGCCCTTCCCACAGAGTCCCTACTGGGGGAGTCGAGGAACAGTGGGCAAAAATAAAGGCGGGCACTGAGAAGGCAACAAACCTCTATGCCATGCAGGTTAACAAAGGCAAGAGAAAAAAAGAGACCGTTACGGTTCTCTAAAGAAGTAGTGGAGAAAGTAAGGGCAAAAAAAAAGCTACCATTTAGAAGGTAAAAGATGACACAGAAACAGGAGGACAGGGAGAGATATCATGAGAAACAAAGGGAGGCAGGGAAAGCAGTTAGGAGCACAAAGGCACAAATGGAGTTGAATATTGCCAAGTCAGTAAAAAAGGGGGATAAAACATTATTTAGCTATATAAGCAAAAAGAGGAAGACCAAAGGAGGGTACAGTAAGGCTGAAAGTGGAAGGAGGGGGTTGTGGGGAGGAGGACCACAAAAAGCAGACATATTGAAAAAAATACTTTTGTTTAGTATTTACAGAGAAAGGGGTAGGTGACAGGCCACAAATAAGGGACAAGGGCATTAAATGAAGGTAAGTGGACACTAGTCCTTTTACAGTGTAGAGAGTCCTCAAGGAATTAGCACAACAAAAAGTGGACAAGGCAATGGGGCTTGACGAGGTACACCCTAGGATACTGAGGGAGCTCAAGGAGGTGCTGGCTGCACCTCTGACAGCAACGTTCAACCTATCACTAGATATGGAGGAAGTTCTGAGGGACTGGAGGATGGCAGATGTTGTCCCACTTCACAAAAGTGATGATAGGGAGGATGCAGAAAATTACAGACCCGTCAGCCTGACTTCAGTGGTGTGTAAAGTAATGGAATCACTACTGAAGGAAAGGGCTGCGGAACACCTTGTGACTAGTGGATTACAGGATCTGAGGCAGCCTGATAGAGTTCTTTGACAGGGTTACCAGGGAGGTGGATCAGGCAGGAGCAGTGAATGTGGCCTACCTGGCCTTCAGTAAGGCCTTTGACACCTTTCCACACAGAAGACTGGTGAGCAAGCTGGGCAGCCTAGGAGTAGGTCCAAATGTTGTAAAATGGGTAAGAATTCAGCTAAGCAACAACAGTCAGAGGATGGTGATAAATGGTGTTCACTCTGAAGAAGGCAAGGTGACCAGCAGGGTGCTGCAGGGGTCAGTACTAGGCCCGGTCCTCTTCAATGTCTTTATTAGCAACATTGCAGGAGGCCTGGAAGGGAAAGTATGCCTGTTCGCAAATGACACAAAAATCTACAACAGAGTTGACACACGGGGTGGATGAGGGATGATCTGAGAAAGTTGAAAGACTGGTCAAGGGTTTGGCAACTGGGTTTCAGTGCAAAAGAGTGTAAAATCATGCACTTGGGGTATAGAAACCCAGGGCAATATATCAATTGGGTGGGGAGCTATTGGCAACCACAAAACAGGAAAGGGTCCTGGGGTAATAATTTCTGATGACTTAAAGGTAGCAAAGCAGTGTGATAAGGTAGTGGGGAAAGCTAGCAGGATGTTTGTGTGCATAGGGAGGAGTATCACGCGCAGAAAGAGGGAGGTAGTGTTACCCCTGTACAGATCGATGGTGAGACCCCACCTTGAGTACTGTGTCCAGTTCTGGAGGCCCCATCTCTGGAAGGACTTGGATAGAGTGGATGCAGTACAGAAGAGGGCAACAAAAATGGTGCAGGGTCTGCATCAAAAGCTCTACAAGGAAAAACTCAAGGAATTAAATATGTACTCTCTAGAGGAAAGTAGGGAAAGGGCGGACATGATAGAAATGTTCAAATACCTCACAGGTATTAATAAGGTTCATGAAGGTAGCATTTTACAAAGAAAAAGATGCTCAAGGACAAGGGGTCATGCTATGAAGCTGGAGGGGAGGGAGTCTCAGAGGAGATATGAGGAAATACTTCTTCACGGAAAGGGTGGTGGACACCTGGAACAGCCTCCCAGTAGAGGCGGCGGGCGCTAAAACTGTAACAGGATTCAAGCATGCATGAGCTAGACACAAGGGGACCTTAGAAATAAGGCAAAGGAGGGAAAGACTGGAGATCGAGTAGGGTCTGCAGTGGCATAGAGTAGGTAGGGAATAGGGCTGACTAGGTGGGACCAAGAAGTCCTTCTCTGCTGTCAACATCTATGTTTCTATGTTACCCATGGAGGGAAAGCCTAGGGTGCCACTGAGTGGTATCTGGACCCTGGGAAGACAAGGAAGCACCAGGCTTGAACAGGGTATATCCCTGACAACCGTTGCCAAGAAAGGAAAATGCTCAGTGGAAAAAAACTACTTTGTTGGAGTATGCAGGTGGTGCCATGTGCACTGCTCCTGCTCTTAAGCTCCTAGCATGAACATCAGCAACTGGACTGTCACCAACTCCAACAGTCCCACCTCCAGCTTCTCTTGATACATGTATCTGTCACTATCCTTTGGCCATGCTTCCAAACACAGTCTGAATCTTTGCAATTGCAGGACTCCATCCTGTACCACTGTCTTCCAAAATAAACCTTTGCAAATGGGCTATCGGCAGCTTGGAAAATGTAATTATTTACTTGTCATTTATTTCCACAGGAAATGCAGAGTGAGACATGACAGCTCATTTCCAGATGTGTCCTTGGGGTGGATTACAGGGACCCGTTTTATTGACAGGAAGAATGTTGGCCAGGACACTGAAGAAAATTCAGTACTCTTCTTCATGAACTGCCATGGGATCTTTTAACTTCCACCTGATCAGCCAATAGGAATGGGCAGTAGGGATCCCGGTTTAATGTCTCATGAGAAGTAGAGCGCCTCAACAGTGCAGCACCCCCCCACCCCCAGTGCCACACTACATTGTCAGTATTGGATATTACTGTGGAGGGGTTGTGGGATAACAGACAGACCAGATGCAGAACTTCAAGTTCAACGCGCAATCTCTGTGTGATGTTTATTCAAAATACAGAGATAACCTTCAGCAATGGCATATCCCTTCTTCAGTACATCAGTTTTCAGCAGCAGACTATGAATGTCCTTCCTCTGCCTTAGTTAGCAACTACAGATCTAAATTTTCAGTTGAGATTCAGCCTCCCCTATGTGGGCCTTGTTTGCTTAGGTGGTGGGGGCTCAAATAAAAAAAACAAAAAACAAGCTAAGGTATTTTCAACATTTACAGGTTTCATACACATAAGGCATATACATCAAGGTATTTTATGATATAGTGCTATTACATACTAAATCCAACAACAAGGAACACAGCCTGTTATTTTACATCAGCTCGGACATCATTCCCTGTATGAGGACCTGAAAGGGAAAAGGAAAATTAAAGAGGACACTATAGCATAGTAAAGAAAGGGAGGGGGGCCAATAAGTGCTCAACCTTATAGACTACAAATTGTAAAGGCTAGATTAGGCTAAGAAATAAAAGAACTGTTGCAAAAGATTTAAGAAAAGGTTGGTCCTCAAGAGTGGTAGGATCTCCCTGTCACAATTAGCCCAAGTACGTGGTGTGGGACCAGAACCCTTGACCTTCCAATCTTCTGGCCCCACAGTAAGTGTGCAATCTACCGAGCTACTGACACTGATTAAAAACAACCCTGAAGATTTACTGAGACAGTAAGAAGGGGCAGAGAAATGTCTTGCCCCATCAATGTAGCCTACAGGGTAGTTCTGAAGTATTGTTGACGGGACACTGTCAACCCTTTTGGTATTTTACTATATCTAGTTGAAAAACACATTTTACAACTGGCCTGTGTTGAGTTTTTATTTTCTATGTTTTACTAAACTTGTGTAACCCCCTCCTAAAAGGGGGCTTACCTTTGGCTCTCTTTGGAGCACTACTGCTGCCTTCCCTACACTGCTCCTTCACCCGGTCACCGGTCCAGACTGCAGCTATGGGACCTGGGCCTGCACTGGACACTGTCATTTGTTCTGTAGGCTTGTTCAGTACCCTTCACATCATGGCCAGCGTGCCGTCATCTCTCTTCACTTAAAAGGCCCCTGGATTGCCTTCAGGGTAAGGGAGCCCACAACAAAGATGTTGCTCAGTGTCAACAAGCTCTCAAAGCTGCACAAAGTGGGAAACTGCTCCCCATCTGGGAGCACAACCTTTGGGAAAAACTCAACGGCGATCCCTTGTCACCAATTCACCCCCAGTCCCTCTAGATGGCAGCACTGACTTGGAGATATTGATTCTGCTAGCCAGAAGCCACACTGAGGGACAGAAACATGTTAAAATAGAAGATAGAGTGAAAGACTAGAAAAGCAGACATGTTTGTAGTTTCTCTAGCCCCAGGACTACTGAAAAGAGGGTCACAGGGCACACAGCCTGGCTGGGAATGCTGTATGTTCTTGTGTTTTGCTTTGCAGAGCCAGCCAGCAGCAGATTAGCTCAGGTTTCAATACATTCTGTCCCTGTGAAAGTGACATTAATCTGGAGGCTAGCTCAGCTCTGCAAACTAGCTAAACTGCAAGCTGGCTCAGGATTTATGTGCATGCTTTCCCCTGGAACTGACAGCCACTGAGAGCCAGAGGTCTAGCATAAGCAAACATTAATCCACGACAAAGGAGGGCTGTACTAGGGAATTATTGCCCAGTTGGGAAGGGAGTGTGGTCTTGTGCCTCCAACCACCAAGGCATTAATTTCTCTAGTACAGCCCCACTTTGGAGTGAAGTAATGCACTTGTAACATGGCAAGCACTTTTAATACAGACTGATGTTATTTGCAAAGAATAACACAGAGACAAGTGTAGAGTGTTTTAATGCTTTTACTGTGTTTTTCTGCATTTTAACATTTATTTATATTGCAACTGCATCTTAGTATTACTATTTGCAGATATCAGGATTTGTTCTGTCACTCTATCTTACTGCCATAAACAATATCAAACTTTTGTTAAGTGCAACAATCAGTTTGCTATATTACTCGAAAATCATTTGTGTCACCATCTGTAACCAGCCACATTGCATTATGAGATTGATTATCTACATATTGCAACCTGCAAACAGACCTACTTCAGTATTATGATCGCCTTTTAAACACTGGATCCACTTCTTAACATTTCAACAATAATAAGGTGAACTTTTTCAACAGTGTAATAATACTTCTACTACTGGGCACTTCCCGATAACTCTCAGGTGCATTTGAAGCGACTGTACGAGTACCGCCAGGAGGGTGGATGGGAATTAACATGTGCGTTAGTTTTATAACTTCCTGGAAGTGATTTTGATGTGGCTGCAAACAGTACTACATTATGAAGTGGGCATTACTAGGGCATTAATGCCCGCTTCATTTTGTACCATGTGTTCTGTGTGCACCAATCTGCTTTCTCCATTTCAGTATCATATTTATTGCCAAATTACAATAAATAATACATGAGATGCTAGTCACTGGTATTTGATCCCTGGATTTCTGCACAAGGGAAAGACGTGCAATAGAGCAGATTTGTCTGGGAGCCACAGAGAGAAAGACGTGAGAAAAGTCAGCGGTCAGCTACAAGATTGGAAGAAAGCTGTTTAAAGAATCTTTGCAAAAAGATTACTGTTTCTCCAGGAACAACACCAAAGCTCCTGCCCTGAGCTTTGTGAGCTACTAGGACTTGTCTTGACGGAGGGTCTAAGTCGCCTGAGGCCCTGAGTGATTGCTTATCCTTTGGGAGAGGGTGAAGGCAAGTCCCTTGTTGGGTGAAGAGGATACTGGAGACCAGCATAGTCTGCACCCCTCTCCACCCGGAAGCGCGTTATGTCTGCCGCACATGTACCATTGCCTGCATCTGCAACCCTGAGGGAGACATCCTGATAGAGCCAGCCTGCAGAGTTCGCTAAGGTTGTAAGTACTGGGTCAATACCCCATCCAATTCTTCTGCTAGTCAGGACCAAATAAGAGTAACTGCTGGATATTTCTGTAAGATTATTATTCAGAGCCCATTTATAGAACTGCAACAGCCAGGAGCAACTAACATTTCTGTTGAATAATTTGTTTGGACTCCCCAACCACCAGCCTTCACTTGGTACCACACCATGGTCCAGCATCAAGCCCGTAACTGCCCACTGTGTGCACACAATTAATGGACTGCATTGGGAACTCCCAAGGGACTTTGGGGTACTGGTGCATCAGTACAAGGAAACAGCAGGTACTCACCAGAGGGTGGTGAGATTTGGGGAGTGATCTCAGAACTGTTTCATTGCATTTAATCCATTCTATTCCTCCATCCAGAGCATGCTCTTGTCCCCTAATAAGTATCCCTTGTATTTAGACTGTAATTTATTGTGTTTTGCATACTGTTGTGTTTGCATGCATAGAATATAAATTGGGGCTTGTGTATAATCATGAAAGTGCCCTGTCATGAGGGTGGGGTTGCATTCATTTCCTGTGGGGTAGTAACCTGGCAAGAATTCCCAAGGTGGAGGCACTGTACCATTTTTGCATTACTTCCAACACCAACCAAACCCTAGCACCATTCACCCGAAGGCCTTATAGACTGAGCCTGGGTACTTTCAGGCTGCCGTAGTCTCACACCTTGCGGGTGGAGGTAGTTACACTTGCTTGTTTATGTATCCTTTAACTGAATACTGATATTCTACCAGGGTTTGAGGAGTTGTATAACTAACTGTATCAAAAATAAAAGACTATATACTATTTGAACTTGGAAGATAAACACTTCCGAATTTGAGCATATGATTTCTATGTGTTCCCACATTAGTCATCAGTGTAAGGAGCTCATTAGGTAGCACGCTCGTCTCTAGGGCTGGAAGATCGGAAAATTCATGGGTTCCTGCCTCACAGTAGGTACTTAGGTGATGCCCATAACAGTCACCATAGTGTAGTATGGGAGGGGGAATGCTGCACTGTTGAGGAATCGTCCTTCGGATGAGACATTGAACCGAGGTCCCTTCTTCCCATCTCTGGTGACTGTCCAGGTAGAAGTTAAGGCTCACATGGCACTTACTGAAGAAGAGTAGGGGGAATTCTTCATTGAAAACATCAACAAGGAAAAACAAACAATGTACTTAACAAACAAAAACATTTAAACTATTTCAAAAACATGCACATATACATAAATTTGTCAATTAAATATTCTATTGAAATATCTGGAGAAAAGGTACCAAAAAAAAAGAAAAGGAACGGCAGATAATAGCAAAACTACTTATACACCCTTTCAGGCATGCTCCTTTTATATCGACTTCCATTTAGTGTTAGACCATAAAGCTAAGAAATGCTGTCTTGGCAACTGTTGAAACTCCATATCTCTTATGGAAAGTAATCCAGTTTCCACTTTATCACTCAGAACCTGTAGGGATACTTCCTTTTGTTGAATCACATACTGGCAAAGTATCTGCCAAACAGACCACTTCAAGCGGGCTAATATAAGAAAATTAGTACTCTTGTGTCCCTTAGAGTGTAGTGGAGATACATGTCCCAAGGCCCATTTTCTACCTAACATACTCCAGAAGTTCTTGATATAAGTAAACTGCATAAACAAGTGTGCCATGGGTTCTTCCTGATCTGTACAATCTGGCCTTAAACATGATGTTTCAGAAATACTCTTGAGCTTTAAATTACCTTTGACCTGCAACCTGCCATAAGTTGATAACTAAACAAGGCCCCACATTTTCTTTGGAATTCTGGTATCTAAGAGTCGTACAGTGATTACCTGAGTCCTAATCTATGAAATTTGGGTATATACTGGGTCCGAAAAGAAAACAGCTCCCAGAATGGTTAAGTAAAGCTGTTTCCTAGTACCTGAACTGATCTGCTGGGGCAAGATTTTCCACGTTGTCATGTTCCTGAAACTGTCCGACATATTGTATAATCAGGGGTAGACTGGGAACTTTTCCTAACCACTTTCAATGAGCCAGCTGTCCAGGATAGGGAAGAGGAAACTGTTTAACCAGGAAAGGCAAATTAAGCTGAACCTTGTTTCCAGGTGTGACCTGGGAGCACAAGGAAGTTAAGTGATTTTCTCAGGGTCACACAGTATGCAAGTGGGAGCTGTGGGATTCAAACCCAGGATGTTAGAAGGCTGCCACGGGTAAAGGCAAAGAGTGGGCCCCACAGTTTGGGGTAGTCAAAAATACACAGGTTACAGAAAAAAATATTAAAGAAAAAAGCCACCAGATTAAGCAACTGGAGTTTACCGTCCTTAAAATCCTTATGTGTGGGCCCTGAGAAGAAGAGTAGGAGAGTTTCCCCGATGTAATCCAGTGCTGGGTAAGTTACTTTTTCTATTACTTTTGGAAAGGTGTTCCAGAAAGCTCTGTGCAGTCACTAGCAAGGATGGAGAAGTACTGGCAAAAGTAATATACTTTACAATTACTTATGTCTTTTTATACAAAAAAAATACATAATTGTAGCTGATTACATTTATTTGAAAGTAAATAGTAACTAACCTAATACTTTCAAAAAATGTAATCTGTTATAGTTATTTATTATTTTTGTATTGTTTTTTGTATAAAAAGAAATAAGTAACTATAATTGTAAGGTGAATTACTTTTTCTAGTACGTCTCCATCCTTGCTAGTGACTGCACAAAGCTTCCTGAAACAAGTTTCCAAACATAATAGAAAGTAATTGAAAAAGTAACTTACCCAACACTGATAATGACCAACAGTACCCCTTGTTAATTTATTCATTTAGCTTTTGTTTACCAGGTAAGCAAACTAGATAAACAAATGCCTATTTTCATGTGCGACCTGGGAGATTACAAAGAATATGCAGGCAAGGCAAGGATTTATAGGACTACAGAGAAAAAAATACAGACATTGCAGGATATGATGAAGTAGCAAGCAAAAACATCACATAACAGAATAAAAACAACATCAGCATGACAATCAGGTTAAAAACTCCAAGCCGGGCTCAGGAAGGAGACCAGACAGAATGAATTAAAGTGCAACACTTGTAGAAGAAGGGACACTAGCACCTTAGGTACAGCTACAGACCGAGGTGAGTTTCAGGTAATCTCAGAGGGAGTTTCTAAAACAGGTGAGAGAGGAGGCTGTGCGAACATGGGCGGGAAGGGAATTCCAGAGCCTAGGTGCACAGATGGCGAATGCCCAGTCACCCATTTGCATGCTTGTTTTTGGAACCTAAAACATTTATTTATTTATTTATTGAAATTTGTTGACCGGGTAGGCCCACTGAGACAACAAAGTCCCTTTTTCAGGGGCGACCCGGAATTAATTACAGATAAGAGGCACAAGAGCATACAAGAGACAAAGGTAGTACAGTTAATTGCATAGGTACATACATAAGTAGCATTACAGTAAACAAAAGAGAACAGGTAGCATTAGAAACAGGACAATACAGGTCAAGACTAAGGAGTGTAAGGGGCACCAACAATTCAAGTGCAACAGCACTGATTGACTACCAGTAAGTGAGATTTTAGGGCAGTTCTGAATGAGTACAGAGTAGAGCAGTTAGCCACAGCTGCAGGTAGACTGTTCCAGAGTGACGGGGCAGAACTGGCAAAGGATCTGTCACCAGCTCAGGTTCGAGTCCTGGGGACTTCCAGGACAGGGTGGGCAGTAGACCTCAGGTCACGTTTAGCTGTTTTGAATAGGAGAAGTCCATTTAGGCTAGGAGGAGCCGGGAGCTTGACTGTTTTGAAGGTCAGACAGAGTGTAGGGAATGCAAGCCTGGCCTCAAGTGATGGCCAGCTCAAAGAGGTGAGAACATTGCAGTGGTGATCATGAGGGTGGGCAGAGGCTGCAAAGTGGGCAATTTTATGATAAAGGACTCTGAGTTTGTTGAGATCATGGCCCCAAAGAGGTTGAAATAAGGGAGCACCATAGAGAAGCACTGGGAGAATGGTACCAGTGGTGATAGCCATACAGGCTTCCCTGGAGAGGAATCCGCCAAGTCTGTATAAGAGGCCAGTTCTCTGATGGAGGATTTTGGTGGTCGCCTCAATGTGCGGGCTCAGGGTTAGCTCCTGATCCAGGTGCACTCCAAGATATTTTGTGGATGCACATACCTCAAGTGGAGTCCAACTGGCCGATGAGATCTGTAGGAGGTTTGATTTATTGACTCCAAACCATTTGGTACCAAAAAGCATGGCCTTGGATTTACTGAGGTTCAGGACTAGTTTCATGTCCACTAGCCACTTTTCCAACTCTCTGAAGTCCTTATTGAGATTCTGGCTTAGTTGATCTAAGTCCTTTGAACTCCTATAGATAATGGCATTGTCTGCATACAATTGGATGTTGGCCCCAGCGCAATGCTTTGGCATGCTATTGATGAAAATAGTAAATAGCAGGGGTCCAAGGATGGAACCTTGGGGGACTTCTTGGTGCACTGGCTTAATTGTAGAGGTTGCACCCTTCCCTTTTACCAGCTGCTTCCTTCCACAGAGGTAATGATGAAACCAGGAGGAGGCAAGTGGATCGAGTCCGAAGTTCTGAAGACAGGTAACAAGGAGATCATGGTTCACCAAATCAAAGGCTTTCGTAAGATCCAGGAATAGGGCACCAGTGGCTAGACCTTAATCCATAGCTCCTAGTACATCCGAGGTGAACTTGACTAGGGCTGTGTCAGTGCCATGTTTTTTCCTGAAACCATGTTGCACCTCTGTAAGTAGTTTATGGGTTTCAAGGTAATCAAGAATCTGTTTATGCACCAGTTTTTCCAGCATTTTCACAAGCACACTGAGGATGGATATAGGTTGGTAGTTTTCAATTTGGCCTTTGTCACCACTTTTATGAATAGGGACAATGGTGGCCATTTTCCATTTGGTGGGGGAATTGCCCGAGGAGGAGGGATTTGTTAAACAGGTTCCTTAGTGGAGCCACAATAATTGGGGCAGCTATTTTCAGAAATTTAGGCTCCAGATTGTCGAACCCAGGAGTGCCATCCGGTTTGATGGTGTTTAGAAGGGTGAGGACTTCCTTCCGCGTAACCAGGCAGAAGTAGAAGTTGGGGGCAGTGTGGGTGGCAAGGGGAGAGAAGTTAGTGTTGCTAGGTGACGGATCAATGTATCTATCCAGGTCAGTGTAGAAATTGTTGAAAGCATTAGCTAACTCCACCGGATCAGACAACAGGTTGCCTTCGACTGTGATGCTCTGGGGGGCTTCAGCTGAGCGCCCCTTCAGGAGGCAACTTATTTAAGACCAGAACTTTTTGGGGTTTGCCAGGTTAGAGGTTTGGAGTCATCTAATGTAGGCACTTTTAGCATGCTTAAGCTCTATCTTACAGCTATTCCTCAGGGTCCTGTATAATAGCCAATCAGCGGTGAACTCCTGAGCATTTGCACTTGCCCCATGCTTTGTCTCTGAGGTTCATTTGTTTTCTTCTTTCCTGATCCAGCCAGTATGCACATTTGCCACTGACTCTCCATTGTTTAAGTGGGGCATGCTTATTAAATACACATAAGAAGTTATGGGCAAAGCAATCAAGAGCAACATCAATGTTAGCAAGATTATTAAGGTCCGCCCAGTGTACCCTTCTCAGATCCCGGAGAAAATCATTGGGAACAAATCTTGATAGGTCCTGGGCTATTATGATCCTTGGGGGAACATTCGGCCAATTATTCCTCCAGATGCAAAAGACGGGAGCATGATCGCTGAGAGAGTCAGGCATCAGGCCAGCTGCTCTGCATCTGTCTGGATGATTAACCAGTATCCAATCTAGAAGAGTATCATTTCCAGTCTTAGTGTTCGGCCTCGTGGGTTCACTGATAACCTGCGTGAGGGACACATCAGATAGCGAGGATTTGCTAACTGCATTGCTTAGCCAGTTTAAGTTAAAGTCACCCATGAAAATAAGTTCCCCCACAGGGCTACTGGCCAACTGCCTGATGAGAAACTCCAGTTCACATTTAGCCGCCTTGGGTGGGTTGTAGGTGCATCCAATGGTTATGGGTTTGGTCCCACCCAGGGTGGCTGAGTCATTTTTTCCTTACTGGATAGGAGGAATTAGCAGGCTTAAAGAGCTCTACTAGGACAGGAGGGGGTAGCAGTTCTAACAACTCAGGACCTCAGCCCTTGACCAGCTGTGCCACTTCCACCTATGGCCGTGGCTGGTACTTCCAGCCAGCCACTCCAACTTGCTCAGCCTGATGGCAGGGAGCTCAGCCCTTGACTGGGCATGCCGCCACTGCCTACAGCTGGGGCTGGTACCTCCAGCCGGCCACTCCAACTTGCCCAACGGCAAAGCTCTCCTGCTGGGACCTCAGCCCTTGCCTGGGTGCGCCACCTCCGCCTATGGCCAGGGCTGGTACTTTCAGCTGGCTGCTCCAACTTGCTTGGGCTGATGGCAAAGCTTTCCTGCTGGTATCTCAGCCCTTGACCGGGCACGCTGCCTCTGCCTATGGCTGGGACTGGTACCTCCAACTGGCCACTCCAACTTGCTTGGCCCAACAGCAAAGTTCTCTTGCTGGGACCTCAGCCCTTGACCGGGCGTGCCGCCTCCACCTCCGGCTTGGGCTGGTACCTCCAGCCAGCCTCTCCAACTTGGTCGGCCCGATGGCAAAGCTCTCCTGCTGGGACATCAGCCCTTAACTGAGCACGCCGCCTAGGTCCGGGGAGGGTACTTCCAGCTGGCCGCTCCAATTTTCTCGGCCTGACGGCAAAGCTCACCTGCTCAGTAAGACACTAAGGACCCTCTGGGACCACAGCTCAGCTTCTGACTGGCCGCAGCTCAGCCATCTTCTCTGATTGGCCAAAGCCCTTACGGCTCTCACTGCGATTGGCTGAAGTTATTTTCTAGACTGTCCTTAGCTTTTGGCTCTTTGCCGCACTTTAATAACTACTCTAGGGGGATTTTTGCTTGAACTGTTGGGTATTGGGGGAAGAATTTCAGTGAATGTTTCGCCATACTGTGTTGCAGACTGCTTGTTTTACCCATCGTTAACGGACTGTTGTAACCAGCATTGATTGCCACTCGCTGCTTGTTAATCCTCGCTTCCTCTCTGTCTACCTGTTCCTGCACTGAATCTCTCCCTGCCTTCCCCCTCTCCTGCTCTAGCTCACATAACTAATTTCTTTTTCTACCTGCCTGCACTTGCCATTTTCCTAGCTCTCTGAGCCACTACCTCCTATTCTTTGTTCACCTTTCCTCCTGCTACTCCCCCCAACCAAGGCTTCTAATTTGCTCTATGGTGCCAAAATTAACTGCCCACCATTCTTTCTTCTGGCTGACTGCACCTCCCTCTCCCCTGTTTTTCTTTGTTCCCTCTGAGACTATTGTCCTTTCCCACACACCCCTGATTTACCCTCCACTATCTTTTCCCTACTTAATCTAACACCCTGCTTTCTCTTCCCCTCAGGACTGGTATCTCCAGCCAGCCGCTCCAACTTGCTCGGCCTGACAACAAAGCTCTCCTGCTGGGTAAGACACTAAGGATCCTCTGGGACCGCAGCTCAGCTTCTGATTGGACGCAGCTTAGCCATCTTCTCTCTGATTGGCCAAAGCCCTTACTGCTCTCACTATGATTGGCTGAAGTTATTTTTTGGACTGTCACTGGCTTTCGGCTCTTTGATACACTTTAATAACTACTCTAGGGGGATTTTTGGCCCACCCTCCCCCACCTCCAGCCTTAATTAAATACACTCTAGCTCCTCCTCCTAGGATCTTCGATATTGCCCTATTGGCTGCCTTCAGGGTCTCATTGTGCCTTTAAGCAATAGGCAGCTAATCCCTTCCTTTGACCCCTGACTCTAAGGGGTCTAAGAGTAAGCCTCTTCCACTGCCTTACCCTCCAACAAACACACTGTCTACCAGTACACCAACAATGTCTCCCACTTCCTCTATGTCCATACAGTGCCTCCTGATACTCACCCTTGTTGCCACATTAGGACCTTGTAATGGGCCCATCAAATCTTGTCAGGCTACCCTTGTTGGGGAGCTACTAAATGTGCATGGCTCAGTGACCTCACCCTACCTTGATGTAAATGGCAACATCCAGCAACTGCCTATCAGGAGCATTGGTCTGGCTTACTTAACTAATGATCCCTCTATGGTACCACTCCTCAATGGTGTTGTAACCTACGTTTGTAACATGAAATCATGAATGCCCAGGAAAAGGCGGCGGCACCTGATTAAAAAACTTATACTGGAACAACAACTTTGTCTACTCCTACTCCTACTCTTGATGTCAGGTAATGTGCACCCCAATCCTGGTCCACCACATGACTCTAGTGTTCACCAACAAAACTCCTCAGGACTTGTGCCCACCTCCATAAACATTTGCAGCCTCCTCCCCAAGATGGACAGCCTAAAGGTCTGGGTCTCTCGTCATAACCCTGATGTGTTATCAGTCATAGAAAGATGGTTATCCTTGAAGATACAAAATACTGCCATCGCACTGCCTGGTTACACCTTGTTCAGACAGGACCACCTCTCCAAAAGAGGTGGCAGCTACACCATCTACACTAAAGACCCTCTCCAGGGGCATGTCTTATCCCCCCCAATGCAGCAGTGACCACCTCCAAGCATTAGCTATTAAACTGCTCTTAGGGGTACACAACAGAATGCTTACTCTGATCTCAGTATATATTGCACCTAAAATTACCACAGCCACCACCAGCAACTTGTTCAATTGCATCAGTTCTCTGAGCCTTAACACTGAAATCGTATTGCTAGGAGACTAACATCAATTGGCTCTCGCCTGCCTCGACCCCTACCAAGGATACTCTATCTGCAATCCACTTCTCCCAAATGGTGGAGTCTCCAGCTCGAGTCAACTACAAGACTGGCACCAGTACTCTGCTGGATTGGGTGCTCCCCAACCATCCTTCACTTATCACTGATCTCACTATTCTCCCTGACTCTATGAGTGACCATTCCCCTGTCAAATGCATCTGGAATAACAATTACTGCAAACCCCCCACCAGAATCATAAAGAACCACCTGCTCCTAAAAGGCCACCTTCTACAGCTAAAGTCAGACCTAAAACTTCAAGACTGGATGGACCTGTATGACACCAATGAGGTGGACACGGCCTTGGACATCTTTGTGTCAAAATTCAATGCTGTCTGTGACAAACACGCACCAGTTACTATAAGAAAAGTCAAAGGGCCTTTTAACCCCTGGATTACCCCAGAACATCTGTTGCAACTTGCCTCAAGAGATCATCTCTGGCAAAAAGCTTGAGCTCAGGGCACTGCAGCAAACATTCAAGAATATAAGAAGGCCTGCAATGTCTGTATGAAAGCAATCCACCATGCAAAGAGAACGTAGCACAAAGAAGCCCTCACTAACACATGGAACAGCAGCAAGTCATTCTGGGCCAACCGTAGTGATATCACAGGGAAAGACTCTAAAACTGCCCCTTCTATGCTCACGGTTGATGGTGCAACAACATTGGACCCTCTGCTTATTGCCAACTCCCTGAACCATGCGTTCACTGACCTACGTCAATGCTTCGGTTAGCCGACTACTCCTGGCTGTTTTCACTGATCTTTCTCTTGCCATCTCCTTGGCCCTTCCTTTCATCCCTTGCCATTCCCCTTCCCACCCCTTTTGGCCCTCAAATCCCTTTCTTCCTGCATTCTGTCCCCTCTACACCCTTGTCTCCCCCCCCCGCCACACCAACCACACCCCCACATAACTCCTCTCAATCTGTGACAAAACCATCCCTGTCTGCATCCATACTTGCCCCCCTCACCTCCTGCTTACCAAGGCCCACTTGTCTAGGTCTCCCCTTGAAACCCACCACAACCCGAACCTGACACATGTTATGCTGCTCATAAGGTTATTTTGCAAGGGTCTACTGTTCTCTCCCTTGCTGTCCTAGTAACCATGTATTGTGATGAAACTGCACTTATAATCCTGATGTTAAAAGATGTTTTCTCATGAGTGTACCTACCATTATTATGTCTTGTTATGTATCTTTCTCGACTTGGAGCTTTTGTAAATGAGCCTTTGGCTCAAAGATATTAATCCTAAACTGAAATAAATAAATAAATAAATAAGTGGTGTGCTCCCGAAGGAATTCTTCAATTCCTCTAACCCAAGGGTCACTCAGCAGATGCCTGCACTATCCCCAAACCAGCCATTATTCCGCTTCAAAGAGGTATCTGAAACAGATGCTAGGAAATACCTAGAAAAGGCATTCAGAAAAAATCCAGGCTTAGCAGAGACTCCCTGGACCTTAAATTTGTTCCCCTTATACTAAATGAACTCCTGGGACCACGCACCAAAATAATTAATCTGTCCCTCTGCCACTCCCAATCCCCCCAATGATGGAAATCTGCGACAGTAACCCCAGTACACAAAAGTGGGGACTGGACCTTACATAGCAACTACAGACCAATTTCCATACTCCCACCACTCTCCAAGGCTCTTGAATGTATTGTGGCTGACCAGATGGTTAAATACTTTAACCAACACCAACTCCTATGTCTACAGCAACATGGATTTCAGGGCGGCCATAGCACCATTACAGCCTTACTCGAATTTACAGGATTCATCCATAATGCCTTAGACCATAGCTACCTGGTAGGGGCAGCCTTCATTGACCTATCACAGGCATTGGATGTGGTGCATCATACGCTCCTCCTTGAACAGCTATCTGGCATTGGTCTTGCTCCAGAAACCGTGAGCTGGTTCAACAGCTACTTGAGCCATCGCTCCCAGCAAGTCAGGTTTGGGGAAGTCCTCTCAGACAGCCAGCCTGTCAGATCTGGAGTACCACAAGGGTCAATTCTGGGGCCTTTGCTGTTCAGTGTGTTCCTAAACAATCTCCTGGCCTTCTGTCACTGTCGTATGCTCCTATATGCTGATGACGTGGTCATTTTAACTGGCAACCTGCACCCAGAACTTCTTGAGGCAGATCTGCAAAGAGGCTTCGCTTCCACGGAAATGTGGTTTAAGGAACAAAGGCTGGTTATGAACTATAAAAAGACTAAGACCATGCTTTACTCCACAGCTCAAAACAAGCTTAAAAACGACCCCCTGGCAATAAGGAATGACAGCGGCACCACACTGGATCTAGTTCCTCATTTTAAATACCTGAGTGTAACAACAGGCTCCTCTCTGTCCTTCTCCCAGCATATTGATATCCCAGCAAGGGGTATTAATTCAAGAATCAGGAGCCTCTTCTGGCATAGACACTGTCTAACTCATGAAGCACTACATTTGGCAATCAGCAGCTCTGTAGTCTCCCTCATAGATTATGGACTGGCTGTCTATGGATCTGCAACTGACTCAGCCCTCCAACGCATTGCAGTTGCTCTAAACAAAGCCTGCCATCTACTCACAGGTGCATCGAGCCTCACCCACACCTGCGACCTTTATACTTGGGCTGGCTTGCTTCAACTGAATGACAGAATCCGGTATCAAACCCACCTAGTGGCCCAAAAAGTCTCATTAAAACTGCTTCCATCAGGGGTTCAGAACCTGCTATCTCTACCTTTGAGGACCAGACACACCAGAAGCTGTACCACTCAAGTTTTCCATGTACCCAGATGCCGCACCGCCATGGCACGACGTGTGTTTTCACACCGTGCAGCCCTCTGGGTAAACGCGCTGCCTCCAGACATCTCTGGTGCACCAATGATTGGATCCTTTACAGACAGACTGTGCCAGCACCTCTCTGACTCGAGAAACTGTATGTGCCCCTGCTAAAGCCACTGCATGAAGCAGTAAACCACCACCAGCACTTAATCCCCACCATGGGCTGTCCTGGATTCCCCAACCACTGCCCTTCTACTACCACCCTACCTCCTCCCAGGTACTGCCCTCCATGCCCCTGTACCCTATCCTTTCCTGCTTCTCACCCTGTCCTATATGCACTGCCCCTGCTTCCCTCCATCTCCCTACGTTTCCACTCCCTACTCTGTCTGTTTTTCATCCTGATGCAGGCATACATTGTACAAAGCCTCGGTATACCTTACCCATTGCTATATGTCTGGAATTTTGTACCCACTATGTATACTGTCCCCAGTCTTTGTACCTTTCTCCCTTATCTAACTGACATGGAACATGTTAACGAGAATCTGCTCACAGGTGTTATCCAAGATCACAATAAATAAATGAAATAAAGATTGTCACTGAAACAACCTAAAACAAAGTTTCAATGATTACCTGGGGGGAGCCATGCAAGTTTATCATAAAGGTCACAATGACGGGTGAGTCAAGGAGCAGAGAGGGCGAAACGGCATACATTGTTATAAGCTATGTCCCATTTTGAGAGGCTGGATTGTACATGTATCCCACCTCCCCTAGTACACACCTGAAAATGAGCTATTACATCACAGTTTTCCTTTCCTCATCAAACATTACGCTACTCTATGTTCCTGTAATGCACATTTTCTATACCTGTGCATTGTGTTCCTTTACAACACACACACACAGGTGGAAAATAACAAACTTTTTATTCACTCTGGGATGTTGCCAGCATTGAATAAAAAGCCACCCTATGGAATGCCCTATTTATACCAAACTAATATAGCAGGAGAACCAATATGATTGACAGCTACAGGGAAGATAACATGGGCTACAGGAACAGTAACATGTTATAATGTATGGGAGAGCCATACTACCTGTCAAAATCAGCAAGATTATTTTCTTGTCATACCACCGCTATGACATTAGGGTGTTGTTAACCCCTCTTGAGTACATCATAGCGATGGGATTATAGCTGGAGCTGATCTGCGCATGTACGCATTTGAAGGTAGCAGCTCACAACGAATGGCTGTGGTGGTGAGAGCTGCCCTTATGGAGATCGACGCTACAGGAAAAAAGTAAGGGCCCAGCTGACTTTGCTTGCATTTGTACCCATACACTATAAAAAAATAATACATGAGGCTTCGTTGTCAACCTCGCTGAAATCACCTCTTGCAGTTGACATGATGACGGTAAACCTCTCGAGCTATGCTCTCGAGGTTTACTAGGTCATCCTGGCAACTGCTCGAGGTGATTACAGCATGGTTAACAACCAATACTCAGGCATTATCCTCTATATTATTCACCTAGTTGGGAGATAACAGGGCTGAAAAACACTTTTATTCAGTTGTGTTACTCATCCCTCCCACCATGTATATAAATCAGCTGATATAGAATGAAAGACGTTTAAAATAAGTCTCAATCAAGTGAAGCAGACAGAGAATCTTTTTTCTGTCCTAGACCTGTATAAAATGGAAACTAAGCTAGAACCACAGTACATGGGTGTAATTATTGGATTTGATTAGTCACGTCAATAAACAACATTAGTGAAAAGAAATCTACCAACATATACCCCTCTCCCAAAGAGTAAATCTTTTTCCTAAAACACACAAGAGAGCACGTAGGTATAGATGGTCATAAAACTAAATTTCTTAATTATTTAGTTGCAAAATGACATCTTCCAGCATTTGATGGCGAATTATATAGTGCCCCTGTACCAGTTTTACATATCTGAGGGATATTTAAGCAATAATACCCAACAGGGTGTATGTCGTGCTGGGATAACGTCATGCCTCAAGTGATTGGGCACGAGACCGCGAGTGCGTCCAACATCTGAGGCGTGACGTTATCCCAAATGACACACACCCTGGAGGGCATTATTGCTGTTATACAATGGCTCGTTGTTATATACAAAATAAAAAAAATATTTTGAAGAATGTTTTTATTAGTGTGGAAAAATATTTTTGTTTCTTAAGAGGAGATGTAAAAAAAGAGAGCAGCCAATAATGAGACTAGACCCGTGATGTTGTGCTGGGATAACATCATGGGTCCAGCCCAAGACTGACCAATCAGAGTCCAGGATTTTTTCTTGCCATGTATAATAGCTGTTAAAGAAACCACGTCATGGGCTGTCAGAGCGCTAACGTGGCATAACCCATATAGATGGCCGACAGAACTAAGAACACATTTTAAAAGGCAGAATAACATACAGCAAGCAAAGAGAAGACACCCCATGAATGGAACAAAAGAACCAGTAATCAGTCTCCCACATGCAGAATTTTCCAAATTAAAGAAGCACTATCCTTCTGTTTCTCTTTGCTAAAAGAAACATAAAATTTCTTACATAAAAATAAAGCAAATTTTAGATGGAAACAAAATGTGTATTGGTTAAAATTTAAAATAGTTTGCCATAGCCAGAAAAAAACCCTTTGTCAAGAACACTTATGTAACATATGTGAGTTAAGGATGGGAGAACTGGTTTAGACGAATTCAGAACCTTCCTGAATCTATTTCATTTTCTGTAAAAAAAAAAAAACTCAGACATTTTGTCAGATTCTGGAAAGATAATATTTATTAAAACACCAATTTCGGAGCTTGGGACAGCACTGTATGTGTCACCGGAGTTAGGATTCACTGACTGATTGCAAAAGGTGATCTCAGGAGTTGCAGAAGCTATAACAGAGTGACAGGGAAGGCTATATGCAATACAGCGCTGGTTTAAAGAACAGGGAAACAAAAAAAACAACTGGGGCACACAAAAACAGTTCAGGGGAACATAGACATGAGTTGGGAATGTTACAATGCTTTCCTTCTTTTATTTTGGTGTTTATGCTTCTGTCACTGACCTGTCCCCATGTGGTCTGACCCCCAGCTCCAGCAGCTACCTTATCTTGGTACATATCCCATCCTCTGTCACTATGGCTCATCCCCCCCCAAGGAGGGCCCCCTCATCCCCCCCCAGTGATCCCTCTGGAGATCTGGGTCTAGTGGAGGTGGGCGCCATGGTAGGTGGTGCAGGGCGTGCAGTGGGGAGTGGGGCAGACCTTCATCCTGTGCTAGCTGGAAGATTTCTGACATGTTTTCTATCCTGTCCATAGTGGCACACACAGCGTACATAGGGAATGGGTCTTCAACACAAGCAGTATGCTCCAGCCAGGAGAGTAAGCTCCCCAGCCCACCGCAGGAGCCCCTGTGGTGCCCAAATATGCCACCTCCGTTCCTCTGGCTGGGACTTGCTACCTTCGGCAGCATGCTTCCCTTAGCAGAACACCCACACACTGACTCCCACATTTACTACATTTACTACTGAACCCAGGCTGCCAGTACGGAAGTGTGAAGGACTTCCATTGGGACACTGGGTGGCACTGGAGGCAGTATAGTGTAGTGGTTAAGGGCACGGAGCTGCAAACCTCGAGACCTGGGTTTGAATCCCGTCAGCTCCCACTTACATACTATGTGACTGTGAGCAAGTCACTTATCTTCCTTGTGCTCCCAGGTCGCGCCTGGCAACATCTCCAGCTTCCCTTCCCTTTTCCCCTTCTCCTTAAATGGACACTGTCAACCCCCTTAGGCCTCAAAGTGTCTAGTTTAAAAGACACATTTTATGATTGGTCACATTTAGTAAAGAATGCTGATGTAGCTGGTAGTTTAGTTCTGATTCCTTTTTTCTTTAAAAAAAATTGAAAAACAGACTGCCCACTATACTGGTGTTACCACACATAAACATGTTTGTTTACATTCCTTGATCAACTGCTGCTGTATCTTTCCTGGACTTGGGAACACCCCCAACTCAGTCTAGCCACTCATGATGCAATGGGAGGAAAGAAGACTATTGTATCATAAATGATTGCACTGTTTGGGGGTGTTCCTAATGTTCTGGACGTATGCAATAAGAGTAGATCAAGGATTTGAAACAAAAACGCATGCATTTCTGTTCTACTAAGAAAGGAAGCAAATAAAACAACCAGCAGCATCGATGAATTTTAGAGAACATATAAACGTACAAAACTGCCAGCAGAAGACCATATGGTCCATCAAGTCTGCCTGATATGGTTAATTGCTTACATTGAGTTCCCCCCTTCCCCATTACTGCAAACCTCCACTTACATTTGTCCCACCCCCTCTTGAATCTGCCAACCATCTTCTGGTTGACAACCTCTGTAGGTAGTTCGTTCCACCTTGACACCACCACCACCCGCTCTGTGAAGAAGTACTTTCTGACCTCTTTCTTGAACCTTCCTTCTGCCAGTCTGTAACTATGCCCCCTTGTATTCTTGTTTCCACTCAAAGAGGTTCAGAAGGAGAAACTAAGCAATCATAAAATGTGGGTTTACAACTACCAATTAGCTGTGGTAAACGAGGCAAATAGTATTTTAGCAGCAATTAGAAGATTGTTCACGACCGGACATAGGGCATGTATACTTCCCCTATATAGGGCATTTGTGAGGCTACATCTGGACTATTGCAGTCCACTATGGAGTCCATTCCTTAGGAGAGATGGGGATCTCTTGGGGAGGGTGCAAAGGAGGTGTACTAAGATTATTTCAGGGCTAGAAAATCTGAGTTATGAAGAAAGACTTTCAAGATTAGGCCTGTACAGATTAGAGCACAGGAGAACCAGGAGTGATCTTCTGCTTATGTATAGGATAGTCAAGGAAGTAGACCTAAGAGAAAGTTTGGATTTAGCACTGGTTAACAGAGATCTAAATCTTAGATCTCATAATAAACAGTTGAAGCGGACTTATAAAAAAAAAAACAAAAAAAACAATAGAAGACACTTCTTTACTGAAAGGTTCACTCCCCTCTGGAATATGCTTCCTTCTGATATTGTCAAGTCAAGCAGTTTTGGGATGTTCAAAAATAGACCTGGTAATTTCTTTCTACACTCCTAATGGGACCATATACCCCTTGGGGAGACAGGTTCTCATGGGCACATGCCTTTTGCCTGTCTGGTAGACTGAGTATAGCACTGAGTATAGAAATAATGTGATGCAAAAAGAGTTGGCAATGTCCTTTAAAGGAAAGCTCTCATAATTTTAATCCTCCCTCCACCGAAAGCTTTAGCCCCCGATTAAGCTTTTCACACAGTAAAAAATTTTTCTTTATGCAGTTTACTTACTTTATTTTAATTTTGTACACTCCACGATCGCCAAACATGGCAGATGCTATGTGGTTCCATTTCGGGTAACAGTGCGGCACCGCACCGCTCGCCCCAATACAAAATGTGCTGGGATGAGCGATGCGGCGCCACACTGTTACCTGAAATGGAACCACACAGCATCCGCCATGTTTGGCAATCACGGAGTGTACAAAATTAACATAAAGTAAGTAAACTGCATCAAAAAAAATGTTTAATTGTGCGAAAAGCTTAATCGGGGGCTAGAGCTTTCGGGGGTGGGAGGATTACGATTATGAGAGCTTTCCTTTAAGGCACTACTGGTATTTTGGTTTGTTGATTTCTAATCACATCATATACACTCTATTTGATTCTATTTAAAGCAAAAAGTAACACTTTACATTAGGTTCCCATAACTATGCTGTAGTTACTATGTAGGTATGCTGTAACTGCAGGGGAAATGTGACATAGTTACAAGCAACAAATATATAACTGCTACACAGTTACCTTTGCTGCATGTAATTTAACGATTATTACCTAACCTGTAGTTACAATGAAAATGTACATTAAAAACAGCTACCTCTCCCCGCCCTGCCCCCTTCTACCTGCCTACCCCCTTGCCCCCTCTCTCTTTCCTCCCCCCCCGGGCATTTCCTGACTTTTATCCCTCCCCTTTAGAGCTCTTATCCTCACCCTCTACCCTCCAACAATGGCCTTCCTACCTGCAAACCCCCTTCCCTCTCACCTGCAGTGCTTATTTCTAAGATTGCCCTTGGCTGGTATGTCATGCTACCTAACATTTGGCACATTTTGAATTACTGGAATTTCCTAAGCCTCAGTCTCTTACTTCTTTTTATTGTGTAACTATGTATTATTATGTTAACCTTTGTATGTATGTATACCCCCATTCCTTCGACGTGGAACCTTTGTAAATGAGCAGTTCCTGCTCAAATGTATTTGTAATCCTAGATTTCAATAAAGTAAAAAAAAATTAAAAAAATAAAAATAGTACTTAAAACAATGTCACAAAGACAAAAAAAGGATAGTGCATCTTTCCCAGCTGTGATTTTTCCCCACATGTAATGCATTAGTAAGCATGTGTTAGTACATACGGTTTCTGGTACCTTGAGGCCAAGGAAGTAGCTGCTGCATCCATTAGGCTCAGGGACTTTGTATTCCGGCCTGGGCATCGGAGCCTTGCCTATAACGTTAGAAGAAGAGACTGTGTAAAAAAATTAAATAGGGGTGTTATGTGTCTTTGCCAACATAGCCCAAAACATTGAACAACGCACACTTAATAAAGATCGCTAGCAATTTAAAACACTGTTTATTGTAGTTTTAGTGGTAGCATAGCAACCTGCATGCATTTAAGTAAATAAAAAGTTTCTCAGTTGTGACAATGTGTGTTTTTCATTGCTGCTCCATCCCCGAGCTCACAGAGGCCCATGATGCAGAACACTGATGTCATTTTAGTCTTTCATCTCTAATTATATGTATTCCAGCCCTTGATAAAAAGTTTTCCTTAAAAAAAAAAAAAAACTAAAAATTTATAGTGACAGGATTCAGTTTTATTTACCAAAGTGTTCAGTTTGCCTAGTTGTAGCAGAAGGAAAATTACGTGGAGACAAAAATAATGTCCCACTGTAATGATGTACCTTTAACTGTCAGGGAACAAACGTTTAGACAATAGACAATAAGACAAAAGTAACGCTACTGCCTGGATGTTGGAGTTCCAGGACAATAAGAAAAAAGGCAGTTGTTACTAGAAGTGCTTTATTGAAATACATGTTTTCTTTTAGTACAAATAACTAATAAAAAGTTTATACAGTTTATGGAGAATTATTTAATAAGAAATTAAATCTCTGTGGCTCCTCCATCTTATTTCTACACTTGCTAGCTCTCCACCCTAGCTCTGCATTTTGTCACCCCCCCAATAAAAAGCACTACAATTGCACATAAAAGTTTCATTATGTCTGTTATAAGCTTCCGTCCATTACAAGCAGACAAAAATGCATTGGATTTTATATATTTGATTAGGAAATCATTTATTTTGTCTGCTGTATCCGATTATTCATTGTAACAGTGTCCTTAACATGCAATGTCACTTTAATCATTCGATTACATTTAAAACCATCTTTATGCAAGACGCTAGGCCAATAAAAGGTATCAACTATCCAGCACTTCCTGTTTGCCAAAGACCAATATGGCTAGTCTCTTTTTGTTACCTAACATGATCAAGGACTCCTTAAATGACATTTAGATTTCCTATTTGTAGAAACTACATTATAAGATACACTGTTTGTCAGAAATACAATTCTTTGTTTATTCTAAAGCGGTAGACCCTCTTGAATATCTTACTTGTGAGTAATCAATGGTGTTACACTTCCTGACATCATGGTGACACAATATCAAATAGGACAGGTTATTATCAGTCAAGTTTACCCTAGTTACGAATTGATAAATAAAAGTCTAGTACTGTATATTAATTATTAATGACCATTGTTATCAACCTGTACTCTGGTGCCCTGATTCAGTTCATCACCCTGGTCAGTGCTGTAACAACTGGCAACATGGTTATTATGGAGCTCCATAATAACCAGTTTGTCAGTTTAGGGTAGGATAACATTGTTCAGACATGGCTACAGTCAACAGGAGAGTTCCCTCAGGGGTCAGTAGTAGGGCCCCTCTTGTTTTTGATTTATGTAAATGATTTACCTAAATATTGGTCCTGTTCAACTAATCTATTTTTGTACGCTGATGGCACTATTTTTTACACACAACTTAAAGAAGTTAGTATAGCAACTGACATAATTCAAAAAGACTTTATTAAGATACAGAATGCACTTACTAAATTAAGCTTGTTGCTTAATGTTAAGAAGACCCAATGGATGTTATTTAACAACATTAAGAGTGCAGCGTAAAGTCAATAGATGGCACAGAAATGAGCATGGTTAAATACATATAAATACTTGTGAACATTTTTAGATGACAAACTAACATTTAATTCTCACATCCTAAACTTGTAGAATGAATGTAAAAGATTACAAGCATTATTCTATAGAAATAAGGCATATTTTAGTTTAGCAATTCAAAAACAATTGGTGAATTCATTATTTATTTATTTAGTATTTGTATTCATATCTTAGTTAGGTTATAGGGACTGTATATACACAAACACCACATCTGCATTGTTAGGAGTACTCGATCCTTTATACCACAGTGCTCTAGATGCATAACAGGATTGCCATGGAAAACCCACCACTGCAGCCTATATGCTGCAGTTGGCTGGGTCTCCTTGACTGTTCAGAGACAAATGCACTGGTATATTTTAGTATACAGATTTGTAATAGGTGTAATTCCACTTTACCTTTGAAATTTGTTGCAATTAAAATCAAATAATAACTATAAGTTTAATACCTAGTACCAAATACGGAACTAAATTTGAGGAACTTACTCTTGCAGTCTCTGTACCATGCATATGAGACGAAATCCAAAAAAGGTTAAAAATTACGACTCTTTTGCCAATTTCCTGTTTTAAGATTAGCATTAATAGACTGTTGTACAGTCAATGTGATTGCTATAGATGAAGTATAAAGTATTAAGTAATGTGTACAGATAAATTTTTGTATCGTCTGCTATGTCTAATTGTTCTTATGTTTTAATACCCTGGACACAATTGTAAAAGAAAGTTTACTCTCAATTTGCTCTCCAATAAACACTGATTGATTGGTTGACTGATCAGTTCAGCTATGAAAAGTTTGGCCATCGTATTTCAATGAATGGCATTTAAGATTACTGACTCTCATCAGGTTCTCTTACTGTGCTGTTCCTTCAATACTATAAAGAAAATTCAGAAATTAAATGAAACTCTGATGTCCAGTATTGTAAAAATGCATTTGTTACACTTACATGCCCACACATGCCCCCTTCCCTGCTCATGACTGCAATCTTATGCAGTGCATCTCAGTGTGGGAAAATCTTTGACACAGCCATCAATCCTATCACATCCTATCTAAAAACAAAAAAATCACATGTTTAAAAGACTTTCTACTTCTCACTTTAAAAATGTTGCTGTTTTGTGCTTTTTAATGGCCATTGCATTGCTGAAATAATGTCTCTTCTAAATGTTTTAACTCAATTATACCTTGACGGTCATTTTGTATCAAGGTTAAGCAATGGAAAACTTGTACTTCAAAAAGTGCTCTAGGTGATAATGAGTTAACTGTCTGTTAATGTTCTGTTTCCCTACAAAATATGCTGTTTGTACATGTTTTAGTTGATTCTAATTCTAATATGATTTTTTAAGAGAGACACTCTGGTACAGAAATAAATTTGCCCCATAATGTCTTACTGCAGCTGTGTGTGTGTGTGTGTGTTTTTTGGGGGGGGTCAAAGTGCTTTAGTGAGTGTGAGGGGAAATAAATGAGTGAAGGAGTCTGCCTGCAACTAACTAGTAATGATAAAGAAATCAAATATGTGTAGATGTGTATCATTCATTTTTTCACACACTCATGGTGAGCTTTGCTTTCAGGATTTAAGTGACAAAAAAATTTGCAATACACATCTGCGCATACATTAGTCTATATGTAATGTTGCTAATGCAGAGAGCACATTCTTCTCAGTAACCACATATGTAGACAAGCAGTATTTGACCATTTTTTTATTTAAAATGTATTAACTAGACAAAAACCCAAGGGTATAAATGCTCATTTTCAAGGGGGACCCAGATACATACATTCACTGTACATCCAAAACATATTACAAGTAATACTAAATAAATAAAAGAATCTATGTATGACGCATAGACTAAATCAAACAAGTATGGCATACAATATACAGTTACATGTAAAAAACACTGACATTTGAATTTGTAAGACAATTATTTGCTGAACAGAATTTGGGAGTGAATTCCAGAATCTGATTCCATGATATAGATAAGCTCTTTGCCAAAAAGATGTTTCAAAATACAATGGTCTAATATGGAGGCCCTGTGAAAATCTGTTCTGATGTATTGCAGAAATAACATTGATATCTGTCATGAATGAAAATTGCTCAGAATTTTTACGGTGATTCCAAAAGTTTAAAATTGTATAGTAGAAATACTTCATTTCAAGTGAAAACCAATTTTAAAAACTAGAAATTACTGGTTATGGTCAATTACAACTTGAAACCAGTACAGTATCTAAAATTCTTCATTATACACTGCGTTACACATGTGTGTGTCATGGAGTAGTGCCTCGTTCTCACAAAAAGCACCAAGCATGTGACACAACTGCTGCAGCCTAATGTATTTTCATTTTTGACTGACTCCGCTACTACCTGCCGACTGTGGTTCTGTTACCAGTAATTATAAAAATAAAGAATAGGCAACAGTAACTACTTTTTTTTCTATACACCCTCGGTGTGTGATACAGTTACAAATCACTCAACTTCTGCTCTCATGATTTATGTAGCGTCACTCACCTTGGGTGTGTAAAACAACAAACTTGTTACACTGTACATTATTCTCCATGTTATACACCAAAGGCTTGTCACTGACAACCTGCAAGCAAGCAGGAATGCATCAGGTACAGTACACAGGTAAGGCCATTTGACTTCATTTCCATTATCTCAAGTTTCTTCTTGGTACAGTTAAATACCTGCTGACGTCTCAAAGAAAACTTTGAAAAACATGATATTTAGGTACAATTCAGCTTGTATTCCATATATATTCTATAGATTTCTCCTCCCCATTATTTATTACTGAAGAAATGTGCATGAATACATGATCTTTATTCCTTAGAGTTCGTCTGCCTCTGTAGATTACTCCCTATGTCAAGTTATAATCCTCTGCTGTGACATCACAGTCTGTTGCCTTGGGAGTAGCTGTGATGTCACAAGGAGTACATTATGACCTCAGGTAGGGAGAAACCAACAGGAATAGATGAACTCATCAGGAGCAAAGATCCTCTTTTCATGCAAATTACACCAGTAATAAATAATGGGGAGGAGTAATACAGAACTAATGTGAAATACAAGCTGAACTGTGTCTAAATGTTATGTTTTGTTAATGTTCTCCTGAAGGCGTCAGCTGCTCTTTAAGAAAGCCAAGTCTGAGAACAGTATAATAGCCTTTTCAGAGCTTTTGTTAAAATGTCTAAATGGGAAGAAAACACTTCTTGCTTATTTGAGCAATATTCTCCAAAAAAGTGTGTTGTACAGCCAGATAATTATCATAAGAAAACAGTAGTTGGAAATGAAGCATTCTGATTGCCTGACAGCATTCTAAAAGGGTTAAGATAACACCTGGAAACCCTCATGTTCAAGAGAACAAGTACAATTTTAACTACTATATAAGAACATTGATTAAAAAAATAGTTTTCTAATAGCATTTAGGCATTCTAGGAGTTAGGTTACCTTTGTTAATTTAATTCTAGGGGCATTAAGCTCTTGGCTGTGTCTTTCGCGTCATGCCACTTCTATGGTTAGACTGTGATGGTACCTCAGTCCCAGGTGAGACCTTAATACAGATTTCAATAATAGAGTGCCAAGTCTTCATCTCTCAGCAGAGGTGAGCAAAGTTGACCTCTTTCTTAGCATCCGCTGTGAAGCTTTGAGTTGGTGATTGTACAGCATCTGACTGATTCTCGTAATGGAAAACATAAGCAATTGTCTAGTGGTATAGCATGCCAAGGAAGGCATTATTATCTTTCAACACTTTAGGCAAGGAAGACTGGGGGTTACTTGAATGGGTGGTGGAAATGTTTGCAACATGATTAAAGGCATTCTATGAATGCATACTTGGTTGTGAACTACACAGTCCCTAAATAAAACAGATGCAATATTAACAACAATCTGAAAAAGTGAAAGTATTAAAAATAAAATATTTTCAAATACAGTTTAATCTTTTAATATGGATACATAACATTATATTGATACAGTTTATATATCGTTATAAGGAAATAGCCTATATTTCACACTATCGATATGAAAAAAAAAACATATCGATGCTACCTTTGAAAAGCAAAAAACTACATGAAATATTTTTACCAGCATAGTATATCAATATGTATCAACACATGAAAGCGATATTGATATGATCTCTTCCTATTGTTCTGACTCCAAACTTTCATTTTAAAATAATTTATAGTGTATGGTGAGGGCATGTTCTAACTTGATTTCCATCTTAGCTGAAATGCTATTGTACCAAAGGACAGGGAATGTGACTGCACCCTTCTGTGGTACAATACCATTCCAGCTGAACTGGAAAGTGCACAAGTCACACAGCAGTTGACAAAACACAAATCATCAAATGCAGATCAACTGCATAAAATGCCGCACCGCACTATCACTCACATGAATCCCCGTAGAGGCAGGATCAACCTGACATTTAAAACAAATGAGGGATCAACCAGATATTTTAAATTATTCACAAAATCCAACATGGTTTCTCAGTAAGTGGCTTCTCGCTAAATGAGAAATACAGTCACTTTTTTTTCTGAAAATCCCTCCCAAATGCAATTGACAACCAATAGAAGTCTGCACTACACATGTAGGGACATCGCATCCCTAACAACCACACCACGGACGTTAACAACCAGCCCTGAATCACAGCATGAGATGCAGCAGAGCACACATTTCTTTTGTAAAAAACAAAACTAATTGTGTGACTTAGTAATGAAATGGTGAACCCCGATTATACAGACCTCCCTATTTTCTGAACTCTGACATTGTCCCCCAACTCTCATTTGCCTAATGTTATGGACCCCCGATTATCTGAACTCTTGATTATCCAAACAAATCTGATGTCTCCCAGAGCATTCAGATAATTGAGGTTGTACTGTATTTACAGTAGATTACTTCTGGGGGCCCCATACACTGTAAAAAAAATGTTGGATATGCAACTCTATGCACAACCAGACTGTTCTGCCACCTCAGGGTTCCGATTCCCATGGACCACTCAAGCTTTGCTCTCGAGGTCAACGGGAACCAGAGCCCCTCTGTGGCAGAACACTGTTGTTGTGTATTGTTGCCCATCCACTGTTCTCTGTGTTGCTAACCCTAATGGTTAAAATGTTTTATAAGATGGGCAGGGAAAATCCTCTGTTCTGATTGACTGGCATCTATGCCTTAGAGCTGCCTAATGAACAGGAAGAAAAGAGTACAGGGAATCAGGACACAGCACACTAACAATTTCATTTCCGTTTTTCAAAAATTCCTGATTGCCATTGCAAACATGGCTGCCTTTACTCACTAAAAATGTAATTCAGGCCCACTGTTCTCTTCTTTTATACTATATTTCCTTCCTTACACACAAACACTAATTGAAACAAGCATTTGTCAATGCCGAATGTTCGCTTGCTGATATTAGCATTGGACGTGCAGGAGTCAGAGAGATGCAGAATAGGAATGGCAGTGAAGTTTTGAACTATGCCAACCCCACCTCCACCCTGCAGAGATGGACAGGCATTAGGGTGTGCCTTTGGGTCGTTGCCCATAATGCTCACGGCATTTCACCTCGCCCTATCTTGTAGATATCGACAAGTGCTGAGGTGTGCCTTGGGGTGTTCAGCTTCACAGTCACCCTATTTCATAAGGACATACACTGAAATGGGTGCAGTATAGGAGAATGGGGTGAAGTCTGGGGCCGAAGAGTCCAAGGCACACCACGATGCCTGGCACTAGATTGGGGGGTGGAATGGTGTGAGCATTACAGCTGGTAATCCAAAGGCACACCGCTGATGCCTGTCAGTCTGTACAGGGTGGGAGGTTATGGTTAGAAACCCTAACACCCGGACATTTGTTGGTATTTGCAATACAAATTTTCAACATGGCATTTTTGTGACCCCCACCTCATGAAAGCATTTGGGACCTCTGCTCATGAACAGTGGCACTGTGATTTTGTTAATGTATCCCGAACTTTGATTTCCCACAGTGCCTGTGCCATTCTGCACCAGATGTGAAGAATGAAAGCTGTACCATTCATAGGGAGGTGTGAAGAGATGGTAATGTTGAAAATCTAGAGTGAAAATATTAAAAGTGCTTGAACTTCCGCATGTATGTGGAAACTGTGCAATGCATGCTCGTAACACAGTCATTTACTAGAATTATTTCACCAAATTTTCAACATAGTCATTTTGTGACCTCTGCTCATGAACACTGTCACTATGATTTTCTTAATCTGTCCAGAACATTGATTTTTCACAGTGACCGTGCCATTGTGTGCCAGATGTGGGAACACTTATTTCAGGCAGGATGTGGAAAATGACAGCTGTACTGTTCATAAGGAGGTGTGAAAAAATGCCAATGTTGAAAATCTGGAGTGAAAATACTACAACTTTGTGAAGTTACGAGGGTGCATGGAAACTGTGCAATGCACACTCGTAACAGTAATTTTATGGATTTTTGTCACCAAAGTTTTAACATAGGCATTTTAGGACCTCTGCTAATGAACAGTGTCACTGTGATTTTCTTAATCTGTTCCGAACACTGCTTTTCCACAGAGACCAAGCTATTCTGCACCTGAATTGAGAAAACACATTTTGGCCAGGATCTGAAAAATGACAGCCATATTGTTCATAAGGAGGTGTGAAAAAATGCCAATGTTGAAAATCTGGAGTAAAAATATTACAAATTCACAAAGTTACGAGTGTGCATAGAAACTGTGCAACGCATGCTCATAACACAGTCATTTTTTGGAATTATTTCACCAAATTTGCAACATAGCCTTTTCGAGAGCCCACCTCATGAACAGTGACACTGTCATTGTCATTGTCATTCCATGCAGTGACCGTGAAATCACCATTCCGGACCAAATAATGCCATGACAGTGACTGAATTCATGAGGTGGGGTCCCAAGAGCCCCATGTTGAAAATTTGGTGCCAAAAGTCAAAAAAATGGCCACGATATCCACATAAGTTGAAAAAAAAAACATTTATGCCATTATACACCTTTCTTCAGTTTGCGGTCGGCTTTGAAGAGCAGACATGTTCCTGATCCACCAAAGATTGTCGGTGGGGCTCCAGAGGGTAAGTATGGGGTGAGGGGGGGGGAGGTGGGTGTGCAGAGAGATGCAGGTTGGGGAGGGACAAGATACTCAATGAGGGACTGTTTTCTTTTTACAGGTTTTTAAAATATGATGCAAGACTTTTGGCACACTGGGGTGGGCTCCCAGCATGCCACCTGGATGTTTGTTGGGGCAGGGAGTGGAGCTGACGGGGATGGGGCACTCCTGTCGACCAGACAGTGTGTGGGGAGGAGCGCATGAGCATGCTGGGGTGGGAACTCAGTGTGCTGCCTAGGTGTTTGCTTGGGGGGGGCTGGAGCCGACAGGGATTGGGCACCCCCATCGACACATAAAAAAGGATCTGTGTTTGGGGGGGACATGATGCCGAGGGGGATTGGGCACTCCTCTCAGCAAACTAAATGTACGGGACACTATGCTGATGGGGAGTGGGCTCCCCCATTGGCTAATGATCTGGGGAGGGGGATCATGGGCACCCCGATGTCAGCTTTCATGGGGACTCTATGCTGGCGTCAAGAGCCGCCGCCATACTAACTGAAATGTTACACCAGGTAGGGCACCACCCTGCAATGATGGGTCGCTCCCTCATTGCAGTGGCGAATTTGCTTCAACTTGGTGGCACGCTTGCTGAACTAGTGTCAGCAGCAGCGTGCCACCACATTGGGGAAAGAGGAACAAGCCTCAAAGTGCAGTGGGGGCACTGGCCGCCACAGTGCCGCACCTACAAAATCCCGCTTCTCTCCTAAGCTGTCACATAATGTTTATTGCGCAAGCAAACATAAAAATGAAGTACTGCACACAGTTTGATTTTTGGAGCTTCTTTTCTTACCCTAGACCCCCCCCTCCCCAAATCCTTGGACAAACTTTGGAACCATCAAGTTGCTCTGATTTATAAAATGAGTTGGAAATTTCCTGCCACCTGATGGGATAAACATGTTCCGAGACCCATACCTGAATTCTCCACACCTACAATGGTTTGAACAAGTTCAGGCAGTGGGATTTGGAATTTAGGCAATTCACCACAGAATTTATGAGCCATTTCACTCATTTCTGATCGTCATCACAAATACTCCACCTTTACTCATATAGAAAACCTTCAATTAGTCCTTAGGCTGCCAGAAGATTTAGCATGCATAGGTTTTTAGGACGTGTATACACGCCGGCAGTACAGCAAGGGTTAAACAAAATAAGTAAATAATTGAATGTTCGTTATATTCATAAACACATTTAAAAATAAAGTACTATTCAGAGTTTCCATTGCTGGTGTTTCTTTGAAGACAATGAAAAATCTTCTTCTATCCTTACCAGTTTGTCAGAGAACTTCCTGCTCCTTACCTTGCAACAGATGAGAATGAGGTTCTCGCTCTCCATCAGGTCTGGGTATGTGTATGTGTGTGCGTGTGCATCTGTCTGTGTATTCCATTGGAATTCTGCAGAATTTTGTATTCATGTATTCCGTGTGTGTGGGAGAGAGGCAGCATTCTACTACAGGAATACTGCAGATTTTTGAATTCTTGTATTACATTGTAAACAATCACACAATGTACTGAATATTTAGAAAGACAGATGACTGACAGGTGAAAACCATCTGTTGAGGGAATATTTAAAATTTTTTTGTAATATTTATTTGTGGCTTTTAAAACTTTTACAGTGTTTGTTTTTAAAAGTTGCCTACGAACTCATTTTATAAGTGCAGTAAGACACTTCAGGGCATTGGTTGTGCTGGTTTTACCACCCTTATAGAGACTTGCGATCTCATGCCTTACTACACCCCAGAGCGTGTGGTGAAACTAGTACAAGCAATGTCCCATTGTGTCTTATTGCTTATAGTACATATTGATATATATTGTTGCTACCAATATTGCTACAAAACATTGTTTAAGAGGTAGGACACAAAGGGTGGTGGGGGGAGCTCTCCACTATGAGGGAAATCAGCAACAGGGTCCTGCAATGGCCGCTATTCTCCTCGGTGCTGTTCAGTGTGCTCATAAGTGACTTCGGAGATGGCATAAAAGGCAAAATCTGCCTCTTTCCAGATGTCACAATGCTCTATGGGAGGGTAGACATGGATGAGGGGGTACGTAACCTTAAAGAAGACCTAGCAAAGCTGGAAGGATGGTCTGGCATATGACAGCTTGGGTTCAATGCAGAGAAGTGAAAAGTAATGCACACAGGAGGAAAGAACCAAAGGAACGAGTACAGCCCCGGGAGGGGCACGTCACCAAGCTGGAGGAGGAAAAGGACTTGCGGTAGTTATCATCAATGACCTAAAACAAGCTATGCAGTGTAGAAAGGCAGCAGCCAAGGCAAACAGAATGCTTGGCTGCATTGTGAGGGGGCTCACAAGCAGACTGGAGGAGGTTATATTGCCACTGTTCAGATCACTGGTGTGACTGCACCTGGAGTACGTCATGCAGTACTGGAGACCCTGCCTGAAAAAGGATATTGACCTGCTCAAGGCAGTTCAGAGGAGGGGCGATGAAAAATGTTCCAGGGGCAGCAGGGCGACTTGGCATACAAGGACAGGCTGGGTGACCATAACATACTCGCTCAAGGCAAGGAGGGAAGAGAGGACATGTTTGAAACCTTCAAGAATATAAGAAGTATCAACAAGGTGGATACAGGGGACCTCTTTGTCTCAGTGGGAACAAGCTCACAAGGGGACACCGCTATAAGCTGGCAGGGAGGTTCATAAAGGAGGTCAGGAGACACTTCTTCACAAAGCCAGTAGCGATAGGGTGGAACAAACTCCCAGCAGAGACTGTCACTCAAAAGATGGTGGGGAGGGGTTCAAGAGGAGGTGGGACAGGGTGAATGAGGCAGAGCCCACTGTAGCCACAGGGGCTCCCCACAATCGAGCAAACTAAATAGACCATAAAGCCTTGTTCTGCTGGCAATTACTGTATGTTCATGTAACTTCTATATTTTGAGATACTGTATAAATAAGGTAAAATGTTTTTATTTATTTATTTAATTTTGTTCACGGGGTAGGCCCACTGGGCCCAAGAGATCCCTTTTTCAAGGGTGACCCGGAATTAGTTACAGTGAAATTTTTGGGTGCAGGACATTTCAATTACATGACAGTTTTAGGTACAATCACTTTTACAATTTTACATTGTTCACGTTTTAATTTTTTTAAATCCTGATAAAATCATCCAATGATTATTAATGTTTGTTCAACAACAAAACGAACATACTTTTTTCTAGTTTGTGTTTACCGAAAACCTTTCCATTGGTCATCACAGCAACGAAGGAGGCAAAAATATGGCAACTTAGCTGAGTACCGTATTCATTTCAATTCATAGCCATTTACATTTGTACCATTGTAACCTATAGAGTCCAGTGGCCACGTGTTTAAAATAGGAACCACTTTCTTCCCCTACGTCAATTTAACTTTGGCCGTTTTTGGCTAATATCTGGAACTCCATCCTGGTTGATAATTTTCCTGTTTTTCTGATTGCAATTTACCTGTAGTTATTAGGTTTAATAGGATTATCAGTATCTAAGTATGATACACTGTAGATAGGAGGAAGTAGGTTGTTGGTTAACTAGGATCTGCAGCTTATCCAATAGGTAGGAAAATGGGCAGACTAGGTGGGCCAAGCGGTCCTGATCTGCTGTCAAAGTCTATGTTTCTATAAATGTTTCTATATTACTTTTTTTCTGCTTAGATTTTACATTGAATATGGCGTTTTATAGAGCTGTTAAAGTTATTAGTAACTTTATCTTATTTTTGACTCTTACCTTTTCTTGTTCTTTACTGGTTATTGTTATTGCAAAATGTTTCCTTATCTCTGTATATTTTGTTGTATTGCATGTATCTGTTTATGCTTATGTGCTTCCTATTGTTATTGTTTTCATTGTTGTACATCATATATGAACATGTTAATAAACTGTTTAATAACAAAATAGGGACCACTGGATCTGGAACATGACTGGACAGTAGTGAGTTTTATAACAATATATCATTTCAGTGCAAGACATCTCTGAGGTATGCTACATAGATCTTTAGTGTTGCCCTGGGTTAATCTGAAGGTGAAAGGCTAGCCTGTTTTAAGAGATCAAGATTTATATACTACTAGCCTTACCTGCTGTGCATGCCACTGTTCAAGAAACACTAGAAATGTTTTAGGCCTTAAGGTGTGTTCTAACCAAAACTGCAACTTAACACCCCATGAAACACAGAGAATGTTTCTCCTGTGTTTTTTTTTTTTTTTAATTTAGATTTTTTTTAGTACTTTTTAACCCCATTTTTCAATCCTCCCTGTGCCCCAGGAGTTCATTTGCGTGTGGAGGCATGTGCACGCCACATCTCGGGGTGTCCTCCTGATACACACTGCTGCCCCCTCCCGCCTATGCTACCCATCAGGCCTCCACACGGTGGGAGCAGAACTACAGGGTGATGACAACCCCTTTGGAAGAGGAGAGCTGCCTTTTGGCTGCTCAATCCTGCTCCCTCCCTCCCTCCCCCTGTGCCGACTCTCTAACGACCCAAGGTCATTCCTGAACCCGGGTCGCTGGCGTGACAGGAGGTAAGGCGTCCGGCACTTGAGCCCTCAGCACCATCAGGATGGCATTTCTGTTTTTAATTTTTATTAAAACTCACTTCGCTGGCTGGCCTGGTGGTGTAGAGGGTTGAGGCACTGGTGCCTTACCTCGATCCACCCCAGCGACCCAGGTTTGGGAACGGACTTGGGTTGCTGGGGGTCGGCAGGGGAGGATAAGGATCAAGCGTCTGCCGGACTGCTCTCCTATCCTGGGGTGGGTTTGGGAATGGCCTTGCTCAGTAGCAGCCCCCAGTGAAGACTGGAGGTACTACACGAGCGCTGTGCAGGGGAACCTAGAAAAGCGGAAATACTGCTCACTGGCCGCCGGATGACTGCTCTCTGTACCCGACACCTCCGGTGTCTTCCTGGGGCCTCCTTCTCCTTGGCAGCATCCCTGGGCCCTCATTAGTATGTGCTTGGGCTGTCCTCCCCCCCCCCCGGGTGCCTTCCTTGAGGAGAGGGACCGCCTCGGCAAAGGGATATGTCGGAATATCCCAGGGACTGGCTGCAAATACGACGAGTCAGAGAGGCTCGAGTAAGGACAGTGGGGCTTGAGGGGACTTGAGGAGCCTGAAAGAGTGGGGGTCACCGAGCACGGTGGGGTGAATAAAGACGATAATACAAAAAAAAAACGGACTTGGCGCTCGAGCCATAAAGATGGCCCATATGCAGTGATGATGACATAAAGGTTTTCCATTGCCTTGAAATGATGCAGTTAGTGAGGTGATCGTGCTACAGCACCTCCATTGCCTCCAATGGTAATTTGATGCAAATACTGTACCTCGAGGGACCTTAAGGTGTACTGCAGTGTATGTGCCAAAGGTACTTATCTGGGCAGCACAGCTCTGCAGGTATGGATGGTCGTGAAAGTGGTGGCATCCACAACCTCCAGCCTCTCATTTCTAAGCTTAAGGTGCATGCTTGCTGGTGTATGGAGCAGGATGGGACAGTGGCATCCAATTAGATGACATGGCCCAGTCTCGAGTGGATCCCTCCTTTGTGAAGAACAGGGGTTTGTGAGATACGGCAGTCCTCCAATGATTGCTCTACTCTGTGTGTGGTTTTTTTAATGGTGCAGTTTTATCTACCACTGCTGGCGGGGCTCAGTGGCGCTATCCTGGCCTTGAAATATCTTTCTTTTAAAAAAAAAATATATATATTATTTACTGCTGAGTGTCACAGCCCTCCATGACAGTTTGGAGTGGTGGTAACTGGGGGCCAGTAGAAACTTGTGTGGAGGGCGGGAACCCATTATTGCAGGATCCCCCCCCCCACATAATGGCTCTGTCCTCCAAATCTTCTCTCCAGTGTGGTTAATGACTTCAAAACTGCGCAGAAGGATGTTACCACCCTCATCATCCACTCTTGACATAGATGCCCATGTAGAAGTGTGGGCAGAGTGGGACTGGCTGCACAAAGGGTACATAATGTCTTTGTGGTTCCTGACGCATTACCCCACATGTGAGAAGGGCAATCCCTGGCTTTTGCCAGCCCTCTGCACACGCAGAAGGGCCAGGTGAGGTTTGTGGATCTGGTCCTTAATACTAAAAGGTTATTCATAAACATTTAGCAATTTGCCCTTTTTGCTAAGTTTATAAGGAACTGGCATGCACAGCTGTACTGTTAATGTACCTACAAAATGTGGCCAGGAATGGCTCAATTTGCTGAGAAACCGCTTGTTTCCCAGGTGCACCCTGGGAAGAAGGTCAGGTCTGTTACAACAGAAATAACAGAAGGCAAAAAAGAAACAGAGGTGGCACAGCACAAAATATTGAAAAAAAAATATATATATAATTTTGATAATACAATCCTACATAATTGTAACTGGCAAACTAGGGAGGGTTTTGTGCCATTTCTTTTCAAAACACTAGGGACAGGGGCACAAATTAGCAGTGAAACACTTTAAGTAAAGGAAGGAGGACCTCATATGCTATATAATGGAGTCCACATAGCCAAGAAGGCACATCCTATGAAAACAACAGTGCGGGAACACAAGCAAAAGTATAATACAATTTTGTATAACATATTTCATACAAAGTATGAACCAGAAAAAGTAATGCACAAGATAATACTTTACAAAATATAAAATGGAAATGTTACTAATATGTTATACATGAGATCAGAGATCCACAGTGGAGGGCTTCAAGAGAGGATGGGACAGACACAGAAAGTGGATGTATCAGATGATGGCCTGTCCCAGGGGAGTGGGGATGGATGATATGTGTTTCTGGAGCACAAGGGATGGGAGGGTCTTGGCACCCAACTAAGGATCTAAAGTTCGAGCAGACTCGATAGACCGTAAGGCCTAATCTGCTGGCAAATAGTATGTTAGTATGATACTTGAGCCTGATTCTCAGATACTACGGAGGTACACACAAACCACTGTACCTCCACCAGAAAGTAGCGTACACAAAACAGGGTGCATGTCATAAGGGGGAAAGAGTCTTCCTTGAGAATTCAGCATAATGCAAATTGACAGGCCAGATGTTAGTGGGTCCAAATGGGATTTTCTTTTGTTAGTACCATGGTCTGTGCCAGTGGCTCTGCATCGCATTATGACATGTGCGGCATGCACACCCCCATGCCCAATGCTGTGCCAAGATCCCTGCACCAGGCAAACTGGCCTCCCAGCCAAATCTGTCCCCAAGATTAAATGGCCAGTGATGTATCCCCCTCCCCCCCCGGGCTAAGTTCTAAGATCCATGGCTGTCCAGTTAACCACACACACAGTCTCCCAGAGATGGAATGATCTGTGGTTTTCCCCTTCCTAACTCCAGCATCTGCCCATCTGGTGGCTCAGTGCTCCCCCCGCACAACATGGCCCAGCTACAGGTCTGCATTGTGCCTGGGAGCAGTGAGGCATCCCTGATCCCACCTACTTGTGCCAAGCAGTTAACAGGTGGGGCACAACTGCATCTGCAGGGGTCAATACTGGCACTGTCCCAGTAGCCAAATGCTGGTAGATTTTGTATCAGGTTAGTAACATTTTCTTTTAACTAGCCCTGCTGGTTTGTAAGTGCATCAGTTGGGCCAGTGGAAAAGTATGTGAGCCTATGCATTTTCTCAGACACTAGTCTTGCTGGCTAGAGGCTGCAAAAAGCATAATTCCACCTCCTGACGTGCCCAGCCCCGTGATAGCTGCTATGTGCTGAAGAATAACCTTGTGAGGCCTTTGCTTAGTGATCCCTTTCATTTTTCAATTACCTTTGCGAGCACTTTGGTAAGGCTTGTGATCCCACTGTGCATAGCTCAGGAGGGTTACAAAGCACAGGGCTGATGTTAAAAGGTTCTTACGTTCCCTTAGTGCCCACCAGTGCGACTAAGGATTGTGCCCCCCATAGGCATAAATTGTTTAGAAAGAGAAAACAATTTAAGGCTAGCTCATTGGTGCAGCAGTAGCACTATTGCTGAGGACACCAGCAACCTAGTTTCAGGAATGAGCCCGGGCCAGAGGGCCAGAAGGTGGATGAAAATTGAGCATCCCAGATGCCTGCCTCTGGGGCATGAGGGATGCTGTCTCCAATGGCAGTGGCACTGCTGTCCCCTGGGTGAACACAGGTGGTATCACAGTGGAAGGCAGAATGGGTGGATGTCAGCTGGGCTCCCAATCAGTATGTGGTCATATGGGCCCCTGCTTGAGCACCGTGTGTGCCAATGTCCAGAGGGCAGGGAGCAGAATAAAGGAAAATGGACCCCAGCATGACAGGTGACAGACCCCAGTATATCTGGGTTCACCGAACCACCAGAAAGCGTCACGCTGATGAAATATTGAGGCTTGGGTGTAACCCCCCCATCTCATGTACACAGTTGAGGGGGGTATGGCCAAGGCTCCGTGGAAGGCACAGGCACTGGCTGGACTGGTTTGTCCGGGCACAGAAATGTGCCATGGGCATTCCTGTGGGTGATTCATGCTGGAGTGAAGATAGGGGGAATAAAGAGTAAGTTAAACAAAAAGACAGAGCAATTTAGGGAAGGAAAGGATAACCAAAAGAGAATAAAAAGACTAAAAGTCCACCGAGTCTACTCTGTTGTCATACAGCGTATTATTCTGGCTTATCTGTAAGGGGTAATGGGGTGGAAGACAAAGTGCCGTAGATTTGTTCCTCCAGGCTTTTAAGGGACTTGAGACTGTTAAAGATAAATTGTGCAGAATGTTTTACAGTTATTTATTTTATTTTGTATTTTATTTACAAACATACGAACATACGAAATTTGCCAGCAGATAAAGGCCTAGAGGTCTATCAAGTCTGCTTGAATGTGCAGCTAGCACCCCTTATTCTGCAGTTGACCCTCCCTTCCACCCTTCCCCTTCATTAACCCTCCCCCGTGTCCTGTCCCATCCCCTTTTGAAGCAGTCCACTGTTCTACTGTATACCACTTCTGCAAGTAATGCATTCCACCCAGCCACCACCCTCTCTGTGAAAAAGTGTCTCCTCATCTCCCTCCTGAACCTTCCTCCCTCCAGTCTCATATCATGGCCCCTGGTGTCCCTCCCCTCCCTTACTTTGAACAGCCCCTCTGTACCTGTCTTGTTTATTCCTTTTATTATTTAAAGGTTTCAATCATGCCCCCCCTGTCCCTCCTCTCCTCCAGTGAGTACATGTTCAACTCTCTCAACCTCCTCTCGTATAAGTCCCCCAGCCCCTTGATCATCTTTGTTGCCCTGCACTGCACCCCCTCCAGTAACTTAATGTCCCTCTTCAGATACGGGCACCAGTACTGCACGCAGTACTCCAGGTGTGGTCTAACTAATGATCTATATAGTGGCAGAATCACCTCCTCCCTCTTCGAGGATGTACCCTTTGCAATACAACCCAGCATTTTGTTGGCCCTTGCAGCTGCCTTCCTACATTGTGCTGAGTTGTTCATTGACCCTGTAATGAGCACACCCAGATCCTTCTCCTCCTCTGTCTGGGCTAGCTGCACTCCCCCCAGCTGGTAACTCCTCCTTGGGTTCTTCATCCCAAAATGCAGCACCTTGCACTTTTTGGCATTAAACCCCAGTTGCCAGGTGTCTGACCAGGTTTCAAGCTTTGCCAGATCATCCTGCAACCCCTGCCATCCCCCTAGGTCATCCACCACCGCTCCTACCTTGGTATCATCAGCAAACAGACTGATTTTGCTCTTGATGTCCCATGATATGTCTGCTATGAATAACCCAAACAACAATTTGATGTCTATGTTTGTTTGTATATATTAAGGTGCCCTGAGCAATGGGCGCCTGTTATAAATTAATTGATGATGATGATGGAGGGTTCTGCAGTGTAAACAATGCAACAAAAAAGGAAGACTGGATGGGCCATGCGGCCCTTATCTGCCGTCGGCTTCTATGTTTCTATCAGTTTAATGAAATATTCATGAGCCTAGGGAGGCTCCCCATTGGCTACTGCATTGGTCATTAATGTCTTCTAAATGACTGATCCAGCTGCCAAATGACGCTGTGTGGTACACAAGGCTCGTGACACTCCACTCAAAACCTGAAAGTTAGTAAAAAAAATACTGGTAAAACAAAAGGTATTGCAATTAGTCTTATCACAATAACAACCTCAAAGCCAGTCATTTCCTTGGATTAATGATTGGCTAGATGGATGTGGCCTGTCGTTAATCCCACGGCAATGACTGGTTTCTCGGTCGTTATTGCTTAAATAACACCCCCCTCAGAGTTCTCCCCACCTCCTTCCATCCCCCAGCCTCTGATGACCCCTTTGAATAAGTCAGATTGGTTTTTGAACCCTGATGTAGTCCCGGCATTGATCAATAATAATAATATTGTTAAAAATAATCAAGAATTAATCAATAAGAAATTTAAGGGAGAACTGCATTCAACTTGCAAGCCTGTATTTTCTGTAGAGGCTGGGTTTCAAATACTGATTCACACTGTTAGGACACTGTCTTTACTGGCCTTTGCCAAAGAAGTCAGAGAGCCAGCACATTAGTGCAGTGGTAGTGGTACCATCCGCTGTGCCAGATAACTGGGTTCGGGAATGGTCAAGGGTTGCTCAGCAGCTAGCAAGCGAAGGGAAGACAGAGTGTCCCAGGAACAGCTCTCCTTCCTCTGAATGGGGGGACACAGCACTCCTTTGTTCATCTGCCACCTGGCAGAGACCAGGTAACAGCAGGGCGGGAATACTGCAAGGGAAGGGGCAGCCACCAGATACCAGCACACATGCGTGCTACTGGGTGTGTGAGAGCATGTCACTGGCACACTTGGGAAGAAAACCAAGAGTAGGATGAGAAAGCCCTAACCCATCATTGTGCCATCACCCCCTGCAGGCCCGCGTATGGTCAGCCACCCTCAGTTACCATGGTCCCGTGTAAGTGGTGGATAATCGATAAGTCCATGAGAAGATTAGTGATAGGGTGGGGGGAGGTGCCACTCGGAGAGTCAGGGGAATGAGAAAAAGATTGATTAAAATAAAAGTCTCAGAATGTTTCAGTTCGATTTTATACTGTGTTCAACATAGTAGGAGCAGTTAGGACATTTTGTTTTGATTCAGAAATCAGTGAAAGCTTAGCTTGGAGGACTACACCCTTTCCCCACATTATGTTGCTATACAGATTACTACAAGCTTAATGGTTTTATTTTAATGATTGAGATTACCTGTCCACACTGAGAAAGCAGATGATGATCTGCAAAATGTGGTTCATATGCCTCATGTTCAAATACTGCCTTCACCGTTAAAATCCTCAGAGTATTTATGTCAAGTTTAATTGCCATTCATTGATGGACTGGTTGGCTTGTATTCGTTCCATATGACTTGCATTGCTTCTTCTATAATCTTGCCAGGCAAGCACCTTGCACTGGATAAAGGACCAGTTTAGCCTGAGCTGTTTGTCAAATGCTTACTACTTAGCATGCGTCTGCGTAGTATCTATTTACTATGTTGCACATTGTTTGTTACTCCCTGCATTACGTTAGCTCCCTAGCCCATTCCTCAGTTCCGTTCACACTGACTTGAACCTCCCTTCTTCCTGGATGTATCTAATATGATGTTTTTCTGTGATTGTCTCAAATCTCTACTAATCTGATGTGTAACCTGACATCATGTACTGCTAAAAAGAGCCAGAACGTTAACCTACTTCTACCCCGTAACCTGTTGCTAATGTATATTTGTGTAATTATTGTAACTACTGTAAAGAATGCTATTATGTGTCTTTTTCTGTAAAGAATGCTATTATGTGTCTTTTTCTGTAAAGAATGCTATTATATGTCTTTTTTCTGTATCTAATTCCGGGTCGCCCCTGAAAAAGGGACCTCTGGTCTCAGTGGGCTTACCCGGTTACCAAAATCAAATAAATAAATAAATGTCCTGCCTGCTCTATTGCTAAAGGAAATTAGCCGACCATGCCCGTTAATTTATTGGCTCTTAACCAACGGTCTCGCTCTGCACCCTAGTCCGCACCTTAAGCATGTGAAGCCTGGGTGGGGTCCTTCCTATCTGGCCCATAGTGGAAATGTCCTTCCTCCAGGAGAAGCTTTAGCCGTTTGTGATTCGGCAGTGTCTCCTGATGTAGAATTCATGACTAGTTGCGTAGGGTGGTTACATGTGTCTCCTTTGGCTGTAGTATTAATTTACTACCATCGGCAGCTTCATTGCTTTCTCCCTACAACTACTTTTGGTTCACTTGGTTTATTTTTAGATCAGTAGGCTGCCCAAATGCCTTAGCAGTTGTTACTCTCCTCCTCCCACCTTGGAGGCATTTGTTGCAGAGAAACCTCGCAACCCTTCACGGCATTCCCATTAGAGGGTTAGAGTGAGAGCCTTCCTCCAAATTGAAAAATTTTCCACACACACCCCCCCTTGAATTAGATTTCAAATTGCAGCAGCCAAGCTGTCACTAAATAGAAATACCCCAAGCATGGAGGGAAGGTGACCTAGGCCTGGATCCCCAGAGATTTCCTCTTCAGAGTGGTTTTTTTCTCTTCTCCGTGCCGAAACTCAGAATACTAGGTTAGTTTTAGTAGTATTTCCTAGCTTACTTAGCTAGGTTCTGCTGTTGGATGGAGGTGGACAGTGACCCTACTCACTGTTCCCTCTCTCCTTAGGAAGCCCCCTGCTGTCATCATAGCAATCCACTTTATCCATGCTATTCTGCTAACGTGTGCATCTCATTTATGTTTCATCAAGCTGCCTGTCGCTTCAGTCTGCTCCTCTACCCCATAGTCAACGATTACTGCTAACGTTCTTTTTGGGGGTTTCTTCCTAAGGTACCTTTGGCCAAGGGAATCTTCTCATGGCACCTCTAGGGGTGGCACCCTCTTTGAGGGTTGCTTGCCTTTGGTACCCCTACAGGGTGATAATTCCTCATGGAATAGGGAGTGCGAACAGCCACAACAAAGTAACGCAGTTGCACAAGCATAACACTATACTGGTTGCGTAGGCCATTGAATTGAAAGGTTACGCCTGTAGTTCAATGGGTGAGCAACCAGCCACTCCTCCTTTCTGAGCTATATAATCAGTTTCTCCCAGCCTCTCTCTAAAGCACTTTTTCTTTGCCCCAGCATCCTCGCCTCCACCTCCAGCAGCTCACCTCTCCTTGGGGGTCTTCCTAAGGTATATTTAGCCAAGGGAACCTTCACATGGAACCCTCTTTGAGGGTTCCTTGCCTTTGGTACCCCTACAGGGTGGTAATTCCTCATGGAATAGAGTGTGCAAACAGCCACAACAGAGTAACACATTTGCACAAGCGTAACACTATACTGGTTGTGCAGGTCATTGAAATATGCGTGCTTGCTGTATAAGGCTAGCGTGCATCTGTGTTTGTGCATACATTAGTCATCAAAATGGGCAGCAGACAAGTGTACGAGGATAAATCAACCAGATGCCAAGTGATCAATTCAACCAGATTTCAGATCAGTTCTACAGTCATCATTTCACAAGTTTATATGCATCATAACAGATCTGGTTCTAGTAATCCGGTTTTCACCATAACCTTGGTATGGGAGAAAAATGGACTGCTGGAACTGGACTGGACTGGACTACAACCAGTAAATGCCAGACTGGCAACATTCAAGCAACTTGCGCTTGGTCCACAGGGGCAACTCTGGAGGTGCCGACACTTCCCCCAATTCTTTTTTTTTTTTATTAATTTAGCCAACTGTTTTGACAAATAATGACTTTTTTTTAAATGAATGAAGCTTCATCCCACCACCCCTGCTATTAGGGTCTAGAGCCTTGGCAGTTAGACTTTTACCAGTTTTGCCCAGTCTAGTTTATACTCATTCCCCAGAAAAAAAACACGTCAATGACCGGGTAATGAGTTATACTGGGCATAAATCAGATAATTCTTTCGCTGAACCACCTGTATTCACGATGTAGATAATGTATGTCAGGCTGTTGTTAGCAGGTTTCTGATGACCAGTAACACAGCACCATCCTAATCTGTAAGTGCATCCATGATGGGGGGTGGGCTGGCAAGAGAGCAGGAATTTTTAAAAACGGTAAAATCCTCTTTATCTTGCCTCAATAATGAAATAAAGATAAACGAAAAACAGATTTATTGGGATTTTTGATTGTTCTATCACCTGAACTATTTAAATGGTCGTGACCTAGTTGTTCTGCTTATTAAATCAAGTCGGGATAGAACAATATTATTCATAGGGGTCCCCCAAAAGTTTCAACCTTACCATATCGACACCTGTACTGGCAGACTCCGTTCCGTCCCCCCAGCAGCTCTAAGAAAGAGTCCATGTACCCGTTGACAGTCTCGAACCCTTCCCGAAGAGCGCCGATGCCCCAGTCCGACTCCGAGGTGGTGCCCTCTGCAGGGAGAGAGGCGGTTGAGTTCACCACCACCCCCTCTACCTCCTCCATCTCCGGGCTCTGGGCTAAAACCAGCAGCAGCGGCAGCGCTAACAGGCCAGCGACCAGCCTCATGTTCCCGGTCAGTGGTTCGATTCCAAACGCACTAGGACCACGGCAGTTGGGTATTGCAGGCGGCAGCGAGGTCTTGTGCGGTGGGAGAGAGTGGCTAAGATTCGCGACTGCACCAGGGTTGTATACTACTACCCCCTCCCCATGGAGCTGGACTTTAGCATCCTAGATGAGATCACAGTGACTGGAGAGAAGGGAAAAAAACAGTCCAAAGGTCAGACAGAGTGGAAGGTGACTGCCAAAGTTAGCTTTCTGCGGGGCATACTGCTAAGCCAGCTATCCTGTCTATAAGGTACAACTTATGAAATTACGTGGAAGCACTATTTCTACTTAGTTCAAGTAGAGTTGAAGACATGAGATTTGTTTCCCACAAAGTAGGGACTGGGCCGCCAGGATACCTGGCAATTTCCAGGTGGGACCCCCTCTGTTGGGCACCTGGGGACCTTCTAAACTCTGAGAGTCTTTGGTTTTATCGTCTGCAAGCAGAGCTAGTGTATCACAGTCCAATACTGACATGAGTGTATTACTTTGGGCCCTCCACTATTGATTTTTCCAGGTGAGACCCTGCATCAACCTTCCAGGTGGTCCCCCTACACCCCAGTCCGACCCTGGATTCCCAGACCCGCCATTTGCATACTGTGTAAACCCCCCTGTGCTTCCAGGACACACATAGAAAGGCGTGTCAGCTCAGCCAGCCCCAAACAAGCAAACAAAATACTCAGGGACACTGGTTTACTGGGATTGATAAAGGGAAAAAAATATGTTTCGCTGAATGAAAAAAACGTGTATTGTCACTGGTGTCTACAAAACCAAACTCTGTTTTTACCGATGTTTTGTTTAGAGAACTTTACATTTTTTTTCCTCAGCTAGCATGTATTTTATCAGTTTTGCTGTCTAGTATTGTGCATCAGTCCTTTTAAACTATTGTAAGCTCAGTCTGTACCTCACTTCAGTTTTGTGTCTGGTGTGGATATGTAGTACTGTCACTATTATCAATGCCTATTGGCTCCAGAGTGTGGAAATCTTGGAGGCCTGAGTGTGTGTGTGTGTGTGTGTGTGTGTAACTGACCTCATCTTTGGCATCTTCAGTTGACCAGCCCTCATATGTGACAGCAACAGGACTATGGCCCCTACCTCCCAGGGTTTTCGTACAAAGTTTCATACAAAGTAATAAGGAGCTTAGGGGCCCCTGGTTTGACCCATAACCCGCTCCTTTCCTTTCACCCATAGTATGTCAGCTTGTGGCCCTCTAAGATATAGGCATCCAAGTTCCTTTTGAACTGGGCCTTATTTGCAGCATATACAATTTCCTGTGGTAACCCATTCCACGGGGCCAGGGTGACAGCAGCACTCTTGTTCCCATCCCTGAAGGGTGACAGCGACAACAGCGGGAGCAGCACTATGGCCCCCATCCCTCAGGAGTTACCGCAGCAGCAGCACTGTGGCTCCTACCCCTCAGGAGTAATGGCCGCAGCACTATGGTCCCTGTACATAGTAACATAATAACTGACAGCAGATAAAGACCGCTAGGCCCACCTAGTCTGCTCGTATTCCCAGCCTGTATCAGCGTCTGCTAATCCTGCATGGTCATTGGCTTTCGCCTCTCTTTCCCACCACTAGGGTTCCCTTATGCCTACCCCATGCATGTTTGAATCCCCCCACTGTACCAGCTCCCACTGTCTCCTGGGGTAGGTTATTCCATGGATCCACCACCCTTTCAGTGAAGAAAACTTCCTCACATTCCCTTTATCCTGCCCCCCACACACACACACACATCATCATATTGTGCCCTCTGGTCCTTGTACAGCTCCTATACTGAAAGATGTTGCCTAGCTACATTTTATTCAAGTCCTTAAGATACTTGAAGGTTTCAGTCATATTTCTCCGCTCCCACCTCTCCTCCAGAGTATACATATTGAGATCTTTCAGTCTTTTCTCATATGTCTTTAGGTGCAAGACCCGTACCATTTTAGTTGCCCTTCTCTGGATCACCTCCACCCTGTCCACATCTTTGTGAAGATGTGGCCTCCAGAACTGTACTCTGTACTCCAGATGAGGCCTCACCAGCATTTTGTACAGTGGCATCACCACCTCCCTTCTTCTGCTAGTAATGCCCTTTCCAATGCACCCCAACATTCCACTGGCCCGGCCCACAGCCTTGTTACATTGTTTGGCCACCTTTAGGTTATCTGAGATGATTGTCCCTAAATCTCTTTCTTCCCCAGTGACCGCTAGTAACTCCCCCCCAATCCTGTAACTCTCCGCAGCGCTTCTGCACCCCAGGTGCGTGATTTTGCACTTCTTTGTGTTGAGCATTAATTGTCACTTTTTGAACCATCTTTCCAGCTTACCTAGGTCCCTCCTCATTCTTTCAACCCCCTTTAGAGTGTCTACCCTGTTGCAAATCTTGGTGTCATCTGCAAATAGGCAACCCTTCCCCTCTAGTCCTTCTGAAATGTCAGTAATGAAGACATTGAAAAGGACTGGCCCCAGGACTGATCCTTAAGACACCCCACTCACTCTGGATTTAATCCCATTTACTACCACCCTTTGCTTCCTGTCCCTTAATCAATTTCTAACTCAGCACTTTGTGACCCATCCCCAGGCTACCCAACTTGTTCACCAGCCTTCTGTGTGGAATGGTGTCGAAGGCCTTACTGAAATCAAGGTAGGCGATGTCCACTGCTCCACCTCCTTCATCACCCAGTCAAAAAAGTCTATCAGGTTTGTTTGACATGGCCTTCCTGCTGTGAATCAGTTTTGCCTTGGATCCTGTGCTCTGCTGGATTCCAAGTGCTCCCAATCCTTTCTTTAAGCAGCACTTCCATAATCTTGCCCACTACTGAGGTGAGCTGACTGGCCTATAGTTACCTGCTTCCACTCTTGTGAAGAGGGACTACATGTGCCTGCTTCCAGTCCTCTGGAACCTCCCCTGTATTGAGTCACTCACTCAACAGGGCTTCCAGTGGTGCTGTTAGCGCCTTGCAAAGTTCCTTTAGTATCCTGGGGTGTATACCATCTGGTCCCATTGCTTTGTCCACCCTTAGTTTTGTGAGTTCCTCTACTCTCTCATCTGTAAATGGACTGGTGTTTACCTCCCTCCCCCAATGTTTCTGTTGCTCAGTTGTGGTCCCTTTCCCTCCCTCTCTTCAGTGAATACCGAGCAGAAGTATTCATTCAGTATAGATGTTTTATCTAGATCCCCATTCACACACACACCCTTTCCTCCCCTCTGAGTCTTACAATCCCAACCCTGGACTTCCCTCTTTCACTGATCTACCTATAGAAAGTCTTGTCCCCTTTCTTTACTGTCTGTGGTAATCTTTCATCTGTTGTCACCTTTGTGCTCCTTACTGCCTTTTCTGCCTCCCTCTGCCTCTCTAGGTACACCGCCCTATCCTCATCTCTCTGTGACTCCTTGTATTTTCTGAAAGCTCCCTTTTTCCAGTTCCAGTTCCCAACTTTCCCTGCCACCTCCCTTGAGAACCATAGTGGCTTGCTCCTTTTTCCCTTCTTTCTCAGCCTAATGAACTGATTTGTCACCCCGACTATGGTTCCTTTTAGGTGTTCCCACTGCTCCTCAACTGCCCCTCCTGCCTCCTTTCTTGCTAGGGCTTCTTTACTCCCCCTTCCCATCCTTGCAAAATCCACCCTCCTGAAATCCAGGACCCTTGCCTTTGTGTGGCTCGCCTGTGTTGCTGTACCTATCTTAAACCACATCATATCGTGGTCACTTGACCCTAGGTGACCATCTACCCGGACTTCCGTAATCCATCCCCACTGGTCAGTAGAAGGTCCAGAATTGCCTTGTCCCCAGTGGGCACCTGCGCCAACTGCCCGAGTCCTGCCCCCTGCAAGGCTTCTATGATGTCCTGGCTCCTGGCAGAGGCTGTCATCGGGATGGCCCTCAGGGTGACAGCAGCAACACTCTAGCCCCTATCCATCAGGGGTGACAGCAGCAGCACTATGGCCCCCATCCCTGAGGGGTGACAGTGACAGCAACAGGAGCAGCACTATAGCTCCCATCCCCCAGGGGTGATGGCAGTAGCAGCAGCACTATGACCCCAATCCCTCAGGGGTGATGGTGGCAGCACTACAGCTGAAAATACCTCTGAGGTGACGGTAGTAGCAGCAGCAACATTATAACCCCATCCCTCAGGTGTGATGGTGGCGGCAGCAGCACTATGGCCCCTATCCCTTTGGTATGACTGCAGCAGCAGCACTATGGCCCCCAACTCTCAGGTGTGATGGCAGCAGGACTGCCTCCTGTCCTTCAGGTGTGCTGGCAACAGCAACAACACTATGGCCGCCAGCTCTCTGGGGTGATGGCAGCAGCAGCACTGTGGCTCCGTCCCTCAGGGGTGATGGCAGCAGTACATCTTCTATTCCTCAGTCATGCTGGCAGCAGCACTATGGACCACATCCCTCAGGTGTGATGGCAGCAGCAACAGCACTATAGACCCCAACCTTCAGGTGTGCTGGCAGCAGCAACAGCACTACAGCCTCCAACCCTCTGGTATGACGGCAGCAGCACTATGGCCCTGTTCCTCAGGAGTGGCTGCAGCAGCAGCACTATGGCCCCCATCCCTCAGGTGTGATGGCAGCAGCTGCACCGCTATGGCCCCTGTCCCTCAGGTGTGATGGCAGCAGCAGCAGCAGCACTATGGACCTCATCCCTCAGGTGTGATGGCAGCAGCAGAACCGCTATGGCCCCTGTCCCTCAGGTGTGATGACAGTGGCAACACTATGGCCCCCAGCTCTCAGGTGTTACAGAAGCAGCACTATGGCCCCAATCCTTCAGGGGTGACAGCAGCAGCACTGCAGCCCCCATCCCTCAGGTGTGATGGCAGAAGCACCATGGCCCCGTCCCTCAGGTGTAGCAACAGTGCAGCCCCTATCCCTCAGGGGTCATGGCAGTAGTGACAGCACTACAGACCCCTTCCTTCAACACCCACACCCCACATGCCCAAGTTACAAATTTCTGTGTCTCTTAGCTTGTCAGAACTCAGACGTGAATTAAGCTGAACCGCCAGATGCCATGGTGGACTCCCTCATTCGGTCTTATCTAACATTTAACTGCCTGAATTGACTTCTTTGAAAGAAAGTACCTCCACCTAAAAAATCCACACGTGATTAGTGGAGGATCTCCTAATGGAAAATCATGTAATCTCCCAGAGATGTGGATATTTTTATACTTGGTCTCCATGAAAAGGGGGTCTCTCCGTTTTCATGTGTGAGCTCAGATGCGAACTGAGCACCACTCTACCCAATGGCATTGTACAGTACCTGTGGTCTTATGTGTGTTGCTGAGCATGCTTTCTGACTTGGGTGTGTCTGCAGCATCCCACTCAACCCTGTTAGCATCATACAGTGGAAGGTAAAGAGACAACAACAACTGGGCCATGTACCAAACCCATGGGCATACAGATGCTAAGGCTCACCGACTCGATTAGGGGAACACAACAAGCAACATCAGAAGCCCCACCCTGCCCACTGGCATCGTACAATATCTGGCACCATACCTGCTGTGAGCCTCTAGTGTGGAGTCTGGCTTGGGGGCAGGGGTGTAGCCAGGGATTTCAGACCTGCACACCAAACGCACTGACTGCTACCCCCCCCCCCGGGTGTAGCCAGACAATATACAAATGTACACCAGGACTGTGTTTGTTGCCTCATTTGGCACAATAAATACAACTTTTGTATCTCATGACAATGGTTGTTGCCATGCATGGGTAAATACAAGTGCCATGCATTGTTTCCTAAGACACCCACATAGCAGCCCAGAGCCTGTAAAGTTGTATTGTCCTTGGGATTCAAAGACAGTATCAGTGACCAGTCCTTCTAGTTTCAACTTCTATGAATAAAATTACAGAAAGGATCAGTATTTTCTTTTTTAGTTTTCATGGAAAAAGGAAGCAGTTCAGAGCCTGTTTGCTACCCCCCCTTAAATAAAATTGCACACCATGGAGTGCTTGGAGTATGCCTGCCTACACCCATGTTTGGGGGCTGTTGCAGCACCTGCCCACCCACGCTGGCATCATTCAGTGGCAGGTAGGGCAACAACAGCATCCAGGTCATACAGCAAATTCAGGGGCATTCAGAAATTAAGCCCCCACTCACTCAGGGGCACACAACTAACAACAACATGGGGGGGTGCTGCTGAGCAGCTGATAAGGAGCAGCAAAGAACTCAAGCTCCTAGGAGAAATTGTAATAAAATACTTTTAAATTTGGAATTTTGACTACTAAATTGAGAAAGACACTACAGTTGGGACTAGTGAAGAAAGGGGCAACAAGATGGGTAAATCTCGTGGAGCAACTGCACCTCAAGCCAACTTTTTTGCTCCTAAAAAACAGCAGCGTGAGGAGCAGCCTGCACAATGTGGCACAACCATGGACCCTTGTGAACCCTTGCCTGGGGAGGCATCCCTGAACACGATCCAAACTACATTCCGCCAGCTGGTAAAAACTACAGGATTTGGACAAGAAGTTTGATACCTTAACCCCACGAGTCACAGCCCTGGAAACAAGATTAGACCAGTGTGAACAGACTATCCAGTGATCTGAAACCTCAGTGATTAAATCCGCCAATGTGGTGGCCAAACTTGTCAAAGAGAATTTGCTTCTTCGACGATGCCTTGAGACTGTTGAGAACCAGGCGAGAGAAAGAAACCTAAGAGTGCTGGGTCTGACTGAAGCAGTGGAAGGAGAAGATTGTCTCATCTTTGTAAAAACTCTTACCTATTATTCTGGGACTTTCAGAGGATGATCCTCCTCTATCGCTGCAGAGAGCCTATTGTATTAATCCCCGGGGGGCACCTGCAGATTCTACTACCCCAAGAACCCTAATGATCATTTGTACAGGGATCGGAGACAGAGACTGCGCTCTTGCTCTTGCCAGAAGATGCAAATCCTTGGAGTATGGAGACAATACCCTTATTCTGTTCCCAGACCTTTCATTCAGTACTCAACAATGGCATAAGTCATTTGACAGTCTCCAGAGTCGCCTACGACAGCTCAAAGTGCAGCACCAATTAATGCTACCAGCTAAACTTTGGCTAACTTGGAATGGACATCAATACCTGTTCAGTGATCCAAAAGAAGGGCAAAAATGGTCCATCAGATAGAACTTGAAATGGCAGAGGGTATAGAGGACACAAACTCATTAGAAGAGGACTGTGACTTCCTAATGTTGGTTGAATTGTAAGTTCGTGAATTGGGACTGGGGCTGATGATTCGGATTCAGTTTTATTTTTTGTGACTTCTGTGTGTGCGTTTAATTTTAGCTACTTCCTCCTAAATGTTTCCCTGTTTGGGATTGGGGTTTCAAAAGTCGAATATCAGCAGAAGCAATATGATGGGAGTTAGTCCTTCTTTACCAGGCCAATTCAAAATGGTGCACCGACCTTCATCTTCATCTATTTCCTCATTTTGGATGGTTGCACCATCGCATGGTTGTGTTGCTGGACTTTTGCAACACCAGGAGTCTGACTGCTGTTCTGAGGAAGCACATGTGTTTTTCAGCTTTCAGCCTTAAGTCCTGGACTGTTTTGGGTAATGCTAGCCAATTTATTTAGTGGGTTTCATGTATTACTATTTTTGGGAGAGACTCGTTGTTTTGTGCAGGCAGGTTTGATGTGCATTCTATTTACAGTTTAAAACAGCGTTCGTGGACTGCGGTTAAATATTGTTTTCCCCCACATATTCTATAATTCCAAAGTTAAACAAGTGTAATGCTAGTCTATTATTGTATCTTAAATGTTTACTGATCGTCTGTTTATGATACTCAGAGACAATCAGATTAGTGCATTTTACTTCCTGGGAGTTGGGGGAATATGTCTGATACCTATATACTACTGATGCTCTGGGGGAATCTATTGGACCACAGACATATAATGGTCACAAGGTTATACTATGCATTTAATTGTTTTATTGATTCCCCCTTTGTCCTTCCCTGGCTATATGCATTAGGAATTTTAAATATTGATTAAATTTAATATAGGTGTGCCCCCCATGTCGTAACTGTAGAGGAGGTGTCATGCATAATTTCTTTTAAAAGGAAAGCTGTCCAAATACTGAGCGCTCCCCCCAAAGGCTTAACCCCTGATTAAGCTTTTCACCGCTGGAAGTTACTTTATTTTATTTTTCTAAACTCCGGGAGTGGGGAATATGGCGGATGCTGCGCGACTCCATTTAGTGTGAAAGTGTGGCACTGCACCGCTCGCTTCAGTACATTTATTTTTGTCATTGTCAGAAATTTTCCTTGTAATTAACTCCAGGTTGCCCCTGAAAAAGGGACTCTCAATGGTCTCAGTGGGCCTACTCGGTTAACAAAATAAATAAACATTACATGTTCTACCACCACTTTGGGGGTCTCCCTTCTTGATATCAGCAAAAGTAGCAGGTAGGGCAAGGAGGAGGCAGAAATGGGGAGAGGGATGGAGAAACGTATGGCAGAAATGATTTTGTAGACTGGAAAAAGAGCTGTTTCTAGCACATCATCGAGTAGCAGCAGTAGCGGGACTTCCTCCCCTGCTGTCCAAACAAAAGGCAAGAAGTACTTTAAAACAAAAGGGGTAGTCGGCATCACAAGGAGTGGCAAGCAGATATATGCCACCTTTGTATACCGAGCAAACTTGCACGAAACCGAATCTAACGATGAGGACAATTCTGGAGAAGGGGGTGATGGTGGAATAGAGGATGAAGGCAAGGAGGGAGAGACTACTACAAAATGAGGTGGAAAGCCTGAAGAAGAAAGAGTTTTCAGCTGAACATGTGCAGAAGGATGAATGTGATGATTTTGCAGTGATGGGCTTGGACGAGGAAGCAAACAAGAGCGGAGCAAGAGGAACAAGATTCCAAAGGCTTGAGCATATTTCACCTCAGTGCTCAGAGCCTTCTTCCAAAACTTGACTTCCTGTCTGTATGGATTCACAATGCTCTCCAGATTTTATGTTATTTACTTATTTGTTAACTGGGTGGGTACGCTGCTCACAGGGACCGTTTTCAAGTACGACCCCGGCCATAAGGATGCCACATACACAGTATAAAGAAACCAGGTACAGTACAAAAGTTACAAACTGCAGTAAGTAGTTACAGTACAAGTTAACCAATACAAAAGGTACAGTACTGGGCAAATTGGGTATAAAGTGACTTCAGTGCGAGCAATTATAATGCATAGAGTCTATGAGGCAGGACAGTGCCTAACATCCTTTGTATCTCAGAATCCTGGCTGTCCTCCAGGATTCTAGCAAAACCATGCAGCTGTGTTACAGTGGTGGTCCCAGGGAGGTGCTACTGAAAGGGGTGGCTAACCCTTCAAACAACACAGACCAGAAAGCACCTTGGCTGCACTCTAGAGGACGGAAGAAAAGGCCATGCACAGAATGCAGTTGCTGAACTCCATTTATTTGCCAAGACTTTGGCACGATACAAACAGACAGTATTTTAACTCACACAGTGGAGATAACCCCAGCACTTCGCCATGATGGGCTTCCTTGGGGGGGGTGGAGACTAAGGTGAAGTACAGCATTTAAATAGTGGCATTCTGGTGACATCATCATTAGAAAAACAAACCCATTGCTTCATTTAAAAGCATCATGTTGATACAAAAAAAAACACAAAATACTGACCCAAACCAGTAGAAAATTTATAAATACATACAAACATTCCACAAAATTGATACAGTACATTGAGAAATTGCTGTTGACCAGCTAAGCCAAGACAATTAATTCACATTATGGACCCTAGTTAAATTAAGGCTCTTGGTCACGTGCCAAGTGTACAGACAGAAAATTACTGTATCTCTACCCATATAAACTGTCCTGTGATCACCCTTCAAAATGAATTTCAGGATAACCTGAGGATCCACAAGGTCAGTCCATTTCAGGGAAGACCTGGTAAATTGAAAGAGAGTATGAGGTAGAATCCGAAGGTGATGAGATCTAGAAAAAGACAGAAACAAGAAGAACAAAAGATAACATCTATTTTAAGGCAAAATCGACCAACCACATGTCATTCTTAACAGCTCATGGACAGAGCAAAATAGACTACAAAAGCAAAATAATGGAAGGTTTTTTTTTTGTTCACGGTCCCATTCACGAAATACTATACACTCTATTTCAAGGAGGCAGTTTCACAGATCCTCCCAAGCAACTATTGAAAATTGGGGATTGTGGGGGGCCTTTTATATGTATGTGTGTGAGGAGGATTTTTTTTTTTGTGTTATATATTTTCTCCTCCTACCTGCTACCGCCTTAGCCACTCCTTCAGGCTGTGCCAAGGCTGCATCTGATCTGTCTTGTCCCGAGCCCTGACCATCATATTGCAGTCATTTCCCAAGGAAACCCAGATGTAACCCTTCGCCAGGTGCGTCCCCTTCCTCTGAGGGGGAAGGCACCAGAGGGGCAGGCTAGCACAATACTTGGCCCTCGGAGAATGCTGAGGGATTGGGAGCTTCAGGACATCAATGGCCTCAGATTGCCAGGGGGCCATCATCCAGCTGAACGCGGAGCCATTTTCCGCTTTTCTGGTGACGTTCCCTTGAGTTGCGTCTGCACTTCCCCCGGTCTCCACCGGAGGTCACTGCAGAGCAACGCATCCCCACTACCCACCCCAGAAGAGGAGAGCAGACTTGACAGATGCTCAATCCTCTCCTTCCCCTGCCAGCCCCTGGCGTCCCGAGTCCATTCCCGAATGTGGATCGTCGAAGTGGCTCGAGGAGGATATTTCTGATGTAAGATTACCTATTTATTTCAGAAATGGCTTAAGATACAAGCTCTCATTAGGGCCATTAGGATTTACAGTTTTCAACTTAAAAATCCAGAAACTATTTCTTTTTAAAAGGAGACTGGTATGGTCACCCCCATGCCTAGGTGGTTTGACAACTTCCAAACACATACATCTTAAATATTTTGGATCCGAATTGTGCCTTTCAAAAAAATCCTATGCACCAGAGTACCCAATTCTTTGTCTGTGATGGATCTGACATGCTCCTGTATTCTCTCCATCAGCATGCGAATGGTTCTGCCAGTACAGAACAACTACAAGTACACCACAAAATGTAGATCAAAAAACTGGTAGAGCACGTATGAAACCCCTGATTTCAATTCTCTGGGAAGGGTTTGGGCAGAAAAATTGTTTGGCCTGGTTTGAATATTGACACACATTACACTTATTGCACTTGAAATTACCAAGGGGTTAGTTTGGGTAACCAATTAGGTCTGGAAGTTTGTGAGGCTGCAAACTGACTGAGCAAGAATCATGTTCAGAAAGTCCCAGTATTAGGGACAAGCTTATTCACAGTCAGTTTGCAACCCTACATTTTGCGGTGTACTTGTAATTTCTGCTATATTGGCAGAACTATTTGCATGCTGAAAGAGAGAATACAGGAGCGCATCAGGTCCATCATAAACAAAAAACTGGATACTCTGGTGGGCAGGCATTTTTTTGAAAGATACTATTCATACCCCAAATACCTAAGATTTCTGGATCTGGAAGTTGTCAAACCACCTAGGCATGGGGGTGACCATACCAGTCTCCTCTAGAAGTTGTTCCTTCCTTCAAGTACCTCGGTGTGCGACTTGACAGTAAGCTTTACTCCACTGCCCAGATCCGTGCTATCCCTGCCAAGCTCTGACATAGACTTGGTGCCTGTACCGCAATAAAGATTGTCTGTCTCCACAGGTCTGCTGAGAGCTTGTCAGCAAAATGTTGCTTCTGGTCTTTATGCAGATGTGGTCCATGGCTCCGCCCCTTACCTCCCTGGACAGACTGGATACCTTCAACAGCTCCTTTTGTCGCTTTGCTACCAACTTCCCCTCTCAAACTCATCATTGCTCACGTTAGCCATCCTTATTCATTCTCCTGCTACCTCCATGTCACCAGATGTACTGTGCCTCCTTCGTATCTAAATACTGGTTTGGATCCCTTCTCTCCTATCTCTCATTACTCCTCTCCCTCATTTCTCTGCCTCCTACTCCCTCCACTCCAGCAATCCTTACAGCTTTGCTATACTATCCCCACATCGCTGCTGGCCAGTCAGCCTTCTCATATCACATTCCCACATTTTGGAACCAGCTTCCCACTTCACTACATCTCCTGGCTCCCTTAGGTATCACCTGAGGCTCCTGCCCTCCCCCCCTTGCTCTTGTTTTCCCTCCCCCTAACAGTTCCCCATACATTTGCCTGTTATGGTCAACTTGCCGCCAGTTGCCTTGTTTACTTACTGTGCACGTTTTCTGGTATCATCGTGTTTTCTGATTTGCACACTATTGTTACTGTGAATTGTGTCTGTGCTATTTTATACTCTTTGCTCTCCTCCCCTGTGTTGCACCTCAAAACGAGCCTTGACTCAGTTTGCCTTTCCTGGTCACCAGTTTTCAAATAAGTGGAAGCAGTGCAATCTGAATTGAGTTCAGTGATTGGCTTGGAAGAGCTGGATGAGGTGATAAACAGCAGCATAATATGCCTGGTAATAAAACAAAAAGGTGGTCTTTTACATGTGGTCTTACATTTCTCTGGCTGCAAATAACGAGTTGTGAGCAGTATGCTCTATATGCAAAACAACACCCAGCACAAGGAACAAAAGTGGTGCTTTGGGTACCTCAGCACTAAAAAGACATTTAGAGGGGTATCACCCATTACAACTGAGGCGTGATTATTTGGAAAGAGAAAAAGATGAAAACACCATGCAAAAAGAGACAGGTCAGACTCCACCTCTACCTGCTGTAGCAAGTGGTAGTAGCAGTAGCCCTGCTGATACAGTTCTGATATCCCCTCTTTCTCAATCTTCAAGAGAAAGTACTACAAACAGTCCCCTTTTGCCTTTATTGTCATCCAGTACTCCTAATTCGTACTGGGTATTCATACTGGGTGATAGAAGGAGGCTAAGTGCCCGTTGTGTCTGTCTACCTGCATTAGCGGGTCTAGACTTGCCCTCCTTTCAATAGGTAGTCATCTAATCTACTTTAAAGATATCAATAATCTAGCTAGTCTGAGGAAGATTACTTCTTCTGCAAGAAGGCAGCTCGCAATTTTTCAAATGCTTGAACATAAAGATAAATACCAACGTAGTCATCCTGAAGCAATTGTTATAACAAAACTAATTTCCGAGATGATAGCATTGTACTTACAGCCTTTCAGAGTCATGGCCATTCATTCCACTCCCACTAACCTTCCCTTATAAAGGTGAGCTGTTTACTGACTGTAGCTTGCAGACTTGATCACAGTGCTGCTGTTAACATGCCTGGTGTTGTCCTTCCTCTGTCCACTTAAACCAAAGTCTCTCTCCAGGCTAAGACGTACTGCTGCTTCGACCTGTTACAGATGTGTCCTTTTTCAAAACCAGCTTATAATCATGTATGATGCTGACATTGCTAAATGATTTGTCACATCACTGAGATTCTTCAATCCTGAATTGAACAGTCGTATTCACGTTGCTCCTGGCTGTGCTGTTTCCTCATCTCTCGCCTCATTAGCGGAAGCATCTCCCTTAATTCGTTGTTCATTTATGTGCTCAAAAACAAAGGACAGGCCATTAATTTCTGCAGGGGTCCCCTAAATGTGTCATTAATTTGTGTAGGTGGGTGGAGGGGACGTCATGCCATAAAAAATAACTGCATTAGTCTCAGTGGAGCAGAGAAGCAGCTAGTGTAATAACAAACTGATGTGTCCATTGTATACTAAAGGGAATTCCCCCTCTCGATCAGACAGGTCAGTTTACACTGATACATCCAGGCAGGATACAAGAAACCAGGGCACCTACATGCTGCCTTGTATTCGACTGACCAGTGGCAATAAGTTCTCCATTTTCATTTCCTGAAATGCTGTTTATAATTCTATGTGTGTGCTGTAGATCTTAGTATCATTTTATATAGTTGTATGGCAGGTTTTCAGTTTTCCTCACATTCTACAAAAGGTTCTGATTAGAATCAGAACTTGTCAGGACTTTGGCCTGGATACTGATCCTGACAATAAGGATCAGGACCTTTTCAGGTCCGTCCAACCTAATCTGAGAGCAAGGCATCATGGGTATGCAAATCCTCATGCAAGAATGGCTGACATGGCTTCTCTATGGTAAACATTGCCGTTTAAACTGTTTTTTGCATCTGATGCAGAATAGGTTAACAATGACAAACTACAGACACGTGTTTCATCCTGTTGGGACTCCTCGGTGTACCGCAGTCATTATCTGAGCCACATAGCAAGTCAAAGACTCAAGGCAAGGAACATTTAGAATACCTGGAGTGAGCACAGCTATGAAGCAGTTTGCTGGAAGAGTAGTACGTGGAATCAGTAAAAGGATGCTAAGAGTGAAAAAATATCCAAATGCTACAGGAGGAACTTGTACTTTGTCATTTTCAGTCTATACTGGGTCACTTGCTGTAAAGTGACAACTCCATTCAAGTCAGTTCCTCTGGGGGTTCTTGAAGCAAGAACTACAGTTTCAGCTGATGCAGCTGATTGCTAGAGCACTGGTTCTAATCTCGACATCCCACTAGAACTTGCTGGTGGTCTGTTTTTTTTGTTTTGTTTTTTTTCACCTGTACACCCCAACTCCGTTATACAAGAAATCTCTTTTTACACAGTATATAGTACAGGTTTTACCATTTGGTGCTTTCACAGGTGAAGGAAGAGAAGGGTTAGTTAGAGGGGAGAGTGATAGGTTTGTGACACCATAAAGGGTTTAAGATTAATGGTTAGAAGGCTAAAACCAACACACTTCCTCATAAAATTGGCTGAAGGAGAACCAAACTCAGTATAATTTTAAAACAATGATTTAAAAAAAAATAGTTGTTTTTGAGCCAACCTGTCGGCACAACAGTAGCGCTACCGCTCGTGATACCAGCGACCTGTGTTTGATAGTGAGCTCAGGCCATTGGGGGCTGGCTGGGGGGAGGAGGACTGAGCGAGGAAGATTGAGCATCCCAAAGGATGCTTTCCTCCTCCTCTCCCTCCAGGGAGGGAGGGTTCTGTCCTCCACCGTGTTACTGCCACCTGGGTGATCACAGGTGGTAGTGCGGCTGGAGGACCAAGGGGAGGGGTGGGGTGGACACATGCACAACATATGCAGGCATGCCTTGACATCCAAGCATGCAGTGTCCTAAGGGATGGGAGGAAAACAGAAGGAGAAAGCAGCGCCAGAACCTCTTCAATGACAGACCCTGGTATATCTGGGTCCTGGCCTCCCCAGCATGGCACCGCCTGACACAACAAGATGTTTGGGGGTACATCCCCCACCCAACCCTACATGGGTGTCCAACCAAGGCTCCATGGAGGTAGGCGGCCGTGGATGGGTGAGGCAGGGGGATCAGGGGGTGCCTGGAGGTTCTGAGGGGAAGGAGAGTTGCTGGTGAGACAGGAGCATAAATAGAAAGTAAAAAAAAAAAGTTTAAAAACGATAACACGTTTTTGGGTGTGATGCTGCAGTAGTAGTGCTACTGTTGGAAATGCCAGTGACCCAGGTTCTGGAACAAGCCCGGGTTGTTGGGGGGGGCAGCAAGGAGAGGAGGGCTGAGCATTGTCGGGACTGAGGGCGAGAAGTCCCGCTGTCTTACTGTCCGCTGGGTGTCCACATGAGGAGGTGCAGTTAGGACATTGGAAGATAGGAGGATGCCGCCAATATCGAAGTACATGTGTCCACTTCACAGTTTTAAGTGTCATAATGTCATAACATTCAAGAGTGTGGCTTCTTCAAGGGCAGGGAGAAAAACACCAGAGAATAAGCCCCTGCTCAAAGAAGAATTTATTAGAAGAAGAATCAGCATTTATGTAGCACTCTTCATACGCAATGTATCCCAAAACACTTTACAAGCAATGCTAGACTGGTAGTGAAGTGACAATGTGTAGTGGCAGCCATATTGCACATCAACACCCACACACAGCCTGGATTATTGCATGAACTGGTGTTATGGGAAGGGGAATATTGGCCAGGACATGTGGCATGTTTCCTACTCTTTGTGAAGGATGCCTTGGGTTCTTTTACTTCAATCTGGACACCCATCAGGACAGCACCAGGATGGGTAGAAGGGACCTCTGTTTAACGTCTTAATCGAAGGACGGCACACCCCAACAGTACAGCACCCCCCTGTACTGCACTCAGGTGCCCGTGTTTTAGGTACAAGTCCAATCCCAGTGTGGGATGAGAACCCATGACCTTCAGGTCCAAAGGCGGATGTGCTACCAACTGAGCCACGCTGACAAAGCAGCATGGCGGCTTGCTGAACCTCAGGCTCCACACTCACAGACTCAGGCAGCCTCTCTGATGACAGATTGGGAATGCCTGGATGGGACTGGGCTCCCCTGAAAGCTCAACCATGGATGAAAGCCACAGGGGTACTATGGGAGGAGGTAAACCCTGGGAGAAGGTGTGGTGATGGAGTCGAGGTATAATTAGAAAGAACTGACTGCAGGTTCATGAGCCTAGCAGATGTAGGGGCATAAACAGTTAAAAAAGTCACAGTTTAATTTATTGATATATGGAAACTGTAAGAATATTATGTATCAATATATCAAAAGTATATTGATATCTGCTGGCCCACTGGTGCAGTGGCAAAGCATCTACTTGCAACACCGACACCCTGGATTCGAGAACTGACTCGTGGAGTCGGAGGGCTGGTCAGGGGAGGAGAAGGATTGAGCATCCAAGGGACTGCTGTCCTCCTCCTCCTCCTCCTCCTCTGGGAGGGGGAAGGGTACATGTCCAGCACACAAATTACCCCTGGCAGAGGCCAGAGGGCTGCAGCAAGCAGGCACCAAACTCAGGAGGCATACTGCAGGCTGACACTTCAGCGTCCCTGCATCACTGAATGCCACGCCTCCCATTGGGGTTACAGTTAAAATGGCAGCCACCTCTATGATGCTTTACTCCTCCGGCTCTGTTCGCCCGCCGTGGCACTCTACCGATGACCTAATCCCGTCATACTCCATGTCCATCCTGACCCCATATCCCATCCTGGGGGGGGAGGGGCAAGCCAGGGAGGCAGTGCCAGTGGGCAGTCCCTACAGGTGACCTTGTACCGCTGTCATGCGGGTTGGTGTCAGAGCAGTAGGCCCCACCCCGGGGGGCAAGCCATGGGGACTGTACGGATGAGGTAAGTACTTGGGCAAGGAGGGGGGACCAGAGAGAAAGCGTTGCTGAGCCTTCGGTGGTACATCCCTCAAAAAGCATACTAAATAAGAAAAAAAGTATATCAATATATGATGATAGAATATAAGATGATATAGCCACATGGTAATAGAATAAAATTACATATCGATATTACTTCAGATGCTGAAAACTTTATCAGCATGTATGGCATGTATCAACTGCATCATGATTTATTCATGCTGCTCTAATGCAGTCCCTCCCTTATTTATTTTTTGTTTATTCATTTAAGTATATTTTTCTAGTGTTAACACTTCTAAAATTATATCTTTCAAAAGGTAATTTCTTTAAAATGGGCTGAGTTCGTAGCCATTAGGGCAAGGAACTTAATTTATTTTTTAAATAAAAACTTGAAGTTAGTTTAGTATATCAAGTCATTATGTTGCTTCAGCTTCCGTATATTGATCTATAAAAATGTAAAATGGTTTAAAATATTTTAAATCCTGCTGATTTTACTTACATATTACAGTGTATTGAAATGTACTGACATGTATCGACATAGAAAAAAACTGTATTGTTATGGTCTTTTATGTTTGACTATAAGCTCTCATTTAAAGAGCCCCTGAATCCATTAGATAAACCTCAAAAATGTAAGATTTAGGCACAGTTCCATTTATATTTCATATATTTTCTTCAAGTTGTTCCCTTTTTTCTTTATTGCCGAGGACAGTTGTGTGAAAGAAGATTACTGTCCCTTAGACTTTATCTGCGCTTTCTGCATGCCTACACCTGACATCATGGTCTCCTGTTTATGACATAATTATCTCCACAGCAACAGACTGTGATGTCATAAACAGAACCGTGATGTCATGTATAGGCAAGCAGCCACAACAAATAGGGTGGGATCCTGTTTATGAGCAAATGCCCTTAGTAATAAAGAAGTTAGAGTAATAATTACAGAAAAAATACTAAATATAAACTGAATTGTGTCTAATAAGTATTACATTTTTTTTTCAGAGTTGTTACAACAGCATCAGGGGCTCTTTAAAGAAAAACATTAAGTTTCTAGTACATGTCAAAAGTTAAACCTTTCAACAGTAATTTCTATAAATGGGTTACTTTGGAACTGATTGGGTTAGGAACTTAATTTTTTTACAAGAAAGGTTGGAGTCAGCTAAGTTGATATATCGATCTATAACATGGGAGTGATTAATAATAGTGTTGAAATAAAATGATTATTCTGCCATGTTATACAGCTGTGGTGGAAATAATATGTTAGCTCCTTCACAGTTCATGTTATTTCCACCACAACCTTGTCACAATGGCAAGACAGAACCCATGGTATAAATAAAACATTCCATGGCGCATCCAGAAGTACACTTTTTATTTAGTCTGGAATGTTGCCAGCAATCCAGCCTGGCACCTGTTTCCATGTTGCTCTGCCACTCGTTGCAAGGCAGCATTGTTGGCAACATTCCAGAGTGAATAAAAAGCTAATTTCTGTACACCCTATCCCCTACTTATACAACAGGTGTGAAAATACGTTTTCCAGGTTCCATGTTATTTGGGCAAATAAAAAATGGCGATGGTCATTTGGACGACGAAACAATGGTGAGAAAAAGAACAGTGACTGGCAATATAGGACGATGGCAAAAATGGCGAGAACACTAGTATGTATTATCGAGGGCTTCGACCCCCACACACCCCCCACCCTGATATGGGGGGCTTCACATACATTTTTTTCTTTACTAGCAGACACAACTGAAAGCAGTTTAGAAGCCTGCCATTAGCCCCGTTCTGTTGCACCAGTTGGCCCTAAGTTACAGGGTAGAACAAAAACAAACGGACGTGATAAAACAAGAAAAAGGTAAATTAGAATTCAAAGTTGCACATACGAAGGGCAACAATAAATGATTCTACTCATATGTTAACAACTATAAAAAAGGGCCTAATTTAATAGGCCTAATTACAAACAATGGTCTTGTAATTACGGATGATTTAACCATGGCAAACATTTTCAATAACTTCTGTTGTTCTGTGTTTAATTATAAAATACCATTATCAAACCAAATAACTAGTCAAAGCAGCACCAGTATCCATTTCTCAAGGGAGGAAATAGAAGTATCCATTAAGAATTTGAAGCCTAATATATCTCTGGGCCCAGATAACATTACTGCTAGAATTTTGAAAGAAATGTCCACTGTCCTGTCACTACTGTTAGCAATCCTCTTTGATAAATCGATGGAAAATGGGGGAGTTGCCCAGTGACTGGAAAACAGTCAGTCATTCCCATTTACAAGAAAGGAAATAAGGGGCAGTGAATAATGTGTAGACCAGTCAGGCTTACTTCACTGTGTGGCAAAATCCAGGATAGACTAGCGTCTGAGATCATCAAGTAGTTAGACTGTAACCAACATGGGTTCACGGCTGGCTACTCATGTACGATAAATCTTGTCTCTTTTTATAATAAAATAAGCGCAAGTCTGGATAACAACCTAACGTGTTGATCTCATCCTTCTAGATATAGCTAAAGCCATTGACAAGGTTACATAGACAGTGTCGGCAGATAAGGGCCTATGGCCCACCCAGTCTGCCCATTTGAGCTTGTAAGTTCAGTTTGTTTTCCTAGAAGTCTGTTGCCCCTTACCTCTGACCTCCAGAATTCCTTTATGTCTATCCCATGCATTCTTAAATCCCGTGATTGTTTCAGCCCCCACCACTTCCTCTGGCAGGGTGTTCCACTTGTCCACCACCCGTTCTGTGAAGAAATTCTTTCTCAGGTTTCCTCTGAATCGTCCTCCCTCCAACTTCATCCCATGCCCTCTAGTCCTGGAACATCTTTTTCGCTTAAAAATAGTGTTTTCCTGCACCCTGTTCCTCCCTGTAAGACACTTATATGTCTATATCATATCCCCTCTCTCCCTCCTCTCCTCCAGGGAGTACATGTTCAGTTCCTTCAACCTGTCTTCATAGGACTTGTGATGCAATCCATGCACCATCTTTGTTGCCCTCCTCTGAACCTTCTCTACCCTGTCTATGTCCTTACGTAGGTATGGTCTCCAGAACTGTACACTGTACTCCAGGTGGGGCCTCACTAGTGTCTTGTATAGTGGAATTATGACCTCCCTTTTCCTGCTGGTGATGCCCTGCCTATACATCCCAGCATCTATTTGCTTTACCTGCTGCCTTGTCACACTGTTTCCCTACCTTAAGGTCATCAGAGATGATAACCCAAGATCCCTTTCCTGCTTGGTGCATGCTATATCCTCACCCCCCAACTGATATATTGTGCCAGGGTTTTTGTGCCCCATATGCATTATCTTGCACTTCTTTGCATTGAATTTCAACTGCCAAACCCCTGACCATTCTTCAAGTTTCTGCAGGTCGCTTCTCATTCTGTCTACACCCTCTGGTGTGTCTACTCTGTTACAGAGCTTTGTGTCATCAGCGAACAGTGAAATTCTGCCTTCTAGGCCCTGTGCAATGTCACTGATGAAGATGTTGAATAGGACAGGTCCCAGCACTGATCCCTGTGGTACCCCACTGGTCACTCTTCCCTCTGTGGAGTGACAGCCATTTACCACCACCCTCTGTGTCCTGCCACCCAGCCAGTTACCTACCCACCACACTACTGTCTTCCCCACTATGAGTTATTATCCAAACTATTAAATATGGGGATTAATAATAATAATATAATTAAACGGATCAATACCTGGTTGCTAGGCCGTACCCAGTCAGTACGTATAAATGGGACGCTATCCATACCCAGTGCAGTTACCAGTGGTGTCCCCCAGGGATCGGTCCTTGGACCAATGCTGTTTAATTTATTCATATTTGATATAAACTTGAACATTACCAACACCCTCACCAAATTCGCAGATGACACCGAATTTGGGGGGAGGGGAGTAAGGACTTACCAAAAACACATCACTATGATTGAGGACCTGAAGAAAATAGAAACATGGGCTAAGAATAACAAAATTATATAAATTTCTTTTGTGTTATGCTTTTTTGACCTCCTCCCACTCCATCCTGGTCGCCCTCTCCTTCAGGCAGTCAATCCATCTTGCCACAGCTCTAATGCTCCCTACAAATGCCGTCCACAGTCCCTCATCATGCCTACTCCCCCGATGTATCCCTTCCCATGGTCACGACTGGAAGGGGAGACTAGTACACCCGAAGGCACACTCTGACATCCTCACTGGGGAGAGGCGAGGGCACAGCTCGGGGCTGTCCCGAGCTTCGCAGTGGTAGAGAGGCAAGCCACCATCATCCGGGTGACCAGGCGGCCCTATTCAAATTTTCAACCCTCCCACCTCCCAATTTGACCTACCAGGGATGTCCTGGGGTGCAGATGTATGGCGGTGCATTGAGGCCACACACCATCAAGCACATCTCCAATCCACCACCAAGAGTCACAGATCTGCCCACTTCCCCCAGGAGGGAAGTGTCCAATGGGCGCTCTTTGCTCCCTCCCTGCCATTCTCCACTCCTGGTACCCGAGCTTGAGTGCGAACCCGGGTCGCCAGCGTGCCGAGCAAACCCCTTTCACTCGGTGCCACAGAGTCGGCTAACAAAATGATATTTAATGTAAATAAATGTGCGATACTTCATTGTGGGAAGAATAACCCCAAATACCCATATACATTGAACAACACTCCCCTGACCATCGTAGAAAAAGAATGAGACTTTGGTATATTAGTAAATAACAAACTGTCAGCTAAAGATCATTGTAAAAAAATCACCGTATCTGCAAATAGACTGCTTAACTGTGTAAAACGTTCATTCACCACTAGGAATAAACATTGTTTGCTACCATAATACAGATCAAACATACGATCACACCTTGAAATGGGTTCAGCTGTTTGGAGTCCTTACCTGAGACAGAACACTGAATTATTGGAAAAAGTGCAGCAAAGGACCACAAAATTAATTCCAAGGTTGAAAAATGTAAGTTATAAAGAAAGATTAACACAAACGGGATTAGTCCATTTAGAAGGAAGAAGAAAAGGAGGTGACGTACTAGAACTATACAAGTATCTAAGTAATTGCAAACTAAAATTAGAATGTGGATTTAACTTCAGTAATCGCTCACCTAATTTGAGATGCCTTAATAAATAGCTCTTGATTCCCAAGGCCAATACCGCCAAACGCAACAAGATGCACGATGCAAGACGCAAGAATGTATTAGTGCTTTTAACAGCAACTAGCACTGGCGGTAAATGTGAGGTTTTACGCGTCCCTGCCAACTTACACAGATCTACAAACACTAGCAGCTTATTAATTTAATTTATTATTTATGTGAAAATTGGTAACCAGGATCCGTGGTGAGGATCACTTCGTGGTGTGACACGGGGGGTAGAGGGGGAAAGGAAGTACAATATTACAAAATTACAGTAAGTCATCAGTTAAATTCTGCAGGTAAAGGCAGCAGGGGGTGGATGCTGGGGAGGGCAGTGCACTTCAAACCAGTGTTTGTTGTTTTGGTAAAACCACTAAAATGCTGCTGGATTTCTAATACATGCAGGGCTGACATCTGGGAAGCATGTGCCCCCAAAAAATTCTCAACAAAGTAGTGCTTGTGGCTGAAGAAGCCTGGGAAAGTGTAATTTACTGTTCCCCTTAGATTCATTAGGTAAAAGGGCCAACTGGTACCGCACAGCAGGACAACTGGCAGGCTTCTACACTGCTTCACATGGTTTTATTTATTTTTTAATTTATATTTATGCTCCCCCCGCTCCCTGTGTGCCACACCATTGGGAGTCACCTTTGGCATCTGTTCCCTTCTCCCTTACCTGGAGCCCATGAATGATCCCACAAGTAGCCTTTGCTATTCGTCTCGAGCTGGGCGAGGTGGGGCCTGTACGCCAAGAACTTACAGTTTTGTCGGGACATGCCAATGGGACAGGCAGGGAGAGTTGGGAGAGTTGGTGCCAGGTGCTCCATCTTCCCGGCATGCAGGAAGCCAATTTTCCTGTGTTCTTGTGGTGGGGTGTGACATGCGCCCAGACGTCAAGGCACAATTGCCAACGTCCGTCATGTCCCTTCTCCTTGGTATGGCTTGGTGCTTGCTGTGCCTCCAGCTTCCACCAGAGGCCAGTTAAGCACCAAGCCTCGTTCCCCCCCCAACCCGGAGAAGGCCAAGTGGTCCTCGGATGCTCAAGCCTCCTCCCCGGCCGGCCCTCCATCTCCCTGGGCACGTTTCTAAACCCAGGTCAGCAGCATTGCAAGCGGTAATGCCACCACTGCACTGGTGGGCCAGCTTTGCTTTACATTGTGTTTGATAGTAAAGAAAAAAGGTATTAGTGCTTTTAACAGCAACTAGCCTTGGGGACAACGGTGAAGCTTTATGTGCTGTCTTGCCCAGGTCTACAAACATTGGAAACTTGTAAATTTAATTTATATATTATTTATTTGAAAATTGGCAACCAGGAAAGACACACTGAGCCGAGACTTGTTTCCAGGTGTGACCTGGAGGAGAGTGGGAAGGGAGTACAATATTACAAAATCACAAGTCATCTGATATATTCTGCAGGTAAAGGCAGCAAGGGGTGGATGCTGGGGGAAGGTAGTGCACCTCAAACAGGTCTTTGTTGTTTTGGTGAAACCACTGTGACTCTGCTCGATTTCTGATACTTTCAGGGCTGTCTGGGGAGATCGTGCCCCTCCCCCCCCCCAAAAAAAATAAATTCCTAACCAAGTAGTGCTTTATCAAATCAATCAATCAATCAAAAATCTTTATTTATTCAGGCGGACATCATTGAGCGAAGCTCATTTACAAGATGGACCTGATAGGTCAAGATCAAAATAAGGTACTGTAGCATACATAAACAAATACAGAGAAAGAGACAAAGACTTAAATATAAATAAACAGCTACAATAATAAAAAAACGTATATACAAGCAAGGTAGCTAATGATTTTGGACCACAAAACAAAATAATTCAGACAGGTTTGACCCAGATGACTGTAAGGTATTGGGATTGTGGAATTGGTCAGGTTGTGTTGTAATTGGGTAGATACTTAAGCAAGTAGAAATGGGGGGATAAAAAAGAAAGGGAATGGCAATGGATTTTAGGGTATATTGTAGCTAAGTTTAGAAAAAGTATATAAACTGTGATAGAAAGAAAAAAAAGGGGGTAAAGGGTAAGAGGGGATTAGGCTTAGTGAAAGCAGTTGCATCTCTCAGGAAAGAGACTTATAAAGAGCTTTTTAAAGGATGCTATAGGGATGAAGGTGTTCAACTTTAGGGTCTTCTGCAGAGAATTCCAGGTAGATGCTAAGTAGCTGATTGCAGATCTCCCATGCGGGTACAGGCTTTAGGTATCTTCAAGGTGATAAGGTTATTGCTTCTTAGGGCATATGATCTAGGTGTAGCCAGGGTAAAGCAATCAGAAATATAAGATGGAAGTTTATTTGACAGAGCTTTGTAAATCCATAGTGCAGCATTTTATTCCTTCTAAGGTGTAAGGATGTCCAACCAACAGCATTATAGAAGAGCAGTGATGAGTGTTGAAGGAAGATCTGTGATGAATCTTAGAGCTCTGTGATACAAGGTATCCAATTTACTTAAATAGGACATAGTACAGTGGCCATAAAGAAATCTGCATAATCGATGAGAGATAGAAATGATGCCTGTATTAGTCTTTGTTTGGACTCTATGGTTAGATAATGTTTGATTCTGAAGAATAGGCGAGCCTCTGTCTGAGTTTTTAAGGAGTTCCTCAACATGTTGAGTGTAATCAAGTCTATTATCAATCCATACCCTAGATATTTGAATTTATCCACATAATCCAGATTTTCTCCAAGGATGGTGGATAGTTGGGAAGAATGTTTGATGAGAGAGTGGTAGAGTATATACTGGTGGAAAAGAACATAGCCTTTGTCTTCTTGGCATTTAATAGTAGTTTCTTTTCAAGTAGTTGATGTTGCAGCAGGAGAATTCTGATTGTAATAACTCACAGGCCTTTGATGGTGAGGGTTACTGACATACAAGACAGTGTCATCAGCAAAAGGTGGACATTGGCAACAGTGAGGTTGGAATCAATGTTATTGATATAGACAGCAAAGAGGATAGGGCCAGGATGGATCCTTGCGGTACTCCCTTAGAAGTGGTTTGAGGAGGATAGGCACCTTCATCTTTCACCTGCTGTATTCTATCAGTGAGGTAACATCTGAACCACCCAAGGGAGGTTGAATCCAGGCCTAAGGAGTGCAGTGAGGAAATTAACAGCTCATGATCCACTGTATCAAAGGCTTTACTTAGGTCTAGAAATACAGCACAGATGCTGTTTTTTTGTCTAACTCAGTTTGCCAATCATTTGTTACTTTTGCTAATGCAGAAATGGTACTGTGTCGGTCCTAAACCCAGATTGAGCAGGGTTAAGTAGGTTATTAGCATCGAGGTAGTCTCTTGTTGGATACTCACCAGCTTTTCTAACATTTTAGACAGCACAGGTAGGATGGATATAGGTCTATAATTGTTGAGATCCATGGGGTCCCCTGATTTGAGGAGGAACACTTGTGCTGTTTTTCACAATGTAGGAACAGAACCAGTGGATAAGGACAGATTAAAAAGATGAGTTAGGGGAACTGCAATGGCATGTAGAGCAATTTTTAAGAAATAGGGTCCAGAGAGTCTGCACCTGCACTTTTCTTGGTGTCTAGATGTAGCAATAGGTCTTCCACTTGTTTTAATAAATGGGCTTGAAGGAGAATGAAGAGGCAGCCTTCTGACCATCAATAGACTGGAATTTAAGTTGTGACCGTAATAGATTTGCTGGGAGGAGTCAAAAGCTAGGCCAGCCGTAGTGAAATGATTATTGAATGCATCTAAGATTTCACGCTTATCAGTGATAACAGCATTGTTAAGGTGTACTTGGGATGGCAAGGAAGTACTGGAGTCCTGCCCTAGGATCCCTTGATGGTGCCCCAGAATCTGGCTGGGTTAAGGTAGGAGGCATCAAGCTCGGCTGTATAGAAGGCAGCTTTGGCTTCTCTTACTATTTTGGTGCAGCTGTTTCTGGCTTTTCTGAACTGAAGCCAGTCAGACGGATCCTTGGTCTTTCTAGCCCTTTCCAGAGTTTATCTCAGCAAGCAGTGCAGATTTAAGATCGGCAGAAAACCAGCGGCAGGATTTGCTTTTTATTCTAACGCTAGTGAAAGGTGCATGAGTATTGAGGCGCCTATGATAATGTCATTTAGCACCTTGAGTGCTGATTCCACAGAGCTGTGTGATAGAATTCTTGCCAGCGTAAGAATGATATAGGTCACGGAGATATCCTTGATGTTAAGGTTTTTAGACCTTCTTATAAGGAATTTCGCAGGAGTTGGATGGCTTGACTGATGATTTTATCCCTGCAATAAGACAGTGGTCGCTATATCACTGAAAAGCACTCCAGCATGGGAAAACAGGTGCGGTTTGTTTACCAACATAATGTCAAGTAGGGTGCTGTTAGTTTTGTTTTTTGAGTTAATTCTTGTCGGTTCATTTATTAATTGAGTGAATCCATATGTGTCACAAAAAGATACTAGAGGTGCAGATGCGTTGGAGAGCCAGTTAAGGTTCAGATCACCTAAAATGATGGTGTCCTCGGGGCCCAGATTCATTATATGGCTTTATGGCTGGGAAAGTATAATTTTGTGTTCCGCTTAGATTCATTTTTAGTTTTTTGCGCCCCAATAAATTCTCTTGGCGTGACATTCCTGGATACTTTCATCGTTTTACTGTATAATTAATCTGCATCTACCTGATCCAGGCACTAATCTCGGAGCACAAAATGCGGTATTAGACTAACGAGGCCACTTGGGCATTAAGCCTGTCTCTAAGTGCTGTCCTTCCCTTGAAGGGCACCGAATATCTGTTGCCCTTCAGTACTTCAGATTTGCTGGTGCTGATGCAACAAAACAACAATCAGCGCTGGAAGTGAATCCTGCATGGGCTGATAGTTGGGTTCAAAAGTCAGGCAGCCACCTCCTTGTGCCAGAGCACTGTCCAAAGATCCCACAGAAATGTTTTACCATATTAACTGCAGTATAAGGAAAGGCAAGAAACTTGCTTAGACAGGCAGATATTGACTTTCATACACACTGCATCTCAAATGACCATTCAAGCCCCCCCCTACTCCCTCACTCGCTCTTACTCCCTAACTTGTAACTTTTACCCTGACCTCCTCTCCAGCTCTCCCCTTCCATGCTTTAAACCTTCCTCCCCCTTTCTCAGCCTGGTATTTTGGATCCCCCTGGCAGGGTTCACAACATCCTGGAAGGTGATTATTATAGTGGTCACCTCTCCCCTCCCTCTACCTTTTTTCACCTATATATTTCCCTCATCTTTATGCACCCTATGCCCCAACTATCAAAAAGACCAGCCCTTGTGTCTTCATTAGCACTTCCGTTCTTATGAAATGCCTACTTCCCTTGCACTTTCACCTGTGTCAAGTCCTTTCCTAAACCTCCTCCTACAGGATCATCTATATTTAGACTATTTAAACGTATGTCTCACAAAACTCCTGTTGCTGACACTAATTTTCACAGGTAACATTGAACTGAATCCTGGCCCCCCCCCCACTTCCTATCCAGGCTCCCTCCGAGCTGCCCGCCCTTAAGGGGCTAAGCCCGATTCACATTAATGCCTGTAGCTTGTTAAAGAAGTTAGACATTATTCAGTCCTGGTTTAGTATTGCCTCCACAGATATTGTTGTGCTAATGGAAACCTGGCTGAGGCCTTCTACCCTGGACCATGAGATAAATATCCCCTCCTATGCTGTCCACAGGATCGACGGGCCATCTAGGGGAGGGGGCGTGGCTATCTATGTCCAGGACAAATTCCCAGCCTCCATCGTTAACGCTACGTCTGTGCCCCTGGAATTTGAATGTACCACGCTAAAAGTACAGCTTCCCTCTTTAGCCCCCATTTCTATACTAGGTTGTTATAGGCCTCCCTCTGCAGGGCAGAAGGTGTTACAGCACCTATCCAGCATACTATCCTCCTTATCCTCCGAAGTGATTATTGCAGGGGACCGTAACCTGGACTGGTTCTCGACCTCCTCACAACCCCTTAAGGAGTTATGCGACAACTTTGGGCTGTCACAGCTCATGATAGAGTCCACCCGTCATAACAAAAACATCCTAAAAACAGTACCTTACTTGCTGTTATTCTAGTTAACAAACCTGATCTATACTCCCACTCTGGCATTTTCTTTAATGACCTCAGTGATCATTGTGTTATAGCCTGCATGAGAACCTACCCTAGGTTTATTTCCTCTAGCTATGCCCTTAAAAGATCAAAATGACATTTTGACCCTAAAGCCTACCTCTTTGACCTGCAATACGCATACTGGCAGGACTTCTACCTGGTCCCTTTGGCTGAAGAAACCTTCGCAGTCTTTCAAAACATTGTTCTCGGTTCCATCAATAAATACTCACCTCTTGTAAAAATCCGAACTAATAAGAAAACTTGCCCTTGGTTCTCATCAAGCTTGAAAGAAGAGCTGCTCCACAGAGACTCACTTTGGAAGCAGGCCAGGAAGACCAAACAGCCTAACAATTGGTCAGCTTGCAGAGCTGTCAGAAACCGCTGCACGAGAATGGTTAGGGATGCAAAATCTGCTGGTCCAAACTTAACTCTTCCTCTAACAGTACAACTAAATTCAGGAAAACCTTAAAGGAAATCCAAGGCCACAGTTCTGCTAGTCCATTCCTGCCAAAAGTCTCTTCAGGCAACTCGGTTGTTACTGACAAGGAAGAAATCCTTGAACTCTTTAATAATCACATTGCCACTGTGGGCCTAGTGTTTGATGACTCCCCCACTTCTAGACTATGTGCATAACTATTTACTTCTAGCTCAACTTGCCCAGGCCCTGCCCCAAACGTGCCCCCTCCTCGTACGACATTCTCCTTCTCCCCTGTCACAGTAAAGGCAGTTGAGGATCTTCTGCTCCATTTGGATTGTAGGAAAAGTGCTGGGGCAGACCTGATAGAGCCCTTCTTCCTCAAAATTGGCTACCGCATTCTTTTGCCCACAATCGCCCATCTCTTCAACATGTCCCTTACCCAGGGCTCACTCCCAGCCATCTGGAAAACTGCCCACGTTATTCCATTATTTAAATCTGGCAGCACTAGTGATCTTAATAACTACTGCCCCATCTCCTTACTCCCTACCTTCTCTAAGCTTCTGGAAAAAGTGGTTAATATTCATAGCCCTTTGGGCTAACAGTGCCTCAGACGGGGGTCTACATGCCTCCATGGCAAAAAGAGCCTGCTGCCACACTCCACGAGCCCTTGCTAGCAGGTACAGCCTGGACAGCATTCCGGGAACTCAAGGCTGCGTGGCTGTCTCTGTAAATTTTCTAAAGACAATTACCTTTATCTTGGGACCACTCTTATTGGCTGTCCATGGAACATGAGCTCCTTATTTGGTTTCTCATCCTGCCAGGCATTTCCAAATTCCTCCGAACTGGACGATGTCACTATCATTGGCCAGTTTATTTAACCTTTTTTCCCCCTAATCCAGTATTGCCGCTGAGATCTGGTCTGTTTTAATACTTAGTGCTGAATTTCTTCAATGTAAAGTATATTTTAACTGTATTTTTTTTTTTTAGTTGTCTACTTTTCCATTTGCAGATTATACTGTAAAGCCACTAGAGGGCAACAAGATGTGTAGGTTGCAATCCTCTTCCCACTGCTCCCCGTTAACACTTCTGTCCTCCGTCATTCATGCCTAAATTCTCTGCCTTTCACCCCTCTCTGTAGTGTCCTTTGCACAGTCTCCCAGGCTATCACTAGGCATACAACGTGGCATCCCAACTGGGGTTCGAACTAGGTACCTTTCGCTCCAAAGGCAGTAACCCTACCACTGCGCCACTGTGTCTGCCACAGTGTTAGATGTCAGCAAGACCCACTCATACCTGCCCATGATCACATCTACCACCACTATACTCCCTCACAACACCCACCCACACAAACTAACCATACTACTGCTGCTAACCACGTTTACCCTGCTCAGCAAAAAAAAAAAACAGTTGCCTCTGGTATGTGCACACCTTTGCTGCTGAGAGAGCACCTCACCCCTCATAGCCTCTCCGTCACCCTGTCTCTCTCCATAGCCCCCCCCGCACCCCTCCCCTCTACCCCTCCCCCAATCTCTCTGTGTCTTGAGCCCTCCATGTCTGTTCCTCCACCTGGCCATCCCAGCCCTCACGCAGCTACCCATTCCCTGCTCATCACCTTCTAAGCTTGCCAGCTACTGCTACCTGGCAAAATGCCACCAATTCGTGGCCCTTGTCAGGGTCTTCCACTTGCTTCTTCTACTATCTGGCAATGTTCACCCCAATCCTGGCCCAGCAGCACCCCCCAACTGCGGTCACCCATGGGGCTTCTAATAGCCGCTATGAATATCTGCAGCCTGCCTAAAAAAAAGGCACCCCTGCAATGCTAGACAGCACAGCACCAACCAGACATTCTGGCTTTAACAGAAACCTGGCTGTCAGCCAAGACCCCAGACTCATTTGTCTCTATTCCTGGCTATTCTCTCATTAGGCTTGATCATAATGGCAAGAGAGGCAGTGGCTGTGCCTTCTATGTAAATGACTCACTGCATTACCAAGCTCTGCCTGTGCCCTCCAGAGACCATGGTGTCCAAGCCCTCTCAATAAAACTCTCCCCTGACCCAAACCATGCTTCTCTTACTTTCACCGTCACCAACATCCCACCCCACAGCCAATCTCCTGCCTGTAAAGTGCTCTCAGACTACCTAGCCAGCCACCCCCACAAAATGGAACAAATCCTAGTTGGGGATCTCAACATAAACTGGCTGGCGAGCTCATCAACACACGCCAAAGATAGCTTTGCTGCGTTAGATATGACCCAACTGGTATCCCAGCCTACCAGGGCCAACCCCACTAATGGAATCCACACCCTACTAGATATCCTGCTCACTAATCGTCCCCACCATATTACCGACCTGGGTGTCCTACCCAACGCCTTAAGTGACCACTCCCCAATCATCTTCAGTTGGTCCTGTCAGCTACCTAAACCACCACCAAATACCACCTTTTGTCATCGACTACGCCCTGGAGGCTTAGCCAAACTCAAACAATATCTAATTAACTGGGACTGGTCCCGTATTTCCCAAGACCAGCACATAGATGATGCATTGCACCACTTCACCACCACCTTTAATACCGCCTGTGATGCTTTTTCACTGACCATCAAAGTGACCACTAAGAAATGTAGTGCCTTCTGGATCACCCCAGAACTCCTATAACAGTTCAAAATGTGTGACAACCTCTGGCATCGTGCTACTGCCTCCAGTTTGCTAAACGATAGGCAGGTCTATAATGCTGCCCGCAATAAGTGTACCTGGGCAATCCGCAAGGCCAAGGCAGAGCACTACAGAACCGCCCTAGCCACCTCCTGGGGTAGCACAAGAAAGTTCTGGGATGACATCAAGGAGCTTAATGGTAAATCCCACTCCCCCCACCAACTTAGTGTTAACTGTACTACAATCACAGACACACTTCACATAGCTAACTGCCTCATCTCCACCTTCTCAGACCTCAGCTCAGTCCTCCCTAGCAACTTTTTTGATCCAATTCAGCCTACCCCACCGCCTGAGCTCCTCCACCCCCCCTTCAAATTCAGAGTCATTACCCCTACAGAAGCAAAAGCCTACCTGTCCAAAGCCCTCCAGAGCTCCAGTTAATGCAAAGACACCTTCAATATGCGTATATTATACCTTGTGCTAGACTTGGTTATCTCCCTACTCATGGACCTTCTAAATCTATCCCTGTGCCTGGGCCAGTTCCCAACCTCATGGAAAATGGCAGTGATAACACCAGTATTGAAATGTGGTGACAGCTCCCTCCCAAACAACTAGCGACCCATCTTGATTTCTACCCCCACTCTCTAAAGCCCTTGAAAAGATCATGGCCAGTCAGCTCACTGACTACCTCCTTGCACACAACCTCTTATGTAGGGAGCAGTATGGTTTCAGAGCTGGTCATAGCACTACGACCGCCCTCACAGAATTCGCTAACTCCCTGCACTCCATACTTGATAAGGGGCCGTGTTTATAGACCTTTCAAAGGCCTTCGACACAGTTTCTCACCCCTTCTTAACATATTACAACAAATTGGGGTCTCTCATTGTCCACTCTCATGGTTCTCCAGCTATCTTTCATCTAGAACCCAATGTGTTAAAATTAATAATACCATATCTACTATGCTGCCATGCACTCAGGAGTTCCCCAGGGATCTATCCTGGGTCCCCTGCTATTCAGCATCTACCTCAATGCCCTGCCTAAATCCTGCCCCAGCAACCTTCTCCTCTACGCGGACGACGCTGTTCTTTATGCCGCACATCCTGATCCTCCCTCCCTCCCTCTCTCCAGCATACCTTACAAAACTCCTTCTCTCAGATTGAACACTGGTTTGCTAAACACAGATTGGTGGTCAACATTAAAAAAACTAAGAAGATGCTCTATGCCTACCGCCAAAACAGATCAAAGGATATCCCCCTGGAAATACTCTCCACCTCTCTCATCCCACTGGAACAGGTCCAAAAGTACAAGTATCTAGGTATTACATTTGACTCTTCCCTTTCATTCCATGAACATATAAAAATCCTCACCTCCGCCACCAACACCTGCATTGGTCTCCTGTACAGATATAAAGACTGCCTGCCACCTGAAGCACTTCACCTAGCCATTACCTCCTCAGTCTTATCGCTGGTGGACTATGGCCTCACAATCTATGCTGCCGCCGACCCTACGGCGCTTCATCAAATACAAGCAGTCATCAATAAGGCCTGCCGGCTCCTCTCTGGTGCAGACAGAAATACACGTACCTGCACCCTATACGCGCTCACCTATATCTTTTCCCACCAGTATCCTCTCCCTTGAGCAAAGACTATTATACCAGACCTGTCTCGTTACAAAAAAAATCCACCTGGGTTTAACCCCAATAGGTGTCATGGCTTCTCTTCAGGCAGCCACCATCTCAGCGTCCACATGGGCTGCTCCAAAATCTATCTGGAAGGTGCCTAGAGTCAGGACCACCCTGGTCCAGCAATCCTTCCCCCTTAGAGCTCCATCCTGGTACAATTCCCTCCCTCCATCGGTCACATCAATCACCAATCTAGGTTCTTTTAAAGCTGCCTTAAGGGCCCATATCCTCTCCTCATGTCAGTGCCAGTGTAACTGGTAACCTGTGGATCCTGCACCATGCTGCTAGGCCACGTGCCCGCCCTTGGCCAGGCAGTGGACAGCCCTCACTATTTCTAGCCTACAGGCTCCTCACCTCCCTTGGTTACCATATAGTTGCACTGGACTACGAATGCACTGCATTATGTATAAGACAAGGCCTCCCTGAGGTGGCTTACTACCAACTCATATCATGCATTGCTTTAGCTATCAATTGTATAGGTCTTAACCGCTCGTTAGGTAAATATGTTGACAGCTCTGCCCTGTTTTAGCTACCAGATGTATAGGCATTAACCCGGACTCATTGTACTTATACTCTGTATGACTGCTCACCCACATTTATTCTATGTATGTACTGTATGAATGTCTATGTTTTATTCTGACGTGGAGCCTTTGGAAACGAGTCTATGACTCAAAGAGTTGTAATTCCGATTTCATAAATAAATAAATAAAATACCCAGCTTAGACAGCACATTAATGACTCGGACCTTCTAAACCCTGCTCAGTCTGGCTTCCGAACCCACCATAGTACCACCCCAGCACTTACTAAGGTCACGAACGAATGATTGAGAGCCTTGGATGCCATTAGTTATGTGTGCACGGTTTCTCAACCTTAGCAAAGCCTTTGACACGGTAGACCACTCCTTGCTCCTGGTTGCTCTATGGAATATTAGCATCAGTGATATGGCCATAGAGTGTTTTTCTAACTATCCCTCTGATCAACATCAACAGATCAAGGCTGGAGGGGGTCTCTCCCCCCTTAAAACACTCTCTAGAGGGGTACCACAAGGGTTCATCTTGGGTCCTCTCTTGTTTGCCATTTACACAAACGAGCTAGATGCTGAAGTCAAGTTGGCTGACATACACCTCACTGCAGATGACACTGTGTTGTGTGTTGCCAGACCTACTCTGGAACTCGAGTGTTGTGACCTCCAAATAGAATTTAACCACTTACAGAACAATCTCCTTTACTCTTAACTTCTGTTAAACGCTAAGAAAACAAAAGCCATGATCTTCTCCCCTGTAGTAAACTCCCCCATCTCTATCACGGTGGGGACAACCCCTCAAATCCACACCTTGCTCAGTGAATTGCTGGATTATGTAGGTTCCTTCAAATATCTAGGGGTGTGGATTGACTCCAATCTTTCCTTCAAAGCACATATCGAGGAACTCTCCAAAAAGCTTAAACAGAGGCTTAGGATTTTCTTCAGAATTAGGCATCTATTAACGCAGGAGGGGAGAACCAGGTTGGCACAAACAACGTTCTTGCCTCTCATCGACTATGCAGACCTTCTGTATGGGCACTGGTCTAGTGTGGCCCTTGCCAAACAAGACACTCAGGTTCATTACTGGTGCCCCTACTCAACACACCACTGTACCCTCTACAACATTGTAGGGTGGGGCTCATTTAGTCTAAGACGACAAAAGAACACCATGCTCTGGATCTATAGGGTCATCTCTAACAAGCTGCCTCAATATATTAAGGATTGCCTACCTTCTTGCATTCCTGGAGCTATCTGCTGAGAAGCCAGACTTGTATCACCCTTTACATACCCAGGGTTAGGACGCGCTTTGGTTGGGCGGCGATTAGTCATGCCTTACCAGTCCTCTGGGATACTGCTCAAAATTTACTGCAGCTCGTTTCACCTGTACCATTAGCTACCTTCAAAAATCTTATCCAACGATCATTTATGGAGTCCTGCAACTGCTTCCGGCGCTGAATCTCTGACTCTCCCTCCTACCTGTCTGTCACCTCCCCCTACCTTCTCCCTTACCCTTAGACGTACCGTGCTGACTAATGCAGCTATGTCAATCCTGAAGGTATTACAATTGCCCCCTCCCACCACTCCTAACCTCTCCTCCCTCCACTATCCGTGGCACATCCTGTGCCCTCAGTGCCCTTGCTTTATAGTCTTCTCATAGGCCACGTAATGCTTTGCTGGTCTAGACCTCATCCAATATAATATTGTACCCTACTGTCTATCAGAGACCTGCCTTGTATAGAACTCACACATAGCGGTATGCTGACTGCCTTTGGTACCATGCCTGTAAACTATGCTGCCTTGTTCTGTTCTCAGTGTCAAGCCTTACATTGTTATTTGTAAATTACTGTACACCACTGAGTCAAGCCATGCCCTTCTCACTTGTAATGGCTGTACATAGGCTGCTAATGCTGCTACGCCTACTCCAAATTGTTGTATTGTGACTTGTTGTTGTTTAATCTACCAGGCCCATCTTGTAAATGAGCCCTGCTCAATGGTGTTCCACCTGGCTAAATAAAGAGATTGATTGTTAGTTTGCTGTCCCTCACTGGGCTGGTTGAATCCCTCAGCTCTGTACCTGTACTCAATGCCTTGTCTTAGTAAGTAATCATCTACCCAAATGTCCCCAATGTATTCTTGTTCCTGTGTATTTGATGTTCCTACTATTTACTTAACTTACTCAAATGATTTGTATTAATGCTGTACCTGTATTGCTCCAAAATATTGTACCCCCTCCCCCAGGATGCTTCTGGAAATGAGCTGTTTTACAGTTCATGTTGTCTTTCCTGGTGAAACATTTTCCAAATTATAAAATAAATAAATAAAAAGCCACCATGAACAGTTGAAGCATCCTTTGGGAATAGAGAGGGACAGAGGGAGGTTAAAGAGCTCGTAGTACCAAAGCAAGTATAGCGCAGTGGTTTAAGGCTGTGAGCTGCAAATCTGGAGACCTGAGTTTTTAATCCCACATCTCCCACTTGCATACTGTGTGACCCTGAGCAAGTCAAGTAACTTCCTTGTGCTCCCAGGTCGCACCTGTAAACAAGCTTTCAGCTTAGTGTGTCTCTCCTGGTTAAACAAGTGGGAAATAAAAAAGTAGGCAGAAAATGTTATCAATTTTAAAAAGTAATCAGTTGTCTCTGAATTTTTTTTTTCCATTTGCTCTTAAGAAGGTTTTCTGACAGCATGAGCTGTGATTTAGGGAGAAGTGATCTACCTGGAGACTGTTATATCTAGTTCTGCTCTTCATCGTACCTCGCCAGCATTGTGCATCCGGTTCTTGTGACCTCACAAACAACCGATCTGGCAGCAGGTGCCTGGCTCTTCTTGGTCTGTTGTGATGTCACAGTCCATGAGGTCACAGAGTTGATGAGGTATGGAAAAGAACAGAACTAGATATGTCATCCTCCAGGCAGAGAACTCCACACATTATACAAATATTGACTAGTAAAAAAATCTAATTAGCAAATGGTAAAATAAAAACAAATCAGATACAAGAAGTAATTGCTCACTACTTTTGAAAGTTAATATTAATTTCAGGCAGTACACTAGCTCTTTAAGGCTATTATATTAATTGGAGTTTGCCTGTTGAACACTCTGTAATATCGTGAAGTCTTCTCTGTCGGCGCAGTGGTTGGATTTCCGCTTGCAATGCTGACGACCCAGGCTCAGAAGCAGACCCAGAAGTCAGAGGGCCAGCCAGGGGAGGATGTCTGAGTGTCCAGTGGATCACTCAGCTCCTCTGGGAGAGGGGGGCGGCACACTGGCTTGGGGGTGGCCTAAAGTATCGCAGCCCCGATGCCTGCACCAGTGGGGAGAATGTGATGGACGCCGGCATAAGCCGTGGCATCATAGCAAGTCCCGCTCTGGGAGGGAGTACACAGAAAAATGCCTCTCCCAGTGCAGCACCGATGTGAGGGCCCGATAGTGGGTCCTCACCTGCCTGTGGCTGCAGTACCACCCGGATCCCGATGAAGACTTGATTCCCCTGGGGAGGGGGTTAAGGGGAGAGCACCCCCCACTGTGTCCCCACCTAGGGGGGGTAAGCCAGGGCTCCATGGGGGGTCTTTGGTGGGAAGAGGCAGTCGTGGCAGGCAGTCAGGTGACAGTGCTGGGTTGGGGCAGGGAAAAAAAAATAGAAAATAAAAAATATATATATATAGTGAAGTCTTTATTTCAACACAAAATCTTTCTTGTATTTGGACTCGTCTGGATTTCTTGCATATCTGGACAACAAGTTTGCACCATGTTTGAGCCATGATTTTGTGACTAGTGGGCTTGTCAACAGCAGTTTACAGAGACTATCTATCAGTCACATGCTCATGAAAAAGGAGTAGTGCCGCTGCCGGCAGCTAATACTAGAAACAAGAAAACAGCAGTGCACACAAACAGAAATAACATTGCGAATGCTTACGTACAACAAGTGCCAGTGCCAGGAATCCTAAAATGCACCCCTCAGCCCTTCAAGGAACACTGCCCTTCATCAGAGAGATCTCCTGATGAAGAGAGGGGTGCCTCAAAGAGCCGGGGGCTTCATTTCTTGGTTACTGGCATTGGCACTTGTACTTTAAATAAGCATTTTCTTTTTTTTTTTTTTTGATAAAGCTTTTTACCTCCCAGCAGTGCAGGTGACTCTCTCAGCCCTGTCCCTGCTCCCCTGATCTACCTTCTAGAATTCCCCACTGATTGCTCCCCCCCCCCCCGGGGGACTGCCTCCCCAGCCCCAAATCACCCAGCTGGCTCCCCTAAGCTTGTTCCCAAATTCAGGCCCCTTGTACGGTAGTCTGATCCGTTACCTCTTGGACCATCAGGCAGCCTAAATTAAGCATTTTCAAAGTTCTCTCCATTTGTGTGTGCTGCTGTTATTTTGTTTCTGGGCTTGACAACTGCAGCCTTGTTCTGATGGACTGGTTCAGTAATCACAGAGGTCTTACAGCTGGCTCAGAATGCGACAGCAAAGTTGCTCATTTATTCCAAGAAAATATAGTTATATATTGACAGTTCTTTTTTTTTTTTTCAATTATTTAACCAGGTGAGACACACTAAGCTGAAAGCTTGTTTACAGGTGCGACCTGGGAGCACAGGGAAGTTAAGTGGCTTGCTCAGGGTCACACAGTATGCAAGTGGGGGCTGTGGGATTCAAACCCAGGTCACCAGATTTGTAGCTCAGAGCGTTAAACCACTGCGCTATACTGCCTCCCAGTTCTCATCATCTTAATGCTGCCTCTGTCCCTGGTCCAACTATAGGGAGTATGCCATGGGCGGTTTTGTAGCTACCAATCAAAGTCACTCGAAAACAGGTTTTAGGTCTTTCATTACCTCCTCATTTTCCCTAACACCTCCTCCATTACCTAAGCTACCATGGTGCAACTTGCATCAGGCTGAGAGGGCCTACATATCTGTGCCTTTGCATCCTTACAGTTATGCCAGTCTGTACGCGGCCTGCACATGAGGAAGACCAAGACGAAGAGGAGGGTAAGTCACTTGCTCACAGTCACACAGTCATTAAGTGGTGGTGGTGGGATTCAAACTTGGGTCTCCTGGTTCACAGCCCAATAGGCTTCTTTCCAGTTTCATGGTCTGAGCTTGTGTAACTTTGTTGTGTACAGAATCCCAAGAAAAAAAGAAAGGAAAAAAAACAGGATACTCCAGAGATAGTTTTCTATAGATTGCAATATATTTTGCATTAGTCTAAGTTTGTGAAATGCACGGAAAAATGTCCCTAAATTAGAATGAAAAATCATAATCCCACAACAAAGACATTGTGTTCCCTACTCATAAACTTGCTAGTGGGGAAAACATTTTGCAAAGTTTTCTGCCAGTTTTTGCAAAATTCTGTGAACGTATAAAATAGAATTTTTGTGGAATTCCCCAACAGGGAAAAAATGTTGCCTCGCCCTACCTCTGGCTATTTTTTGCCTGCTACCGTATTTATACTTTTGGGGTATCTTCAGTCTGAGATGTTTTGTACTTAAGCTACAAGTTAAAGACTACGTTCCATTGTTCAAGACTGTGGTACGATATGGTGAATGTAGCACAGCGTTTTGTTTCCGATAGGTTTGTAGCATTCTGCTGCAGTGCTTAACGTAGTACGCTTTTACAAGCTAAAGAGAGGGAGGTTTGGGGGCAGAAAACCCCTTTGAGACATTAGGTCAGGGTCAGGTACGAAACTATGAACAGACTGGATGGAGACTTAGTCTTTATCTGCCGGCAACACCTACTGTATGTTTCTATGTTACCATTGTAATATATGAGTGTGTTTTGTTTTTTTTTTAATGGCAGAGTCAGCCCACTTGAGAGTCGTAATACCATCGTTCTGATGTCAATAATCCATAATACAATTGACCTGACAACAAAACGATGGCATTACAGAACAGAACAACAAAGTAGCTCGTACTCTGCTGTTGTCAGTGCTTGCTCCTGTCACAGCTTTCAGACTTCACACTGAATGTAACTAGAGCAGTGCTGACAGATAACGGGTTTAAATTTAAAAAAGAAAAAAAACAACTGTCACAAATTCCAGGACTTTAACCACTATGGACACTTTATTTCCCCCGTTTTACCCTTCACTCTGACTAAATGAATTTCGTTTTAACAGAAAGTTACCTATTTGTCACTTGTCAGTCTGTATGGGTAGCGCAATGGAGGGAAGGTGGCACCATCTCAAACTAGTTCCATTTACTGAATGTCGGTAGCAGTGAATGTAAGGGAGACCGGAATTTGTGACAGCAGAGTGATTTTGGTAAGTTAGCTTGTTAACTATTTAACAGTTTGAAACTGAGTGCAGAAAAAAACAGCACCCTTATATTACAAAAATAACAGATGGACCTCCATCTGTTATGGTTGCTGCACGTCCATCTTCAGATCCCTGCAACTACATAAACCTCTCGAGCTGTGCTCTCGAGGTTTATGATGTCACAGAAATCCCTCAATGGATTTACAACACCGTAACAGATTGAAGCAAATCTGTTATTCTATTTATAATACATTGTCAGCCCTTGTAATTCATGGATAACATGTACACTTTTTGTGTTGTAATTTGCAAGTGTGACATCAGCCAACTCATAATCACAGTTGTGATGTCAAAACTGTGCATTATGACATTTTTATAATGTCTGGGTCACGCAAACTACCTGAGATGTTTCACTTACTGTAGAACATTCTGAAGTAAAAAAATATGCCTGATTGATATTTTATGGACTAAGTAACAGCTTCATCATATGTGACAGTTTTAAATGAGCAGTTTGTGATAGCTGGAACAAACCAAACAAAATGGCACTAAGGAGTGCGAAAATAAAACTTGCCAGTCAAAAAATAAGTTTGCAAACAATTTATTGCCTTTGACAGCTTTGAAAAAAGGGCTCTTGAGCTCAAAGGTCTTTCAAACACAATAAATAAATAAAATTGCAAAGCCAGCATATGAGAAGCACTGCCCTATGCTCCTGCACGTCAGAGAGTAGGGCAACAGGCAAAGTGATTCAGTATTTATACAAGTTTTAATTAATTGAAATCAGTCAGATGTTTGTTGCCTGAAACCAGTCTGTAAATTGTTAAAACGTGACAGGTCAACACCAAATAATAAAGTTTACATTACAGAACGTTCCAGTGTGACCAAATGCAAAATGTCAGAGAGCAATTTTGAAATATAACATCGCACAGTAGCTTCCGAATCAATAACAGTGATGTAAAGCGGCGAGTAATGGAAACAAATCCAAGCACTACCAAGACTTAATCAAGCAATGAGTCTAGCATTTAAGTGTAACCCCTCACCCCTGCCTTTTTACCAAAACGACAGGTGGCATGCTGTTGGACTGGCAGCAATACCTGGTGGGGACCTGGGTTCGGGGAGGATGAGGTTACCTGGCACAAGGGGACCTAGGTTTGGCTACTCTGCACAGGGGCACCCAAGTAAATCCGAACACAGGAAGCAATAACTGTAATGTCCAGAACCAGGAATGGGATTTTTCAGTGTGACTTTTATTCACAACTAGCTGAACATAACAAAGCATAGATGGACCCCCAAGAGGCTACGTTTACTGATAATGCAGATTAGAGACTACCAGGCGGTCCACTTAAAGAATGAACCCATTTCTACTAATTTCAGGCTCTGGACCCACCAGGCACACAGCCCAGACTTGCATGCGCTTTGGATACACAGCCCGACTGGCCCGGCTCCCCTGCCGGCCACTTGACTGACTGTTCATTGGGAGAATGAACCCACTTTACTTGTTGTGGCTCCCCACACCACTTTAGAGTCTGCGACTCCTAGAGAGATTTCCTTCTTACTTTCTTCTGACTCCCATCTCACAAGGAGAATTCTTTTCCCAAGTTGCGACCCACGTCTGGGTACCTACCTCATCACTGGCCAGGTGCATGAGGCAAGTAGCAATCACAGCAGAAACCCATAGAGGTGGACCTAGTTACTAAAGATGGGGGGGTTTGCCCACCTCCAGCTCCCACAGCCCATACCCGGCCATTTCTCTGGAGAAACTGAAACTTCGAAATTGTAGATTAAACGGTGGATGGACTGTAGCACCCCCTCTACAACATTACTTGAATTCACACAGACTTTAGATTTTGCCACTACTCCATTTGTTTGTCCTAGTACTATAGGCCTCCCAAATAGTAGTCCAAATCCCAGCTTTCTTCACATTTTCCAAACTGAAGAAACACATTTTTGCCCTCTCAAATTAGAACAAACTCACCCTTTCGTTGCAGGTGCCCCACAGGCGAAGTACAACTCCTTCTACTTTTAAGACCAAAAAGAAACTGTAAAAGGCAGCTTTCTTCCTTTAGCAGAGATTAGGGGATTGCCCCTGGAATCTACATAAGGATACTTTTACTTCCCGGAGGGAGGGGGCACTGAGACCTGGACAGCAGTCTCCACCACTTGAAACTGGACACTGACCTTCTCACTCAGAAGGTAAACAAAAGACACTTCATTCCTGCTTGAAAGCAAAACAGGAGACTGACTTTAAAAACTCCCAACGTTCTATCTCACTCCCTCTGCTGCAGATTCCAATGTGGCTTATGCAGCTGCGACAGTTCTATGGTGATGTCATCTCTCAGTCTCAGCTGAGACTGAGAACAGAGTGAGACAGTGTGAAACCCATTTAACTGGAGTTTCACAAGCTGCCTTCCCTGCCTACCACTAGGTCTTACTGGGATTCTAGTAAACCCGGGTAACAAGGGGGTTACATAACTATAGTGAGGCAACTTATAATGATGGTTAAAAATATTCAGTTGGACTTGAAAGAAGTACAGTATGGTGAAAACAAAAATAAATAAACAATAGGGCTCCACGTCAAGTCATCGCATGCAATACCACGGGTTCAGAACAACACTGACAACACCACGCAAGTCAACACCGTGCCCAGCGAAAATGGGCGCGGATCAGTGGTGAGTGCAGAGTTACTATTACAACGCCACGCCACCATGGACCACCACTTCAGTGAAATGTATTATTTTTGTCCACCCTTTCTACCTATTATGCGCAACACTGTTGTAACACTGTAACTCCTGCCTTACAACTGTGTGTTAATGCTGAACTTATAACTTGAATGTTTAATGCCTCATTCCTATTGTACCTCTTTCCCCCCAGGTCACACCAGGAGACGAGCGACTTGTCACTCAGTGTGCTGTCCTGGTGAAACATTTCAATAAATAAATAAGTGCAAACTTACCTGTTTTTTTTTTGTTGTTGGGCGGTATCCTGTGGCATGGTGTTGACTTGTGTGGTGTCATCTGCGCTGTTTCCGCCCATGGTCATGTCCACAGCAGATTGATGTGCTACCAGACAATAGTAGCTGCACAGCAGATGGAAAAAGGAGAAATATGAGGGTAGAAGATACTGTGGGTGAGACGGGAGGGGAAGAGAGAAGGGAACAGGAAGAAGAAGGGAGGGAAAAAAATGTGAATACTAGACAAGGAAAGGAAGGAGACGTAGAAAAAGGGAAAATGAAAAATATTGGAAAGATGGTGTGAGAGGGATGTGCATAACAGCATAAAAGAATATTAAAGGAAATAGCTAAGATTGGAGTTTTGGCTTCATAGCCCAGTGCCTTAGTGCTGTGTTAGTCATCCTGAGACAAAATAAAAACTTCCTAGATGGTCCTGTTCGTGAAAGAAGGGTTATAAATTGGGTCAAATTGATGGCTAGACTATTCCTTCCACTTCATGGTTCTCCAGCCATGCCCCCATATGCCGATGCTGCAGTGACATTTTTATAGTGAAGTACATTACAACAGCAAGTTGATGTTGCTGCTGTAATGTACCTGCGGGACCCCAGCACTGCTTTCTCCGGGTTTGCCCCCCTTCCCGAATCAACTCTGACCTGGAGTTGATAATCTTTAGTTACTGGGGTGTGTGGAGTTCAGCGAACAGACAGTTGCTCAACGGATTTATGCCAACCACAACTTGTGGTTGACATAAATCTGTCACTGTAGAATTGCATTAAGAAAAAGTTGCCAACACCGTGTCATGGATCCCCATACCCCATGCTCAGATATTTTGTGATGTCCAAGCAACAAGAGTGCTGGGGCGTACCCATTGAAGTCTATGGGGGACACTTTCAATATAGTTTCATATATATTTAAGCAACCTATAATAAAAATGAAAGTCACCTGTCATCTAATAGGTGCCCTATTAGTTAAGCGGTGGCTTTCATTTTTATTATAGGTTAAGCACAGGGGCATATCTGGTGGACTGGGAAGTGGAAGGGATCTTCTGGCCATCAGTTTGAATGGATTTACAGTCCCTTCCCTTCCGATAAGTACTTTTTGTAAAATGTTAATTTTTGGCTCAAAATGGCTATCACCAGCATTAAGGTACTGGACTATGAAGCCCAAAATGCAACATTATCCATCTGTACAGACAGTTGCTGAGACCCCATCTGGAGTACTGTGTGCAGTTCTGGAGACCCCATCTCTGCAACAACATAGACAGACTGGAGGCTGTCCAGAGGAGGGCAACCAAAATGGTGCAGGGTCTGTACCAGAAGACAAACGAAGAAAGACTAAAGGAGCTTAATATGTATACCCTTGAGGAGAGAAGGGAGACAGGGGACATGATAGAAACTTTCAAGTACCCCAAGGGAATCAACAAAGTCCAAGAGGGTAGCATCTTTCAGAAAAAGGGATGTGCAAGAACAAGGGGGCACACTTTGAAGATAGAGGAGGGACGGCTCAGAGGTAATGTGAGGAAGTATTTTTTTCATGGAGAGGGTTGTGGATGCATGGAACAGCCTCCCTGAGGCAGTCGTGGAGTCAGGAACAGTGGAAGAATTCAAGAATGCATGGGACAGACATAATGCAGTCCTAGTGGGGGGTAGGAGGAAGTAAGCTGTTGGTTAACTAGGATCTGCAGCTTATCCGTTAGGTAGGGAAATGGGCAGACTAGGTGGACCAAGCGGTCCTTATCTGCCGTCAAATTCTATGTTCCTATTAAGAATCTTAGAAATTTACTTTTAGGAAGAAGCAGTAAGGTGTTTAAGCTGAGACATTACTTACTGGGCTGGATATTCAAACTGCACCCAAAAAGTGTGCAACAGCAGGAGCTAGCACAAGTCAATTGTGCATATGCGCAACAGACGCGATATTCAAACATGGAGCAAGACAAACTGCGCAAGCAGCCAACATCTGAATATCGCACAAACTGCGCCATAGCACAACCAGGAAGGGGAAGCTGAGCAGAAATGATGCGCCATAGTGCAACAAGGCTAGCCCAGCTGAGCAGTCCAGAGGTGCCATAGCGCAAGCAGAGCCCCCCCCCAGCAGAGCAATGGAACTGCACAACCAGGGAGGCAGGCTGGGGCCCACCACCAGCCATGCCACACATGGGCACAGGAACACACTGCAGAACTAACAATACACCCGCACACCCCAAGCACAGCATCACTGGGGAGGGATGGATGATCCACTGGCCCATGGGGACAAGCCAACAAAGCACAGCAGAGCCATGGCCCAGCACAGCCACTGGCAGGCTGAGACTGCCACACACAGAGTCGACAACCACAGTGCACATCAGCCCCCCTTCTGTACAGCACACCTGCACTGTGACCCCAAGACACCACCCATGTGCAGTGACTGTCACTGCAGTAAACACCATGCAACCCTGCACACTGCAACCTCTGTAGCACAGAACCATACAAGCCAGACCCACCCTGGGCACCCAGCAGTGGGGCAGCAGATGGCAAGACTGACTGAAAGGCACTCCCACACGAAGACACCTTCCCATGCACACACACATACCCAGGACCTTACCACCCCAGATGCCATGCACACCACTGCAACTGAGCAACCATAGCCAGCTGCAAATCTGAGACCACCACAGAATTCATAACAAAATATATATATTCGAAAAGATATGTACAACACCAACAACATCTATGTACATATGTACAAGACAAAGGCGGGGTAGGGGTACAAGGTAGGGGAGGTGAGGGTAGGGGTGAACAACTGGGAGAGGAAGGCAGGGTGGGAGGCTGGGTGAAGTGGGAAGGAGGCACAGTCAGCGCCCGGCAGGCTGGTCCCCTGCTGCCTGTTGATCTTCCCGGTTCCTCTGGCGTCGCCTGACCCCATGGCGCTGCATGTCTGTGAGGAGGTCATGTGTAGCGACTGACACCTGCATCAGCCGCTGGAGGGCACGGTCCATCCGCCATAGGATGCTGAGACCTAGGAAAAGGGAACACAGTCAATGGCTGTGACTGTCCACAACCCTGAACACCACCCATCCTGCAAGGCATATAGCCTAGTGCCCCTCACCTGTGATGGTATGCACCCACCCACAGTGACCATGCACATGACATGCCCAACCAGGCAGCACCAGCTATGTGCAGCACCGCACACACACACTGCCCATGTCCATCACAGCACAAACAAGGCTGTCAAGTGACGTGGCAATGTGGTGGGATGCGAGTTCCACAGCCATGTGCCCAGTGCATGCATGGACCACCAGTGACGCACACACAGATGTGCAGTGACACTGGACAGTGATGACTGTCGCCTGTGTCGTGCATGGTTGTGTTGTCCATGGCTGGTGGTCATGCCCACCCCCTCCAGCATGCAATAGCATCCATGATGTAATGACACTCACACTCATCAAGCAGCTGTGGCTGCTGCTGCTCTGCTGCTGCGCTGTGGCCCACCCATCACGCCTCCTCCAGCTGCCACCTGGGCCCCGCCACGGCCCTCCTCAGCCTGGGCCTGCATCCTCTCCGCCAGGCCTGTGGGTGACAAATGTTGAGAAAAACATCAGTGTGACCCCAAAGCAGACTGCCCCCTGCCCCAGTGAGTGTGCCTGCCCACACAGCCAGATCAATGCATCTCACACCTGCACACACTGACACAGCCAACCATGGCAGAGCCATCCCCCATGCACCACCACCAAAACACAGTCACACCCCTACGGAGAATACAGGTGCATAGATGGTACACACCACCTGGCCTAGGCACAACGCCCCTCCTGGCACGTGACCTGAGGTGTTGCAGCACGTCCGGCTCCCTCCTGCGGAGGTCACTATATCTGTGCCTGCACTGGTCAGCAGACCGGCACCGCCCTGTGACCCTCTCCAGTTCAGTGGCCACCTGCAGCCACACATGGGTGCGGGCCATGGTGAGGGGCTGATCCCCAAACAGTGCCCCAAAGTGGGGCTCAACCACTGCCACCAGGTTGGCCACTCCAACTGACTCACTGGGAGCTCTCCTGCGTGCCATTACTGTGGTAGTAGAGCAGGCAATATGGCGCCCGCAGCAGCCTGACCACATGTGGAAATGTTAGCAATAGACCACCATAGGTTCCAATCGCTGTTCGTATAGCTGGCCGGCTGCACATAGCGCTGTCACCAAACAGCGCAACAGAGCCAGATACACATGGCAGCCGAACAGCACCAGGGGGCAAGGTCGGACACCAGGTCAGGGGTCTATGGCGCAAGGCCACGCACAGCGCCATCTGATGTCTACGCATCCTGCGCGAATGGTCACCTGCGTGCCAGTGCCACAGTGGACTATTGCGCAGTAGTGCCACAGCGCCATATGGTGCCCAGTGCTGTAGCACCACTGGCACAATGGTGGCCATGGCCTGAATTGCCGATCGCGCACAGCACGTCATCAGCGCGGCAGACGCCTGCGTAAGCTACCTGGGCATCGCAATGCAGTGTACCACACAGTCACAGATCTGCGCCATTGGCTCAGCCGGCTCAACCGTGTGCGCAAAGCGCGTAGCGCGATATTCAGCCGACATGCAAACTACATCTGATCAGCCATCTGCGCGCAGTGGCGCGATTTGCATCTCATTACAGTTGCTCCACTCCTAATTTGCATGCATTGCGCTATAAATGTGCGACATTGGGCTGCGCTGGCCAGATTCGGTTACTGCAGGTGAGAGGTGGGTTGCATGCTGTGTGATGTTCTGGACAATGGTCATGGGATAACGCTGTAGACTGCACAGTGACAGGTGTCCACTTCCACCCATACAGATTGACATGACCGAGCAGAGCCAAGGTGAGGGTGAGGATGGCGGGCGGAGGAGGAGGCCCAACTTCACCATGGTGGAGACAGAGGCCCTCTTCCAGGCCTACCTGGAGGAGGAGCCACTACTGAGTGGATGGCGGGGCACCCCTCAGGCCCGTGTGGCTGCATGGGAGAGGGTAGCTCGTGCAGTGAACCTGCAGGAAGCCACCAGCGCCGTGCAGGAATGCAAAAGAAGATGGGACAGACGCGGAGAGGGTGAAGGAGAAGGTGGCAGCCCTCAGGGTGGCACATGCTGGCACAGGCGGGGCCAGCCAGCGGTGGTGGAGCTGACCCGCTGAGGACCGACTGGCTGCATCAATGCAGCAGAGTGCTATGAGGCGTACCAAGAGGTGGATTCCAGACAGGTGGAAGCCCATCACTGCACAGTATGACATGGTGGTGGTGGTGTTGGGGGAGGTTGTTCACATGCACTCACATGTCCTCTCTTTCTGTTACAGATCCTGTTCATCTTCAGGGGATAGTGGTGGTGGTGGGTCCAGGCAGTGAGGAAGACCTGCTGGACATGGAGAAGGGTCCATCCACCTCTGTCACCAGCCAGCATGCATTGCACCAGCATGCACGCCGGGCTGCCAACTCTGGTGTCGGTGAGTCGGGTGTGGGGGGTGCACAGCCTGTGTCTCAGCAGTCTGGCATGCAAGCATGCCAGCACGCTGTGACTGTGGCTGTAGCACGTACCTGCACCATTGATGATGCAAGGACTGCAATGGGCAGTGACATGTGTGTGTCCCATGACGGACACACAGCAGGCCAATGCGTGCCCCTGGGCCTAGCTGGTTCCAACATGTGTGCCAGCACATCAGCACAGTCCCAGGCTGTGCCTGTCAGCACCGGTGGGGCAGCACCGGTGGCTGTGCAGGTGTCTGGCACTGTTGCGGCCACACCAGTGGAACGAGTGGTCCCTGGGGCACAGCGGTTGGAGGGGCAGCAGCAGCAGTCACCCACCAGGTCTGGGGGTACAGTGTCCAGCGGTGACACATGCCCACCGCCCTTTGATATGCCCATTCCTGGTCCTGGTGAACAGCGCCCACCCTCAAGGGGTGTTAAGCATCAAGACCTTCCATACCCTGGGGGACAGGATGCCGTTGTGGCAGAGTACCCATTTGAAGAGCACACCCGCCTGCTGCGGGAATCAGTACAGCAGCAAAGGCGGGTTGCAACGTCCGTGGAGGCACTGTGCATGGCTGTGGAGTGGCACAGCAGGGACTGTGCTCTGGACCATGCAGAGATGGTCCATATGTGGATGGATGTGACCGCCACCATTGACAGGCAGACCCAGGCATTGGTCACTGTCGTGGCTGCATTGGGCACACAAGCAGGTGCCCCTGTACCGCACACCCCACACAGTACGCTCTCCACTCCCTGTTCCCGGTGTTGTGCGACACCAAGCCTGTCAACACCGGGTTCTGCTGTGGGCATCCCGAGCACCCCTGGTGCAGGTATGTTTGGCATACTACAGACCCTACTGCGGACAAGGTCACGATCGCGCAGTGGGACCCCTGGTGGTCCATCGGTGCCACCCCATGTGGCCCCTGCTCAGCCTGCCAGTGCTGTTGGGTCATGGTGGGGCCGCCCACGCATCCGCGGTGGCCATGGAATGGTGCAACATGACTGACCTGTTTCCCAGTGCGGGCCCTGTCTGGTGCTGCCCTGTGTGCACAGTGCGTCATGGTGGGCAGTGCACTGGTGGGTGCCCTGCACATCACGCCGACATACGGACCACCTGCACACCATCCCAACTGCTGTCCACAGGTGCGTGTGCATGATGATGCCTGCATTGTGCTGTACACCAAGGTGCAAGGGTGCCCAGCATCTGACACATGTACTTGGACAGTACAGTTGGTGGGTGTGGTCTGTGGATCTGTGTGTTTGCCATGTCTGTTCCTGCTGTGCTGTGCACCTGCCCATGTACGCTTTGTGCCTGGTGTGTGTGTGTGTGTGTGTCCATATGACTGTTCACCCCTCCCTGATGGTGTGTTTGTGTGCCTGGTCCACTCCCCTTGCCATCATGCACCCCTGGTGTTACTCTGTATGCCTGTGGGTTGCGCCAGGACAGTGTTGGTTGCACATGGCCCTGACTTACCTGTGTCGTGCATAATGCTCCTCCGTGATGGTGTCCCGGTGCAGCTGGGCCTGCGGATCAGTCAGGGGTCCCGCCCGTCAAGGGGCTGCTCATCACCATCATCACTGGCGCGCTGGTGTCCCATCACTGTCCCCTCCTCGACCTGAATGGCTATCCCACAGTCTTTGGCCATGTTGTGCAGGATACAACAGGCCAGGAATATCCCACAGGCCTTTGAGAGGCTGTGCTGTAGGGCACGCCCGGAGGTGTGGGCATTGGGCGTGCCTTGAGCATCCCAAACACCCGCTCGATGATGTTGCATGTGGCGGCATGCGCCTCATTATAGCGTTGCTGCGATGGGGTCATGGGGTGCTGGTATGGTGTGAGCAGCCAGGGACAGAGTGGGTATCCGCTGTCACCTGTGTGCTGATGGTGGAGATAAGTATCATGTTCAGGTCCATATTGCCAATATCCCTGTGTGCCACTACCATAGCACCTGTGGCATTCCCACCCTTGCCCCACGTTTGCAATTCCTACATGCGTACTCACCTACTAGATGGCCTGTGGGGATGTCCCCACTCTCAAATCGATGGCACAGTGCGAACTGATACCATATAAAGGCATCATGTGCTCCGCCAGGGTGTGTGGCACAGACATTGATTATGCACCCAGTGGCATCACACACCACCTGGCAGTTGACACTGGAATAGCCCTTCCTGTTCCTATATGCAGCCCCATCGGGGCCAGGTGGCGTGCGTATGGCCACATGGGTGCAGTCTATGGCCCCTAGCACGCCAGGCATACGTGCTACCCTGTGGAACTCCTGCATGTTTGCTGTACACTCTGCCGCGGTGCTGGGGAACTGGATGTGCTCCGCAGCATGTGGCAGCAGTGCGCTGAGGAATTGGGTGAGGATGTGTGATGTGGCCAACTGTGTGATGCCTGTGGTGTCCCCTGTCAGCCTCTGGAAGGTGCCCGTGGCGAGCAGGCACATGCAGGCTGTCACCTTGGTCTCCACCGACATAGCGTGACTCCGTCGTGAGGGTGCCTGCATCACATCACTGCACAGCTCACAGAGCCGTCTCAGTCGGTACCGGCCCACGATCTCTACATCTGTGTACAGCTCAAAGCTGATGCGGGCACGGTACTGCCTGTTGGGGCGTACCACCGCTGGGCCCTTCCACGCCACGCCCCTGCAGCATGCATTCTCACCCTCTCATTACAGCTTCCATGTGGAAGCTGGCACTGTCCATCTCCCTGGCTTGTGACCCCCCTGGCTGATGTTGCTCTGTTACCCCCGTTGTCCTGACTGCTACCTCCACTGCACCTGGTACACCTACTGGCCTCTGCACTCTGTGGCCCCATACACCTTCCCTTGCCCCTCTTCTGTCCTGTGCACTCCCTGGCCTGCACTGTATGTTACTCTGGCCTTCTCTGTCTCTCTGCCTCATGTGTCTTCCCTGTCGCGTTCTTGCGCCTCTTCCTTGAGCCTTTTTATTTTGGCTCATTTCCGCTGGGGAGCAACTTCCGGCTGTTCAGCTCTTGCGCATTGCGTAAGTCTTTGAATATCGCATTGCGCTCTTTATGCATGGATCCACCCCCTTCGGTTGCGTATGCCTTCATTTGCATTGCGCTGTTGCTCAGCCTGTTTTTGGTGGCGCAACTGCCTCTTGCTGAATATCGCAGAATGGCGCACTTTTGGACTTGCACATGTGCAACCCTATTGCGCATGGCGCAACCCTTTTGAATATCCAGCCCACTATGTCTTAAAGGTATCTCAGTTAGGACTAGGTCTTGTAATTCAATAAAATAGAAAGAGTGCCCAAATTACATATTTTTGGAAGTAAAAAAAGTAAATCAATTTCAATGGGCTTATGCTGCTTAGTGAGAAGTTATGTTTGTACAACTTACTGATAGTCTGAGGGTATTTGAATAAATATGTTGCTGATTGTGAAAGGAATACTTTGGCCATTCACACTCTCTGTTCCACGGGGAACTACCACCCTATCGGGGTACTGTGAAGCCAAAGGAACCCTCTTGAGGAGGGTTCCACCCCTAGAGATGCTGAAGGAATGAATTCCTTTAGGCTAAAGGTACCTTAGGAAGGAACCCCGAGGAGAGAGAGGTATGCCACCGGAGTAGGAGAGGAGGATGGTGGGAGAAAGAAACAATGCTTCTGTGTGAGACTGGAGGGAGCTGACTTAAATAGCTCAGGCAGGAGGAGGGGCTGGTTGCTGTACCCATTGAACTGCAGGTATAGCCTTTGATTTCAATGGGCTTACGCAACTTCATGAGAAGTTTTGGTTGTGCAACTTGTCGATAGTCTGAGGGTATTTGAATAAATATGTTGCTGATTGTAATAGGAACACTTTGGCTGTTTGCACTCTCTGTTTCATGGATTCTACCACCCTGTCGCGGTACCATGAAGGCAAAGGAACCCTCTTGAGGGGGGTTCCACCCCTAGAGGTGCCACGGGAATTAATTCCTTTAGGCCAAAGACAGAGCAGCAAGTACAGACACAGAGCTTGCATGAGGAAGGAGCAATAGCAATGAGAGATTACTGGAAACAGACATATACTGAGTCGGGCAATGACTGACAGATATTGGGACTGCTAGCAGAAGAGGGGTGACTTCCATAAGGAGAGAGTGAATGGCAAATGGGAGGAGGGCCACCATCCAACCCCAACTCTTGGTGGAAACCTACCTGTTGTTAAGACTACTTAAGTTTTATAACCTTCGGCATGGAGGAGAGAGAAAAAAAACCTACGAAAAGGAACCTCTGGGGATCCAATGCCTTGGTCACCTTCCCTCTGGACCTGGGATAAATTTGTGATGACTCAGCCACTGCGATTTAGAGACCCAGTTCAGGGGAAGATTTTTAAGGGAAGCCTCTCACTCTATTCCCTCTAATGAGAATGCTGTGGGGGTGCTGCAAGCAAACTCTGCAGCTAAAGGAGGTGCTCTGTACTGAGGCTCACCGCCAGCCCCCAAGACAGGAGGAGGAGAGCAACAACCACTTAAAGGCACTTGCCCAGCCTCCATTAAAGAAGGCCTAGAGAGGAAGCCAAACCCTTGAGGGGCAAAGCATAGGAGGAGCCCTTGAAGGGACGGAATTTGGAGATGTGTGATCTTCACCCTCAAGTGGCATAGGAAGGGAAGGAGGTGGAGACCAGGTGAACCTTAGGTGACTGTGTGGGAAATAGCTTTCAAAGGTGCTGCTGATGCCTGCACAGCTAAAGCAGCCCTTTTGGACGTAGAGGCCCCCCCAACTGGAACAGGATACCCATTTACCATGAAGACCAGTTCGTCAAAGTAGATCCGTAGATTCATCCTCTGTGTATTTTTAATTATCCCAGCTATATCTAAAATGGCTTTTATAGCTAATTTTGTAATTAGTGACTAAAATTCTTGGTAAACAGTACAACACTATATCACAGTATTTAATTTTCTCATGGCGGGCATAGCACAGTAGCAGTAACTTCTAAAAACTTCAAAATCACATATTTTAGTTCTGGAAAGAAAGAAAAGGAAAAGAAAACATGGGCATTTTGATGTTTTTCCAGAACAAAAAACATTACAAAAAAAAAACCCTGCACGGTGACTAATGAATACTGATGGTTTAGCAGCGTTCTACCCTATATTATACAAAATTAAAAATAGTCCATCTGTCAGTTACAAGACTTGTAATTCCGTCTGGGGTTCTGGTAACATTTACAAACCTCTCAGGCTTCGTGCTCATGAATTATGATGTCAACCGATTCCCTCAATGGAATCACAGATTTGTTACTGATGGTTTCCTATCTGTTATTCCATACATTACCTGAGCGTCACTCTCATGGTTTATGATGTCACCAGAATCCCTTGATGGAATTACAGCCTTGGCACTGATGGTTCCTATTTGGTATTCCATACATTACCTGATCTTCCCTCTCATGTTTTGTGATGTCACCAGACTCCCTCGATGGAAATACTGCTTTGTTACTGATGGTTTCCTACCTGTTATTTTATACATTACTCAAGCCTCGGTCTTGTGGCTTGTGATGTCACCAGAATCCCTCAATGGAATTACAGCCTTGTTGTTGATGGTTTTCTATCTGCTAATCTATACATTACTCAAGCTTTATTCTCATAGTTTATGATAGCACTAGAATCCTTCGATGGAATTACAGCCTTGTTACTGGTTTGTTTTAATTGACTATGTTGTATGCCCCTTAGTTCCCAGCCTAGGCCCAGGACGAGTTTAACTCAGGTGTGAGTCAGGAGCCCAGTGGGTGGTGTGGGACGTGTGAGGAGAGGCAGCATCACTCTGCAGGCTGGGAGATTTGCCATTTTTTCTGTTACCCTCCCCTGTGCACCACATGGGCTTGGTCTGGAGTATCATGCCGAGTGGTGTGCTGAACTCCCGGTCAAGAGGTGGCCACCCACCCATTATGGCTCCACTTGCATTGCTGCCTGTGTTCACCCAAGTGGCAGTACTTAGGGGAGCGTGCTGATCTCCCTCCCTGGAGGAGGAGAGCGATCTCTTGGATGCTCAATCCTCCTGCCTCCCTCTGACCCTCAACAACCTGGCCTTGGTAGCGCTACTGCTGCACTGATAGACAGACAACCAGCAGTACCTATCTGTTATTTTATATATTACTCAACCTTTGCTCTCGTGGTTTGGGATGTCACCAGAACCCCTCAATGGAACTGCAGCCATGTTGCTAATGGTTTTTTATCCATTATGCTACACATTATTCAAGATTCACTTTCATGGTTTATGATATTGTCAGAACCCCTGGATGGAATTACAGCCTTGTTACTGTTGATAGTTTCCTATCTGTTATTCTGTACATTACTCAAGCTTCGCTCCCGGAATTTATTATGTCGCTGGAACCCTTGGATGGAATTACAGCCTTGTTACTACTGATGGTTTCCAATCTGTTATTCTACACATTACTCAAGCTTCACTCCCATAATTTATGATGTCACCAGAATCCCTCGATGGAATTACAGCTTTGTTACTGATGGTTTCCAGTCTGTTATTTTATGCATTACTCAAGCTTCACTTTCATGGGTTATGATATCACTGGAACCCTTGGATGGAATTACAGCCGTGTTACTGATGGTTTCCAGTCTGTTGTTCTACACATCACTTGAACTTCGCTCCCATAATTTATGATTTCACCAGAATCCCTTGATGAAATTACAGCCTTGTTACGGACAGTTCCTGTTATTCTGTACATTACCCAAGCTTTGCCTTTGTAGTTTATGATGTCACCAGAACCCCATGATGGAATTATAGCCCTGTTACTGATGATTTCCTATCTGTTATCCTACACATTACTCAATCTTCGCTTTCCTGGTTTATGGTGTCACCAGAATCCCTCAGTGGAATTACAGCATTGTAACTCTCACTCATAGAAAAGAGGTGGAACTGATGGCTATCTAGAGAAACACTTGCAAAAGGCAGCTGTCATTTAAGCAATAAGGCATGACAAGGAGTGTGTTATCGTGTAATAACGTCACTCCTGGGGTGGGTTGAAGCATGAGGCGAAGCTGAGTGCTTCCACCAATCCCAGGAGTGACATTATTACACAATAACACACACCTTGGCGTGCCTTATTGCAATTATACAATGACTCGATGTTATAGAAAATGAAAAAAATATTTAAAAAACGTTTTAGTAGATTTTAGTTTGGCAATATATCTTTGTTTCTGAAAAAAATAATCACTATGCTAGAGGATATCCATACAGTGATGTTATTGTGTAATAACATCACTGTCTCAGGGACACACTGACCAATCAGAGTCCAGGAAATGTCCTTGCCATTGTATAATGATGATTATTTTAATGCTGTCTTCACAAGGGAAGACAGTGGGCCCCTGCCAGGGAGTGGTATCAAGGCAGCCATTAAGGGGATGCCAGAGATGAGACTGCCAGTATTTACCAGTGAAAGGGTCCAGAAAAGCTATCAGCCTCAAAGATAGATGAGGCTTTGAGGTCTGATGGCATGCATCTGAGGGTACTCAAGGAACCAGAAGCAGAACTGACTGAACCCTGGTAATACTTTTCAATAGCTCATTACAGATGGGAGTAGTTCTGAAAGACTGGAGGGTAGCGGACATACTATAGTTCTGTTTCATAATGGGAGGGGCAAGGAGTAAGTGGGGAACTACAAACTTGTCAGTCTTAATTCTATTATGGGTAAACTGATGGAGTCACTGGTCAAAGAAGACTTTGTGGACTACCTGCACAGCAGTGGTCTCCCAGATAGTACACAGCATGGGCTTATTGCAGGGAGGTCTTGTCAGACAAACCTTATAGTTTTCTTTGACTGGATGATGAGTACATTGGTTAGAGACCACCCCATGGATTTACTGTACTTCAACTTCAGCAAGGTTTTCAGTTCAGCGCATCACAGATGATTGCTGAAGAAGATAGAAGATGTGGGTGCAGCAAGGGATATAGTAAGATGAGTAGGAAATTGGTTGAAGGAGAAGTAGCAGAGGGATGTGATTAATGGTGTCAAATCAGAAGAGTGGGAGGTCACAAGTGGGATGCTACAGGGATCTATCCTAACTCCTGTCCTCTTCAATATATGTTTATTAGCAACATTGAACAAGGAATCCAGGGCAAGCTGTGTCTCTTCGCAGACAACACTAAGCTCTGTCTGAGGTAGACAGTGATAGGGAATTAGGGAGAGGCAGTGTGACCTGCAGAGACTAGAGAGGTGGTCTAAGGTTTGGCAGTTGAAATTCAGTGCAAAAAAGTGCAAACTGATGCACCTACGGAACAAGAACCCCAAGATATAGTATTGGATGGGAAGGATAAAGCTGAGCACGATGGCTAAGGAAAGGGGCCTAGGAGTCATTAGTAGTGACTACCTTTAACAATTAAGCCAGTACAACAAGGCCTATAGTAAGGCATATAGGATGCTGGGATGTATTTAGGATGCTGGGATGTATTGGAAGAGGTATTCACAGTAGAAGAATAGAGGAATTACTACCTCTTTACAGACTACTGGTGAGGCTGCATCTGGAGTACTGTGCCCAGTTCTGGGGTCCTCACCTCAGGAAAGATACGCATAGGCTAGAGACAGTACAACAAAGGGTGACCAGGATGATTCAGGGTCAGCAGAACAGATCTTACAAGGGCTGGCTCAAAGCAATAAATGTGCTCTCTGGAGACCAGACAAGAGAGGGGTGATATGACAGAGACCTTGTTTCTGAAAGGAATTAACAAGGTAAACTGCGGGGAATTATTTTGCATGAGTAACAGTTCAAGGACATGGGGACATGGATGGAAACTGATGGGAGGGAGATTCAAGGAGGATGTAAGAAAGTTTTATTATACAGAAAAAGTTGAAATGTGGAACAGTCTGCCAGCTGAGCTGATGGGTGCCAGAACTGTAAATGGTTTCGTACATGGCTGGGGCAGCGTGAAGGGTACAGGTTACTCAGTGCAGTAGTATTAGGGAGGGAAACAGGAGAATGGATACTGAGGGCTAGTACCTTGTATGGACAATATGCCCCAGAGTTTGATAGGCAACTATGAGCAGACTGGATGGACCATTGGTCTTTGCCATTACTGCCTATGTTTCCGTTGCCTATCATTTATTCTGCACGTAGTTCATTGATGGTCATTTTTTGCCTTTTGGAAACAGTGACATCTAATGTATGTAACAGCATTGTTGTGACATCAGAAATTGATAATACTATTGTTCTGATATCACATCAACGGGATTACAGGATCGCACATTTACATTCTGTGTGTGCGAGTCAACATTCACTGTAACCGTAAGTTACAGCAAATGCCAACTCGCACAGAAAAATTACAGATTCATAAAAGGCAGTTCCATACATTACCAAAAAACATAACAATTGTTAGAAAATCCTGAATTACTTGACTAGAACTCCATTTCAAGGTTCTGGCGGCATCAGAGAACAACTCAAGCTTCACTTGCATGGTTATCTTGTCACTAGATCCTCCAAATGGAATAATAGGCTTGTAATTAGTGGTCCCCTATTTATTATTCAAATAAGTATTTTGGTAATGCATTAACATTTTTAGCAGAGCAGTGAAAAGGTTTTATTCATGCCCCCCTCCCATTTATTCCACCCCAACTGCATCCCTATGATATTGAAAGCCTTCATTTACTCTATACGCCCTCTTCTGGAGGGCAGGTTTTATAAAGACAGGGTCAATGTCTCTGGGATGACCTGGGAAGGGGATGACCTGGGGGTGAAGGAACAGTGGACAAAGCTAACAAGGGGAACAGTTAAGGTGACAAACCTCTGCATCAAGTAAGCAAAATCAAGAGGGAAAAGAGACAGCTTTGGTTCTCCAAAGAGGTGGCGGTAAAGGCTAAAAAGGTTGCATTCAGAAGGCATAAGGAGACACAGAGGGAGGAGGGGGATAGGGAGGTGTATCGGAGAAACAGAGGGAAGCAGAAAAAGCAGTAAGGAGAGCAAAGGTGCAAACTGAAGAGAGAATAAATAGCCCAGGCAGTACAAAAGGGGATAAGGTTTTTTTTAGGTATATAAGCAAAAAGAGGAAGACCAGGGGTGGGATTATATGGTGTTAAAGGAAAGGATTGTGGAATAGTTGAATCCAGTGGGTTACATGTCTCCAGGCAGCATGGATTCACAGTTGGGGGGGGGGAGGTCATGTCAAATGAATTAAATAGGGTTATTTGACTAGGTGACCAATGAGTTAGATCAGAGTGGAGCAGTGAACATCGCTTAAACTAGATTTCAGGAAGGCTTTCAATAGTGTTCCACATAGAAGACTAGTAAACAAACTGGGTAGCTTTGGAGTGCATCCAAAGGTGGTACACTTGGTAAGAAATTGGTTAGGGGATAGGTGACAGGGGGTGGTGGTAAACAGAGTTCACTCCAAGGAAGGGAGGTGACCAGTGGGGTGCCTCACATAATGACATTGCAGAAGAGCTAGATGGAAAGGCGTGCCTTTTTTTCAGCTGACACCAAAATCAGAAACAGGATGGACATTCCATGAGGGGTGGAAATGGATGAGCAGACATCTGAGAAAATTCAAGGAGTGGTCAAGGGTATGGCAGCTGGGTTTCAGTGCAAAAATGTGCAAAATAGTGCACTTGGGGCACAGAAACCTGGGGAGGGGAGTACAGAATCAGTGGAATGGTAATGACAACCACCAAGCAGGAAAGAGACCTGAGGGTAATCATATCAAATGACATAAACATGACCAGGCAGTGCAAAAAGGCACTTGGAAAGGCCAGTGTGATACTAGGGTGCTCAGGGAGGGGTATCACTAACAGAAGGAGGAAGGTGGCGTTGCCACCTGTTTAGATCACTGGAAAGACCCCCACCTTAAGTATTTTGTCCAGTTCTGGAGGCCACAGCTCTGGAAGGACGTAGACAGAGTGGAGGTGGTCCAACGGCGGGCAGCTAAAATGGTGTAGGGTCTGCACATAAAAAGTCCTATGATGAGAGACTAACAGACCTCAATATGTACACCCTGGGAGAGAGGAGGGATGGGGGGGATATGATAGAGACCTATAAGTACCTCATGGGGTAAATAAGGTACAGGAGGGAAATATTTTTCAGAAAAAAAAAGGAGCTGAAGAATGAGGGAACATGCTATGAAGCTGGAAAGGGGCAGATTTAGGAGAGGTGTGAGGAAGGTAGGTTGCACGCATACCTATGAGTTGGAGGTTGGGGACACTTAACTGGCCCTTGAAGCAATGTCCCACAACTGACACAATGGTGTGTCAGGCTGTGGCATGTACTGTTTTAGTCAACATTGTGACAAGCATGCTGCCCTGTGTGTGTGTATTGTACCTTGGCATGCATTACACCATGCGGTGGCCTGTTCCTATTGCCACAGCCACAGACTCAATTCTTAGATGGTAACTGCTCAGAGTACCAACTTGACTAACTTGCTGGGGTCTGGGATCAACCTCATAAGTCTTCAGCTGCCAGCTCCCCATGTCGCATCATTAAATATGTCACTCTGACATCATGGATTTGACAAAAAACTACTTTAATGCAGACATTAGGGTTGAAGAATGTGAACCACACAAAGTAATGAAATGAAAAACATTAGAGTTTTGAGCCTCAGGAGTCATGTTGAATTTGCGGTGTGGTGTTTCTTGGTGTTGTCAACCCTAATGCCCACCTCCCTCCCCTGACCAAACAAGGTTATACATGATCTCTTGCTTCATGCAGGGCCCGCTGATTCTGCTGACCAAATGTGATGAGCCATACTTCTCTACCCCCAAAGAATATATGCCTATTAAGCACTGGCTTGGGACTATACCTTGTGCCTCAGACAGGAGGCTATGGACTAGAGTGAGGGGTGGGCAATAGAGTTTACAACCCCAGGGAACACCACATCACCAATTCATCAAGACTTCTAAGGCTCAAAACCCTAATGTTTTTCATTTCATTACTTTGTATGATTTTTGTTCTTCAACCATAATGTCTTCATTAATGTCATTTTTTTTGTAATTAAATTAATAACTATTTGGACTGTGTGTATAGCGCACTATACAGTCTGCCAGGATACCTGCATGGTGCACTACCTTAATTCAATGCGCCTGATATGGCTGGTCCAGATGGGAGTCAGAAAAAGCACCATATACTGCACTCTGCATCTGGGGATAGTTCTCACTAGTCCCATTATCCACAACTGAATGGGTATCAGTCCAGTAACCCTTGTAATTGCTATGGTACATGTGCACATTTTATGATAGCCCTAGATTTCATGTTGATTGGCTGTAGTGGGCATAACAGATAAAATGGGACTTGCACCAAGTTGACCCTGGAGTACTTTCCCAGAGAGGTTAACCATGCTCCTGAAAAACTAACTAACCGAGGGGGTTCTGAGGTTTTGTGCATCATAGTGAAAGAAGATGATGAAACATTTCTGGGGGGAATTCAGGTCACACTTTGTCTTTGAGTGCATTGGAATGCCCAGTACATAAGTTGGACCGTGTAAACACAGGGATAAACAGATCTTTATAGAGCTTGTCAATTTTGTTGAAAAACTAGATTTGGACACAAATTGCAAAAATGGACAGATCAGCATAAGATCAAAAGTTGAGCATTTTGCAGGCAGTTCATTTTCTTGTGGATATTTGAGCTCCTCCATGCTTTTCTTTCTTCAGGGGATGGACAAGAGAGCCCAGTGGTGGGGGTCTGATGCTTTACCTCATGCCATATCAGTGACTCTGGTTTGGGAATGGATGCAGGTCACTCAGGGGCCTGCCAGGGGAGGGAGTATTGAGCATTTGAAGGATAGCTCCCCTACCTTGGGGGGGTTACTGTGACCCATTGCAATACTGCCATCTGGAGATGTCTGGATATCAGTGCAGGTCTGGGTGTGCCAGGAGGCAGGGCCATGGCTAGACATGTAGAACATGTCCGTGGGAGAGGAGCTCGTCTGCCACATCATTGCACAGTTCTGGGGCCCTAGGGGAAGTCTAACTAATGAGGAAAACCCCCCTTGACCACAGGATGAAGTCCGGTCCCTTGAAGGTCCCACACTGGTGACCGGGCACCTTGCCACAGTCAAGGAAGTTGGGACATCAGTGAGAATGCAAGTCCTGGAGAAGCCATGTAACAGAGCTGGGGGGACCAGATGGAAGGGGGTGTGCCAGGGGCAATTGGGGGGCCAAAAATGTATATAGAAGAAAAAAAAGGGGGATGGGTAAGAGAACTCCATTTTTGCAGCCAGTGGTAAATAAGCCACTATGTAAAAAAATGCTATTTTTTTTGACTGTTAGTAATAAAATTTTGATTTGACATATTTGGTAAATCAAGAAACCAGACTATATCACAAAGCTGTTTTTTAAGTAGGTCTATGAGAGAGAGACAACACAACACAACACAATACAATATCCCTATAAAATCAATTATACAGTAGCGAAGCAAAGAAAAATAGCAATAGCAGACATAAATTTCTGTAGCTTAAAGCAGCAGTATTTGTTAGAAAAAAATTCATCATACAGTTTACTTAGCAGTAATACACAGTATTTCTGGCATCCGAATCCCTTCGCTCAAGGTTAGTTTTTTACTTTACATACAGGAGCCGGACTGTTGATGTATGAGGAGGGTGCTGGCGCACATTTATGATGGTGAACAGCACAGCACTACACCAAAATGTTTGATTTATTCAAATTACTCTTAATGGGTGCAGTCAGAGAGCAGTTACTTTTAAAAACTTCAAAACCCCAAATATTAGTTCAGGAATGAAATACAATGAAAAGAAAAATGTATATTTATTTATTTAGTTTTTGTTACCCGGGTAGATGCACTAGCCGAAAAATGACTATTTTCAGGCACGACCCGGGAGAGTACAACAAAAAGAGAACAGTGGAACAACAGCAACATGGGTACAATAATACAAATAGAGGAACAGTACAGCAGTGCTACAAAAATACAATGGGTAGAAACAACAAAAAATAATGGCAAGCATTATACAGATAATGGCAGTAAGACATATAATAAGTACAGAAACCACGGACCCGACCTGTGGAGTGAAAGGGTTAATAAGATAGTAAGGTTATATAGACAGAAATGTGAGGAATGTTCAAACATAACAAGAAAGACTGACAGAAGGAAGGTCAGGGGTGGTAACTGGCAAAACAACAGTGGATAGTCAGCAACAAGGTTCGAGAAGGAAGAGCGCTAGTAGTCAAAAAGTTATTTACAAAGAGAAGGAAAAATATGGGGAAGGGAAGAGAAGACAGTCTTGGAGCTGGATTAGAGCAGGGGTGACATTACTGGTAAGTCTCAGGAGCTTCAGGTTGGGTCAAAGCATATACAAGCATCAGCTAAGGATAGATAACGACGATATTCACTTTTAAATCCAAAGTGAGACTGAGACAGCCGGAGGTTGAGTGGAAGAGCATTCCATAGCCTGGGAGCAGAGAATTGGAAGACCCCCGTGCCTTTAGTCATCCATCTCGGAACATAGAGCAAGGATTTGTCAGCTGATCGCAGGCCATGGGAGGATGGTTGAGGGACCAGCAACGCCGCCAGCTGGGATGTTTCTTTTTTCCCGGATGATCGAGTCTATTAGTGATCCAAGGTAGTATTGTCTACTGGCAGAGGGTGGGAGCCAATTTGGATCCTTATAAAGAGGGCAGTGATGTTTGAGTCGAGGTGACGAAGAGGCAAATCGGCATATATTGTTATAAGTTACGTCCCATTTTAGTAGGGAGGTTTTATGGGCAGAGATAAGAATAGAGGCACCATAAGTAAGGGTTGAGAGCAGAATACCTTGGGCAATTGCTAATTTGGCCGAGGGCGTAAGCATGTAGCTCGTTTTGTAAGCTACTCCCAGTTTCGAGTTTACAGCTTTGCATGAGGACTGAATGTGAAGATTAAAATCCAGGAACTGGTCCAGCAGGATCCCAAGGTACCTGAAGGAAGTAACATTTTCAAGTGGAAATCCTCCTAGGTGAAGAACCCCCAGCAAACTAGAACAGGTCTTAATCCTCGGTGCGGAACCTAGGAGCATGGCTTTCATTTTCTTTTCATTTAGTACAAGCTTACAGCCTAGTAGCCAGTCTAAGACCTTATTAAAGTCTGAAGTAAGTGATGTGTTTATGCAGGCAATACTAGAAGAACTAGTATAGATGATCAGGTCATCAGCGTATATAGTGACATTTTGCCAGAAATACATTACTGCATTATTAAAAAATTATAATTTCCCCCACTAACAAAAGCAGATGGTTTAAAGTTAAAACAGCCAATGCTGTAGTTCAGACAGTAAGACAGATCAATACGATTCAACAGGGTGGGGATATGTGAAAGGGAACATTTCCCAGTCTTTGTTTTAAAAGGAGAGAATTAGAAAATGTAATTCGGATGAAGCTGATTGAAGGGGTTGGCAGTACAACCTAGAGTAATCAGCTGTAAATGAGCTTGGTACATCCAGCAGACCTGGGTTTGATTCCCACAACCTCCACGTGCATACTATGCAACTCTGAGCAAGTCACTTAACCTCTCGCGTGCTCCTGAATTGCCTCTGAAAACAGGCAATTGTGCCTAGTAGGCTTTACATGGTTACAAAAGAATAAAAAAAAGAGAAATTGTGTTGCTGTCACAATGGCACCAAGCCATTTCATTTTATTTAAAATGATAAATAAATTGAGAGAAACTGTTGTTTACAATTGCAACCATACAAAAGATGCTGAGTGTGTGTGTGTGGGGGGGGTTGTGTGGTCATAGTATGCTAGAGAAAATGAAGATAATTAAATTTAATCTTATTCAATTTTTAGCACACAAAGTCACCGATTATTTTTTTTTTAATTCTGACTGGTATTCAGCTGCAAACCCTTTCAGTTGCTTTCCTCCAAACTGGATTTTCACTGGGGGCTCATTGAAAATTGCAAGGCTTTGTCTATTTATTTATAAAATTAAACTTTCTCTGTGTTCGTGTTATAAAAATAATCTAATGAGCATAAAAAAGGGCCCATTGTTTTTTTGCTCCTTTTGAAAATGCTGCTGCATCTGTGTTCTTCTGTAGATGTTGTTTAGAGTTAGTCACCCCTGTAGCAGTACCACCCCTCTTTTCTGAGGGTTGTCCTCTGTGTGTGATTCATTCCCAGCATGGACCCTTGTGGTACCCCATGTTCTGTTGGGTGGAGTCCATATTGGAAATCCTTTCATGCTTACAGTAGGAGTTTTCTTTAATAAATAACTGCATCCATTCAATAACATTGTCGAACAAACCCAAGAAATGGAGTGTACAATATCTCTCTCTCTCTCTCTCTCTCCTTGACCAGAGGGCCATAAGGACACAGAAGAAAAACAAGGACATACTTATCAAGCCAGCAGATAAGGGAAATGCTGTGGTCATCAACAAACCATCTGCAAGGAAACAGACAGCTCTCCAGTACAAACCACTAAGGAAAACTGCTGCATGGATGGACTCCACAAAAAAAAATATGTTAAATCACTAAAAGGTATCATAAGGGAGCTCCCTGTCCCAATTGGTGGACAGCTCCGGACATTGATACCAGAGGACCCTAAACCTGGAACCTTCTGTCTGCTCCACAAAATGCACAAAAAGGGGAACCAAGGCTGTCCAATTATCTTAGGAACTGGACACTAACAAAGTATCTTGAGCTTTGTAGAAAGCATCCTTAAGTCACTGGTAAGGAGCACACCCAGCTACATACAGGATGTCACCGACCTACTTAACAGCACTTTTGGCATCCTACTGTACCAGAGGGAACTATTCTAGTGACCATGGATGTAGAAGCCTTATCTCTTCACCTCCAGTAGCACTGTCAGAAAGGCCAAGACTGCTTTTTTATCACTGTTTCTTCCCCGCTTTTTTTTTTTTTTTTAACTTGAGCGTATTAAGTTTTTGCAAACACAAATATAGGTGCACATGTAAAAGAGTACTTGATGAAACTTGCCTGGTTACATGGAAAAATTGTCAGCAACTTCCCCTTGAACCACTTTACTGATAAAGAGGCTTGAAGTATAGCCTAGAGGTTGGAGTAATGAGCTGTGAATGATCTTGGTACCTCCAGCAGATCTGGGTTCGATTCGCACAACCTCAATGTATATACCATGTGACCTGTGCAGGTCAATTAACCTCCCTGCGTTTCTGGAACATGCCTGGAAATTAGTTTTGGCCCAATGTGCCTTTCCTGGCTAAAAAGTGTTAAATAAATAAATATTATGGGTGGCATGTAGTACATTGCTTTTCTGGGAAGGGGTACAAAATAAGGAAGAAGAAAGGTGAAAAAAGGAAGGGGTTAAACATGGGAAACCTACAGAAGAGTATTTAATCGCAAATCGTTTTTTTTTTTCAGATGTTTGGAAACTGCAAAAAGCTCACAGCAAGGTCAGCCTTGGCCATTGTGGCAACTGCCTACACACATGGAGCACAGGAGGCTATGGTGGCTCTAGTGTTAACCAAACATATTGTGCCATTTGCTGTGCAGAGTGCTGGCAGGGAAGAAGATGGTGTCACCTACATGCCGCAGTGATGCATGATGAGAGAAATGTGATTCATAATTGACGTGGTAGGAGAATGATGACGAAAAAATATGATTTCTGAATGAAGACGTGATGAGTCGTGAATATTATAATAAAAAGCACTATTTATAGTACCTCAAGGCAGACAGGCAATTGTTGACACCCATGGCACATAGTGGGCAGTGGCACTCTGGCTAATTGCACTGTACCATTTTCTGTGCAGTGTGATTGAAGAAGAAGGAGGAAAATAATGATGATGGAGAGGATTTGTTGTTTTCTGAAGCCAGCATCCTTCTGTAGTTTTTAATGTAATTATTATTATTAGTTATTGTAATTATATTTGTCTGTAACCTCCCCCAAGAATGGGGTTTACCTGCAAGTTTCCTGGGGGTCACTCCCTCGATCGCCACTGCCTAGTCCGGGTCCTTGGTGTCCTCGGAAGTCTCCAACCAGCCCCAGCAATCTTTTCCTGTGGAACGGGGGACCAGGGGAGCAAAGACGCATGACCGCTGTGCTGCTGCACCCTGAATGTGCAAGCTGGCGGTCTGTGCATGCGCAGTAGTGCGAGTTCCTTTTAAAGCCACTCTTGCAGCATCACAAAGGTCCCCCCCCCGTACTCCCGGACCCCCCTGTGAACTAATCGAGGTCTGGGGACACAAGGGAGGGACCTGAGAGGCCCCAAAAGTAACTTTTTAAAAATGCTAACAAATTAGTACATGTAAGTTTAACAGCAGCTGAGGCTGCTGGGAAATGTGTCCCTGCACTACCAATGGGTGGAGCATGCCTGCCACCTGTAGGGGGCTGTGTATCAAAGGCGGTGACAGGCAGGTGCAGCTCCAAAGATAAACAAATGTGCCACCCGGATAGCGGAGGAGGCAGACTGCTTTCAAATGCTGGGGCATTTATTTAATAAAAGCGTACAGTTTGGCTATGAGGGGCTGGGAAAATTGGGACAGTGTATAAACTGTTTTGCAGCCACATATTTGTTATGTTGGACTCCATATTCAGCCAATCAGGGCTCAAGAAGCCCAAGGACCCGCAGCTATGGCTCCTGCATAGGGGGAATGAACTGTGCTCTTGTCGCCCAAACAGGCAACCAGAGTAATTTAATATTTATTAATGTTAAAGACTGACAGCTTTGCCAGCCAACAGCAAGCTGCCATTCTGCTGTGAATCCAGAGGGACAGCTCCAGCTCAGGGCAGTCTGAATCGGGCTCCCAAAGAGTAAGGAGCACTCCGCCAGTGCTCCTCCCAAGAAAGGAGAAGGCCTGCCTGGGACTTATCCAGTCTATAGCCTGTGACCGCTGAATATCTGAAAGTTAAGTGGAGTGCTATTTTGCTGACCAAATCCAGAACTTTTGAAAACTGCAGAGAGACTGTTACCTTCACTAACCTGAGAGGTAAGCCAGATCAGCAGTGGGGAGAAGTGTCAGCATTGAACTGCCAGAGTGAGAATTTGTAGCTAGATGTGCCAAAGCCTGTTTACCAGAGCCCAGAGTTCCAGAGACAGCATCCTGAGTCTGGAGGAAAAATTTCAGAGACTGCATCCTGAGTCCGAAGCTACATCTACGTTGCGATCAGCTGGAGGTGTCAGCTATTAGCGCAGAAGTTGGCACTGGTTTGCTACCACCTCGGGGGTTATGCCTGGACATGGGGGTGAGTCATGCCAGTCTAGGTCCTTGATGCTGGCCCCCGCTTCAGCAACCAGAAGCCTACATCCATGACTCCGGAGGTTCAAGCCTGCCCAAGGGAGCCAAACATTCCTAATGGAAATCCAGAGACTGAGGTCCTTCAGAAATTAGAGTAACTTCAAGGCTAGCCCTGCAACAGTGTTTTCCAAGTTGTGTTTGAAATGTACTGTTGGTCGCACCACGTCAGCGACCAGAGTTTGGGAGAGAGCTTGGGCCATCGGACGCTGGTGGGGGGGGAGGGTACAGAGCTGGATAGAGTGGCCAGACGGCAGCTCTTCTCTGTGGGAAGGACTCACTGCATCCCTCAGCACAGGTCTGCCTCCTGGTGGAGGCCAGGAGTAGAACAGCAAAAAGGAGGCACAGGCATTAGGCCGTGTGGTGGGCAGATGGGGCTGTCACCGGGGCTGTAGTACGCATGCGTGCCTCCACGCGCATATGTCTCTACTCCTGGGGCCCCGGGTTAAGGGAGAAAATGGAGGAGAAAAATTCCCCAGTGGTAGGATGAAGCCTGACCCCCTCCCCCGCAGGCTCCACTCCCAGACCGGGCATAAGGTAAGCCCCGGTAATTCCAGGAGTCAGAGCTGGGGGGGGGGGGCTGGTCAGGCCGAAATGGGCTCCTGGGGAGGAGATAAATCAAGTAGAAAGAAAAAAAATGTACTGTTGTTCATTGGGTCCAGAATTTCAATTACCAATTCATCTGAAAGTTTTAGCCATTAAGTTGCTTTTTAAAAGTTCAATTACAATTGCATAGCCAAAGAGATAAATCATATCATTTATGTGCACCACCGACGGCCAACCTGCTACAATGTGCATCAAGTCTGCAATGGCACAGGTCTGGGTACTCAGTGGACCTAACTAGGAGTGCCTAACTGGACTATTAATTTGGGGACTATATCTGAATTATGCCATGCTGCTGGGAGGTGGGATTTTTGTTGGTAATGTGTTTCAAAGTCAAGGGTGAACTGCATAGCAAAATTTTCAATTTACATTCCCTCATTCCCCCAACTATCCCCATAAATAAAAGGGTGTATTGTTATCTCAATACTGTCCATGAGCATATTATTATTAGGTGCAGCCTTACTGTGTCAAACCTTAAAGTGTATTGTAGTTAGTCGGCCCAGTGGCGCTGAGGGCTGAGTCACTGGCACCTTACCTTGTGCTACGCCAGCGACCCATGTTCAGGAACAAGCATGAGCTGTCGGGGGTCAGCAGGGGAAGAGAAGGATTGAGCATCCGATGGACTGCTCTCCTTCTCCAGGGAGGGGGGTTCTTGGTGGTCAGCGCTTGTTCACCCCCCCGATGGAGGCTGGAGGATAGGGTGCCACACCACAAGTAAGGGAGGAGTTGGGCCAGACATCTGGAGGGAGCACATGCGGATGCATGCACGCTCCACTCTGCTGACATCATGGCACAGTTTTGACTCCTGGGAGAACAGGAGAAAAAGGATACCACCATGCAGGATGGTGGAGGGCGCCTCGCAGGCTCTGCTCCCGGCTAGCCACAGCACTGGCCACCTAATCCAGTCATTGGTGGGGGAGTTCGACCCCTCGCCAACCCCACCAGGGGGATAAGCCCTAGGGCTAGGTCAGTGTTGGCTGGTGGACACCGGGGGACACCCTCCTGATATAGCTGGTGGTAGGAGGAGAAAAGTAATAACTGCAAAAAAAAAACAAAAAAACAGTGCATTGTAGTGGCTGCTTGCTATTTTCCGTAGGTAATTGGGGTCTCAGCCATAGCGCGCACCTGTCTGGCAAGTGCAGTCAGTATGACTATATTATTGGCTACAGCCATTAATTGTATGACTTTAGCCTGTTTGAACTTCTGTGTGTTAATCCATGTGTGGGGTGACTGGAAGGGGAGGTGGGTGGGTACGGTATCCCAGGGGGTTGTACTCTGCAAGCATCTGGCCCACTATATTTACTCTGGGTGGAGGCACCACGTTATTTTATTCTATCTTGGGAAAGAACCCCTAAATCACCACTGGAACAGAACCCAGGCCCCTCAACCTGTATTGTGGCCATCAGGCAGGGGTAGTAGCCTGCTGGTACATGGCACCTGGGATTACATGTATTTTTATTTATCTGCTGGCATCTGTGTACAGTATATATTTATATGCCAAGAAAACACAATTTGAGTGGGTTCATGGTATCATCTGTAAAATACTTCCACATTGCAGAGTATCCTTTTCCTTTTTAGACCAGTAACTGTATTCCTGCATGTAATGACTGGCGTAAAATGTGCCTCTTGCTTAAAACACCTTGCAGTGTGATTTACTCCTGTCAGATTTGATATTTGACTCTGTCACTCTTGAAACCCGAGTTATCTTCTATGTACGCGATGCTTTTTTGATTTTCAGTGTATCTGCCTTACTTGCTTCAAGTTGTACTCTGTATGTTCTTTCAATTCCTGTACTCTCCTGGGTCATACCTGACAATAGGCATATGTTTTGTCTAGTGTACCTACCTGCTTAACAAAAGCTAAATAAATAGACCAGAGGTTTGAGCTGCTCCTGCCCCCTGGCTGGAGATCAGGAGGTGTGCAGTGACTGTGGAAGCTGCTGCAGGGTAGCCCTCTGGTGAGCAGCCCTTCTCACCCCTAAACACTGAGGGCCCAATTTTAGAAAGTACTTGGATCAATGCTAGGGACTTGCATCAGGGAGTTTGACGCAAGGGGCGACTTGCAGCAAACATTGCAGCTAGTGCAAATTGTAAAGAAACCTGCCTCAAACACCGACAAAAGTCCCTTGTGCCAAACACCACAAGTTAGACCTGCTCCTCCTGGTCTAATTTTGCAGCATGCGGGGAGCCATTTTACGGGTCTTACACCAAAGCTTTGGCGCAAACTGCCGTAAAGTATAGAAAATGTTGCACCTGCGCCAGACCTTCTAAAATTGGGCTGTGTTGCATCAAAGGGGTTTGGCGCAGCTGCAGCAAACACTGCAGTTTATGCAGAGCTGGATGCAAGCCCTGTATTAACCTTCTACAATCCGGCCCAGAGGGTCTTCCCTGGCCAAGACTCCCCTAGCCAGCACCCAGAGAGTAGCAATGTGGTGGACAAAATTGCCAGGGTGTCTGCAGAGAGACAGAGTACATGAGGTACAGAAGGTATTTCATACCTGTGCTGTTGTGCTGGAATAACCCACGGTCACATGATCACCTTTGACCAATCATATGTCTTAGTTTCTCTTACCCATTGTATAACCTCGAGATAATCAAGGAATCTGTCAGCGCATGCACGGGATAGTTAATGCAGGATACAAGTGACTCTAATCATTACAGCAGAGCCAATAGTCACTTAACTCAATCCCTCTGAAGCAGTCATTTTATATCAAGGTTAAAACAGCAGTATATGTTAGTCACAATATAGTTTTTTCCAGCAACAATATTTGTCTGGCAAAATTATCAAGGTACCTATTTTTTCTTTTCATTATCTTTCATTCTTCAAGATATGGAATTTAAAAGTTTTTAAAACGTCCTGCTCCCGTGCTATGCCTGCCGTGAGCCATTTAAATATCTTAGTACAGTGCTGTGCTGTTTATCATCAGAAACACGTGGTAACACAATCCTAATACAGCCACATGATGACTCTGGCATGTACAATCAACGGGAAATACCAAGGGGAGAGATCTTTTAAAAAATTGTGAGTGGCAGCCGTCTTTAATGATACGAGTGATTAATTCTAAGATTAGCTGTAAAAGCTATTTTAACAATATCTGAGAAATGTAAAAATACAGTTAGGAGAAATCCAAGGATGTCAGAAAAAATATTTTGCTAAAAAAATATATTTAGTTTTTTGCTGACTAACAAATAGACTGCGTTAAAGAGTACCTTTTCCAGTACTTCCCCCAAGCCCCAGTGGTAGACTTACCCCACGATAACTAAATGAGCATCTTTGTTCTATTTTTATTTGCTGTCCTGTAAGTAGGGGTAGGGATCATAAATCGAAGCCAAGGAGTCCTGTTGCAGCATCCCTTCCCCCTCCCCTTCCCTCGTGCTTCACATTTCATGACATAACTGTTTGGAGAGCGCAGGGGCACGCTCCATAGAAAGTAAAGGCTGCATCTTTTACTATACTATTTGTAGTATCTTAGTGGTCCATTTGATTCAAGTCAGAGCCATCACCCGACTAATTAGATCCTATTAGCAGAGGGGGTAGGGTGATAGAAGAGGAAGGGCAAAAGGCCACCATCCTTAAATGATTACTTTAGTGTAGTTTTCACCAAGAAGAATGGTGGACCCTTGCCAGAAGGGGGTCCCAGAGATGAGGCAGCCACTAGTTACAAACAAAAAGATCCGGAAAGGGGTGGCAGCACTAAAAATAGATAAGGTTCTGGGACCAGATGGGTTTCATCCGAGGTTCCTCAGGGAGCTGGCAGTGGAACTGGTTCAACCCCTGGTAGGTCTATTTAGCACCTTTCTAAGGACGGGGGCAATTCCAAAGGATTGGAGGGTGGCGGACATAGTTCTGTTCCGTAGACAATATATAATAAAAAGGGAAATATCCCTTTGAGGGTAACACCCAACGTAACAAAATTAATAAAAAAAAAGGCATACAAAATAATAAAAAAAACATAACAGTGACTATAATAAATGGAGATACAAGATAATTCTGAAGAACTGCAAAAATAAAATAAAGATGGAAAAGAAAAAGTTTGAGTTTAGACTAGCCTATAGTAATGAAGAAGGTAAAAGTTTTTACTCTTACATAAATAATAAAAAATGAACAGCAAGGACAATTGGGCCCCTGACTATAAACTCAGAGGAGATAACAGCACCTCAGGACATTGCTGAGGAATTCAATAAATACTTCAGCTCTGTCTTTAATTAAAAAAAATAAAGTTAATAATAATATACCCTCAGGAAATAAGGCTGAAGACCACATGGACATTTCCAAAACTGATATCTTAAGTAAACTGAATGGTATTAATAAAAACAAATCTCCAGGTCCCGACAAACTGCACACTAGATTACTTCAAGAAATCAAAGACTGGTTAGTGGAACCGCTCCACAAAATATTTAATATGTCTTTACCATTACATGAAATACCAAATGATTGGAAGAATGCTGCGGTCACCCCTTATTTATAAAAAGGGCAATCAAGGAGACATATCAAATTATAGACCCATCAGCTTGACCAGCGTACTGGGAAAGGTTTTTGAGTCATTACTTAAAACTAAACTTGAAGAGGATATGAAAAATAAGGGGTTAGTAGACCAAACCCAACATGGATTTAAAAACAATAGTTTGGGAACCTGATCTTCTATGAATTTTTTAGTAAAACCTTGGAGAGCAACGTACCAGTAGATACTATTTACCTGGACTTCTGTAAGGTGTTCGATAAAGTGCCTCATGACACTTTAATAACTAAAATGAGAACATTAGGAATAAATGATACAATCACTAGCTGGGTGGAAGAATGGCTGAATAATCGGAACCAGAGGGTGTATTAGGGGATACATGTCAGAATCATGTCCGGTTAGCAGTGGAGTACCTCAAGGGTCAGTATTGGGCCCAACGCTGTTTTCCATTTTTATATCCGACCTGACAAATAATATCAACAACTTTGTCATCGAGTTTGCGGACAATATGAAAATAGCAGCACAGGTTAAAACTGAGGAAGACATCTTGAATCTCACCAATGATTTAAAAAAAACTTGAGGACTGGGCTGTAAATAATTGTATGACATTTAATAGCAGTAAATGCGTTACAATGCATCTGGGTATTACAAATAAACAAAACCAGTATACATTAAACGGTCATGCCTTAACACCAGTAGCGCAGCAAAAAGGACCTAGGCATAATAATTACCTCAGATTTACCTTTCCATAGTTACTGTAATCATATTATAAACCGGGACAATAGACTTATATGAAACATCAAAAGGAGGTTTACATCAAGAGATCGGGGATGTATTTTATCACTTTATAAGGCTTATGTTAGATCACATCTAGACTACTGCTCTCCCCTGTGGAGCCTTTATCTACAGAGGAGATTCACCAAACTTACTACTAACATGTATGATATAGGGTACGATGAAAGACTGGACAAACTAAACGTACTCTTTGGAGCAGCAGAGAATCAGAGGGGATCTTTTGCTAATGCATAAAATTTCCACTGACATCGAATTAATGTCAGATTTGGGAATGTCCTATAGTATACGGGACTGTGATCTAGGGAGCCATAAATATCAGCTGGCGCTTTCTTACCCCAGAACTAACAAAAGGCGTTCCTTTTAAACCAAAAGAATTATCCCCTTGTGGAACTCACTTCCCAGGTCAATAATTGAATCCACTAATTCTATTAAATTCAAACAAAATCTAGATTGCCATTTATTATAAATAGGGATGATGTATCAGCTTGGCTAGAGATATACATATATGGGCTACGGCCTTCTGTATATCTACTTTTCTTAGTAGTATGAATCTTAGTAGTATGAGGGGGGTGACAAAACTACAGAGCTGTCACTCTTACCTCTATTGTAGGGAAGCTAATAGAGTCAGTGGCCATAGAGGTCCTTGTGGACTGCTTGGAAAGCAGTGGGCTGCAGGACAGTACCCAGCACAGATTCATGACAGGGAGGTCTTGTCAGACTAACCTGTTAGTTTTCTTTGACTGGGTGACAAGGGAACTGGATTGGGACCACGCTGTGGATTTTCTTTACTTCGACTTCAGCAAGGCTTTTGACTCAGTGCCTCACAGATGTTTGCTGAAGAAGATGGAGGATCTGGGTGCAGCTAAGGTCATAGTAGACTTAACTGGCTAAAGGAGAGGCAGCAGAAGGTTGTAGTCAATGCGATAAACTCAGCAGAAAGGGAGGTCATGAGTGGGGTAGAAACATAGAAGTTAACGGCAGATAAGGACTGCAAGGCCCATCTAGTCTGCCCATTTTTTCTACCTGAATGTGCCATAGGCCTTTACTCTGTCAATGGCCTATCTATTCATACTCATCTGTAGTCCTCCCTTATGCCTATCCCATGCCTGTTTGAAGCACTGCACTGTATTCATATCCACCACTTCCTGAGGTAGGGTGTTCCATGTATCCACCACCCTTTCTGTGAAAAAGAACTTCCTCACATTGCCCCTTAATCGGCCTCCCTCTAATCTCATGCTGTGTCCTCTTATTCTGCTATTTCTCTTATATTGAAGCATGTTAGACTCTTTCACCTTGTTAATGCCTTCAAGATGTTTGAATGTTTCAATCATATCACCTCTCTCCCTCCTTTGCTCTAGGGTGTACATATTGAGCTCCGGTAATCTGTCCTCATATGTTTTCTGATGCAGTCCCTGCACCATTTTGGTTGCCCTTCTCTGGACTGCCTCCATTTTGTTAATGTCCTTGTGCAGGTGTGGCCTCCAGTACTGCACGCAGTACTCCAGATGGGGCCTGACCAGTGTCTTGTAAAGAGGGATTATTACCTCCCTCTTATGACATGTGATACCCCTACTAATACACCCCAACATCCCTCTAGTCTTACCTACTGCTTTAGTGGTCTGCTTGGATGATTTCAGGTCATTAGTGATGATGATGCCCAAGTCTCTTTCTTCCCTTGTGATTACCAGCAACTCCCCTCCCAACCTACAGGTAGTTTCAGGGTTTCTCTTCCCTATGTGTATGATCCTGCACTTCTTTGTGTTAAACCCCAGTTGCCTCTTCCGACCATTTTGCCAGTTTATCCAGATCTCTTCTCATTCTGCCCACCCCATCCAGATCATCTGCTCTGTTACAGATCTTGGTGTCATCTGCAAACAGACAAACCGTACCCTCTAGTCCATCTTCAATGTCACTGATGAAGATATTGAAGAGGACTTGCCCCAGGACTGATCCCTGAGGTACCCCACTTGTGACTTGCATCTCTTCTGACCGTATACCATTTACCACCACTCTCTGTTTTCTGCCCACCAACCAGTTTGCCACCCAGTTGACCAACTTCTGACCCTTCCTGATCCTACCCAGCTTATTAATCAATCTTCTATGTGGAACAGTATCAAAAGCTTTGCTGAAGTCAAGGTAGGGGACATCAGTTTCACCCCCTTGGTCCATCACTCTGGTTACCCAGTCAAAGAAATCTATGAGATTAGTTTGACAGGACCTTCCTGTTGTAAACACATGCTGTCTTGGATCCTGTGCTCCTATGGATTCCAGGTGTTGCACTAGCCTTTCCTTAAGGAGTGCCTCCATAATCTTGCCCACTACTGAGGTAAGACTGACTGGTCTGTAGTTCCCTGCCTCCTCCCTGCTGTCACTCGTATGGAATGGGATCATATGAGCCCTTCTTCAGTCTTCTGGGATCTCTCCTATGCTCAGAGACTTACTAAACAGTTCTGCTAATGGCTCTGCTAGTTTCACCCTTAGCTCCTTTAGTACCCTGGAATGTATGCCATCAGGTCCTATTGCCTTGTCCACCCTGAGCTTAGCGAGCTCTTGTAGGACCCTTTCTTTTGTGAAGGGACTTGTGCACACCTCCCTCCCCCCTGTGTCCATGGTGCTGAGCTGTGGGCCCTGCCCTACTTTCTACTCAGTAAATACTGAGCAGAAGTATCTATTTAGGATATATGCTTTTCCTTGGTCCTCCTCCACACACTTCCCCTTATCCCCTTTGATCTTAGCAATACCCCCTCTGGACTTTCTCCTTTCAGTAATGCATCTATAGAAAGTCTTGTCCCCTTCTTTTACTGTTTGTGATAGTGTTTCCTCAGTTTGGGCCTTTGCCTGCCTTACTGCCTTCCCTGCTTCCCTTAGGGAAGTTTGGTATGCCTCCCTATCTTCGTCTCACTGTGTTCCCTTATATTTTCTGAAGGCCAACCTTTTGGCTCTGATCTTTTCTGCTACCAGTTTTGAGAACCAAAGTGATTTCTTCCTTTTGCTCTTGCTTTTCTCCCTAACACAATGGGATGTTGCTTCAAGTATTGCATCCTTAATGCTTGCCCACTTTGCCTATACCCCCTCACCTGTATGTATTCTTGCCAGGGCTAGCTTAACTCTGTTGGCCATCTTATCAAAGTCAGCTCCTCTGAAGTCATATATTTTTGCCTTGGAATGGGATGATTTAGTTCTAGTGGCCAAATTGAATGGTCACTGACCCCCAGACGACATACCTGGAGATCTGTGATCCTTTCCCCGTTAATCAATACTAGATCCAGGATAGCCCTGTTTCTTGTGGGTTGTTGTACTAGTTGTTACTAGATTCCCTGCAGGGAAGGCCACCATGTGTCTAGTTCTGGTGGATGTTCCTGCTGGTATTGACCAATCTGTATCTGGCATGTTGAAGTCTCCCATTATCAGAACCTCCCCTTTAGCTGTCATGTTTTGTAGATCTTCTAACAGTAATGTGTCTATGTACTCTCCCTGGTCTGGAGGTCTGTAGACAACCCCAGGTCATATGGCTATCCCATTTCCGGTTTCCTGGGTGACCCACAGTTCTTCTGGCTCCGTATGTGTATTCTGAATTTCTGTAGCGTTGATATTTTCATTGACGTGAAGGGCCACTCCCCCTCCCCTTTTTGCACCTTGGTCTCTTCTGAATAGTACATAGCCGGGTACTTAAGTCTCCCAAGTGTAGTTACTGGTGAACCATGTCTCACTAATGGTTACCATGTCCAGTTTAGCCTCTGTCATTGTTGCCTTCAGGTCTGGGATCTTGTTTCCCAGACTGCGGACATTTGTGTACATGATTTTCCACTGGCCAGATTTCGGTGCGTTAGTTGTTGGGCAAGGTCTGGCGTTTCCCCTGTACATCGTATGGGAAGCCAGACCTTTTTCCTTACCTGGTGATGCAAATGAACTACAGACATGCTGAACTCCTATTTGATCACTAGCTGAGGGGGGGAAGGGTGTTCTTCCCATTCGATGCATCGGGTGCTGCACCCCTCTCCCCATTTGCTAGTTTAAATATTCTGCAAAGACATCAAACTTCTGCCCCAATGCACTGACTCCACCTCCTTAGTCAGATGCAGTCCATCGAATTTAAAGAACTTTCGCTCCCAAAACTATTGCCAGTTACCTACAAATTTGTGTCCGTTTTCCTGGCACCAGCCATTGAGCCACAAGTATAGCTCCCCTATCTCCCCTTCTCTGAACTTCCATCCATCTGCTCCCCTCTCCCAGACCAGCAGCATCTCAGAGAAGGAGATGCCAGATGAAATGGATGACAGTTTGTCTTCCAGCCTGGTCAGGTGTTCCTTGGTCTCCACAACTGACCAGCTGGTGAGATTGTTAGTCCCTATGTGTCCCAGGATGTCGATGTTTTCTCCTGCTTCCTGCACAAGTTTAGCAATGCAGTCAGTGTCTCTCCACACTGATGTACCTGGGAGACATCTGACCATTACATTACCCCCGGCTGGAGGTAGGTATTAACTCCCCAGATCATGGAGTCTCCTATGATCAGAAGTGTTTTGGATTTCCTTTTTGCTTTTTTTGTTTTGGTCCCTGTTTTGGGCAAGTTTTGTAGTGCTAGCTCCTGTGCTGCAGTGTCCTGCTCTACAGTGTCCTCTGCCCCTTTGTTTGATTTCAGAGATTTCAGATACCTGTTTTTATATGGTTTGTGGAGGTGATATGTTGGAGAGCATTGAGTGATGGGGCACCCGATTTGCCCCTCCTACACCTGCCAGCCTCCCAGACCAACTACCCTTTGCGGTCGAGGTGATTCAGTTGGATGTTGGGGAAATGGTGGGCAGTTCTTGTAATATATTTCCTCCTGAATATGCGGTTTGAGATGCACAATCTCTGCCCATGGCGCCTGGAGCTGAGCCCTTAGATCTCCGATGGTCCAGCATGTAGGACAGCATCCTAAATCCTGTATAACTGCCCTTTTGGAAAGTGTCCCACAGTATCTGCAATTAATAATATCCATTCCAGTTGAGTTGCCATGTTTATAACCTGGTCTGAGTAATTAGAAGGAAAATGAAAGCAAAAATGTTTTTTTATATATATTTTTTTTTTGTTTGCTTTGTTTGTTTTTGTATAATTTTTTATAACAAGTTAAATTAATTGTGCCCCTGTAAGTGAGGTCACTGTGTGGATACCCCTCTGATCCTCCCCTTCCTGCTTTGCTACAGGAAATGTCACGACTGTGCTACTCTATAAAAGCAGTGTATCATGGGTGGTTGGGAATGGGGGGTTGGTGGTTGGGCCCTTCCCCTGCCAAACAAGAAGAACCACTGACAAAAGAAACAAGGAGGTAAGAGCAGAAATAATCAACCAACAACAAATGCAGTAGCCCTGAAAGCTTAGCCTAATGATAGATAAAACTGTAAAACCTGTAAGCATCACCTGTAACAATTTCACAGAAGATATACCCTGCAAAAAAACACTTTGCTACAGAGAAAAATAAAGCAGTAACAGAAGATATACCTTGCAAAAAAAATTTGAATCAGAGAAGATTACAGCAGTAACCTGTAAGCGCAAAAGTAACAAACTTGTAGGCACACCCTGTAATAATGCAGCAGAAAATAAACCCTGCAACAGCAGTTTGAATCAGAGAACAATAAAGCAGTAAAATGTAACTGAAAAAACAGTAACAAAACCTGTGAGCACTAAAGAAAATAGAAACACACAGTAAATCTGCCTACCCAAAGGAAGCCTTAATCTTTTTTTCTTGCTCTGATAATGTTGTTCCTTGTTCTGTCCTTACAAGCAAACCTAGAAGAAAAGAACTCAGGTTAAGGTAGGTGCCTTTGCCAGCAAACCTAGTCTTTCAAGTACCACAGGGATCTGTTCTAGAACTGGTCCTCTTCAGTAGGCTCATTAACGACATCGGTGAGGGTATCCGGGGCCGGCTGTGTCTCTGCAAATGACACTAAGCTCTGTGGGAGGGTTGATAGCAACAAGGGAATCAGAGAAATGCAGAGTGACATACAAAAGCTAGGGGGGGTGGTCTAAGGTTTAGCAGTTGAAATTCAACACCAAAAAGTGCAAGGTAATGCACCTAGGGAACAAGAACCCCAGGACAGAGTACTGGATGGGTGGAGTGAGACTTAGCACTACGGCTGAGGAACGGAACCTTGGAGTTATCATCAGTGACTCCCTCAAACAACTGAGTCAGTGCAGCAAGGCATATAACAAAGTGAGTAGGATACTGGGATGTATTGGGAGGGGTATTGATAGCTGAAGAGAAGAGGTAATACTTCCCTTATATAGATCTTTAGTGAGGCCACACCTGGAGAACTGCTTCTAGTTCTGGAGTCCTCACCTCAGGAAGGATAGTGACAGGCTGGAGACGGTGCAAAAATGATTCAGGGTAATCAGGACAGGTCCTATGAGGTGCGTCTCAAGGTACTGAACATGTACTTGTTGGAGACCAGAAGGGAGTGGGAGATATGATGGAAACCTTCAAGTTCCTAAAAGGAATTAATAAGGTGAATTGAGGGGAAATATTTAGCTTCATTACTAGTTCACGGTCACATGGACACGAGTGGATACTGACAGGAGGGAAGGCTCAGAAGGGACATGAGGAAGTATTTTTTTTTACGGAAAGGGTGGTGGAACAATGGAACAGTCTGCCTGCCAAAATGGTGGCTGCTAAAACTGTTTCTGGGTTCAAGCACAGTTGGGATAGAATGATGGGTATGGTGGCTGCTCGGGGTGGCAGAAGCTGGGAGGGGAATAGGGGGGAGGATGTGGAAGATTAAGACCCTAAAGGGACAGTAGGTCCCAGGACTAAATAGGGAACTCAGGCAGCCTAGATGGATGGACTGTTGGTCTTCTTCTACCATCACCGACTGTTTCTATGACTTCTCGCACCAATTTATGATCCCTTCCCTTACTTAAAGAGCAGCTGATGCCTCAAAGAAAACTTTGAAAAACATAATATTTAGCTACAATTCAGTTTGCATGCTATATATATATATATGTATATTCAACAGATTTCTCCTGCGCATTACTTATTACTGAGAAATTTGCATGGAACCATGCCCTATATCCCACAGAGTTCATCTGCCTCTTTTGTTTACTCCCTACTTCTTGTCATAGTCTTCTGTTGTGACATCACAATCTGTTGCCATGGGAGTAATTATGATGTCACAAGTAGAGTATTATGGATCTATGTGATAATGGCAATCGCGGAAAGGTGATCACCGTTATGGTGACTATACATCAGTGAAAATAAATTTCGCCAATGTATACTCCCAGCCCATGGCAAAACAGCTCTGGGAACTTAATTTTTTTTGTTTGTGTGGGGGGCTGTGCCCCCCATGCCCCCTCTACTAAAGAGTCTCAACTCCACAAAATCACGATGCGCCCAGCACTGAACCTGCCACCCTCCCACGAATCTGCCACACCACACGGCCAGCTCAGCAACCCACCATCGCACTACCCCTCACAAACCCTCCCTCCCCTTCCACCTGTCACACAGCATGCTTGCTCCTCCCCAGTGCACGTATACCTATAATGACAAGATGTTGCTATACCTGCATTCACCCCCCGTCCACTTGCCATGAGAACAGGTGCCGCTATTGAGTCACCCTTTTGGTAAGTGCTCAATAGCAATTGTCTTTCTCACGGGATACCATGACCTCAGGTAGGGAGAAGGCAATAGGAATAGATGAATTCTTCAGGAGCAAAGATCCCATTTTCATGCAAATGACCTCAGAAATAATAATGGGGATGAGAAATACAGAAGTAATGTGAAATACAAGCTGAACTGTGTCTGAATAACATGTTTTGTTAAAGTTGTCCTAATGGTGTCAGCTGCTCTTTAAGGACAGCAAATACAAATATAAGAAGATGCCCATGTAGGTATCGTGGGGTAAGTCTACCACTGGGGCTTGGGGGGGGGTTCATCAAAGACCATGATCAGTGCTCCTTAAGGAATGGAATGTTTGGATTTCTAAAAGCACTACTGGAGGAAATGGAGTTTTCAGACAGTTGTATCAATCAGACTCTGCCACTTGAACAACGTGTAACATCTTTCCATGTAGTGACGTCTTCATTTTACCACATACACAATCTGTCTTGAATTTGGACACAGCTGGATTTCTTCAATATCTAGACAGTAATTTGACTCCATGTTTGATGCACAGTTTTGTGAGTAGAGGGCATGACAATTGCAACCTTTTCTGATGGTTGCTCCAATAATTTTATAGGTCTCGTAGCTGGTGCAGAGTGCGACAGCGAAGCTGCTTATTTATTCCAAGAAAATGCACTTACATGTTGCCAGTTCTCATCAAATTAATGCCGCCTCTGTCTCTGGTCCCATTATGTGGAGTATGCCGGGGCAGTTTTGTAGCTACCCAACACAGTCACTGAAGAACAGGTGTCGGGTCACGTCTTTATCCTGTGCATCATTTTCCCAATACCTCCGTGTAAGGTGCCGCAATGCACTTTACAGCAGGATGAGAGGGTCAACATATCTATACATTTGCATCTTTATGACCATGCCAGTCTGTATGTGCCCTATAGAAACTGTACTGGTTGAGAGCAGTCTCAGCCCCCACTCCACCAGCATAGTTCAAGCAAGTCACCTCTGTAGTGCAACTCCGGCTCCACTGGGTGGAAATCCTAAAATCAGGCCTCACACTCTGGTCTGCTGTATGAAACCTCAAAGCAGTGCCATCACACCACCCTGCCAGACTTCTGCACCCTGTTTTATAGCTTTTAGCTCCCTCTGCTAACCCTTTTTTGACATCTTATCCCTGATTGTGGTTTGTCGCAGACAAAGCTGTGCGGAATATAGAATTCCCCCTGACAGAATTTGTGCAGGATGGCAATTCTGCTTCTGTAATGCTTTTCAGAATTTCTTTTTTTAATTCTGCGAAATTACGAAAAGCATATCTGTTATTCACACGGATTAGGAATAGTATTCTGGATTTGTGGAATATGAATCTGTGTTTTATGTAAACTGTGGAATGGAATTCTGCAGTTCTTGTAGAACTGCAGATTGCTAATCTACAGTTTAAAAAAAAACTATGCCTTTGGAATTTAGAGATTCTGATTGTAATGAAATTCCGCAGAACTAGACAGAATTTCTGAAATTCTGCAGAATTCTTTTGGCAGTGGAATTTGGAAATTCCATGCATCTCTAGTCCCAAACTGATTTTTTTTGTTTCATCATTATACTTTCCAGATTGTTTTAATTTTCTCCCCTTGTCCCATTCATGTCTTGCCTCCCTCAGCTGCCACCCCTAAGGTCAGATCTTGCTACAGCTGAGCTGTGTGTCCCCAAATCTGAATGAGCAAGGAGTTCGGGTCTGGTGTCAGTGCTTCCGAACCCTCCCACTAATTGGCCTTCACACCGGCCATCAACTGAGGTGTTCCTTGTGGAATGCCTCCCCTTCCCCTGGACTACCAGGTGGAGGACATTCAGCAAGAAGCACAGGACACCTACCCCCCTGAGAAGAGAACATGTCCATGGGACTGCATCTGGTGCCCCTGCATGGCCAGCTGGGAATCGTGGGTCAAGGACACGAACCCACAGTCCCCTGAGTGGAAGGCGAGCATTTTAACTGCTACGCCACCTCAACAGTCATTCCTGTCTGATGTGAATGCTGCTCTCGATTTTTGTGTCCCAGTTGTGTACATTGGATTTTAACTCTTGATTTAAAGTTTATTTATATATGTATAACACTTTTATATTTGAATTGAGCTTGATAAATAAAAATTATTATTATTATAAGCCAATAGTGCCATTTTTTCCAAGTGTGGCAGCTGCTGCGATGTGGAAGGGGAAGGGGGTTGGTTGCTTGTGTTCTGTTTTAATCAAATATTTGTCTTAATTTTCAAACTTACAAAGGAAACAAAAAAGAAGTACACAGACAACAATACCTTATCATAGCTAAGTCATGACTTTGGTCAGATCAAGCAATCCATTCCGGACATCATATTTAGAAGACTCAGCTAAAAACAAAGAAGCAAACAGAAACCAGAATAAAGTTAATGTCGAAGGACAAATAAACAAAAAATTGAAACATTTGCTGGTCCTCCCTGGTATTTAATTTGCAGTATTACATGCACTATATCCCACTGCCTCCCTCTGTATTCCTAAGGTTGCACTTGGTGCGCTCGTCCGTGGTTTCACCTTGTGGAACATCGTTGGGATAATCCCCATCTAGTTATTTCAGCCTCTGTTTTTGTTCTCAAAGAGCTAATAGTGCCGAAAATAGCAGACAGAATGTTTTAGTCATTTTTTTTTCTATATTTTATTTGCAGTCCTGTCCTCCGTGTCCCCTTCCGACTGACCCTCCCAGCCCCAACATCCCAGAATTACTGGGGCTTTACCTTTCTGCCCGGCCCAGGAGTGGAGCCTGCAGAGAGTCGGTCTTCATCCTGTGGACGGAGGATTTGATTCTTTCCTCCATTTTCTCCCCTGGTCCCCACTGCTGAGGCGTACACGCCAGACGTGCATGCATGGAGGCGCACGCATGCCCACTGAAGGCCCACAGCACCCACCCCTTCTGTGCACCCGCAGACCCACACTTCCCCCAGGCCTCCACCTGGGGGCAGTCATTTGACAGGAGCGCAACTCCTCCCCTCCTGGGAGAGGAGATCTGTCCTCTGGACGGTCAATCCTATCCCTCCCCACCGACCCCCGATGGCCTGGGCTCATTCACAAACCCGGGCCGCCAGCATGGCATGGGGTGTGGCGTCCAGCACCTCAACCCTCAGCGCCATCCGGCCAGTCTTAGTCATTTTTAATAGTAGTTCCTCATTACTTTTTTATTTCTAAAGTGCTTTTCTTTTTCTATGTGCTCATTAGATGGCTTTCTACCAAATAGTATTTGGTATGGTGCAAAAAAACGTGCTTTACCTGGAAGCAGAAGTACAGTATGTAGTTCTGTTCCTCCCACCACATCATCAGCATGTGAGTGTCATTACTCATTGTCACATCACAAGCCCTACTGCCCCACTAGTAATGTGTCACAAGTTACCAGTGAAGCAGTAGGACACGGTCTCCTCTTGGGTACAAGTGATGTCACAATCAGTGAAGTCACAACGCCAACAGTGTAACAGAAGGAGCAGAAACGACAACATCAGCCTCTAGATCATGTGCTGTTCCATAAATCATGCCTAGTACTGTCAGTTAGAAAATCTAATCAGTAAAACAGAAATGAAAAAAAAATACTTGAGATATAAGAACTGATAGCTGGCTACTTCTGAAAGTTACTATGAATTCCAGGCAGTACACCAACTCTTTAGTGAATATTTTCAGCAAAAACTAACATCACAAAGAATGAAAGGTAATAGTCTCATCTAGAGGCCATGCATTTGGAGCAAAATGAGGCAGCAAAGCTGACCATCCGCTCCAGGAAAATACCCTCATATAATGCTAACTTACACAAATGGACACAATGATGTGGACCATGAGGGGGTGAGAATCCTCCCTGGAGTGCATGTGTAAGGAGTCTGTGTCATTATAGGTCCCTGTAAAGCTAGTAAACAAGCGACTCAGATTGGGGGCAAAGTTCAGACAGGAGTGCAGTGCTGGAACCTAACAGGAACAAATAGCACTAGAGCAGGCAGGAACACTATTAGCAAGCTTTGTTTTGGATGTACACGGTGTTAGGGGGTTACTTTTGTTCATACACAATGAAAGGCATTCAGATCATCCAAAAAAAAAAAAAAAAAGAGGACTGTATCCAGAGGCGATCACTGCCATTTTTTTTCAGCTTTGTGTTTATTATTTTTCGGTGAACAGAAAAACAATTTCACATGTTCATACAATGAAACTGGGTAATACTAGCCTACAGGACATATAAGCAAATTACCAATAAAGTAGATATATTTGTGGTCTTGTATCCTTTCACAAAGGGATGGGGGGGGGGGAACGCATACCTCAAGTCCTGCAGAGTATGAGAAAATGCAAGGCACTTTCAAAGCTAGGAATGAGTCCATTAGGGAGAATGGCAAGGTAAATGTCAAATGCAAACATGGAGATTGCTATAAAGTAAAGTATTACTATTATAAAGGAGGTATAATTTCTCCTACACATTGCAGTCCTCTCCAAACCCAAATTCAAAGACCAAAACTAGTATCCACACACAATTATAAGAGCGGTGTAATAAACAGAGAACCTCAAACTGGGACAAAAGGGGTAAGTGCAGCCCTCAGATGATAAATACACACTGTGTCTGACTCTACAGAACATTCGAGGCTACAACAGTACAGAGAAATACAGAATGACTGCTATAGCCACGAGGAGGCAGATGACCTGCTTTCGCACTCAAAAGTGAAACTGCCCCAAAATTTCTTTGCAATGTTAAACACTGTCTCGAAAGTCACTTATTATTAAACCAATACAAAACCCAATCCCCTAAGCAGCGGGGAATAAGGCCAAACATCCCATTTTAGAGTCTCAGCAGTGGAATTTTTCAGGTAAGATACTGCTCAGACCTAAATTTAGTCCTCGCCAGAGTCTTCATTCTCATTTCTGGAGTCTGCACTCTCCCTGGCAGCAGATTCTAACTCTGTCTTCTCCATCCAGTGGCCTGCATCCTTGGGATCAGAAAATTCCCAACTGTTCCCTATATAGGTCATGCAGAGCCAGGATAGGAGGAGAAATGAGTGAACAATTCCCAGGGCCTGGAGTCACTCGTGACTGCATCAAATTTCTTCTTCCGGGCCCTGGTCTGAAACAAGAGGTCTGGAAGAACTTTCACGTTAGAAGCATTGGTGGAAATTGGGTAAGCCACAATTTGGGGGGCACAATTTGAAGATAGAGGGGAGGACAGCTCAGAGGTAATGTTAGAAAGTATTTTTTCACAGAGAGGGTTGTGGATGCATGGAACAGCCTTCATGAGGAGGTTGTGGAGTCAGGAACAGTGGGAGAATTCAAGAATGCATGGGACAGGGATAAGGCAATTCTAGTGGGGGGTAGGAGGAAGTAAGCTGTTGATCAACTAGAATCTGCAGCTTATCCATCAGGTAGGGAAATGGGCAGACTAGGTGGGCCAAGCGGTCCTTATCTGCCATAAAATTCTATGTTTCTATGACCATTGCAAGGAGCAAGTCCTGAATGTCCACACCACTGGGCCGGCTCCAGTTAAGATTTTAATATCCGCATCATGTGTTTCCAGCTTTGAGAGGGTCCATTCAGTTTTGGCATCCATAACCGTTATAGTTTCAACCATAGCTTGCCATGGTGGTTCTGATGCACCAGCACCGCTAGGCCCTGCACTGCTCATGGCTTTTCCTGCCTTGACCCTTTGTTTTTGCTGTCCCTGTTGCTTGTGGGGATACACCATCCTTGTAAGTGGTATCCCTCAATTGATTGGAGAGTCAAGAAGACAAGTCCACTGATAAGAGCGCAATTTAATTCAATTTTAGTGTTTTAGTTGAAAAATGGGAGGTATGATGCAAAGCTGACGTTAGGAACATTCACCCTGGAAGCCAGCTCTCTAGCGCTCCACCTGTCAATGCCATTTTTAATAAGAATTTATGTGCATTTGCTAAACCTGTTTTGAGAATTATGTTTACTTATAAAATGGTGTGGGAAATTGAAGCAATCTGATTGGCCAACAGTATTCCAAAGATGTGCAAGAATAATATTTCAAAGGCTACGCCTGCAATTCGGTGGGTGGGAGCAATCTGTTTATTTATGTAACAGTGTGGGGAAATTCTCAAAGTTCAGGACACATTGACAAATTCACAGTGCCACTGTTCATGAGAAGAGGTCCCAAATGCTTTCATGAGGTGGGAGTCACAAAAAGGCCATGTAGAAAATGTTTTGTGCAAATACCAACAAACACCCAGGGTGTTAGGGTTTCTAACCATAACGTCCCACCCTGTACAGACTGACAGGCATTAGGGGTGTGCCTCTGGATTGCTGACTGTAATGCTCATGCCGTTCCACCCCCACTTCCCCCACCCTGCAGCCAGTGACAGGCATTGAGGTGTGCCTTGGACTCTTCGGCTCCAGAGTTCACCCCATTCTCCCATTCTCCTATATTGCACCCATTTCAGCGTATGTCCTTACGGAGTGGGGTGACTGTAAAGTCAAACACCTCAAGGCACACCTCAACACTTGTCGGAGTCTGCAGGATCTGGTGAGGTGAAATGGCATGAATGTTATGGGCGACAACCCAAACACATACTCCAATGCCTGTCTCTCTCTGCAGGTTGGAGGTGGGGTTGGCGTGAAGTTCAATACTTCACTGCCATTCCTACTCTGCATCTGTCTAACTCCTGTACTTCCAGTGCTAATACCAGCAAGCAAAGATTCAGCATTGAAAAATACTTGTTTTAATAAAACAACAGCTTTCTAAGGCATTTTCAGGACATCTGGGAGCTCTTCAGGATGTCCATACCTCTGCAGTTGTGGGGACAAGAGTTGGTCATTCTGCTCAACTGCTATGCATTTTGCATAGCACAATGTATCTTACATAAGGACTAATACGGGTGGAGGGGTGTTATGTTATATTAATGTACCACGGGATGGGGTGGGGTCCCAAGACTGACAGGTGAGGGACTTCAGCAACGATGAGGTACATTAACTACCATAATCTCCCCCAATGGAACTGCCTTATTCCACTCATAAAATAGATTAAAAAGTTATTTTTCTCTGTACTCACAGTTCTGCTGACTGGTGGGTGCTCTGGTCGGGGTGGCATGCTGCCGGGGTGTTCTGGGGGACAGTCGTGCTAGCAGGCGCTCTGGAGCATCGCAGTTTTGTGGTGGGCGTTCTGGTTGGGTGGGTGGGCAATCTCATGTTGCTATGTGCAGATGTGCTGATGGGTGGTCGTGCTGGCAGGTGCCTCGATATGCTGCAGTGGGCTTGATACTGCAATGCAATTACAACGTGCTGGCTGTCATGGACTACCTTTGGCTGGTAGGCCGACACATCATAGGGGTGTGCAGTGTGTTCAGTTGAGCTTCTAGCCGAGCACTAGTCGAGTATGATTGCGTGCACTGTAATCACTGCCTGAAGGCTTGAGGGGACTATTCATTTGGGAGCTGGTGACCTTTTGACCCCGACAGGTTATGCAGTCAGTTAATGCAACCCTGTGGCATGCTCCAGCGGGGGTATATGATATGTTAAGGTAGTACCATGTGACGGAGTTCTTACCAACAGGGAGTCAGAATGGATCAGACCCCATTTTATAATCACAAATACTGTATACTCCAGCTCCAGAGAGATATCCTGACATTCCACATAATATTAGAGTTATTTCTGGACACACAAACTATTAAAAAATTAAACTAACTTTATGGAAACATTCCTTACCATGCCCACTGTTCTTAATCTTATTATTCTTTAAAGTAAGATCCTGGCCATTTGCTCTGCATTTTGAAGGCCACTGTTATGCATTTAATGCAGGGAGGTTAAGGGATATGGAGCTGATTAGACACCAACAGTGAAATACCAGAGGCCAGTGTGGCCAGCACCACTGGAGAGAAAGAAACAACTGGGAGGGGTTTAAGCCAAAACAATTTTATTCAAATGCCAGCTGAATGGAGAAATAACTCGCTCACCATGGTTAATATAATGTTTTATTCTCTACACGATACTAGCACAGTTTTAGGAAACCCAAGCCAAGGTTTTGAGGACTTGTTCCTCTTTATTTATGGGGCTATGCACAAAAGTGCATAAAATGCGCTGAAAACTGTTGGACCCCCGTGCACACCCCGCATGACTCCAGCAGGCACAGGGTGTCCAGATGCATGACTGCAAGCACCCGTAGGGCACCTGTCCATGGCTCCCCCCAGCATGCAGGTTCATGGGGGGGGGGCAGACGGGTGTGGAGCAGTGGCCCTAGGCAGGCATCCAACTGAATGCACGACCTGCATCCCAGAATGGATCCCTTGCACTGCCAGAGCAGGGGAGTGTGGGAGGGCTTGGGTCCAGTGTTCAACAAAGTATGGGCACTTGCCCAAATGGCTGCCCCAAGCCCTCCCCACCCACCCAGTGGGCTGGGGCATCATGGAGGGGTGAATCACAGTCCTTCCATGGCCGGCAGGTGATATGGGGATGCGCAATGGATTATGGCAGGGTCCCCAGGGCATAGCTCATGCACCCTGGTGCGTGGCACTCCAAGCATTTGTGCATCGCGTAGAGTGCGGGCATGCCCAGAGTGGCACAATCAGCCAGTGGATCAGGCGAGCAACTGGCAAGCACACCATTGGTGCATGCTGCTGAACCCCCGCTGTGTGGGATTCACACATAGGGCTGCTGATATGCCACAGATATACAGCACGTAGGCACTATGCACATTCATGCATAGAGCCCTCGGTTAGTTAGAGAGTGTATCTGCTAGCTGACATGCAGGATGCAGCCAGTTGCTTTAGGCTTCGAGGGGCTGATTTACGGAGAGGATAAGAGGATCCTCTGAAATGCCAACAAAGCATAAGACCAATGAGTCCGAGACATAAAAAAAGGAAAGAGAAAAAGAATCAAAAACAGGTCCAATTTTAAGCAAAACTCCTTCTCAATTTTTAATGGATAGGTATAGACTTCTCTGTAATAAAGTGTCTAACTTAGTGAAGGATGCTAAAAGGGTTTTTTTATAGGAAAAACTTTGAAGATAATCTATCTAATCCAAAGTCCTTTTGGCAATCTGTGAATCAACTTCTGTCCCCGAAGGAAAAGTGTGCTATACAATCTCCAATTACACCCAACGGTGTAGTAACTGATCCTGTTGAAATTTCTAATTTATTTGGTTTAAAATTATCAGATCACTCTAGTTATCTTGTTAGTGGGCAAATGCCATCTGCTGAGAAAGTTCCTTTTCTAAGCACTAGGCCCCTTTTATTTCCATTATGTTTCCTGGAATCAGGTTCTGAAGTTACTAGTGACAATTCCTAACAAATCTAGTGATTGTGGGGAGGGATTGGATGGTCGTTTCATCAGGTTACATAGCTCCTTGTATTGCTGGTCTTTTATGCATTATTTTCAACATAAGTCTAACTTCAGGTTTTTTCCCTTCTCAGTGGAAACGTGCAAGAGCCCTACCTGTTCCCAAGAAATCTGGGGCTAATGGCGTAGACAGTTTTCATCCCATTTCTATTGTTAATCCTTTGAGCAACCTTCTTGATAAAATTGTTAATGAACAAATCACTACTTTTTTACAAAAGTATGAAATTTTGTGTCCTCAACAACATGGCTTTTGGCCAAATCACGGTACTGAGACTGCCTTGGTCAGGTTCACAGATGCCACCCTAAGGGGCTTTGATAATGGCCTTATGCTGGGAGCAGTTTTCGTGGACCTGACCAAGGCATCCAACCTTATTAACCATTCTTTATTATGTTTTAGACTAGCTAAGTTGGATTTTTCCTAGCAACATGGTGGATTGGTGCAGGGACTTTATTAAATCGTTCTGTCTATGTTTCTGTAGGTGTTTCTGCTTCTTCTATTCACTGTGGTGTTCCCAAAGGCTCTATCATGGGCCCGTTTCTGTTTTCTTTGTTTATTAATCCCTTACCCTCTGTCTGCTCTTCTTGTGAAAGTTTACTTTATGCTGACCCAAATCCTGGGTCTGGCTCTACCAGCCATTAACTCTCCCCTTGCAATTCCTCACACTTTTCGTATGTACATTTCTTTTGCTCCGCTATGCTACTGCTGTCTCTCATGACCTTACAATTCGTCTACTCTTGTTGCTAACTCTCCTCTACCATAACCTTTTTTATCCTCTTATTAATCATGGCCTGTTGTATTATTTTGTACATATGAATACAGGGTATGGCTGTATGTTCCAATGCATTGTACTATCGAACTGTATCGTTGTTAGTTTCACTGTCTCTGTAAATTAATATAATTGTTCATTGACCTTCCCAGGTCCACCTTGTAAATGAGCTTGTCTCAACGGCATTTCACCTGGTAAAATAAAGACTGACTGATTGATGATTTAATTCTTTTTTTTCAATCTCAATCTATATCGTCATTAGCTGCTACTTTAGAGAAAGATTTTTTTCTCTATCTGTCACTGGTTTAGGGAGAATGCACTTGTCTTGAACTCTTCTAAAACCAAGGCCATGTTGTTCGGGACTCTTCCTCAGTTGTGAAATAATCCTAATTTAACTATACATGATATAAATGGGACTTGTTTGGAGCAGGTATTTAAATATTTAGGGACCTTGCTTGATCCCAGCTAACCTTTTAAGCTCAAGTCAAAACTATTTGCCGGAAGGTAAACCAGAAACTGGGTGTTATTCATAAAATTAAACAGTATTTTACCTTGGAAACTAGGAGGGCTATAGCAGTTGGGGTGCTCGTACCTCATCTTGATTAAATATTATAAATTGCCTGTAAGAGAAATTCAGGCTTTATCAATAATGTATAATAATATTTGTAATTTCGTGTTGGGTACTCCCTTCAAATGCGTCATTGTTCACTTTATTCTTCCCTTGATTGGCTCCCACTAAGTGTTCGTTTTACATATTGTTTTTGTTGTCAAGTTATTAAATCTCTTTTTTGCTCAGAGCCATTTCCTTTAACTGATTTGTTAACTTTTCGACATTCTATTTTGAATCTTAGATCTTTCAGGGGTACTCTCCTCTTAATCAAATTCTCTTCAACAGTTGGTGCATGAGCCTTTTCTACCTCTGCACCTGTATTATGGAATAGCTTGCCTGAGGACCTTAGAACTATCCACTCCTTAGATCATTTTAAAAGAAAGCTGAAAGAATGGTTGCATGCTATGAACGTATGTAAATGTTTTTAATATGTTGTTTTTGTTTATTATGTGTATTTTTGTATTTGATGTATTTGTTACATGTTCGGGTTGCACCTGAAAAAGGGCTTGCTCCCAGTGCTCTTACCTGGTTAACAAAATAAAAACAAACAAGGATTGAGAAGGAAGTTTTCAGTACCATGTGGGATGTAGAAACATATGAAACATGGAAACTTAGAATCTGCTGTCAGATAAGGACAGCCTGGCCCACCTAGTCTGCCCATTTTTCCCTGCCTATAGTATCACTACAGATCCTACTTGATCTCCAACTCCAACCTATTCACCCACCTCCCTTCCCTTTCCCTAAGATTCCCTTATGCCTAGGACATGTAATCTTGAACCCCACCACTGTTTTCACCACCACCACCTTTGCTTGAAGACTGTTCCAGGAATCCACCACTCTTTTCTGTGAAGAAATACTTCCTCACATCTCCCCTGAATCAAGCCTCCCTCCAGCTTCTAATTGTGCCCCCTTGACCTTGAGCACTTTATTTCTGAAAAATACTTCCCTCTTGTACCTTGTTTACCCCCATGAAGGTATTTAAAGGTCTCATTCATATCCCTCTTCTCTCTCCTCTCTTCCAGGGTGTACATATTTAGGTCCTTTAATCTCTCCTCATAAGGCTTCTGATGGGAGATCCTCCACCATTTTAATTGCCCTCCTCTGGACCACTTCCACTGTGTCCTTGCTGAGATGTGGTCTCCAGAACTTGACACAGTAGTCTATGTGGGGTCTTACCAGTGATATAAACAGAGGTAACACCACCTCCCTCTTTTTCTCTTGGTGATACCCTTCCCTATGCATCCCAACATCCCACTCACCTTCCCAACTGCCTTGTTTCACTGCCTGGCCACCTTTAGGTCATCCAATATGATCATCCCAGGTCTCTTTTTTCTGCTTGGTGGTCATCAGTACCACCCTCCCCCCAATGTTGTACTTTGCCCCCCGGGTTTCTGTGCCTTAAGTGCATTCTTTTGCAATTTTTCATATTGAAACCCAGCTGCTATACCCTTGGCCACTCTTCGAGTTCTCAGGTCACTGCTCATCTTTTCCACACACACCCCCGTAGTGTCCATCCTATTGCAAAGTTTGGTATCATCTGCAAAGAGGTAGACCTTCCCCTTCCAGCTCCTCTGCAATGTCACTTATAAAGACATTAAAGAAGATCAATCCCAGCACTGATCCCTGAGGCACCCCACTGGTCACCCTCCCTTCCTCTGTGTGTCAGCGTGGCTCAGTTGGTAGCACATCCGCCTCTGGACCAGAAGGTTGTGGGTTCTCGTCCCACACCGGGATTGGACTCGCACCTAAAAATCACTGGCATCCAAGTGCAGTATTGGGGGGTGCTGTACTGCTGGGGTGTGCTGTCCTTTCGGATGAGACATTAAACCAAGGTCCCTTCTGCCCATCCTGGTGGGTGTCCAGGTGGAAGTAAAAGAACCCAGGGCACTCTTCGCAAAGAGTAGGGAACATTCCTGGTGTCCTGGCCAACATTCCCCTTCCCATAAACCAGTTCATGCAATTATCCAGGCTGAGTGTGGGTGATGATGTACGATATGGCTGCCACCACACATTCAGTCACTTCACTACCAGTCTAGCATTGCTTGTAAAAGCGCTTTGGGATACTGTGTATGAAAAGCGCTATATAAATGCTGATTCTTCTTCTTCTCTGAGTGAACTCTGTTTACCACCACTTTTTGCTGCCTGTCACTTAACCAATTCCTTACCAGTTTACCATCTTTGGACCCACTCCTAAGCTACCCTGCATGTTTACTAGACTCCTGTGAGGAATTATGTCAAATGCGTTACTGAAATCTAGGTAGGCTACATCCACTGCTCCACCCACTGCAGTAGATGCAAACCCTGATGAAGAGAAACAATTCAGTGTCAGTGGCTCAGTAGGTAGCACACTCACCTCTGAGGCCAGGAGATCAGAGGGCTGTGGGTTCAGTTCCCACATCTGGCACTTGGGTTAATATCCCTGTACTGACACTGTAGTGCAGCAAGAGAGGGGTGCTGCACTGCTGAGGTGCTGTCTTTCGGATGAGATGTTAAACCAAGGTCCCATCTGACTGGATTGGTGGTAGTTCAGGTGGATGTTAAAGATCCCATGGCACTTATCGAAAAGAGTAGGGGAATTTCCCCGTTGTGCTGGCCAAATTTCCCTCATTCACTAAAAATACCACCAACAGCTTAATCTGGTTCAAGGTCAGTTGGCATTCATCTGTATCCCCCTCCCCCCGGTCGTGCCTGAAAATAGGCAGGATTTGTCTAGTGTACTTACCCGGTCAACAAAAAATAAATAAATAAATTCCACAAAATGTTGGCTTGGGCTTTCTGTAGCAGTGCTGGTACCATGTGGAAAATAAAACATGTTATATTAACCATGGTGAGTGAGCCATTTCTCCAACTGGCTGGTACTGGACGCAGGGTGCCCCGGCTTCCAGAATATGGCACTGACCAATATGAGCACGGAGAGCTGCTACTTTATAAAACAACAAAAACCCATTCGCTTAGCCCCAAGCAGTGACTGAGGAGTTTGGGTGGCACTCCTATTTTGTGGTAACCATGAAATCATTACAGGCTACAGCTGATTATGTTTAGATTACATTCACATTTAAAGAGCTACTGATGTGGCTGACACCTGAAAGAAAACTTTGAAAAACATAATACTTGGGTACAATTTAACTTGCATTCTATAGGTATTATATAGATTTCTCCTCCCCATGATTTATTACTGAGAAAATTTGCATGAAAACATGCTCTGTATACATAAGCATTAATCTGCCTCTTTAGCTTACTTCTACTTCACGTCATAATCCTCTGTTGTGACATCAAAATCTGTTGCCATGGGAGTAACTGTGATGTCACAAGCAGAATATTATGACTTTGGGTAGGGAGACGGTAACAGGAACAGATGAACTCTTCTGGAGCAAAGATCCTGTTTTCATGCAAATGACCTCGGTAATAAGTAACAAGGACGAGAAATACAGAACTAATGTGAAATACAAGCAGAACTGTATCTAAACATTATGTTTTGTTAACGTTCTCCTAGTGGCGTCAACTGCTTTTTAAGAAACATTTCAAATTCCAGACACACACACACACACAGACCAATTGTTGGGCAGTCATATTGCCCATGATATAGCCTGTCTTATTCTTAGTGGCGATAATTCCACAGAGAACAACCACAGATTTAAGTCACGTTCAGTAATGGTGTGGCAATCATTTGCATCCTGTCGGCCTTACAACCAGCATCACCTTCCTGACCGCCTGTCAATTCGTCAGTTATGATTACCCATGTAGCAAAGACATTTGCATAATTAGTCAACAAATTTGAATAAGATGTTTCCAACTATACTTAATGTTTACAGGAACACTAGTAAGTACTCCCACAATTTTTGAATGACAGCTACAGTTTACAAAAGGAAAATAACTGAGCATGCAAAAAATAACATGAAAGCGTGTCACATCTAAATATTTTAATACTGTAGTGGTTTATATATCAATTGGCTAGTTCTGTTAGTTATGAGTTGAATATGAGAAGAAACAACAGGTAAGGATAAGTACTGCACAAAAGAAAAATCTAATATATATATATATATATATATATATATATATATAAATGACAGAGTAGTTTAGTGTACAAGTACAGAATGCCTTCGAGCCGGTCTAATGAGGTAATAAATCGTGAGCTTGAAGGTGGAGTTGATTTATCTTGTGAAACCTCTGAGAAAGTATTATTCTTACAGTATACAACACTCTTCTTTCTTTTTTAAAATTTATTGTCTGTGCCCATCCCACTGGTGCTGCTCCCGTTCCCCCTTCTTGCCCAGCCCCATTCACCTGTATCTCTGGCACTTACCTTTTTCCAGCCCCCATAGCTTACCCCCACAGTGCATCCTCTCCCCTCCCGAGGGTAGGGGCAAAAGATGCCTCTGTTGGAGGGGCAGCCAGTAGCAACAGGGTCTCAAGCAAAACGGGCCCAGACATATCGTGATCCTCTTGCATGCAGCAGGATTTTTCCCTGGGTTTCAGCCCCCCCACCCTGGGATGGTGGAATTGTGATGGCTCCATGTAGGAGTGCACATATGCATGCTTTGCTGAGCCTGGTTGATCATCTTCCCTTCCTGCAGTACCTCTGCTTGTCTGACATGAGATCATCCAAGTGGCAGTAGAGTGGTAGAGGCAGTAACACTTCCTCACCAGAGGAGGACAGTGTCCTCAGATGCCCAGTCTTCCTTCCACTAGCCACCCTCCAGACACCTGGGTTCATTCCTGAACACAGGTGTCTTGCATCTCAAGCAGTAGCGTCACCAATGGGCCACCCCTAAAACACCTTTCTTATGTTTGTTTCCTATAATATATTTGGGTAGTTGAAAATTTATGGTTTGTTTACTTCGAGCAGGGATGTAAGAAAGTTTTCAGCATTGAAGTTAACTCCCAATAAAGTACGTAAGCATGTCAGTTGAAAAGTATGACATCAGTGAGTGCAGGTGCCACTCTTTCATACAGACCCCACTTTACGTTTCACCACGACTGTGAAATTATATGATTTTTCCATCACAGGAGTGTTTCTCGCAAGTTGTTTCAGTTTGTTTTGAATGTAGTTCACTAGATGATAAAAAATATTACTTTTCTGCATGTGATAAGGCTAGTTGGGGGTTTCAAAAGTTGGTGATGTCCAGGAATCCTTTCTATTTCACTGACCAAGCACTACAGCATGGATTGTAAGAGTGCTTTAGAGCAGAGTTTTTGTTTTGTTTGCAGGTTTATCTTTGCTGGTTACACAATGTTTGCTGTTCATTTTAAAGTTTACTTTCTATAGCAAGCATCTATTTCACTGGCCAAATGACACTGCATGGATTTTAAGTGTGTTTCAGAGTGACGTTTTGGTGTGTTGCATGTCCTCCATTTCCATGTTGTTGTTTTTTTTAATCAGCTGCTGTTCAATGTTCTGTATTAAAATGATTTGTAAGGATTTAGAGGTTTGCTCTGTGTGTGTGAGTCTGGAATTTGAAATGTTTCTTTAATGTGCACTCTTGCTTTTCAGCAGTTGTGGTGGAGGGTACCCAAAACACTGAAACACCCATTTTTAGGAAAGTCTGGCTTTTAAGTTGAGGAGCGAAATTTAAACAAAGTTGTCAGTTAATTATGTCATCATTAGTGTAAAGTATATATTTGATTTCTGTGTACTATATCCTGGTAAAGTTGCACTTTTCTATGGGAAAAAGGCCAACCCATGTATTACAGAGTTTGTGCGTGTCCTGGATGCTCTAATTGGAGTCTGCCGAGCTGCTGTATGCTTGCCTGCCGCGGAATAGCCAGAGGAGCAGGGTTGCTAGAACGCTTTTACCCCACTAACTAAAGGTATGCCACTGTTGCCTTAAAAACAGTGTAGCTATTTTAGCCTGTTTTAGGTGGGAGTCTAGCGGCTTTTCCGGACTGCCTTGCGTGACTACAGTTGCTATTTCTTTTTTCCTGCTGCTGCTTTTTTCCCCCCAGGTCCCTGGAGTTCTACGGTGGTGGAGAAGTCCACCCTGTTGGAAGAAAGTGGAGCTCCACAGGGGGTTGCCTGCAGGAAAAAAAACTAGACCGAGTTTATCTGAAGATAACTAAGCGAAGATACTGAGGAGAATTGAATAAGTGACAAGAGAGTTTGGAAGTGACCATTTGGTTCTCCTATACCCCGCAGCAGTTTGAAGGAGGCTTATAAAGCACCCTAAGTAGAGTATCTGGTTCCTCTCCTGCAGGTTTTTTTTTTTTTTAATCTTTATTGCAAAGTTCTTATCTTTCTCTAAAAAAAAAAAAAACATGTATGTGGTGTACCTCAGGGATCAGTCCTGGGCCCAGTCCTCTTCAATTTCTTCATCAGTGACACTGCAGATCGACTGGAGGGTAAGGTTTGTCTGTTTGCAGATGACACCAAGATCTGCAACAGAGTAGATGATCCAGATGGGGTGGGCAGAATGAGAAGAGATCTGGATAAACTAGCAAAACAGTTGGAAGAGTGGCAACTGGAGTTTAATGCAAAGAAGTGCAAGATTATGCACATAGGGAAGAGAAACCCTGAAGCCACCTATAGGCTGGGAGGGGAGTTGCTGGCAGTCACAAGGGAAGAAAGAGACTTGGGCATCATCATCACCCATGACCTGAAATCATCCAAGCAGACCACTAAAGCAGTAGGTAAGGCTAGGTGTATTAGTAGAGGTCTTACAAGTCGGAAGAGGGAGGTAATAATCCCTCTTTACAAGACACTGGTTAGGCCCCATCTGGAGGCCACACCTTCACAAGGACATTAACCAAACTGAGGCAGTCCAGAGAAGGGCAACCAAAATGGTGCAGGGACTGCATCAGAAAACATTTGAGGACAGATTAACGGAGCTCAATATGTATACCCTTGAGCAAAGGAGGGAGAGAGGTGATATGATCGAGGCATTCAAACACCTTAAGGGCATTAACAAGGTGAAAGAGTCTAACATGTTTCAATATAAGAAAAATAGCAGGACAAGAGGACACAGCATGAGATTAGAGGGAGGCCGATTAAGGGGTAATGTGAGGAAGTTCTTTTTCACAGAAAGAGTGGTGGATGCATGGAACGGCCTACCTCAGGAAGTGGTGGATATGAATACAGTGCAGGGCTTCAGACAGGCATGGGATAGGCATAAGGGAGCAATACAGATGAGTATGAATAGATAGGCCATTGACAGAGCAAAAGCCGATGGCACATTTATAAGGTAGAAAAAGAAATGGGCAGACTGGATGGGCTGTGCAGTCCTTATCTGCCGTCAACTTCTATGTTTCTATTAAATATATTATATCTGTTTTATAGTATAGTATATGTATGTTGTATGTATATGAGTGTGTGTGTGTATATATATATATATATATATATATATATATAATCTGTTTTATAGTATATGTATTTGTTAGTTGTTATTGTTCAAAATGGTGTATTTGATCATGTTTCAGACATGCTGTAACAGTGGTGCCCTGTGCCTGCCATGACCCTACGGTGATGCATTATATTTAATTTCTTCACCAATATGATCAAAATGTCACCAGTAAACATGATTGGCCACAGTTCTGATGGCCTGCACCAAAGCATACAATGAAAGGGTTTATACTGGTTCCCAGTACACTAGGGTGTAATTTCTGTAAGGCAGGCACTGGAGATCCCAGGACAAGTCTGCATGTCTATCTGTGGATGCAGGGGGCAAGAGGCAGTGTTAGTCTAGACTGTGTATTAATGGACTAGTTCGACTTAGTCCCACAACAGCAGATGTGTCTGATGAAGCCCTCTGTTCATCTATGACAGAAACAGCACATATGATCAAGTGAAAACTTCCCATACTGCCCCCCCAGTGTGCTTCAACCCTGTCATGAAGAGATCACTCCACGAGTCTGAACGTAGTTTAGACGCCATGCCTATTTTTTTATCATCTTTTTTTATGCCCCAATTTTTCCCCGCTTTTCTCCCCACCCCTCCGCAGACAGGCACACGCATGCCACGTTCTGGGGCACCCTCCCACTACTTGCTGCCGCCTATGCTGCCATCAGACCTCCACTTGGTGGCAGCAGAACTGCGGAGGCTCAACAACCTCCGCCAGAGAGGAGAGTTGCCATTAGGCTGCTCAATCCTGCTCCTCCCTCCACCCCATGCCGGTTCCCCGATGACCCAAAGTCGTTCCCAAACCCAGGTCACTGGCATAACATGAAGTAAGGCATAGCGCCTCAGCCCTCTGCGCCACTGGGCCGGCCATGCCTCTTTAATCCCTGGGTTCTCATATGAGACTCCAACAAAGGTGCCAATTACTGCCAACTGTGCTGGTGCTGTTTCTGCGATGTGGACACCAGCCCACTGTGAACTGGACTGAGACCAACACAATTCATTTCACAAATGCCACTGTACAGCCCTCAGATGTTAATGGCTTTCAGCCACTACTGACCTCATCTGGATTTGAACCATTGACCTGGAGGTGAATTGTTCCTTAACTTACTACCAATCCACTGAGCCATCTAGTCAGCCTGTAATTTTTATTTTACCAGAATCAGCACAGTAAGCTGTGACAGCTCATTTCCATCTGCCTCCAGGAGGTGCTACACCAGGATAATCAGGTACAGCAATTAAATTGCCCCCACCCCATCCTTTTGAAACATTGGGAAACACTTCTCTTTTGCCAAATAAATGTTATCTGTAATTAAATTTCTGAAAGAATTGTCCCACTTTAGTAAACAGATTTGTTCATTATATTCTAAATGAAATAATACTTTTTTCAGTGTAATGGTTTTCACTCAGTCCTGGCTTCGTTGCCTACAGCAAACTCCAGTGGTAGCCAATACTCTCCTTTGACCTTTCTAATAACTAACTTATTAATATTGCCTATTAGCAGATCTTTAAAAGGATAAGATAACAACTAACCTCCATTTAGAAGAATGACTTAAAAACAAAGTGCACCACACTAATAAAAGTCACAGTGCTTGTTTGTTTTTTTCTGTCTCTTGCAGGGCTTGTGTTGCTGGGATTGGCTAAGTTCCGAATCACGATCTACAGCCATGGGTTTGTTTAGTTTTCAAGAGAATCCATAGCAGAAGTAGTTGTGCTGACCCTGGCACCATACTTCATGGGTCCTTATAATCTGTGTGTTCTCTGATCAGGTGAGACTCTGACTGCTTGTTATTTGAAACCAAACACCATATGACTGTTACACATCATGGGTGAATGACAGAACACTAACTGAGCCGTGATCATACACTGCTTTGCATTACCAAACTGAATCTTTGCTGATCAGGTTTATACAAAAATACTTGTGCTGAGTTCTCAAAGACCTAGTTTCCCACTTGCTGCTAACTAGCCTTCTGCGTGGAGCGGTAGACTAATGCTCACCTTCATCCTGGGACACTTGGTACACACTGTAAACACCATCAGTCAGAGTGGGCAGGATTTGTGATCTCAGTTGGGTTTCTTTTGTGACCTAATGAGCACAGAGAACAAATGTCCCTTCTTGGGAGGCAGTGTAACCTAGTGGTAAGAGTACAGAGCAGTCAACCTGGAGAGCCAGGTTTGAATCCAACCACTGCCACTTACTCAGCAGTGTCAGCAGGTTGCACACTCGCCTCTGAGGCTGGAAGGTCAGGAGGTTGTAGTTTGTAGCCTCACAACAGGAACTTGGTATAAAACCCAGTACTGACACTGCTGTGCAGCATGAGGGGGTGCTGTACTCCTGAGGTACCATCTTTTGGATGAGACATTAAATCAAGGTCCTGTCTGCCACTTCTGGTGGTCGTTCAGGTGGATGTTAAAGGTCCCATGGCACATCTTGAAATGAGTAGTGAAATTTCCCCAGTGTTCTCGCCAAATTCCCCCAATTCACTAAAAAGACCCCACAGCCAGCTCTGTGGCACCGAGTGAAGGGGTTCACTTGGCACACGCTGGTGACCCAGGTTCATGTCCTGATCCTGGGTGTCAGGAGCAGAGACCAGCAGGGAGGGGATTCAGAGCATCCATTGGATGTTTCCCTCCTAGGGAGGGGGGGAGCCTCGGCACTTGGAGGTGGATTGGGCAATGTGCAAGGAGCATGAAGCCTCAACATGCCCCTGCACGTCCCTACCTCAGGTTGCCATCCCATGTAGGCCTAATCAGGAGTGAGTGGGAGAACCAGAGAATGGCAAAAATCACTCTGATTGACCGGATGATGGCCTGCGGTCCCCATCACCACAAAGCCCCGGATTGCCCAGACTGACCCCCGCAGCACCTGGGTCAATAGAGTTGTGCCTACTAGCACTTCTCCCTTGGGAGGGAAGGGACCCATCCGATGAAGAGATATGTCAGGTTTCCTGGGGGGCTGCCAATATGGGGGCAGTGGATGGCGATGGAGGTGTGGCAGGGTACCCTAGGAGGCCTGAAGGAGTGGCTGGCCGGGGGGTGCTCGGGAGGAGCAAAAAAAAAAAAAATGACCACCAACATCTTAATGTGGTTCAACTTCAGTTGCTTTCCATCTGTATATCTCCACCTCCCCGGGACGAGGCTGAAAATAGAAAGAACTGCCTTGCTCTCCTTTCCCGGTCAACAAAAACTAAATAAAACTAAATAATACTAAGTGTCATCTTGAGTAAGTCATAACATCCCTGTATTTAACCTAATCCCCCTCCTCCCTCTCTTGGCAGCCGTGTCTGTTTTCTTAGCAGGTAAGCCCTCTTCTTTTTCAGCTCACCCTGTATTCTCCAAGTTTTTCAAAGAGTTGCTTCACACCAACCCTCCATTCAGGGACCCTGCCCCTGCTTGGGATCTTAATATTTGCATTGCCCAGCTTATGCAACCCCCTTTTGAGCCATTGTCTTCAGCAGAGCTTAAGTACTTGACTTGGAAAACTGTGTTTTTGGTAGCCATCACTTCTGCCAGGCGCATAAGTGAGCTGCAAGCATTGTCAGTGGAGCCTGATTTTATCTCCTTTCACAGAGATAAGGTGTTCCTCAGGACTAACAGAAAGTTTTTGCCTAAGGTGGTTTCAGACTTCCACCTTAATCAATCCATGTCTCTTCCTGTGTACTTCACTGACCATTTCTCCTCTGGCGAGAGGAGATTGCACAGTTTAGATGTCAAAAGAGCCCTTAGTTACTATATAGAACGTACCAAGGGTCACAGGTTTGAATCCCTCCAATTGTTCCTCACTTATGGTGAGGTTGGTAAAGGAAAACCTGCCACTAAAAGATCCATTGCCAGGTGGATTGTCTCTTGTATCCAATTTTGCTATGAAAAACTGGGTAAGGTTCCTCCCTCAGGCCTGAGGGCTCACTCTACCAGAGGTACAGCTGCGTCTCTGGCTGCTGCCAGGGACATCCCTATCCTAGAGATATGTCAAGCAGCTACCTGGAAAACAGTTCACACTTTTACTAAGCATTACTCCCTGGATATCCAGGCTAGGAGTGATGCTTTCGATTCTAACACAGCTGTGCTTCAGAGCCTATTTCCTAAGTAGGTTCTGTCCCTCCTCCATGGCGGTACTGCTGTGTAATCTAGACATATGTCATAATATAGCAAGACTTCATGTTGTTTGAAGAAAAAATTACTCACTTTAGTAATGTTGTTTCTTCTAATGGAGTCTTGCTATATTATGACCTCCCCCCCAGCCTGCCCCTCTCAGAACCTCTACTTTTGGGATGTGGGTGGGCAGTGCAATGCTGGCACTTCATAGATGCCCACCTTATTTTCACCCTTTCTTAGGGTGCTTAGGTGTTATGCTTTATTTTTTCTTTCTTGAATCCCCTGACTTGAGTCTTTGTTTTGGGATCAAGAACAAAAATGTGTTTTTGTAGTTAGTAGCCAGTGGGCTAGTGTAGGTTTACGGCTTCCACACAGAACCTTAGTGAGTTTTTGCTCATAAAGATCTGACAGTTTGAGTTTGAGCTACAACAGACAGAGTGTTCAACCGAGCTCGCGCTCAAGGTTCCATGCTTTGCATGGAAAGTTAACTCTTTCACCTCCAGAGCAGTTCGAAGGTTGGGACTCACTGCATATGTCATAATATAGCAAGACTCCATTAGAAGAAACAACATTACTAAGGTGAGTAATTTTTTCTTATCAGCCATCAAATTCTATGTTTCTATGAGTGACCAGTCGGAGGCTACCAGGTCAGTATGCAATGTGGACAGTCCAGTGACCTGAAGGACTGGATCTGAATGAATTCATGGGGCTTTGGAACAGTGAACCTTGCACACACAGTAGACCATATGGTGGTCACTGAGGGTGCTGGGGAGGGTACCCACATCCCCAATATGATTGGGGTGGGAGGTCAGAACCCATCCCAAAAGGGAGTGATTGAGGGATCTGTGATTGTGCCAGGTTGGGTCAGTGATCAGTTGGGTACGTTGGAGGGACTTAATGTTTCGGTCCAATTTATTTAGTGGGGGGGAAGCCAATTGAGGTTAAAATCACCAAGGATGAGCAGCTACCAGTGGCAGCATGTGAGGAGATAAGAAAAGTGTCGGCAGATGGGGACCGTGTAGTCCATCTAGTCTGCCCAAGGTGGCTAGTGGTAAGGAGCTCAGTGACCAAAGGTGGGGACATGCCAGGGCTGCAGTAGGCACCAGCCATGAATACAAGGCCTGTGAAGTGGAAGGAGAACTTGCAGAAGAGCAACTCATAGGCAGAGGGTGATTGAGAGTACAGGTTCAAAGTAGATGTTAGAGGAGAGGTAGATTGTAACTCCACCACCCTCTTGGCACAATACTGCCGGATGATTGAATGTCCAGGGATGGCAACTGCAATATCAGGAATCTTGAAAATAGTCAAGACTCTCAGATCCCCAGAAACTCGGGTTTCAGATTAACCATGAGCAGTAGTTGCAGCTGATCAATCCTTGGAAGGAGGCTTTGGATGTTGATATGGGTCAATCTGTGTCCTTTGGTTAGATGAGAGGCAGATGGCTGGTTAGGACCAGGACTGAACTCAGTATTGCATGCTACTAAAAGCAACAGGGAGACAAGGAACTTGAGGGAGCCTGTGAGTCGCTGATGGGAGAGGAGGGGAGGGGGGAGGGGGTGGGGGAGGATGAGATGGGTAAGGGAAGGAGGCACCTGAGAGCTTCAAGGTGAAGCCAAGGACAAGGGAGGAGACTGCACCCAGGGTGCCAAGGGGAATGGGATAGGGTGGGAAAGCTGGAGGAAGGGAAGACGGGAGAGGAGGAGGCAGATTCAGGGGGGAAGGCATGGATAAACAGTAGGGGGGAAAGAGGTGAGGGAAAGCAGAAGGGGAAGAAGTGATAGTTATAAGAAACATTATCAGAGAGACAGTAAACAGTTGTCACCATGTACTTTGCTATTTTAAATGTCTGGAGAGTGAGCTTCACCCTGAAAAGGAGGAAGCCGATGTAATAGTATGGGCAGAGAAGGCAGGCTTCACCCAGAAAGTTAGGAACTGGGAGGTTGTGAGCATCACCCAGATAGTGAGAAAGCCTAAAATTGAAAAAATAGGTGAATGTAGGCTTCACCCAGCTAGGGAGAACCTAAAATTAAACGAACATTAAACAAATGGGGGATGTAGGCTTCATCCCGATAAAGAGGAAACCTACAGTGTAACTACTGGGGACTGAAGGCTTCACTCAGATGGGGAGAAAACCTAAAATGTAACAACTGGAGAGAATGGGGGCTTCACCGAGATAGGAAGGAAGCCTAATCAAACAATTGGGAGGATGTGGGCTGAACTCAGAGAACTAAATAGGAGGGAGGCAGCACACTACACAGTGGGCCCCTGTTACTCAGCAAAGCTCTGGCTAGAGGCAGATTACCCTCTGGAGATGATCTTTACAAAGACGATGCAAAACAAGGCATAGCAGATTGGTGCAACGCCGTTCAGATTTGACACGACCCCAGCTATTTAAGACAGTGCAATATGAGCAGTGGTCGAAATACTATGCAGCGATAGTAAACTCAATAGGCCCCATCAGAAGCAATAAGCCACAGCCGTAACACCAACTATTAAGCAGTACACAATATGTAACGGGTGATAGCAGACACACGTACATTTACAGTTCGCTGGGTGGAAGTGGGGCAGGCTCCACTACGTCCTGGTGTCTCCCCCCTTGAGACTCCCCTTGAGGACTCCCACTCCTGCTGGGACTGCTACATGCTGGGACCGCTGAAAGAGCAGAGTGGATAAGAAGGCTCAGGTCCTGTCTTCTACTGAGTGCTGCTCACACTGATTGGCTTGTGTAGCCGTGACTGAAAAGCATCTCCTGCTGCTTCATGAACTCCAGCAGGCTGAAAAGGAGAACGTGTCCTGGGGAGCCTTAAGAGCTGCAAGGGTCGTGACTCCTGTACGTCTGGCTCATGGCGTCCGATCGCGTAGTTGTTGGGTGATCCTGGAGCAAGCAAAATTGAAGGCTCAAGTCTCACCTTCTACCAAGCACTACTAGCACCGATTGGCTGGTGCAGCTGTGACTGAAAAGCAACACCTGCTGCTTCACAGACTCCAGCAGGCTGACAAGGAGAAAGTGTCCTGGTTAGCTTTAAGGGCTGGAAAATTTGCAAGCCCTGCATTTGTGGTTAATGGCATTCAGTGACTTGGCTGTTGGGTGATCCTGGAGCATGCATAATAGAAGGCTCAAGTCCTGCCTTCTGTCGAGCGTTACTCATGCTGATTGGCTGGTGCAGCTGTGGCTGAAAAGTAGCTCCCAGGTTAAGTACAGAGAGATTAACTGAATTGCTCAAGGTCACACAAAGAGTAAGTGGAAGTGATACGACTCAGAGCTCGGTCCACAGCAACACATTCTGCACTCTGACTAGTATGCTACAGTACCTCGCATTCAGCAAATGTAATTACTAATAAAGGATGAAGGAAAGGTACACACAGATAAATACATGACATGTGGACTTAATTGTGTTTAAATACAAGCATTTCCGTGAGGCGTCTGGAGGTCTTAAATCCCACATAATCTGAGCTAAGCTATAATAATTGTACTGTACTCATTAACAGAACAAACAGGAGAGCAGATTCTATGGTAATAAATACTGTACACACTGCCGCAGTCAGATTAATCTACAGTTATATAGCTAGACAGTACAGCCTAGTGGTTAGAGTACAGAGCAGTGAACACAGAGACTCGGCAGATCTGGAGATGAAATTTGAATCCCACAACCACCATCCAAGCCTGTGTTTCCAAGCTATTACATCAGGGAACAGGGTGTAGAGTAGAGAGTATCAGAGAGGTTTCTGATACCTTTCAGCACTATTACTGCACCTTATCCTATGGCTAAACCGGAGTGCCCTAGCAGAAATAAATACTTGCCTGGGACAGTTACAGCCTGCCCAGGTGACGCAGGAACAAAATGACATCCTTACTGCTCAGATTAGAGGGGAGAAGATTCTAGAGGAAATCAAGTGCAGTAAAACAGGAAAATGCCCAGGTTCTGATGGTCTTCCCTCAGATTTTTATAAAAGATTTAACCCTTGCGTGGCCACGGACTGATATGTCAATCCAAAACTCCTATACGTTCTGATTCTGTTGGCAGCCTAAGGGTTAAGGGTGACAGTCCCTTTGCTCAAAGCAGCATACCAGACAGCCATGATGGAGGGAGGGGCTTTGGCTCCATCCCGGAATTATGCCATTATTTATTTATTAATTTATTTTTATTCATTACTAGGATTACAAATGCCTTTGAACCAAGGGTTCTTTTACAAAGGTTCCGCATCAGCAATGGATGCACGCAAAACAGTGATAAGATACAATGCAGGTCAGGAGGTTAGCATAGAAGTAAGCAGAGGTAAGATACAATACAGGTCAGGAGGTCAACTTAGTAGCAAAAGACAGTACATGTGTATAGACGAGTACAGTAGCAAACAGTCAGTGGTAACTAATGCACAATTAACAATACAGGTGTATATACAGCAAGACACCACTACAAATGAAAACCATCCTGGGGTGACATAAGTGGAGCAAGGGGTGGGGATGAGAGGAGGGTGGGAAAAGGAGGTAGGCAGTCAAGGATTTGACACTGTCGTAAGTGCAAGAACAGAAAGATAAGTGCTAGGTAGTCTGGGGGTGGAGCAACAAGAGATAGGGTGATAGAGAGGGGAGACAGGAGTAGAGGACTGGGAGAGGGGGGGTCGAATGGTAGGTGAGAGGGGGTAGAATGGTAGGTGGGGGGTGGGAGAGAGACCGGGAGTAGCAAGGGATGAAGGGGTGGAGAGAACTGGGGAGAGTAGCAAGGGAGGAGACAAGCAGAGGGAGAGGTGAACCAAAGCCACAAGCCTAGGTAGAGTAGTCACAACTGCTGAGGTCAGTGAGGTGCTGGTGGAGTTCAGTTTCAGTTCCGATTCATCTCAATATGAACAACCTGTCTGCTCGAATGGTGGAAGAAACCAAGCAAAATTTAATTAAGCTGGGGGAACAGTTGGAGGCCAGAACAACCACCCTGACATTCTCAGAGATCCTCCCAGTATGGGGCAAAGGGGATTGCAAAGACAAAATCAGGAATAAGGACATCAAGGAATTCAATACTTAGCTACATGGATGGTGTCGTGAAAAAGAAATATCACATCATAGGCTCATGGCGGAGCTTCTGTTAGAGGAAGCTATTCAGGTTTGACAGACTTCCACTAACAAAGAAAGGAGTGAGTGCACTTGGGCAGAAATTCGATGTCCATCTTGACCATTTAAACTAGGTGAGGGTGAGTCTAACGCTAGGAAACCTATCAGAAAATAGGCTTCTGATAGGAACTTAGTCTTCACTCCCACACAAGCAGGAATTTCTCTCCCAGAACCTAAGAAAACAAATAGAAAATGTTAGGAAATTATCAAGAACCGAACACGGGGACACACATCCGCAGAACCAATAGTAGCGAATAGCAACAGGGGTACCAAACTATGGAAAGGAGTATGCATCAACATCAGAAGCCTGGGAAACCAAATAAGTGACCTGCAGGCAATGATGGTGGATTCCAGAGTGGACCTGGGGGCTGTCACAGAGACTTGGGCCTAGGGGAAAAATGATTGGGACCACTTGGTCCCGGGCTATGCCCTGTTCAGACAGGGTAGAAGGGAGGGTGGGGTGGGGTAGCATTATATGTAAAGGACAGGATAAATACTATCTCAGTAGATGGCATCAAAAAGGAGGGTGTGGAATCCCTGTGGATGCTACTCAGCTCTGCAACAGGGGAGAGGATCCACATAGGTGTGGTATACCTGCTTTCGGGGCAGACTGAGGGCAGGGATGAAGCACTCCTAGAGGAGATCCCAGGTGTAGCACAAAAGAGAGATACAGTGGCGGTAGGAGACCTGAATATGCCCTATGTTAACTGAAGCATCCCAGTGGCAGGTTCTACTAGGAGCCAAAAGGTGGTTGATGCCCTACAAGACTGCCTACTTACACAACTAGTTAGTGCCCAGACTAGGCTGCACACCATCTTGGATGTGATCCTCACTAACCCGGAGGTAGTAAGTGCTACAGGGGTTAGGGGGCCACTGGCCAACAGCAACTACAACTCTGTATGGTTCGAGATTGCCCTAGGGGTAGAAAAATCGCAATCCAAGACAGAGGTTTTAAACTTTAGAGGAACCAACTTTGACAAAATGAGGGATGTAGTCAGAAGCAAGCTGTTAAAGAGCAGCTGACGCCTTCAGGAGAACTTTAATAAACTATAATACACAAAGTGCAGCATGTATTTCACATTAGTTCAGTATTTCTCCTCCCCATTATTCATTACTAAGGTCATTTGTATGAAAACAGGATCTTTGCTCTTGAAGATTTCATCTGTTCTTGTTGCTGTCTCCCTACCTGAGGTAATAATGTACTCCTTGTGACATCACAGTTACTCCATTGGCAGCAGATTGTGATGTCACAACAGAGCATTATGACTTGAACAGGGGAGTAAACTGTAGCTGCAGATGAACTCTACGGGATAAAGATAATGTATTCATGCAAATTTCCTCAGCAATAAACAATGGAATGAGAAATATATATATATATATATATATATATATATATATATATATATATATATATATATATATATATATATATATATATGGAATGCAAGCTAAATTGTACCTAAATATTATGTTTTCAAAGATGTGTGGTGTGAGCAGCTCTTTAAGGATCCAAGAGCATTTAGATGTGGAAGAAATATGGGAGCCGGTTAAGTTAGCCATTTTAGAGGCTACCAGGATGTGCGTAAGAACGGTGACCCAAAAAGAACACACAAAAAAAATATGGTTCAGTAACCAGGTAAGGATCACAATCAGAACCAAAAGGGAGGCCTATAGGAACTATAAAAGAACTCAGGAAGACAGCACATGGGAAGCCTCCATGCAGAACAAAAAAGAAGCAAAGGGTATGGTGACATCAGTTAAGGTGGCAACAGAGCTTCAGCTTGCGGAAGGGGTTAAAGGGAACAAACTGTTTTTTCTCGATATATATAAGAAAAAAAGAAAGAAAAAAGGAGAAATAGTTAAGACGGTGAGAGAGTAGTGGTGGAGGATAGGCAGAAGGACACTGTTCGGAACAACTTTTTTTGCTCAGTGTTCACCGAGGAACACAAGGGCCCAGTACCAGATAATGGCATCAAGGCTGCTGACAAGGTGTCCCACAAATGGAAGCACCATCAATCACCAATAGTAGGGTTACAGAGACCCTAGATCATCTCAGGGAAGACAAGTCACCAGGGCCTGATGGAATACACCCAAGGGTGCTAAAGGAACTAGCAGGTGAAGTGGCAGGTCCCTTAGCACATTTATTCAGCAGATCACTTCAAACGGGGATAGTGCCAGGAGACTGGAGAAGAGCTGATGTGGTATCTCTCCACAAGTGAGGGAGTTGGGAGGAAGCAGGCAACTACCGACCAGTCAGCCTTACGTTGGTAGTGGGGAAACTGATGGAAACCTTAATAAAACAAGACTTGGTAGAGTACCTAGATGACAGTGGTCTGCAGGATGACAGGCAACATGGGTTCATGGCAGGCAGGTGATGCCAAACAAACCTAATCATATTTTTTGACTGGGTCACTAGGGAACTAGACAGAGGCCACCCAGTGGACCTCCTTTACTTCGATTTCAGTAAGACCTTTAATTTGGTGCTGCACAACCACCTGCTGAAAAAGTTGGAGGACCTGGGTGCAGCCAAGTGCATAGTCAGTTGGGTAGGTAATTGGTTTAGGGACAGAAAACAGAGAGTAGTGGTCAGCGGGGTGAGGTTTGGTGAAGGCGCAGTCTCTAGTGGTGTGCCCCAAGGCTGTGTTGGGGCCAGTCCTGTTTAATGCCTTTATCAGTGACATCGGCATAGGTATTCAGGGAAAAATTGTCCTATTCGCGGAGGAAGGGTTGACAGTGGGGAGGCGGTTAAGGACCTACAAAAAGACCTACAGAGGCTAGAAAGATGGTCCAATGTCTGGCAGCTGAAGTTCAATGCAAAAATAAAAATGTAATGTGATGCGTTTTGGTAAAGGAAACCCCAAGGACAGAGTACCACCTCAATGGAGTCCAGCTCAGAGCCACGCAGGAAGAACGGGAACTAGGTGTCATCGTAAGCAGCACCCGTAAACAGACAAGCCAATGCAACAAAGCTTATAGCAAGGCCAACAAAATGCTGAGGTGCACAGAGAGGGGATTCGACAGCAGGAGAAAGGAGGTAATCCTGCTACTCTACAGGTTCCTGGTAGGGCCACATCTGGAGTACTGTGTCCAGTTTTGGGATCCACATCTGAAAAAGGATATAAACAGGTTGGAGGCTGCCCACAGAAGAGTGACCAAAATGATCCAGGGCCTTCAAGGGCACTAGTATGAGGAGCATCTGGAAGCATTAAATATGTTCTCACTGGAGACAAGGAGGGAGAGGTGAGACATGATTAAAACATACACGTTCCTGAGAGGAATAAATAAGGCGCCATCCTAGGACCTGTTCAACAGAGTCTATGACTCTAACACTAAAGTGCACAAGTGGAAGTTGGGGGGGCTTCAAGAGGGAACTTAGGAAACACTATTTTACAGAAAGAGTCGTGGAGCCATGGAATAAACTGCCAGCTGAGGTAGTGGAAGCAAAGTCCGTGACATCATTCAAGCTGTGGTTGGACAAGGCTCAAGTGTGATCAAAAGCAACTGGAGCAGTACGAGGCATTAGGCAGAAGGGGGGGGTCAGGTCTTGGGATCTGAGAAGGTCCAAGGAACACATGGGCAGACTAGATTGACCCTTGGTCTCCTTCTGCCATCTTTTTTTCTAGGTTGTTACATTTCTAACTCAGGGATTACATTACTAACAAGCTATCGCTGGAGCAGGTTGGGGGAGATACCAATCAGAGATTCATGTTCCCTACTTTACTAACTTTTATGCAACAGAAAGGGGCGATCACATTAATATGTCAATTTTTGATGCAGGAATCTAGCACACAAACTAAATACATTTTATCGATAAATGGCAGGTTGAGGCCTAGCTTCAAGTAACCCCTATGGAACGGGGTAAAATTCAACGTACCACTTTCAAACCAGCATCCTCCCCTAGGTGTCAGGAGTTCACCTGGCTGGAAGGTACACACTTGTTACTTTATTACTTCAGTTACAAAGGCCAAATGGGATTCCGAAGCCACTGTCATCCTCTGGCAGGGATGCAGGGACTTGAGGGCAACTCACAGCCATATATTCTGGAACTGTCCATCACTGCAACAATATCAGCAGGCAGTGAGGGACAAATTAAAGTTTCACTCTTGCATAGCTCCTCCAGAGTCAACATTTGACACTGGAGCTTCCTCTGAAAGGTGTCAAGGGGATAGATATGTGTTACTTATGGAATATATGCATTGTGGCACCCGTGAAAGCTAGCACTAGAAAGTAGCTGCAGAACTCCACCCCCACGGTGGGTGAAAATGGGAGGAGGTGAGCAATGAAACTTCTGAGATGAAGAATTTGATTTTCACAGTTCAAGACAGGACACAAGCATATCTTACTAGATGGATGCGTTGGCAATTAACACAGGACATGGAGGGTCTGGGTGGGGATCCTGAGCAGTCAGAAGCTGCTACAGCATCCGAGGCCTAGGTGACCGATTCAACACAACTGTATCCATGGGGGAGGAGGGAGTACCCACAAAACAGGTTTTGACATTCTTTCCCTGGGCTTAACATGGATTAACTATCTTTGACTACATTACAGAACTTATTGTCCTCTTTGTATCCTGCTCTGAGCAGCTCAGTACAGACTCTGTACAGTGGCACACAGCTAGGCCCTTTACTTTGTACAAGTGACTTTAGCACTGCATAGGCAGTCTCCATGGTTGCGCAATCGCAGTTAGTGCTATCAAAGGTAATGTTGTGCATGCGTGACCCTGCCATGAACCCTGTTGCGTAGTAGCGCCATGCTGCTCACTGCACTAAATCCTCTTGCGCTGCGCTACATTGTGTGTCGTACATGCGCATCCACGAGCTCACCATGATGACATGCACCTCGACTGCGATGCACGTGCCCACAGGGGGTTGTGCAAAACCCAACATGCACAGTGCTAAACATATATAGCACTGCTCTAGGGGTTTGCCCGGCGCAAAATCCTACAATATTCCATGCACCTGTGCTTATCAGCCTGATTACACATGCAAGGAGCTAACACACTTATTTATAGCTCATTACAGATTGCCCTGCATGCATTAACCTGTCGATTGCCTGTCCGGGCTATTTCAGGGAACTATCAGGTTCTCCACCTCTGCAGCAGAATGGTACTGCAGGAATGTGTGAAGGCTGTCACAGGTGCTGCAGGATGAGCTAGGAGGGTTAAAACGCAGGTGCAGGTGAGTAATAACCACGTGACGCAGCTTCTGACAGCAGTGCTGAGCCACGAACTGCATGATGCACACACAGACCTCAGCGGGATTGTTCCATGTGCACGATGCCCCTGTGTACACACTGCAGTAGTGGTGCACAGGCCAAAGGCCTGCAGTACGGCCAACACTGACACAGTGTAGATGTTTACACAGGCCGGGACCTATGTATGTGTCCCTGACATACAGCAGTGTGCGTGTCACAGGGGCATGTGTATCTGGTAATGCAATGCTACTGCAACTCAGGTGCACTGCACACACATGTACAGTACCATCACAGGGCCATGACACGAGTTCCGGGGGGAGGTGGAATACAGCACGTGGCATACAGAGCCTGTACACCTACAATGTGTCTGGGGGGCCAGGCATGTGGTGACATTGAGGGTATGTGGCTGAATGCAACATGCAGTGCCACCCCTACTGGGATTTCCAAACATGGTCCGTGACGAAGCTATGGTGATCACATCACACTGGATGATTGTCAGGGAGTTACTATGGTGATCATGTGCTCCTACACCCAATATGTGTTACCTGCACATGTACACAATGTCTGGCTACTGAACCCTATGTCATGTTAAGCAACTGCAGAATGAGGCCGTGGGTAGTAGCTGTGTGTAATCACATCAGGGACCTGGGCTGTACACACAGTGACACCCACACCTTCTGCAGCACACATGTTGTGGTGATAGTATGGGCTGGAACATACTGTACATTGTGACATGCACACCCCGGGGGGTGGGGAACGTGGTCCTTGACATTGTGTATAGCAGTGTCAGTGGCTCAGCAGGTAGAACACTCGTCTCTGAGGCCGTGAGATCAGAAGGCAGTGGGTTCTAGCCCCACACCAAGCACTCGGGTTACCTCCCAATACTGACACTGTAATGCAGCATGAGGTGGGTGTTGCACTCCTGAGGTGCTGTCTTTTGGATGAGATGTTAAACCACAGTCCCATCTGCCTGTTCTGGTGGTAGTTCAGGTGGATGTTAAAGATCCCACGGCACTTCTTGAAAAGAGATGGGGTATTTTTTATTAATGAAATCATACGATCCATAACAAAGAAAAAAAAAAACAGAAATACAAAAAACAAATCATCCAATATATACAACACAGCAAATAAGTACAATAATGAAACAAAAAAAGCTGACAGAGAGGAAAAAAAAAAAGCCCTAATAGAACTGAAACTCCCTATGTAACCGATAAGTCATTATCAGTTATCCAGGGTAGATTCCTCCACACCGTCTGCAAACTCATCTTATCCAGACATTGTGATTCGTGAAGATAAATGTCTCGGATCTCCTTAAAGATTTTTCCATACAATTCATAATATGAAAACTCTTTCTGTTGAAGAGTAAATAAACATCTAGAATGCCATATATACTATTTAATCACTACAAAAATAAAAGTCAAAGTACTGGCTTCCCAGTTAATCCAGGATCGTGGCTAATCCCCACACATGAGTACAGGAAAGGATACATGCTGGAAAATTGAAACATTAGATACATCATAAAGAAACGCCCAAAACTTATCAATACAGGAATAGGTAAAATACAGGTGCTGAAGAGTTTCCTGTCGAGTGATACAAAGGGGCCTAGAGCAGAGTCTTTCCTCCACCCGTTTACGTTTCTGGTTCGTTTTCACAGTCAGTTTCTCATGGCAGTTGAGCCATTGATGATCTCTAAATTTCACAGGAACCCATTTCTCAGTTAAGAAGGATAATAAAGCTTATGTACATTCTACTGGACACTTGGGAAAGGGATCTACTTCAGTGAAATGTGCCGTAATAACAGAAGCATAAAGCTGCTTTTTACTGTTAGCTGTTACCATCCTACTAGTAATTCCCCATGAACCAAGTTTAACAAACACCTCCCGTAAGTATGAAGGAGAAGAAATAACTTGTTTAACTTGGCGTAAATGACCTGTATCCCATGCTGCAAACCAAGGTGACACTGTGTGAACAAAAATGTCACACCAGCCCTTATCAGGAGATACGAAGGCTTGTATTTTCATTTATTTGTTGTCATTTTCTTTCATGATAGGCTATCTTGTCATATCAGTACCTGCTTGTATTTTCATTTATTTTTGATGTTATTCTCTTTCATGATATTATTTAGATGTTATTCTACCTATTAATGCTGTTATGTATCTTGTTGCTATTTCTGCCTACTTAACCATTTTTTTTTAAAGCCTGTTGTCCCATATGCTGTACCACCTACTTGTCTACGCCTGTAGGCTCCTGTATGTTACCTCAACTCTGTATTATGTTTCATATGTACTCTGTAACCCTCCCGGGTCGCACCTGAAAATAGGCACTTGAATGTCTAGCTTGCTTACCTGTAAACAAAAGCAAATAAATAAATAAGATTGGCATGCAAAAATTGACAGAAAAAAACAAGACAGGATTCACCATTTGTTGGCCTCCTAAATTACGTGGTAAATACAATATATTCTGTTTAATAGGATTGAGCCTATAAAGTTTAATTTCTCTTGACTTAGGTACTGGAAAAACTGAACTAAGAAAGAAAAAAAAAAAACAGGCATAAGTTTGAATCAAATAAACACGTTTTAAGTAACTCATTTTCACCCCATTTCAAAGTTGTACCATCTGCGTACCGAGCTGTAATTTTCTATCACAATTTTCAATATCCATCGGAGGAACCCCGTATTCAATACCCAAAATTTTCAAGGAACCTGTCATCAGAGAGAGTCCTGCAACCATTGCTTAGGGGACAACCTGACATCCTAAAGACTTCCCTAGACTTTTAAGAGTATTCAACTGTGTACCTGAGTAGGTGCTATATTCCATACTAATTGCCATTGCATGATCAGCTGGCCGTGTGTTTCTAACCAAGAGAACCACATCATCAGCATATGCTAGGGCTTTGTAGGGTACCACAGAATGGGACAGGCTAATCGGGTCAATTCCTATAGCAGAATTAAGAAGTCGTAAAAGGGGATCAATGCTAAACACATACAGAAGTGGGCTGAATGGGCATCCTTGGTGAACACCCTTCTGAATAGAAACATAAGGACCAAAAAAACCATTGAGGCAAGGTCGTACAGTAGCTGTGTGATATAAACCACATAACCAATCTATAAAGGTATGTGGGATTCCATAATGACGTAATACCTGCCACAGAAACCCATGGTCCACATTATCAAACGCCTGTCTGTGGTCCAAAGAAAAGACATATCCTTCCAATGGAGAGACAAGAGTTGTGATCAAAAATTTCCCGCAATAATATCAACTGGTCAGTAATAGTAGTCCCTGGCACCGCACACGATTGTGCAGGGGAAATCAAAAATGACGTCACAGACAATAACCTGGTGTTCAACATCTTAGTCAGAATTTTAAAATCATTATTCAGAAGGCTTATAGGCCTCCAATTAGAGAAATCTAGTCTATCCCCTTTTTAAAAAAGGAAAATAAGGACTCCAGTAGACATTTCAAAAGGCACGTTCTTGGCATGAAGGATAAAATTATATACTGCGTCAAGCTCTTCCGGGAGTTCACCACTCAAAACACAATAAAGTTCTGATGCCGGCCCAGTGGCGCTGAGGGTTGAGGCACTGGACGCCACACCTCGCGCTACACCAGCGACCTGGGTTCGGGAACGGACTCGGGTCGGCAGGGGGAAGGAGGATGGAGCATCCCAACGGATGCTTTCCTCCCTCGGGGTGGGATGCCAGGGGAGCTTTGGAGCGCCCGACATCCTGAGAGGGTCGGTGGATGCACCGATTTTGAGGGCTCGTGGCTTCGCCTACCAGAGCCGGGAGGGGGATATTGTTAGACGCTGAGAGGAGCGCAAGGCCAGCATGCAGACTGTCTGCGCTGGCATCTCAGGGGCAGGGTTAGGGGAAACTACTTGGAGGAAAATGCCCTCCAGTCACCTAGATGAAGTCCTCCGGAGTCGGTCTCACCACCCACCGACCGGGGCAGACCCCAATGTGTAGCTCGCCGCAGGGGAGAGAGGGGGGTAAAGAGGGTTCTCTCCTCACCCCACCTGGGGGGTAATCCGGGCCATAAAGGGCCCCAATGGCAGTATGGCACTCTAGGGGCAGACCAAGCTGGTCGGTAGAGGTTGGGAGGTCATCACTCCTTGTAGGACAGAAGGAGTGGTGGTTGGAAGGGACAGTAGGAGTGGATAAAGAATAAGTAGGGAAAAAAAAAGTTCTGATGCAAGGCCATCCAGACCAGGAGCTTTACCTTTGGACAAAGCCTGTGTAGCATATGCAACTTCCTGAGCTCGAAAAGGTTCAGTCAGCCCAAGGAGGAGATCCTGTGGAGCATGGGGAACCTGAAACTGATCAAAAAAAGGAAAAAAATCATGGATTTTAACAGTCTGGCTGCTAAATAAGGAGGCTGCATAGTCAGACGCAATGCGTAGTATATGATCCCTTGTAGTTTGGACCATACCCTGATGGTCATAAAGGGCAGTAACAGTTTTAGTCTCAGCCATCTCCTGGTGCCTAAGTAAGGGACAAGTGGATGCAAAAGGCCCTCTACACTATGCTGTTGTCTCAGTCTCAATCCCTTAGTCAGTTTTAAATGAAACTGCATCATCTTATTCTGAAAATCTGAAATTTCATCTGAAAAATCATGTCTGGTATCCTGAGAACGAGAATGTAAGCATTGAAGTTGCTTTCTGTCCTGTAAGTAAAAGAAATAAGCTCCATTCCTGAGACGTCTGCTGTTAGAGAAAAGTTAAGACCTAAGCTCCTGCTTCGTGTCCAGCCACCAGCTGACCAGATCCTCATATAAATCAAACAAAGTTTTCCGGCATTTCAAAAAATGCATGACATGCTGCAAAAATGTTGCCTGCAATAAAAGAGAGGCATTCAGCGTCCAGTACCCAGGTCCAATAGGGGCAACTGCCCTACCTAATGAAAGTGTTAAGAGCCTATGATCAGAATATGCTGTAGGTTCAGCAGAAACAGCCTGAACAAGTAAAGAAACAGAAAGAAAGAGAAAATCAATACGTGTAGACAATGGACCCTTAAAAAAAGTTTTTTCCCTGATACCAGAATGAACAAACAGTGCATCCTTTAGATGAGCAACTCTAATAGCCATGTTCAAGGCAGCCATATCACCAAATATTTTATTTGTTGTGTCAGCTCCCCTATCCTTTTTGTTCAGTCCACAATTAAAATCTCCCCCTCAGATGACATAGTGAGCAGTATGCAAGAAGGGGCTAATTTGTTGAAAAAGGGATTTACGTTCAGCTTTGGTTTGTGGCGCATATGTATTAATGACCCGGAAAAGAATAGTATCCAAAATGAAGTCCAGTAAAAGGACTCTCCCAGGGACAAGGTCTAAAACCCTGACAATCATTGGTGTAAGTTTATGAAAAAGAATTCCCACTCCCATACAACGTTCCAGGCCAATCAACCAAAGGGAAGTCCCAGAGAGCCATTCTTTGGTAGAAATGGTTAACTCCATAGTGGTGTGAAATCTGGTGTCCTGCAAAAGAAATACCCCAGGAGGATAAGATTGTAGAACATTAAACACCACTCTCCTTTTGGAATCATTCTTAATACTATTGATGTTAGACATCAAAATTAAGAAAGGAGGGGAAATTGACATCAGAAAAATTTAAGGAAGCTGAAATTCGTTTTTTCTTTTTCCTGGGTTTCCACTTATGTGGTGGAAGCTGAGAAGAAGACTGAGAGGGAGACCCACCCACTTTTGTGTCCAGCGGAACAGTTTGTTCCTCTAGAGGATTAAGATCCATAGAGGAACATACAGAGTCAGTATCAGAGGTATCAACATCCAAAAGTGCCTAAAATCTATTGGCGGCAGACTGTACTGTCGTTTTAGGAACCTTAGGGGTAGGTTGAGCCCAAGTAGGCCTCTTTCTAGTGGTTATTCTCCTTTCAACACATCCCTCTACCCTGGGGGGGGGATGGAGCTAGGTTGGGCCTGGTCTGGACTAGCCAACTCAGAGCTACCAGGGAAACAGCAGTCTGCCCAGTAGGAGCAACAGGGAGAGGAGAGGAAGTCTCCCCCAGATTTGGTCCGGAGCGTACCTCAGGGACTACAGGGGTTAAAGTGTCTAATGTAGCAGCAACAGCTATCTCAGGAGCAGTAGTAGCCTCTGTTTGCCATAAGGAGGAAGCCTTTGGGCCAAAGTGACCAGTAGACGCTGTTCCTCACTATCAGCAGAAGCGGATTTCTTATACACAGCTTCAGGGCAAGCTACATACACATGACCTTCTTTCCCATAAAGGTTACAACAAATGGCATTTCTACACTGACCACTGGTATGCCCAGGCCTGTGACAAAGGGTACACCGGAGCTGATCACAAGCACTGCTAATTTGGCCAGGAAGACCACACCTGTAACAGGCCTTAGGCTGATCAGGGTAGAACAGGACACCCCATCTCTCCCTAAGAGAGAACAAGTAGGCAAATGTTGAAAGCCTTGTCCTCTGTTCGTAAAACCACTTTAATTCTCCACTCACCCGTCCAGATCCTTCTGAATCAAAACTGGCCTCTGGATGACCAGTCACAGTACACTGTTGTTTGAGCCAAAACAGTAAATCAGTAATACTAACACCTTCATTTCTGAAGAGAACAGTAATGGGCTTGTGAGCAGGCCTAGTAAGCAGAATTACCTCAAAAAGGGTCCACAAAGGTGTTTTTTTCACTTGGTGATAATGTGCCCAGAACTTAACTAGATCACCCCCCTAGTTTGAAACTGATATCAAACACATTTTCCCCAGAAACATGAATAAGTTCATACACTTCAGCAACAGCAAATTGCAAACTATTTTTTAATAAAGTACGCCCCACATACACTATCGGGGAAAACACCTAATCCCCCTTTACAAACCAGGCGTACAGCATTGTGGCATTTAGCAGGATAAATAGGAGTATGAAAAAAGGAAGCATATGATTTCTCAGTCTGAGGAAGGGAAGGGCGCTCAACCTCCTCGTGAGGTACAGGAGGGTGGTTCCTAATTGCTGTAGGGATATTTTTGGGAATGTCAGAAAAGTCCGACAAGTTACTGAGGCCATCTTCTACAATGACCTGGGTAGGGAGATCAACTCCAGGTTCAGGGTTCAGTGGTAAAATGGGATGCTGCGTTAGTTCAAGATCTGGGGACAAATGGAGAGGGGAAGATGCTGTCTCACCTTCCCCAGCAGTAGAATCACAATAGGAGTGTCCGGAAGCACGACAGTCTGAGCCTTAGGAGCCCCATTAGTCCCTGAAACAGAAGCAGTACTTACGACAGCAGGAGCAGGCATTGAAGACATTGTGACCCCCGGTATCTTAATTGGAGTAAAGCCCGAAATCCAGTTTTGCATGTCAGGGGAGCAAACCCAACCCGCCACCTTCAAGGAGTCCTCCATGGACCATGAACGCTCATCCAGCACAGGCAAATCAGCCCAGCTCAGTTTGCTGGGAGTCCCTTTCCAAACAACTCGCTCCAAGGGTTGCTTCTCCAGAGTGGCAGAGAAAGAAAAAACAGTTGCCGCAGCTTGGTCCTGTCCTGATTGGTGAAACACAACTCTCGGCTCGCTCAGTATCTCGGTTCAGGCCGTAGCCATGGCAACCCCTGGTTCGTGATTTTTACTGGCACCCAGAGTCTCCGCCTGATTCTCAAGGTTCTTGGACTGAAATCGTTCTACAAGGTCACGTTTTTTCCGTTGATAGCCTTGTTCTTCAAGCAATAGTAACTGCTGCAATGTGTCAGTTTCCGACGAAACAACTGGTGGAACAGGTAAAGTAATTGAAGAATCTGTAAACATGCCAGAATGGACCTCAGAACTCAAAGCAGCTTCGGCTTCCAAAACCACAGTACTAGCTGCCACGTCAAAGAAAACGTCTGCCTCTGGCAGCTCATGAGCCGAGGAGGAGACAGACTCCCCGACCTGCTGCACATCCGTCTCCACATCTGTCAGCACAGCGACTGACTCAGCCATCCTCCGACGGCCAAAAGGGTCCCCCTACTGACGAGTAGGGGAATTTTACCAGTGCCCTGGCCAAATTTCCCCCCATTTCACTAAAAATACCACCAACAGCTTAATCTGGTTCAAGGTCAGTTGGCATTCATCTGTATCCCCCTCCCCCAGGTCGTGCCTGAAAATAGGCAGAATTTGTCCAGTGTACTTACCCGGTCAACAAAAACTAAAATAAAAAAAAAAATATGGCATGGGGTCCTCCTGGACAATCTGCATCATAGCCTGGGCTGTACAGTATGCGGGACATCATTGTTCAGGCTAGGCAAGCAGGCCATGGATGGACTGGTGCAGCACACACCCCTACAGTGATGAATAGCACATGTGAATGTCAATGTTACCTATCACTACAATGTTGTCCGGATGGCCACAACAATGTCATGTGGCAAGCACAGTGTGCACATGATCAGTGATGGTGGGGGGGCACAGGGAGCGTGTTGATTGTCGCCACCTGCACACATGGCATGCGAGGCCCGGTTGTGGACTGTCACAGCCATGGTTGGGACGGAAACAGGGGTTGTGGCCATACACAGAGCACATGTAACATTGTGTGTCACTACAGCCTCTTGCCATGGGTTCACAGCCATCTGCACAGGCATAGGTTGTGAGGCAGTCACACACTGGTCTTACTCCTGGCTGTGCATTGCCAACATGGGTCTGCTTGCATGTGCCACATTGGGGGGGGCACAGGGTTTATTGGTGCACACCTACACTGTGTGCTGCATGGCCTGGCTGTGGATGTGACTCCACACTGGCCATGGCATGTTGTGTGGAGTTGGCACAGGGTTATTGCATACGGTATTGCATGATCCTCACGGCTGGTGTTTGCATGCTTGGGCCTTGGCTTGTGTGCCTTTTGTACTGTGTTGGTCACTCACATATCTCCTGTCTCCCCCACAGCTCAAGGCGAGAGTCGCATGGCACTGGCACCAGAGGTCCAAGCTGAAGAGGAAGTAGCAGGCCTATCCACCACAGGGTTGCAGTATGGGAGGACACAGCCAGCAACCACCCCCATTGACCATGGCCATCGGACACCATGCAGTCCTTGCAGTCAGGGAGAGGGCGCTGATAATGATGACGATGATGACAGTTACATCACCTTTGTTCCCTCCCTGGAATACCTAGTGGAGCTTGACATGAGGCCATTGTCATTGGTCCTCCATTTTGACACACCAATACCACTTGCAGCTGCCCCCATTGTAACGAGCCCTTGGATCCCAAACCTCAGGCAGCCCGGCAGGACCTCCTGTTTGCAGACAGGGTCCCCCTTTTTAAGAACCCGTGAGCAGGAGTAAGGGTTTCCAGAAGACTTACCAGCCTTCCTTTTCCCAGTGGGAGGGTGGATTCTGTAGTTTCGAGTTCCCTTGACTCTGCACTGCTTTCAGTATTTGAATTCCACCATGGCCACTGGCTATGTCTTGCCCAAGTAGTTTTATACGCTAGCCGAGCAGATTCTATCTTTCAGGAACACAGTCTTTTCAAAACCGTTCTGTTAAAATGTTAAATCACACAACCAGACCCCTAGCAGAGTTGATAAGAAAATCATAAAAGTTTACTTGAAAGCAATACAAAAAAGTCTACAGTTTGGAAGAACTTTGAAATGCAGACAATAACAAAAGTAAAACTGGATGGTTTACAGAAAATACTAGATACTGTATTCTAAACTATACCTTGCTTTGATGTTAGAGTTCAGACAAGATTTTAAATGTTCTTGTGGGGATAACAGTTCATTAGGCAGTAGAGTTTGTAGCAAGTCCTTGATCCAAGTCTCTGGATGTCCTTTTAAAAGGCTCCAGGTGCTGTTCTTGTTGAAAAGTCTTGGTTTCCAAAATTCTGACTTAAAATAAGAATTTTCTGTTCGGTATGTGAAGAGTCTAATTCCCACACACTCAGGTTTGGTTTTAGAGATTTTTCCAGGCCTACACATATACCTTCTGGTGTAAAAGTATATGCCAGTTGGACAGACTATCTGCCTTCCAACTACTGTTTTTCAACTGCTCTGAGTTCAAAATGAGTCTGATTTATATACTGTACATGCTGGTTATCTGCAAGTCACACCCCCCTGTGTGATGGGGTGCAACAGTATACCTTTCCCTGTAGTTGTCACTGTGGTTCCATGCCAGCCCAGTGACATCTGGTCCATGCATTTGGCTTAACCCCTGAACTCATCCTGTCATGGAATGCTAGATGCCCAGTTTCCCCTAAAGGTTATGTTTTCCTGGCTCAATAAAACTGTCTCCCTTATCTGGATATGTACCAGATTCACCCTAGTCATTAGAACAATTAAGGCTATTTTTGTAAGTTCATCCTAAAGCCTTTTAAAGAGACAGCTTCCTACTTCTGAAGGACGTTACATCATCTACAATATGAACCCACATAAATGGATATTGGCCTATCATGCAACATTCTTCACTGCTGGGTCTCCGGCAGGTCATTTGGCACATGGAATGGTGCCAGTGCCATTCACTGCTACCACACAGGTCATGGGTCCAATGTCCACCACAGTTGGCCCAGCCATGGGTGGCACTGTACAGCAGCCTGTCCCAGCATGCCCAAGCCATGTGGCACCGCTGAGATTGCAGACCCATCCTGATGTACAGGTTGCGCCCCTAGATAAGCACCAGAGGCATGTAGTGGCCCAGTGTGCAGGCTGTGTGCCTGCCACTGGCCGCTTGCATCCACCACCCCCACAGGCTGTCCAGGACAGGATGCCACCACAGGAGCAGGGGGCACAGGGGCCCTGTCCCATCTTCCATGCAGCCCTTGAATCCCAGACAGCTGCCCAACAGGACCTCCATGCCTTCATGCATGAGGTCAGGCAGGGCTGTCCCTCAGGGAGGCAGTCAGTGCTGAGTTATTGTGAGCTGAGCAGCGTGCCGAGGAATGCCACACACATGTCCTCAACACAGTACATGAATGCTTCAGTGACCTCCCTGCAGCTGTTAGGCAGCAGACAGCCACCATTAGGGCCACATCCCAATCCAGACAGGGGTGCACCAGTTTGGCATGGTGCCAGTGTGCTGCCAGTGTGCCACGGCGAGGCTCTAGCACTTGCACTGATGGGTCTGGTTCGTCCTCCACTGGGGCATCCTGCTCTTTGGCTGGATTGTCATGGTGCAGGGGTGGCCGGTTGACTGTCACCTGTCAGGCCGCACCATGGCCGCATGTGTGCCATGACTGTCAGTATACCACAGCCCTCCTCAGAGGGCTCTCCATTACAGGATATGCCACCATCACATGGGGTCAAGTAGGCCCTGTGGTGGGAGGCATCAGTAACGCCTGTTGATATGCTCACATACTTGCGCACGTGCACACACACACACACACACACGTACAGCCTGCAGTCACACACCACTCACAGCCACACTGCCTTATGTGCACTGTCCACTTGCACACCCCTTACACCCACACAGTACACAATGGAGCCTTACGCGGTGCTGTTTTAAATATTACATTGCGCAGGTATGCATGTCCCCGCCCCTCAGTTTGCCGCTTGCATACAATTATGTTTTGCACTGGTGCGAATGCTTTGCACCGGTGCTATTTCACCCTTTGAATATGGGGGGTCCGGCACTATTCCAGTGCAATACCTGCGCAAACGGATTGCGCACTGCACAAACTTTTCAATATGGGGCCCCAAATGTCATAAAATATCAAATGTCAAATAAAACAAGAAGCAACAAGTAGAATTTCCCACACAACCCGACAGCAAAAAACAGTAAATGGAACATAGCAGCACGAAATTAACAGTGCCACTGTGAATTCAGTCCAGTCTTCCAATGTAGCCCCCAAGTCCATGTAGCAGAAAAACATGAAAAACCATAATTTAAAGTAGTGGTGGGCAGATATTTAACATGGGCCAAGAGGAGCAATTCGCAAATCACTACAGTTCTTAGAAAGTTCATCACCCTGATAAACGCAACAAATGAACAGGAGTTACCAAGGAATTAGAAGAACTTCTTAAATGCATTGCCAGAGCAACTTACACCCCAGCCCCCTGCCCAGTTTTAAAACTTACAGTTCGATCAGAGTCCCACGAACATATTAGTCCTCATCCAATTATGCATTCCCATCCACAGCGACCTCCAACTCCTGCTCAATACAATGAAGAATTTTGTCCGCATCTTTTAGGTCATTGAATTAGTGTTGTTTCCCTTGCCATATTAAACGCAATCTGGCAGGGAGCAGTAGCTGATGCTGGATCTTCCAGCGGTGAAGACGGCTCCGTATACCGTCAAATGCCTTCCACCTTTGTCTGGTACTGTACGAGAGGTTCAGAAAAAGCTGTAAAGTGTCCTCTCCGTATTTAAGGGCCCGCCGTCTTCTAACCAGAGTAAGCACCTGATCCCGGTCACCTACGCCAGTGCAGACTATCATTAGAGTTTGAGGAGCCACCAGACCCACTGCAGCCCATCTTGGGGTAATCCGGTAGGCTCTATTGATATGGGGGGGGGGGTCATCCTCTGACAAGCCCAGTATAGTTGGCAAAAAGGATCGAACAAAACTGAGGCAATCCTTCCCCTCAGCAGATTCAGAGTCCCAGCACTCCAACATTCCTCTTCCTGGCTTGATTCTCGACCACTTCCAACCGCTGGCGTAGCAGCAGATTTTCTTTTATGAGTTTAGTGGTCACATCACAAACCTTCATAACAGAAGTTTTAGATCTCTGGACCATCTTTTCAAAGTGGTCCATTCTAGTTTTCAAAGCTGAAATTCTAGGCATTAGGGAATCCAATTTCTCATTAGTATCCTGGACCGAGTTGACTAATTGATTCAGCGTAGTCTGAATGGAAAGTAGGGATGCACCCCAGTGGATGAGTCACTTGTTGCTGTGGCTTCTCCAGAGAGCACAGGTTGCCCCTCTTGTTGCTGCTGTGATTTTTGGGGGGCAAAAAAGTCAGAAGATGAAGTGGCAGCTCCCCGATTTTTCCTCACACTTGCGTTCTTGGACCCATCACGCACCTCTTCTGACTCTTTGTGCTCAAGAAAGTCACTGTTAAATCAAAGTTTAAGCAATAATATAGCCAGCCCAGTGGTGCGGAGGGTTGAGGCGCTGGACGCCACACCTCATGCCACGCCAGCGACCCGGGTTCAGGAACGAGTCTGGGCCACCGGGGGTCGGCAGGAGAGAGAGAAGATCAAGCATCCAGAGGACTGCTCTCCTCTCTCGGGGGGATCCAGGCTACTGCCTGGCATCGCAGTGGCCTCCGGTGGAGACCGGAGGTACTGCAATGCTCGAGGGCTGGAACAGGGGAATGCAGAGCCGTGACAGGCGAGTCTGACATCATTGCACTCTCGGGCTCCACTGGGGGGTGGGGGATGGGGCGTAACAAGAAAAAAAAAAACCTCCTACCAACAGGTGAAAGCAGGTCCAGGAGCTACGGCCCAATGCCAGGTCTCCAGAAGGTGCTCCTCAGGTCCTCACTCAAGCCAGCATCACACGCCAACACTATAAGAATGGGCATCAGAGGTGTGATGGTCCTTCCCCAGAGGACTCAGACCCGGGGGGTTAGGGCGGTGTTGGATGAGGCGGGGAGTCTGATGACCAAGGATGGGACTTCAGGTGGGTGGGCAGAGCGGTACGCTGAGTGACTTCGCTGGACAGAGGTATGGTGGAGGTGAGAAAAAGAATTAAAAAAAAAAAAAAAAGTTTAAGCAACAATTCCCAGGAGCTCAGGGAAGTTGTCGCTTCCTAGAAGCTGCTCAGCAGCGTTTCCTCCCCTTTTCATTTTTATCAAGTGATCTTTCAAATATTTGGCACCACCCACCACCACTTTTAATGTTTGTAATGTTTACTGATTTGAGTAGTAAAATATTTAGAGATGGGACTCGGCCTTGCAAGATATGAAAACTCTGTAAAGGTCACAACCCTTTTGCAGAGAGGCAGTGTGGTGTAGTGGTATGAGCACAGGCTTGGGAAACAGTTGCTCAGGGCGGCCCTCATACTAAACCCGTCCAACACCCCCCCCTTTTTCCACCTCCTCAGCCCCACCGATTCTTTTACTAAGGAAGCCCCTTCTCTCTCTCCTCGGACACACACACACATCTTCTCCCTCTATTTTTCACCCCCTCTGCCTCACACTCCTTCCAGCCTTGCACTTCCTCCTCTTTTCGCACTTATTTTTTTTTTATGTTATTTTTATTTTATTTACTCTATGGCTTAGGGGGTGGTACCTATGGTTCTCCCCCAATCCATCTGGTCTCACAGCCCCTGCGCCACTACAAGTGCCATGCTCAACCCCCCTCCTCCATTCCACACAGCGGCTGCATCACGGCAGGTACTTACCCCACCACCGTGGAAGCTGGGGGTCAGGATCCAGGGGGAGCAACCAGAGTCAGAGTGGCGCGGCGCAGGCAGACCATCCTTCATGAAGCACGCTGAGGATTTCTTGTGTGTTAAGTCCCCTTTCCCCTGGCTCGGGCATGCAATGGCACCAACGACGCTGTTGTACATGCTCTCATGCACCCTATGTTCAACGCCTGCCCACGTTATCCCCACATTGAACAGCCGCTTGCAGTGACCCCAGCCACTGCCAGGAGCCAGCAGAGCTGTGGTTAGTCCCTCCACCCTCCCGGAGAAGGAGGCAGTCCCTGGGATGCTCGATCCTTCTCCCTCAACTGACTCTGCCGACCTCGCCGTTCCAGACCAGGGCTGCCGGTGTGGTGACCAGCACCTCAACCCTCAGAGCCACCGGGCCGGCACTCTTTTCACACTTATGGTTACTGCCCAGTCTGTTTCTATTCTTCCGCACTAATGAATCGATTTATGTAAAAGCTAGGTTAATCATGTAAATGACATCTGCACTATGCTACCCAAAATTCTGTGATTTATTTTTCCTGCCATTGAATTATATTTTACTGTTTCCTCGTTGGCATGTTTATCCTTGCCTGCTGTACTTTGTCTACTGTTCATTATTACCTTTTTGTTATATTCCCCACTAGATGTTTGTGAAAATGGGCATTTTTGCTTGCATACTTTCCAGTATACAAATAAATAAAATAAACAGGAATCCATTCTTGGGTTTAAATCCCACTAAAGCTGCTTCTTCACTGTGTGACCCTGAACAAGTCATGTAACCTTCCTGTGCTCTGGTCCGCCCAGCTACAGAACAAGGTAAATAGGAGGAACCTACTGAAAATGAGATGTTGTACTTCTACCTGGCCATTCTGCATAAATGCATTGGGTGGCTCATGGGTAGGACATCAAAAGTTTGTCATGATTTTTCAACATTGTAGAGACTGCTGTCCTCTACCCTTGTCTACACTGCCAGATCGGACCTTAATGCTGCCATTACAAGTGTTAAAGGGAGAGCTTGATTCTGTCTTAAAAATGCTTGCTCATAAAAGATAACTAATATATATACATTTTAATTTTGAGGTAGAGGTGGAGTGGGACTTCCTGAAGCAAAACTTGAATAAACTGAAAAAGATGGTTGAGTCAAGAAGAGAGGAGACTTGGGAGAGGGTAAGGTGTTCCTGAAGTTTAGCCAGAGTGGGATTTGAGAGATAGGATGGTAGTTTCCAAGGGAAGATTGATCGCCCCTTTAAGAAAAGGGATGACTGTAGCCATGCTATAGTACTATCCACCTGAATTACTACCAGAGCCGGTAGGTGGGGCACTGTTTAAATGTTTCACCTGAAAGACAGTGCCATTCCCATCATGCTGTACTACAGTGTCAGTATTTGGATTTACCCATGTTTCTCGTGCAGGGCTAGAACCTACAACCATCGGATCTTCTGGCCTCAGTGTTGAGTGTACAACATGCTGAGCAACTGACACTGCTTATTTATTTATTTATTTATTTAAAGATTGGTAACCAGGTAAGGTACACTGAGCCAAGGCTCGTTTTCAGGTGCGACCTGGGGCAAACGGGGAGCAAAGATTAACAAAGTGAATACAAGTACACATACCTCGTTTACATGTGCACGTCAACCGGGTTCAAACATGGAAAAAACGGAAATCGAGGAAAAAATTGTGGTTTACAGATCCATGTAAACCCAACCAGTGCACTAATGGAAATCGAGGAAAAAATTGTGGTTTACAGACCCATGTAAACCCAACCAGTGCACTAACCCAGTTGCTTTTGAAACCGGATTGAAGGTATTGGGTTCACAGGAATCGATGCCTGTAGAACCTGATTGTGCCCCATATATTCAAGTTCAAGTTTATTGCAGGAAAACTCCATTGAGCAAGCTCATTCACAAGGAGGTCCTGTGACATAAACACTTAAAGTACAAACACAGATAGGTAATAACAGTATATACATGAAATGCACGTTACATGATACAGGCTGGATATACATACAAGGGTACCACATAGGGTGACCGCAGGTGGTAAACATTGATATGAGACAGGGAAGCGACTTACAGGTTGCATACTGATAAATGAAACATGTAAACAGTATCAGTTGCCAGATCACTCCCGGAGGCATGCGCTTTCAATGCGTCCTCTCTTTTCAACATAAAACTGCACGTACTTAACATGTTCACCTCAAGTTTACATCCATGCCAGTATTCCAGAGACCTACATGTAAACTCAATCGCGTCTCTGGAATCGGAATGAGCTGTCCATGTATACTGAACAGCGTTGAAACCGGAACTTCCAACACCGATCCCCGTTCCTCAGTCTCATGGTACATATAAACCAGGTAACAGATAACACAAAATGCAGAGTTACTGATAATTTAAAAAGAGCATAAGAGGCACAGTAACATAAGCACTAAGTCACAATAAGTACAGTAAGTACATGGCATGGCAGCAGGAGGCAGGTCATTTGGCTGATGAACAAACACCAAAAAGACTAAGCACAGAATAATTGACTGTAATTGGATTCTCTGATCTGATACCTAATGAGGCAACCTGCACTCATATTCCAGGTGACTAAAACTTAGTCTGTGTGCGTCTTAGGGGCAACAGCAGGAGGTTACGGAGAGTATTTTGCCAGAGGAAGGAAGACAAAGGGATAACAAGCTTTTCTTGAAATGCATCCGACATCATTGCTAATCCACACTATTTTAATACAGACAGTTCTCTCCTTGATTTCCACATTGTGTCGTTTCACCCTTACTCCTTTCCTCACTCTGTTCTATTACAATGTATCAATTCATTCAGACATGTACTAGAAGTAGAAATGGTCTGTAAACTTCAGTTCATTTTCTTGTTTCCCCTCTTCTGTTATTAGGCCTCTGTCCCTTTTGTACAACAACCAGTGACATCAGTAATATGTTATTTAGACAGTTCATTAATGGGCACCTTTTTTAAACTGTTTTGGTCCCTGTCGCCTCCTTCATGAAGTGGCAACAGGGACACATACATATTTGCAGATTTTCTCCCCTGACTCCCCTCCCCAAGGCCCGGCACACGGACATATGGCGTGTGAGCACGCATCACACCCGTGATGCCAGCTCAGCCCCTTCACCTCCCGATACTTTTGCGGCACCCTCTCGCCACATACTGCCCACCAGACCGCCACCGGTGGGGCGGAACTATAGAGGGCACCAACCCACCCTCGGGAGAGGACAGCTGCCACTGGCATGCTCAATCCTGCTGCACCCCACGGCACCTTGATGACCCAAGGTCGTTCCCGAACCCAGATTGCTGGTGTAGTGCGAGGTAAGACATCCAGCGCCTCAACCCTCTGCACCACCAGGCTGGCATTAATGAGCATCTTTAAGCTATTATGAGCATCTATCTTATCACTGTACTTATGAAAATTAAAGTGATGATAGAGATACCTGAACCCAATATTACGTCCAATTATGTTTCATGGGTGTCTATCAAAATGAATTCCTGTCATTAGAAAGGCCTCTGCTGGACGTCACGCCCCCTAATGGCAGCATAATCTAACAGGATCCCAATTCTCCCTGGGTAATTCCTCTAAAATTACTGCTCTCGACGAACAAATTTACTCAGTAAACCCAGGAGGACACATAGAAATGCCAAAGAGAGGTGACTGAAGTGAAGAAAAGCCGGATGAGGAGCGGGATGAAGGTGGATTCTCAGAGGGGGATTCAGGCAGCGGGGGCTCGCAGACCTCTGTCTCATCATGCCGCGGTCAAAACAACTAACCCTGACAACACTGCAAAGGGCAGATGTCCCTGATGCTTTCGAAATTATGGGACTTCAGAAAAGAGATGCGCACAGACATAACCAAATTAGAGAAGCAACACGAGGCGATCGAGACCCAGGCCACAGAAGTAGACCAGAGAGTGGATAGCACTGAGCATGGTATTGTGCAATTACACCAGACTGTCCAGGGACTGCAAGCGAGGGCCGAAGACGCAGAGAGCCGTAGTCGGTGAAATAATATCCACATTTTAGAGGTACCAGAAGGAGCAGAGGGCTCCGATATACTCGGTTTTATAAAAAAAGACACTTCAAGACACGATCAGTACACCAGAAACCCTAACGATGGAAATAGAGGTGGCCCATCGTACCCAAGGCCCAAAGCCAGCAGCTGGAGCCTGCCTCTGAACAATCCTGTTGCATTTTCTCCGCTTTCAGGAGAAAGAAAAGTGCACTACACTCAGCATGAAAACAGGGCACAGTATTGTTCCAATCCCAGAGGCTGTACCTGGAGAATGATTATGCCCCTGAAATGATGACTCACCACAAGCAATATATTCCAGTGCTGAGGGCCTTGAAAGCAGCAGGGCTCCACTTCAGAATGCCGTATCCAGCACGCCTGATAGTGCTCTTCCCTGAGGGGGCCCAGATCTAAGAGAACACAGCCGAGGCCTCCGATGAGTTAAAACGATCCATAGAGGTCACTCAGGAGCAAACTGCACAGAAACCAATGATTGCCTCTAAACTGTCTCAGTGAGTATGGAATTCAGGACAACGCGACAGCCACAGTCGACAAGGGAGGGAGGCTATCTAGCAGATCGTGAATGCACTGCATGGTCAGGCACCGACAACATCCACCGCGAGGACCTCCACAACGCCGGCTAGCCCCAAATCGCCTCGAAGAGGACTGCTCAAAGTAGTGGATAACTACCCTGCAGGACTTTGCTGGTCTACAAGGAAGGGTGTCGGGGGAAGGAACTGAACTTCTCCAAATACTTCATGTCCCCCATGCTACCACTGGAACATGGCGCTAGATGCATTCTCGACCATCAAAGACCTCATGGATGGACCTGTGGACTTGCCTCAGGCACTCCAAGAGATCAACGAACAATTGTTCAGATAAGTCCAAGTCATTACTAATTTTCTGTCTTTTTTGCAAATCAGAACTCCATTACTTTATTTCTCAAGTGCTCTATATCTCTGTCACTAATCCTACTAAGTTCTCAGTCCCCACTTACACATGTGCTACCCTTCTAAAACAGGCCATCCCTCACTATGAGGGAGATTATTTCTGACTTTTCTTTTTCAGGATCCAATCTGCCCGTGCTGGACTCACCCGGTAGCCCAAAATGGCAGTCCCTAATGGTAAGGGATCCACAGCTTTCTATCTATCAGACTGGGACAGCCTCTATTAACAGTGCATGCTAATGTCTAACTCATTGTAGGGTGATACATCCGGTGGGCTGGGCAGGGTGCGGTATGTAAATAATTTTTTCAACAAACATGTAATGCCCATATGTTCACTGCCTTGGGCTCTTGCATCAAAAGGGAAGGTGGGACTTCTCTTCTGAGTGGGGTGTGGGTCTGGGACTCCCCCTTGGGGGAGGGACATTGCACTGGGCTGAGACAGAGCTGTGGGTGGGACCCCACGCACAGTTAAATGGGTCACTTCTGGCCTTCCCCCCGGTTCAGGGGGGGAGCACCCAGCTAGACATGAGCACTCGGCTGCCCCTCCCCTTTCTCACTGCTGAGCTGGCAGACAACAGACCATAGCGATGCATTTCTCCCTGTCCCTCTCCCAAAGTACACCGCTGGAATAAAGGGGACAATTACGGGACCTATAGACGTCCCAAAACCCTCTACCCTTTTACCCATTAGCACTAAATGTATTACGAGGTCCCCTCATTGAAAGGGGATACACCACAGTAGGCCTGGAGCCTACTTTGGGGTCATGAACATTGACCCTACCGATAGAAGTTCTACAGTTTGGTTGTGGTTTCAGTTAGTTCTAGTGGCCCTGAGGTCTGTCTGCAACCACCAGAGGTTGGAGGAGATCTTCCTCCCAAGCTTATTAGTTGATCACTCTGCCTTAATTCAAGATGGAGTGACAAAGGTTCATATTTCATGTCAATTGATACTAGTTCAGGAAGCCGTGTTGTTTAGACCCCTCCCCAGTGTATGCCCAGAGGGCTCTTACCGTAGGATGTTAGTGGACAGTCACAAGGTTCTTTCACTACTGGCAGTGGTTGTATTAGAGTCAGACTTGGATATAATGAATAAGACACTTCATATTGGTATGTTTTATAAATGGCTAGCAAACACTTGAACGTATATTCTCTGAATGTGAATGGACTAGGTAGCCCTATAAAGAGATCCAGAATTATTACTCTGCTAAAGAAAACTACAGCCGAGATTGTATATATGCAGGAAATGTATACGACTCCCGAGGAACATAAGAAGCTAAAGGGAAAGGGATTCACACAGGTTTTCTCCTCCACATTGGGAGGCAGGAAGAAGGGGGTCGCCATACTCATTTCTGGCCACACTCCCTTCCGAATGTTAAAGGAGTGGTCAGACCCAGAGGGTCTTACAAGAACAGGAGACAACGTTAGCAAACATATCTCCCGCCTGGCTCAAACTCTCCAGCAATCCAATTCCTGCTTGATAAAGTGGTTGAAATGACTAAGGGGACTCAGATTCTGGCGGGGAATTTCAACATTGCTCCGAGCCCTTCTCTGGATACCACTAGGGTGTCTAGGGGCAAACAACCTGCCCCACAAAAATTTTTCAAACAGTTTGTTCGGGGGGTGGGCTGGCTGGACATGTGGCGATCCCTCCACCCAAGAGACAGGGGATTCTCATATTACTCAGCAGTCCACAGTACTTATACCCAAATAGATCACTGCTATATCCAGAAGGAATGCCTGGGCTCCCTGGTTGGTGCCACAATGGGTGCCATAGCGCATGTGGACCATGCGCCGGTGATAACCACATGGGACCTTGGCACAGAGAGGCGCAACACTACATGGCAGTTTAACCCAACCCCCACTTAAAACGTGAACTATTCTGAGAGTTTGTCAAAGAGAAGATTGCAGAAATTATTGAAGATAATTCAGACCTGGAAACCCCTGCAACTATCCGGTGGGACACCCTGAAGGCGATCCTGAGAAGCCACCTAAAAAAACACACGGCCACGCTTGCCAAACCACGTAGAGAGAAACAAACATAACAATTTCTGCAGATGGCACATCAGCAAGGTGATCACTCAGTATTAGTACAGATTAAGCGGACCAAGAATGAGCCTGATGCCCTCTGCATCCAATAGACTGAGCTGGTACTGGCGTTCTTGAGATAACGGTATGGCAAAATAGGCCCGAGGGCCTCCCATCTTCTAGCATACCATTTATGTCAACAGCGTAAAATGTCCACCATTGTGGCAATTAAAGACCCACACACAGGTGCCCACCATAACCAGCTTAAAAATATTACCCAGGCATTTTGCCAGTACTACAGGGACCTATACACCCCAGAACTGTCAGCGGATCCTGTAGCCATTAATACCTTCCTGTCAGCCCTGGACCTACCCAGACTCACCGCTGAGCACCAGACCAACCTGCTCACCCCTATCACCCTAGAGGAGATGGCAGCAGCCATCACTAGATCCAAAACTCAGAAGGTCCCAGGCCCAGATGGGTATGGGGTGGAATTTTATAAATGTATGACCCAATTCATTAGCCAACTGCTGCTGAATGCCCTTAAAGAGGTAGTGCAGGGAGAGGCAACCCCCCACAAGCTGGTCCTACGTGACAATTTTGCTAATCCCTAAGCCCGACAAAGATCCCTATCAGTGCGGCTCATACAGGCCAATCTCGATACTCAACGTGGATTACAAATATCTTATGTCCATTCTGGCCCGAAGGGTGAATGATATTCTCCCAACCCTGTTAAATTTGGACCAGACAGGCTTTGTAAGCTGTAGATCCACTTTGGATAACAGTTGCAGAGCCCTGCACATAGTCCATGAAATGCAGACCCATAAAGATTCATCTGTCCTTCTCAGCTTAGATGCTGAGAAGGCCTTTGATCATGTGTCCTGTCCCTTCCTCTTCTCCACTATGACCACAATGGGTTTTCCTTCCCCCTTTATAATCACCATTCAGACACTCTACTCCTCTCCTAAACCATATGTCAGGGTGTCCGGTCACCACTCAGATTATTTCCCCTATTTAGAGGAACATGGCAGGGGTGCCCCCTGTCTCCCGGGCTCTTTGCCATCTTTATCGAGCCTTTGGCTCAGGCTAGAAGACTCGCCTCGGAGGTCTCGGGTGTTCGGGTGAATGAAGCTGAACATTGTATAGCTCTCTAGGTGGACAAAGTGCTTCTATTCCTAACTGACCCCACACAATCCATACCAGCAGTCTTCAGCATCCTGGAGAAATTTGGAGCCTACTCGGGATATCGGCTTAACACTGGTAAGACAGATGCTCTCGCCTTCCACTTCAACTCCCCACGAATATTCAGGGGGAGAGATACCCATTCTGCTGGGATCAAGATAAAATGAAATGTCTGGGAATCTATTTGTCACATAAAGCAGAGGATTACATGCAAATTAATTATCACCCCTACTTCTCGCAAATGAAGCAGGACCTCGACAGATGGAGTGTCCTCCCTCTGGACTTGATCCAGAAAGTGGAGATGGTGAGGATGGTGGTTCTCCTGAGGGCTCTCTCTCTCTCTCATCCAGAATGCCTCCCTCAGCCTTCCGGCTAAACTGTTCCGCTCCTGGAACGGGGTCATCACCTGGTTTATCTGGGCAGGCAGACACCCTAGAATCAAACTAAGTACCCTCTCACTACTAAAATGCAGGGAGGACTTGCACTCCCCAACCTTAAATTATACAACTGGGCCTCTCACCTGTCATTTATCATCCAACGATATATGGAGGCCACCCCAGCTCGCTGGAGAGAGACAGAGGAATGTGTACTGCCCCAACCCAAGCTAATAAGGACCACCCTGTACCAGAATCCACCCCCTGTTGGGCAGATCACCTCAAACCCTTGGATTACACACCAAGTCAGAGCATTGGTACACCATCCACAAATCCCTACAGTTTACCCCATTCCTGACACTGCTATGCCCAATCGGATTCCTGGAGAATTTTGCCCCAGCTTTAAATGATCATACCTTTCATAACTGGAGGCATCTCCACCTCACAAAACTCATGCAGTTATTAAGGGGGACCCATTTCAAGATGTTTGGTGAGATTCATAGGGAGTTTAGCCTACAACACGTAGATTTCTTTTGATATCTACAGTTACGACACTACTATGATACACTCCCACTGGTTGTGTGTAGCCCTGAGGAACACCCCCAACTGATAAAGCTGCTACAACAATTGCTCAATGCTAGTGAGCTGCCGCATGCTATCTCGGTCCTCTATAAATCCCTGACAGAGACAACCGGAGATAACACTAGGTCAAAAATGGAACAGTGGAGTGCTGAACTCGACACTCAACTAACCCCACAAATGTGGGGCACTATCTGCCTCACAACTTCCAGAATTACCTGCTCTCACACCTGGCAGCTGTTCTCTTGGCAGCTACTCATAAAATTCTTCCGACCCCCAGCTTAAAACCTCTCATTACCACACCACCAGAACAGCAGCGTGCTGGCGCCACTGTGGTGAAACCAGTGCTCATCACTCCCATGTACTATGGTCATGCCCCAAGTTGCAACCATTCCTGCAGGGTCTACAAGATGAGCTGGAAGAGCTCTTCGAGCACATGATACCCCTAACTGGGGTATTTTTTTATCCTGAACATACTCCCAAGGGAACTAAGAAACTCTCACAGCCGGTACCTCATTGGGATATTTCTCCTAGCCGCTAAGAAGGCCATTACAAAGTGCTGGCTCTCTACAATGACCCCCACAATAGCTGGCTGGAGGGACAGTCAACTGCATATATAGGTCAGAGAGAATCACATACAATCTGAATGGCAACTCAGAGATCTGCTCCATAAAATGGAACAGGTGGATAATGTATATCATGTCTAAGGATCTTGCTTTCGTGCCATAAGACCGCACATCAACCCACCATAGGATGGCCAAAAGACATCCCAACCGCCCCCCGGCACTTGTGTCGAACGGGGATGCACGCCCTTTCAGGGCATGAGAATCGCTACCCCAGAAGCTGTTGGGGCAATGGGTGCCATTGACCGGAGGGGTAGGAGGATGGGACGAACAGAGACGCAGTGGAGGGGGAGTGGGAATGGTGGTGGAGCGGGAAGGGGGGAGATGAGGGGAGTTAAAGTATTTGACATAATAAGGAAATGTTGTGGTCAAAGGATCTAATGCTCTGACTGTCTTACTTGCATTTAATGATATTGTATATGAATTGCAATCTCTGTCAACATAGAAATGCATAAAGAAGAACATGTGACTGTTGAAAAATCTAAAAATTGTTCAATAAAAAAATACATTAAAAAAAAAAAAGAAAAAGAAAGGCCTCTGCTATTTACTCCTAGTAATCCTTAATATGTTCAAATTCCCATAGTGAATGTAATATATTTCCCATTCCGTCCCTGCACTTAAAGCAGCATAAGTAGAAGACCAATAGTTTGAATGTTAATTGGCACGTTACTCTGATAGTGCAGCAAGTTACACTGAGTTGGCTACTAATCATATGGAACAACCTTGATGTCCCTATAGAGCAGGTCTGTACCTTTAAGTACTTATCTTTTTGTGAGCATATCAGTAATGTCTCCAAGATGGTTAACTCAAGACTAGGGATCCTTCACAGGCACAGATAAGCATGACCCCTGATGCCCATCGACTTGCTGTTACTAGCTCTGTGCTCTCCATAATAGATTTCGGCCTAGTCATTTATGGCTCAGCCTCCGAGACATCCCTTTAAAGCATATGCATGGCCTTCAACAATTCCTGCCGTCTAGTCTCAGGTGCACTCAGACGTACGCATACATGCGACTGCGACCTCTACACCCTTACCAAATGGCTGAACCTCAGTGGTAGGACTAATCATACCTGTCTGCGCGCAAAGAAAATCTCACTGGGGTTGACCCCCCCCATCCTCTCAGCAGTTCATCATGCATGCTCCCAACTGGTGCGGCACCAGGAGTGCCTCCAGGCACACTTACCTGACCCCTTTCTGTCAGACCATGCAAGTCCAATGGTCCTTCAGGTTTTATGCTCCTAACTGGTTAAATAAACTCCCCGTTGACATCCTAGAAGAATCTAAACTGGGCCCATTCAAACAGACAACACCTCACTTCTATAAGCAGCTGTGATTGTTGCACTTAGACCATTTTCGGTCTCACACGTTGCCTTCTCCCTGCACCCTCACCATCCTGACCTCCCCCCATCCATTGTCCCACCCCTTCTCCCCCTCTCCGTTTCCCTGTTCCTGCTACTTGTCCCTGCTCTCCCTTCCCCTCCCTGACTCTCCTTCCCTTCTCCCTTCCTGTGCTCCCTCCTCTCCTTTCACTTCCACTCCAAACACTGCTCACAGACCCCTACCTGCCCCTTCTCCCCTACCCGCACTGTCCTACTTCTACCTGTCTTCCCTCCCATCACCCATTACACTCCCTCCCAACCCTCTGTCCTCCCTCATCTCCCAATTCTTTGCTTGACAATGTCAAATCCTGACAGCATCCTTCCCTTCTCTCTCCCCATTGCACTCCTATGACAATGTCAGATTCCTGACAGCATCCCTCTCTGCCCTTCCCCGTGTACCTCCTTAAGTCCGAAACCTACTGCACTTCTTACTGAAACTTAAATGTAATAGTTTAACCAGATTGTAACTCTTGCTGTAACCTGAACTGTTACCTCTTTACCTGTCTGTAACTTTTATGAATGATTGTACCCAACTCCATGTATCATGTATTCCATTTGTCTTGTATTTAGTTCTCTGTTGTGTTGTCTTTACTCTGACATGGAACCTTTGTAAAAGAGTCTTTGACTCAAATGTACTGTAATCCAAGACTTGCATAAAGAAATACATAAATAAACAAAATAAATAGACACGACACCATGAGCGAGGTGACTTTCAATTGTGCCATCCAGGTAGTAATATCTGTTTTCCAGTAAGTGTATGCTGTAATTATTTATTTTGTTTTAGTTGCTCCACTGAAATGGGGCATTTTGATGGGAGACCTCAGATATGTTTTGTGATGCATAACTTGAGCAAAACTTTTTTAAATTTGTTCATGCTGGGGCCTCTGCCTTCACACCCATTAAAAAAAAAAAAAGAACTGGGGTGTAGGGAGAGGCCTCTGACATGACAAACATTAAAAAAAGAAAGTTTAAACAAACTGAAACAATGTTTAGAAACTAAGTTTGTGGTAGTGTTGGACTTACACTGGCTACTGTAACCTTTTACACTCTGACTACTTTTTCTTACACTCACTGCCACATTACTGCGCTACCTGAACAGGACGGTCCTTAGTTCTCCATGCAAGCTTTTTTTCTATCTCCCATTGAAACCTTAACAATAGGTTGTTATAGGCCACCCTTGGGGGCCTTGAGCTCCTAGGTTACTTATGAGATATTGCCGACAAAAGACAGAACGAGATCATCATACTATGTGATTTAAATCTCGACTGGCTAAAAACTTGCAACAAAAGCTCACAACTTAGACTTCTGTGATGAAACCGGCTTTACCCAGTTGGTATCACATATTACTCGACCAAATCCCCTCAAACGGGTCATTGATTGATCTAATTATTACAAACAGACCACATAAGGTTACCCACACTGCTGTTTCCCATAATAATGTTAGCGATCATTGCGCCGTGGCCTGTATTAGAGGATAACCTACACTCAAATCAGCCAATAGGTTTACTTGGAAAAGGAGCTTCTGCAAATTCAAGCTCTCCCTCTACCTGTCTGACCTCAGAAATATATTTTGGACAGACTTCTACCTGGCAACCAACATCAATGATGCGGTTTCATTTTTTAACAACGTCCTAATGGCCATCATTAACAGACACACCCCTATGTTAAAATGCAGAACACGGAACATCTCCTGCCCCGGTTAACAGCTGAACTACGGGCCATGCTGAACACGAGGGACTGCCTCTGGGCCACAGCCAGAGGGAACAATCTCCCTTCTGACTGGGCAGCTTTTAGAATCTAGATGGAGTTTCAGTTTAAACAGTGTATTTCCAAGAGGTCTTAAATAATTGGATTTAACTGTGTGTGTATAAATACCTATTCTTTCTATGTTACAATATGAATTTTTTCTATACCCTCCTGGTTAGCATGATGTCCAAAGAATACAGTCTTATTTTTTATAATGGTATTGATTTAGTTATACTCACGAATTTAGCAAATTCTACACACATATATAATTAAAGAATATAAATTATGGACTGTATTTTGTTTACCATGTATTGGTTTGTCTTTTTTCTCTTATGATCTTATGATCCTGCAAATGGTTTATTGTCAACCGCAGCAGTTTTTTGAAATATTTTTTGATGCGCGCCTTTAAATAGTGCAGTGCCTAAAATAAAACAAATGATGTCTTAGCAATTAAACTTTTTCACTGTTGAAAACATTTCATCAAATTTTCTATGGAATGAAGAATAAAACTTCCCTTCTGTTACAAGATACTTCTGCATTTTGACAATTCACCAAATGGAACAATACATTTTTCTATATTTGTATTTGTTTCTTGTATCATATGTTTCATTTCACACTGAACGTCATGTGAGCAATGATGTAATGTAATTACCTGTAGTAATTTTAGTTGTTTGAATTTGACTCCACCTCCTGATGAAAAGGGATTGGATCTCTCAAAGAGCTGAGGCTTGTGTCCGTTTTGGCAGCACATTTTCAGTAAAACATTTGTATTTTTGAGTCTACTGTGAGCGCGTGGTTTTTTTCTGTTTTCCTAGGCAGCTTTTAGAACCTACCATAACATTTGCAGCAAAAGGATCAGGGATACAAAGGCAAATTACTACCTATCTGCCTTTGGCACTGCTAAGGGTAATTCCAGCATGTTCTGGTGCATCGTAAAGTCAGTAGAAGGCAATAAACCAACTTCCCCATTACCCGGTATGATCTCCTTCAAGGGTACTACCCTCTCTGACAAATTCAACATCCTACTCAGTTTTAATGAGCACTTCTCTACTGAGGGACCTTTGTTTGACTCCTCCAAAGCTGCCTCCCTTATCCCCAGAGTGCCCATACATTCCCCGACGCCTCCCAGCACCATCTTCGCCTTCACCCCAATCCAGTACAAAGAGGTAGAAGACCTTCTACTCCAACTGGATATCAGCAAAGGTGCTGGTGCTGATGGAATAGAGCCATACTTTCTCAAAGTGGGTCTCCAGTACCTAATGGCTCCCATCTTACACCTCTTTAACTTTTCCATTAGGTCAGGTACTGTACCTGGGGCATGGAAAATAGCTCAAGTGCTCCCTCTATTTAAATCAGGTGACCCTATGTACCTGAATAACTACCATCCTATTTCTAGTCTGCCTCTGCTCTCTAAGCTCCTCAAAAAGTTAGTAAATGCTCAAATTAGGAACGATCTCGATAAAGTAAACCTGATAAATCCAGCCCAATCTGGATTCCATCCTTCCCATAGCACTACTTCAGCTCTAGTCTTAGTTACAAATGATTGGCTCCTTGCCATGGACAAGAAACAAGTCACAGGGTCTGTCTTCCTGGATCTCAGCAAAGCATTTGACACAGTCCATCATGATTTACTCCTTGATGCGCTAAACTGGCACGGTATCTGTCCCTGTGCTGGCATGGTTCAACAGTTACTTCTCAGCTAGACTTCAACAGGTGAAGTCAGATGGCTCCCTCTCTCCATTTCTTCCGGCTCAGGAGAGGGGTACCTCAAGGCTCAATCCTTGGACCTCTTCTGTTTATACTATATATCAACACCATTGGAAACAACATCAGCAAAGCAAAAATACACCTATTCACGGACAACAGTGATATATTTATCCAGACTATTGGGTGACATAGCCCGCAAGGAGCTCCAGGCTGAGTTTGATCTCCTCCAGCACAACTTCACATGATCAAAACTGCTCTTAAATGCAAAAAAGACAAAAGTAATGTTCTTCTATTCCAACCACTTGTCTGCCATCCCAAACACGCTCATTTCCCTGCCCCCTATCAAGACCCTACTAGGCGAGGATCTTGAGCTAGTCAGCAAATTTAAATACCTAGGCTGTGAGCTAGATCAACACCTAATGTTTTTGGCTCACATTGAATCCCTTGCAAAGAAATTACGTCAACGAATTGGCTTCTTTTGCAGGAATAAATCTCTGTTCAACTCTAAAGCCAAGCTGCGTCTGGTCCAAACAACTTTTATAGCACTTATCGACTATGCCAATATTCTATACAGAATATGCTCTGCTCCTTGCTACACCAATTGGACACTATCACAGGGCAATACGTTTTCTCTCTAATGCCCACCGTCGTACACATCACTGAGACCTTTATACCTCCCTGGGTTGGACTACCCTTACCACCAGATGTCTCATCCGCTCTATCACCTGGCTGTACAAAGCCCTGCTGTCCAAACTCCCCCCCCCCACATTTTCAACCTCTTTCATCGAACTGCCTGCCCTTACCCGTTGCGCAGTAACGCCTTCATTATGCTAGACGTTCGAAGCTCCAGCTCCCAGTTCGGAGTCATGGCTATAAACCGTGACCTCCCAGCTGCCTGGAACAATGTCCAATCTAGACTCAAACTTCAAAGCCTGATCCCCCTTAAAAGCTTCAAAAGACTTGCCTGTGACAACCTACTGTATTTCTGTGACTTCAGCTAATTAAGGGACTGTTGTCCCACCCAGCAATCCTGGTATGCATCAACAATCACTCTTGTCTCCAGTCTCCTCCCCCACCTTTTTCTGTCTACCTTTTTTTTATACTTATATTTTATTAAAAAAAAAGTTGTTTTTTCATAGTAGTACATGTGACACATCGTTACCCTATTACAGAGTAAGATTCTTATGCAGTCATATAATATTGTTCATCTCATCCCTTGTCAAAATCCATCTTAGCAAGTCGGTGTTATTCCCCCTCTACAAAATAAATCACTTGGCTTATTTTTATTAAAATTATTCCTGGGGAGGGGGGGGTGCTGTTTTATGAGCAGAGAGTTCTCTATGGAGAGAGAGCTCCATAAATTGATCCAAACAACTAACCAGTATCCTCTAATCCCATAACAGCCTGGCCGGATGCAAGCTCTTGTTTCCCAAGCTCCTATCAAAGCACCATATCTGGGTCTTTGAGTGGATATATATACAGAAAACAGATGGACCAGTTATGAATAAGTGTTCCTAATTTATTCTGCAGTCTGACTCTCATATTTTCCATCAAGTAGATATCATATATATCTTGCCATTGTCTGATGGTTGGAGGGCTGGTTTGTAACCTTAGTCTGCTTATTGCTTTTTTTTGCGGCTGTAAGTAGAATATTAGCCAAGTAAATTTGCGGTTTGTATTTAAATTCTGGAGGGAAGTGCAGGAGAACAGCCATCTCCAGGCTTAAGGGACCCAGCGATGGAAACAGCTCTCTTAATGTTTCAGCAATCCCTTGCCAATACTAGGTAAGAGCCAGGCAGGACAAAAATACATGTGTATGCGTTGAAAGGTCACAGCCACATTTCCTCCAACATGCAGAGTCATGGGAAGAAACATATTTGGCTGTCATTTGTGGTGTATGAAAATATCTGGAAGCAATTTTCCATCCATATTCCCTCCAGATGTGGGAATTTGTAATTTGATGTCTCTTCCAAATTTTTAGCCAGTCTCCCTGGGATAAGTCTAATGACATTTCTGCTTCCCAGTTAGCCTGAGTAATGTCCACCAATGGGGAAGGTAAATCTGTTTGGGTTTTATAGAATCCAGAGACCATATGTCTCGGGGTGGGTTCCAATTGAACCTATTCTTATAGGGCCAGTACTGGAGGCAGGGGTTGGGGGGTCTGTGTGAGGCCCACAGTTTCCCTGAGAAAGCCCCGAATTTGCAAATATCTATAGAAATCAGTTTGCTGCAGATGGAATTCCTTTTGTAGGTCAGTAAAAGTTTTAAATATTCCCTCTCTGTAAAACTGATGTGTATAGATAAGGCCTCTTCACATCCAGCCTCAGAACCTGTGATCTAATTTGCCTGTTGTAAAGTTTGGATCCAAGGCTGGTATCCCCATCCATTTAGCCCCCTCCTCCCACTCCGCTCCTCTCAAAACATTTTCCCAGTTCCACAGGATGTTCTGGTATATGGGGAAGAGTTTCCAGTTGATACGATTATTCAGTTGAAATATGCTAGTGAAGTCCAGGGGGCTTGGGGACAAGGTTCTTTCGATGTGTAGCCAAGAAGGGGAGTTATCCTCTAGGGTGTACCAATTAATCATGTGGCCTAACTGTGCTGGTAATGCACAGAACCCAAGGTGGGGTAATCCCAGTCCCCCCTGGTTTTTGGTAACTGCAGTTTCTTTAAAGATATTCAAGGGATTCTTCCCTTGCCAAAGGAATGGGGAAATAATCTTATACCATCTACCAATTTCAGTCTGGGAGGGGATCCAGGGAATATTCTAAAACAGATACAGTAGTTTTGGTAAAACTGACATCTGAATAATCTGGATTAAGCCTATCGGCAGGTGTCGCCACATTTGTAAATCTAACTTCACTTTATGGAATAAGGGATTGTGATCTGTGCTACTATGGTAGCTGGGTCATTCGTCAAATGTATCCCCAAATATCTTATCGACCGTTTGTTCCATTTATAGGGATAACATTTTTGGAGACCTTGGGCAGGAGTCTAAAAAATTGCTAAAACCTCCGTTTTGGGCGGCCTGGTGGCACTGAGAGTTGAGGCGCTGAATGCCACACCTCGGGCCATGCCGGTGACACGAGTTCAGGAACGAGCTCAGGCGCCAGGGGTCAGTAGGGGAGGGAGAGGACTGAGCGTCTGATGGACTGCTCTCCTCTCCTCTCCCTGGGGAGGGACCAGGGATCTCTGGTGCAGTAGAGACCTCTGGTGGAGACCAGGAGTACAACGAGCAGCAAGGGGGAGGAGCGTAGCAGACACTTACGGCATTAGGCCATGCTGGTGTCATTGCATACCTGCACTCCTAGGGGGAAATGACATGGAGGAAAATCTCATCTCGGAGATAGGCGAAGGCTCCTCCAGTGCCACAAGCACACTGCCACAGTCTGGCCTCTCAACCAGGGGTCCCTCTCAGACTCTGGCCTGGTGCATTAGATTGTAGATAGAGTGCCAGGGCAAAGGCAGCCCCACCTCGGGGGGTTCAGAGCCGGGGGATCCGCTAGGCTGAAGCGGACCTGGTGAAGGCTTCAGATGAGAGGTAGAGTCGATGGTTAGTGAGGCAGCTGGAGAGAGTTCCCTGAAACAGAAGTAGAAATAAAGTTGAAAAAAGGAAAAAAACTCAATTTTATGAGGGTTTATCTTATAACACGTGATCTGCTCTATTCTCTGCAGGTCCACCCATACAGCTGGTAGGGAGGTGTCTGGTGCAGTCAAATATAACAAGAGGTCATCCATGTAGAAGGCTACTTTATGGGTGCGACCACTGACCTTATATCCCTGAATTGGGTTGGACTGTCGGAGGTATTGGGCAACTGGCTCAGCATACAGAGCAAATAGATATAGGGATAGAGGGCAGCCTTGTCGGGTGCCTCTAGTTAATGAAAATCAGTGGGAATAGGAACCGTTAACTTTTACCGTGGCTTCAGGGGAAGTACAAATTCCTGAGATGTTTTGTAAAAATTCTTGGGGAAAATCAAATTTTGAAAGGGTTCAGAGTAGGAAGGGCCAGGACACTATCAAATGCTTTTTGAGCATCCAAGCTCAATATTAGTAAAGGGGAGCGTGTTTTATGCGTGTGATTAATCAAGTATATAGTTATTTTTATGTTATCAGTTGCCTGTCTTTTTTTATGAAGCCAGATTGATCAGAATGCATCAAAATGAGTAGGATATTATCTGATCTATGTGCTATGATACTGGTGTAAATTTTATAGTCTTGATTTGGAACAGAAATTGGGTGGTAGGAGTCACAAAGATGTTGTGGTTTGTCCAGCTTCAGAATTGCCGAAATGGCTGCTCGTCTCCATGAGATTGGGTAGTCTGCTGTTTTACGGCTTTCTTGTAGGGCTAGTAATAGTGGATCTTTTATTAGTTTATAAACTGCCTTATAAAATTCACCTCCAAACCCATCCGGGCCGGGTGACTTCCCATTTTTCAAATTTTTTTACAGTGTATAAAAGCTCCTGAGTCATCATAATCTGGGCTGTTATCTTAGATGTATGTTCCTCCTGTAAATGAGGAAGTTGGACCTCTGCTAGGAATTTGTCTATATCTGCCTCTGCAGGCCGGGTATCCTTTGTGTAGAGGGCTTTGTAATACTGTCTGAATACCTCTAAAATTTGTGAGGTCTTAGTAACTGTCTTGTCTGTATGTAAATCTTTTATTTTAGTGATGGTAGACATTTGTATAAATGTTCGTATGCAGTAAGCCAGTATTTTAGAGGTATGAGCACCTCCCTCGCACTACTTCTGATGGAGCCACATAAGGGCTCTTTCTGTTTTTTCTGTGAGGAGTTTTTGTAACTCTTGTTGAGTTTCTGTTATCTGATTAACTAGGGTGTGATCCCCTTGCGTATGTGCCATCTGAAGAAATTTTAATTTATCTTGGAGTTCTCGAAGTGCCACTTCACCCTGCCTCTTCTTGTGAGTGTCACAGGCAATAACGTGGCCTCGCAAAACCTTTTTTGATGTGTCCCACCGTAGCTGTGGTGAGACCGGAGGGGAAGCATTATCCCATAAGATCGTGGGGATCTTATTTTCCAGTAATTATTTAAATGCAGGATCCCCTATTAGAGAGTTGTTAAATCTCCAACAGGTGTTTTTCCTTTCCTGCATTAGTGTCAACTCCAAGTTTATAGGGGCATGCAGTGTCTATTTCCGACCCATGAACCATAGCCAAATGCTCACTGCTAACACAGAAATAATCTACTCTAGTGTAATGCTTATGTGCATGTGAGTAGAAGGTAAATCATCTATTCAAGGGGTGTAAATGGCACCACACATCTACCAGGCCTATATCTTTAAGTTGCTTTCGGAGGTGTTCCTGCCCAGATGTAGAAGGGGATGGGCGAGTAGCAGAGGTATCTAGGGTAGGGTCTAATAAGCAGTTATAATCTCCTCCGACTATTAACATTCCCTGTGTGTGCACCAAGATTGTATTCACGAGGTACTGAATGGAGGAGTCATCACTTCCTGGAGGGACACATAAGCTGCAGATCGTAACTGGCTGTATATAGGTGTCAGCGTGGCTCAGTTGGTAGCACTTCCGCCTCTGGACCAGAAGGTCATGGGTTCTCATCCCACACCAGGATTGGACTTGCACCTTTAAAAAAAAAAAAAAATCACTGGCATCAGAGTGCAGTATTGGGGTGTGCCATCCTTCGGATGAGACGTTAAACTGAGGTCCCTTCTGCCCATCCTGGTGTTGTCCTGGTGGGTGTCCAGGTGGAAGTAAAAGAACCCAGGGCACTCTTCACAAAAGAGCAGGGAACATTCCCGGTGTCCTGGCCAACATTCCCCTTCCCATAAACCGGTTCATGCAATTATCCAGGCTGTGTGTGGGTGATGATGTGCGATGTGGCTGCCACCACACTTTCAGTCACTTCACTACCAGTCTAGCATTGCTTGTAAAGCGCTTTGGGATTCTGTGTATGAAAAGCACTATATAAATGCTGATTATTCTTCTTCCTGTTCCTATTGCTAGTCTGCCCTCTTTGTTGGAGTATTGTTGAGCTAAATGAGAAAAAGACCGAGGTAGAACGATCAGTGGGGGATGCTGCAACAGAAGGTAAAGCCATCAAAAAAATGGAGAGCAATGAGTACCAATGCCTGTAGTCTGGGTAACAAGCTTCCTGAATTAGTGGCCTTGATGGAGGAGGAACATCTGGATATCATGGCAGTCACAGAAACATGGTACACACAAAACCATGACTGGGACATAAACATACCAGGATACACTGTCTACAGGAGGGACAGGGAGGGTAAAAGAGGAGGAGTTCTTTACATAAGGGAAGGAATAAAAGCAACAGAACAAAAGGGTAAACAGGGAGGAGAAGAAGCACTGTGGGTAAATTTGGAGACAGGCAATGGCACCACAATACGCACAGGGATTGTATACAGACCCCCTTCTCAGGGGGAGGAAATGGACAAGGAAATGATAGAAAGTATACTTAGAATGGCAGAAAAAGGGGAGATATTGCTGATGGGTGATCTGAATATGCCAGATGTTAACTGGAGTGCAGTTGTGGCCGCCACTTCGAAGAGTGCAGTTATTCTAGATGCCCTACAGGGGGCATGCCTTAGACAACTAGTACTGGAGCCCACTCGAGAGGGAGCAATATTAGATTTGATTCTCTCAAATGGAGATGGAGAGAGGATCACAGATGTAGAAGTGGGTAGCCATCTGGGAACTAGCGACCATTGAACAGTATGGTTCACAATAAACACAGCAATAGAGTCAAGCCATACAAAGACAAAAGTACTGGACTTTAGGAGGGCTGACTTTGCCAAAATGGGTGAGTGCCTAAGGAATGCACTAGCAAATGGGCAGGAAGGAGGGGTGGAAGAACAATGGGGAATAAAAAAACTGCCATCACAGAGGTAACAAGCCTTTGTGTGAAGCAAATTAACAAAAGCGAAACGATGTAAGAAACCACTATGGTTCTCAAAGGAAGTGGCAGTGAAGGTTCAAGAGAAAGAAAGCATTCAGGAAGTACAAGGAATCGCAGAAGGAGCAGGACAGAGAACTGTATCAGTTAAAGCAAAGGAGGCTGGGAAGGCAGTCAAAACACAAAGGCCCAAACCGAGGAAAAGACAGCCAACTCAGTTAAGAAGGGGATAAAACCTTTTATAGGTACATCAGGGAGCAAAGGAAGACCAAAGGAGGGAGGAAGAGGCTTAATAAAGGGAGGGAGGTGGCAGAGGGAGACTGTGAAAAGGCAGAGATACTAAACAAATATTTTTGCTCAGTATTTACAAATGAAGAGGGGGAGGTACATAAAACAAACAGTAGCAACACTCTGGATACAGAAGTTGATACCAGCCCATTTACAGAAGAAAGGGTTCTGAAAGAACTCTTAAAACTGAAGGTGGACAAAGCAATGGGGCCTGATGGGATTCATCCCAGAATTCTAAAAGAGCTAAGGGTAGAACTAGTGACACCACTGACTACCCTTTTTAACAAATCATGGGAGGATGGGGTGGTACCCGAGGACTGGAGGAGGGCAGATGTGATTCCCCTTCACAAAAGTGGGAGCAAGGCAGAAGCAGGAAACTACAGACCTGTTAGTTTAACCTCAGTGATAGGAAAATGATGGAATCACTTCTGAAGGAAAGAATTGTCGAGTATCCAGAGGCCAGAGGGCACAGGACCCTAGGCAGCATAGATTCACAGGGGAAGGTCTGCCAGACAAATATGATAGATTTCTTTGACTGGGTGACCAAAGTAGTAGATCAGGGAGGGACTGTGGACATGGCCTACCTAAACTTTAGCAAGGCATTTGACACAGTCCACACAAAGATTAATATACAAGTTAGCCAGCCTGGGAGTGGGTCCCAAGATGACAGCCTGGGTAAAGAATTGGCTGGAGAATAGGACACAGAGAGTAATAGTAAATGAAGTCCACTCAGAAGAAAGGAGGGTTACTAGTGGGGTACACGAGGAGTTCAGTATAGGACGGTCCTCTTCAATGTCTTTATAAGCGACATTTGCGGAAGGACTGGAAGGAAAAGTATGTCTCTTTGCAGATGACACTAAGATCTGCAACAGAGTTGATGCACAGTGTGGGGTGGAAAGGATGAGAAGGGACTTGGCAAGGTTAGAGGAATGGTCAAATGTATGGCAGCTTAGATTCAATGCTAAGAAGTGCAAGGTAATGCACCTGGGAAACAAAAACCCAGGGGAAGAGTACACAATGGGGGGTGAGATACTAACAACAACAAAAATGGAAAGGGACCTGGGGGTAGTCATATCAGATGACCTAAAGGTGGGCAAGCAATGTGAGAGGGCAGCAAGGAGGGCTGGGGGGATACTGGGATGCATAGGGAGAGGCATCACCAGTAGAAAACAGGAAGTTATTATCCTCTGTACAGACAGCTGGTGAGACCCCATCTGAGTACTGTGTGCAGTTCTGGAGACCCAATCTCCACAAAGACATAGACAGGATGGAAGCTGTCCAGAGGAGGGCAACTAAAATGGTGCAGGGTCTGCACGGAAGACATGAAGAGAGACTTAAGGAGCTTAATATGTATAGCCTCGAGGAAAGGAGGGAGAGGGGGGACATGATAGAAAGTTTCAAGTACCTCAAGGGAATCAACAAAGTCCAAGAGGGTAGCATCTTTCAAAAAAGAGGTGTGCAAGAACAAGAGGGCACAATTTGAAGATAGAGGCGGCTCAGAGGTAATTTAAAGTATTTTTCACAGAGAGTGTTGTGGATGCATGGAACAGCCTTCCGGAGGAGGTTGTGGAGTCAAAATCAGTGGCGGAATTCAAGCATGCATGGGACAGTCATAAGGCAATTCTGGGGGGTGGGGGTAAGAAGAAGTAGGCTGCTGGTTAACTAGGATCTGCAGCTTATCCAGTAGGTAGGGAAATGGGCAGACTGGGTGGGCCAAGCGGTCCTTATCTGCCGTCAAATTCTATGTTTCTATGTTAAAAGTAAACTGGGAATGCTTTGGTATCAGGATGGCTGTCCCGCTATGCCTGCCCCGTTGGTATGCAGAGTCTAGTACTTGGGAGAAGCCAAATTTAAACAGCGTTTGATGCTCCATTGTAAATAAATGGGATTCCTGGAGCAATAAAAAGTCAGGCTTGAATTTCTTTAAGGCCACCATCATCCTGTACTGCTTAATTTTCTGTCTACCCTTATTTCCTCTCCCTTACCCTCCTCTCCCCCTTCCCTGCTACCTTACTCTCATTATCCTACCTACCCCTTGTTTGTATTCAACTCTATCACTCCTTCTCCAGTCCCTTCCCCTAACCCCACTGCTAGCCATCTGTCTTTTTCTACTATCTCGCCATCTCCTCTCCCTGCCCCTCTCATAGTGTCCTTGGCCTAGCCATCTGAGCCATCCCAATTCCCTCATTTCTCTCATCTCCTCCTTCCCCTTGTCATCTTCCCCCTCCTATCCTCTAACCACACCTCAACTTAGGTCTATACCCCCAGTATTCTCAATATCTTTGCTGCTCCTAGAGTCCCTCTGCTATTGCAAGGGGCCGCCTAGTTACCCAGTGCTTACCATGTATTATCTCCAAGCTCTGGTGTGCCTTTGTATATATGGTGTAAATAATCTCATTCTTTTAATTACTATGTATTCTTCTGCATACTGTTCAGTGTATTTATAAATATGTCGGAAAATACTGTTATTGTTGTACATCAGGACCTCCTTGCAAATGAGACCATTCAACAGAATTTCTTCCTGCCAATAAACAATAAAATAAACTTTTTTTGGTAGTATTTGTGATATCAACAGATTCATCATCAGCCTATTTTTAATCTTCTAAAACATTTTTAAAATTGCTTTTGTTACGCTGATACAGAGGAGAGGATGAGGCTCCTTAGCTGTACTGTCCTGGACTCGACAGAAGCACTCAGAGCACTGCAGCCTTGCCCTGGTAAGTGCTGCTGACCAACCTGCCTAGCCTGTTGCCTGCCAACCACATCACCAAGCAACTGCCTGCCTGACTCCTCCAAGTTACTACTGCAGTCCACAGCCAAAAATGGCACCTGGTGCCAGTCGGGCAGTCAGTGACTTATTGGCTAGTTAGGGCTGGCCAGCTGAGAAGGAGGAAGTAAGATGTTGCTGCATGTTGTGTCTGGAAGCTTTCAGCTCTTAAGAGCAGTGCTGTTGGTTGGCAGGTCCCTCTGATGTTCTCATGTTTTTGGCCCTAGACCGGCTGGCGACAAACGTCCCCCCCCCCAAAAAAAAAAAAACACTTGAGGGAGATGGGGCAGGGAGGGAAGTAATTTAAAAAAATAAAATGCAGCACAAGCCATATACACTGACAGCCCAGGATGCAATCAGCATCCCAAGCACCTGGCCAGTCCACCCCTGGCTGGAAACCATGCCTGGAGCTCTTCTCCCTACAAAGTGACCACCAGTTAGCCAGACCTCCTCCTCTATGCAGTAACCAGGAGGAGAGGAGGGGAGGAGGAGGAGGAGGAGGAGGTTGGGCAGACTGCAAACATGGTGGCTGTAGCAAGAGCTGCGAGACCAACTTCAGGCAACTGAGAAGGTAGGAGTAATCCCTGTCCCTGCTGCCTCCACCCATTGGACTATCCCAGCAGAGAGGTAGAACTGTGGAACATTGCTGCCTGCTAGGAACTGGCGTAAGAAAGCAGTAACTGAATTACAACCAAATCAATAAAAAATGGTAAAGCAATTATTTTTCATGACTCGTGATCCTTTTTCGTTTGAATGAAAAAGGATTCACGAAAAAGGATCTTCACAAGTGATAAAAAAGGATTTAAAATGTAGAAAAAAAAACAAAACTTCTAGGATCAGTTTGGTATCAGACAACTGCAGATTCCAACTAATGGAGTCCCAATGAACAAGATACATTTCCTGGTGTCAGTACAGCACCTAATTTTCATGGGTTCTCAATATTATTGTGTTGAAAAAACTGAAAACAAGATGGGGGAAAATGAAAAATTTCACAAAAAAGGGTTGGCCCCTCACAGAAAAGAATCCTTTTTTATGACACCAAATTCCTTTTTCGTTCCATTCCTCTATCCTGGAGAGAGATATTCCCATGGAAAACATTGGGAACTTAAAAACTGAATAACTCTGCAACAGATTAATATTTTTTCATCAAACAAATGCAAGGCAGTTCTGTGATCCAAGCGGTTTCTACCATAAAAAATTACCACCATTAATTCCACACCGTCTGGGAGCAAGGTGAGGAGGAAAAAAAAAAAAACCTGCAAAAAATGGTGAATTTTAAGGTTTTTGCACGATCCATATTTCAGAATCCACATATCCAAACAGAATGAAACTTGCTCTACCCCACGGGACAGCGCATGCCAAATTATGTGCCAATTTACTGATCGGTTGCAAAGTTATTAAAGTGTAATACTTGAGGTTTAACATTAAACAGGCTACTCAACCCTAACTATAGGGGCACGACTGTGCCCTTATAATATGTGTATATGTATTAGTGAATGTGTATCACAACAATTAGAAAGTGCAGTTAGATGACTCAGTGGTTAGTGCAAAAATTGCTCAATTCCCCTGCTATCTTGCGAAGCAAAGCAAACTTTGTTAAATGATATTCCAAAACCAAATCATAGTGAAATTAAGCAGAAACAATCAGATCAGTTTCAGCCTCATTCACATCACTGCTGATTTAAATGGTGTCTACTGGCAACCCTCTACCTTCCGATATCCCTTGGAGCCTGAAAAGACAAAAACGGTCCCTCAATGTCTTTTTTTTTTTTTAATCTGCAAAAATGTGTGTAGACAGCACACTGCAATGTTACACAATTATATATATGGGATATACAATGGGCTGACTCAAAATATGCAATTTATCTTCAAGTGTGAGGGGGCAAGACCATAACGCACGAGCTGCAGATCCACGAGTGAGTTATGAAAGTCCTGCCCACTTACAAATGATAATAATTGCCTATTATGAGTCACACTATTATATATTTGATAGTAATTTACAAGTTATAGCTTTTAAATCTGCAGTTTAAAGATTGTGCTGCCTTTTTTTTTATTTAACTGCTTGCTTCAATGCTGCACTAGGCATAGTGATGTCATCAGCACTGTAGAAGCTGCTCTCCGGTTGGTTCAGTATTCCACTGTGATGACAGTAACTTAAAAAATATCCATTATGACAACAGTCATACTATTTTTTGATATCTTCTTGTTACTGATGTCACTGAGATATCTTTTTTTAGTCGGCCCAGTGGTGCTGAGGTTGAGGCGCTGGATGCCACACCTCGCACCGTGTCGGCGAACCAGATTCAGGAACAAGCCCAGGCTGGCGGGGAGGGAGAGGATTGAATGTTTGGAGAACGGCTCTCCTCTCCTGGGAGGGGGGTCCACACCCAGCATATCACTGGCCTCTGGTGGCAGCCGGAGGCATGGCAAGCGCAGAGCATCCAGCAAGGGGTTGGGGAGTGGTGACGTCAGCGGTGATGCCATGACACCAGGGTGCGTGACACTTCTCCAGTACAGGGGAAAATGCTCTCCAGGTTCCAGGAAGACTGAGCACCAGAGCAGTCCCCTCATTGCTTGCACCTGCCTGGCCTTCCAGTTCCCAACAAAACCTGGATTGTTCGGGGTGCAGCTGCCCCACCTCGTCCCCACCCAGGGGGGAAAACTGCGTCTCCATGGGGTGAGCGAGAAGGTCCAGGTAGGTGGTAGAAGCGGGGGCAGTCTCCACTGGTGCTCCCGATGAAGCAGAGCTTGGGGAGGCAGGGGTGAACAAAAAGTATGATATAAAAAAAAAGATTTTTTATCTTTTCATTTTCACCCCTCCTATATATAATGTGTATATAATGTGTATATATATCTATATATTTATATTAACATAGAAGTTTGCACTCAACTGTAATATACTGGCATGGTAGTGCCAGTTATATATGTTTTAGTCAGAGTGTGTATGTGCATCACAATGATCAGAAAGTGCAGTTAGGTGGCTCAGTGGTTAGTGTAAAAATTGCTAGTTTACACATTTCTCACTGCCCACAATACCATTATTTTGCAGCCATATCTTGCTAGATCTTGTTAGTTACAGTTGGTGGATGGCTACAGATATCATGAAGGAAACTGAAAACCCCAGCAGTGAACTCAAACTGTTAAGAAAGGCATTCTTACGAACGCCTGGCATTGAGATCTGAAATGTTTCTTAAATGTCATGTTTTGTTTTTCAAACTGTATTGACAGGGCAAAATGTCAAGAAACCATTTTTTATGAATATCTGGTATGGAGGATAAGGGGGGTGAGATACTAACAACAAAAATGGAAAGGGACCTGAGGGTAGTCATATCAGATGACCTAAAGGTGGGCAAGCAATGTGAGAGGGCAGCAAGGAGGGCTGGGGGATACTGGGATGCATAGGGAGAGGCATCACCAGTAGAAAACAGGAAGTTATTATCCCTCTGTACAGACAGCTGGTGAGACCCCATCTGGAGTACTGCATGCAGTTCTGGAGACCCAATCTCTGCAAAGACATAGACAGGATGGAAGCTGTCCAGAGAAGGGCAACTAAAATGGTGCAGGGTCTGCACCGGAAGACATATGAAGAGAGACGAAAGAAGCTTAATATGTATAGCCTTGAGGAAAAGAGGGAGAGGGGGGACATGATAGAAACTTTTAAGTACCTCAGGGGAACCAAAAAAGTCCAAGAGGGTAGCATCTTTCAGAAAAAGAGGTGTGCAAGAACAAGGGGGCACAATTTGAAGATGGGGGGGTGGCTCAGACGTAATGTAAGGAAGTATTTTTTCACAGAGAGGGTTGTGGATGCATGGAACGGCCTGCCAGAAGAGGTTATGGAGTCAAAAACAGTGCTGGAATTCAAGAACGCGCATGGGACAGTCATAAGGCAATTCTACGGGGTGGGGGTGGAAGAAGTAGGCTGTTGGTTAACTAGGATCTGCAGCTTATCAATTAGGTAGGGAAATGGTCAGACTGTGTGGGCCAAGTGGTCCTTATCTGCCATCAAATTGTGTGTTTCTATGTAGCATCCAACTCCTCAGGTGTGTGTAACATTCTCGTTAACTCATTCAGGCCTAGATACATCTGTAGAGGCGGCGTCTGAAAGCATAGCCACTCAGGACAATAACGCCTGTAGACGTACTCAACTGACTTTCACTCAGGCCTAGAAACGTCTGAGGAAGTCAGCACTTTTAACCTAACTATTAAACAAACCGAATTGCTTAGAACTGATTGCATAGCACCGTTAGAAAGGTAATTTTGCTCTGAACAATTTTGCTGCTGATACTTTGTGTCTATCATGTATACTTTAGCAGTTATTCAAATTTGTTTAAGGTATGGTCTGAATGGCTAACATTTGTCTCTCAAGCCTCACCTAAGCACCTTGAATTAATCTGAAAAAAAAAAACCAGTTTGGTATTTCAGCTACTATAAAATAAAAACTAAATGGATAACAATTGATTGCATAGCACCATTAGAAAGGTTATTTTGTGCTGAACAGTTTTACCACTGATACTTTGTGTCTACCACATGTACTTTAGGAGTTATTTGCATTTGTTTAAGGTATGGTGTGCTTGGCTGACATTTGTCTCTCATGCGTCACCTAAGCACCTTGAAAAAAAATCAGTTGTTTGGTATTTCAGCTAGTATAAAATAAAAACTAAATTGATTACAACTGATTGCATAGTACCATTGGAAAGGTAACGTTGTGCTGAACAACTTTGCCACTCATACTTTGTGTGTAGCACTTATGGTTCAAGAGGTATTCACTTGTGTTTGTGGCATGCTGATTATGGCTTGATTTTGCTTAGAAAGGCCCAGGATGCAGTGCTAAGAGTATACAGGGCACAAGTGGTGGAAGTCTCAAGGAGCTCTTGAGGTGTGAATGAGTTAAGCACACAACCCCATGTTTTATTCTATATGTATTAGCAGTGAAGAAGGCCATTACCAGGTTATAGCTTCAAGCCATTACTCCCACCATTGCCCAGTAGCAACAATTATGTCTACTATCCATATATTTAAAAACTGACTTACCAGTCATTGAGACAGCTCTCTCAATTTCTAGACAGACAGCAACCATGGGTAATGTATTACATGACACAGACTGACTGCACAGTTTAAACTTGCAGCTAACACACTGGTAACTGTACTGTGTAGTGATAATTATTTTTAGCTATCTAGAGTGAAATGTGGTATTCTTATAGCTTCAAGGTAATGAACTCCCAGGAGAACCCACATTTGGACTTGTAAGGATATTGGGATACTCCTGCTGCACTGTGATACTTTCCTGGTAACTAAATTGGAAGCTTGTATTATCCGTTACCAGACTTGCATCATCTTGCTATCTGTATGATTGTAACTACTGTACATATACACATATAAAAAAGCCGATGACAGCAGGCACGACCAGCCAGACCAACACAGTGATTTGTCTCTCTCCCCATGCCCCCCCCTTTCCAAGGAAGCCCCACCACAGGGGTAAGCCACGGTCAGAAGGACCATGCAGGTAGGCCCTGAGGCACAGGGCTGGGGGACAGGGTTGATATGGGGGGTGTATCCCCAACAGCAGGATAGATATAAAGAAAGTGCACACAAAACAAAAGGCACCAAGAAAACAGCCCAATAACATGCCCCCGTACAAGGTCAGAGGACTGAAAAGCACACTGGCAGGATACCAGGCCAACAGAACATGCTGTTCAACTTAAATCTTGTGGTCTTCTTGGTGTGGTAAAGGATATTTTTAATTTTCATTATATAATTTGAGTGGTAAAGGGCTGTCTGTTGGTCTGTGAAGATTATTTTTATGTGAGATCACATGATATGCAACTAGGATGGAGAAACACTTGCAACAGAAAGTGTGTGTGTGCGTGCACAACTAGAACTCATGTCATTAGGATGGAGGTACTTGTTACAAAAACATGCTAAAACTGAGAATGTGGGCAGAACAACTGGACAGGGTGAGTTCATAAACCCTAAAGGCTTCCGAGACTGGTCTTTCTGTTCAGTACAGACTTTTATAACAGGAAAGCTGGTTTGGGGTTGTGATGTGGACATAAACAGCATGGCTCACTTACTAGCACTTCCACCTCTGGGCCTGAAAGTCATGGGTTCCAGTCCCACTCCAGGATTGGGCTCACAGCATAAATGCTCTCACTGGAGTGCAGTATGAAGGGAATGTTGTAATGTGGGAGTGTGCTGCCTTTCAGATGAGAGGTTAACCCAAGGTCCCATCTGCCTTTTTCTGGTGGTTGTTTAGGTGGACAATAGAGATCCCCTGGGACTTCTCAAAAGAAAGCAGGGGAAGTTCCCTGGTGTTTTGGCCAGAGTTCCCTCATTCACACACACACACACACACACACACACACACACACACACACACACACACACACACACACACACACACACACACACAAAACAGTCCATCTGCATCTGTAACCTGCCCCCCAAACAAAGCAGAAAATAGGTGGTATTTATCTCTAAATAAATAAGTACATACAATCTTCTCTATTGCATATTCTGCATGGACCTACACAGCCCTGATTTTGGATAAATACCAGCTAGACTTCACCTGGGACAGCACAGCTGAGCCTTCAAATGAAACTCACCAACACAGCTTTTATGGAATTACAGGATAACTGCAGTGTAGAAACATGCAAGAATACACACTGATAATCATTTTAAATGTGATCTTTATATAGAGTACTTAGTTCTATGGTTAAGATTTTTTTTTTTTATTTTTTTTTTTTTGAGATACTATACTACAAGTTATCTCCACACTGACCTCAGGACATCCTCACAAATGAGCTACAGTCTACAACACTTGCTGCAATAAATGTAAAGAAAATAATTTCTGCAGGATGGGAAAAGGGCAGTTCACAGGAAGGGTAACATGGACTTTGACGACAGATAAGGACCACTTGGCCCACCCAGTCTGCCCATTTCCCTACCTACTGGATAAGCTGCAGATTCTAGTTAACCAACGGCCTACTTACTGCAACCCCCCCACTATAATTGCCTCATGTCTGTCCCATGCATGTTTAAACTTCCCCACTGTTTTAGACCCAACGACCTCCTCAGGAAGGTGGTTCCATGTATCCACCACACTCTCCATGAAAAAAATTTCCTCACATTACCCCTGAGCCGTCCCCCCTCTATCTTTAAATTGTGCCCCCTTGTTCTTACACATCTCTTTTTCTGAAAGATGCTACCCTCCTGGAATTTGTCGATTCCCTTGAGGTACTTGAATGTTTCTATCATGTCCCCCCCCTGCCCCTCCTTTCATCAAGGGTATACATATTAAGCTCTCTCAGTCTCTCTTCATATGGTTTCTGCTGCAGACCCTGCACCATTTTAGTTGCCCTCCTCTGGACTGCTTCCATCCTATGTCCTTGCGTATATGAGGTCTCCAAAACTGCATACAGTACTCCAGATGGGGTCTCACCAACTGTCTGTATAGAGGGATAACCACTTCCCTTTTACTACTTGTGATGCCCCTTCCTATGTATCCCAGTATCCCCCTGGCTCTCCTTACAGACTTTTCACATTGCTTACCCACCTTTAGGAGAAAAAGGTAAACAGGTATTTGTGTAGGGCATGTGTGTCAGTAAAGTTAATTTTTCAGTTCAGTACTTAAAAAGTGCCTTTCTGATAAATTACTCTGAGTGCTTCACAGCATAAACCTTTCACAACAAACCTGAGGGAAACCCATGTAGTAATAAAACACTTTAAATTGGATTCAAAAAAAAAAAAAAAATCAGTTAAATGGGTGCCAACTGCGAAACAAACCTCCACTGGCACAGAGCCCAGATTAGTCCAAGGAAGCTGCAGGAACCCTCCAACGGCAGATCTTAACAGGAGACTTTGCACATGACTACTCAATTTGACTACTGTAACACTCTGTACGTAGGGCTTTCTTCAGGGTTTGAGGAGTCATCTACAGCTTGATCAGAATGCTGTGGCCAGAATGACACCAGGTACAAGCATCTTCCATCATATCACACCTGTTCTGTGGACTGTTAAGACGGTGTATATCCTTCAAGAGTTGAGTCATGGTCTTCAAGAACCTGCACAATCTGGGTCCTGGCTACATTAAAGGCCCTGCAAAATCTCAGTCCTGGCCACACTAAAGACCCTGCATGAGCTGGGTCTTGGCTACAGTACAGACCCAGAATAACCTGGATCCTGGCTATATTAAAGACCCCCTTTGCCAAAATATACCACTTTGTCTTCTGCACTAGGGAGCGTTTGCTGGAGGTTACCCAAGACCACCCAACATAGTCAGATGATGGGGTATTTGCTGTGGTAGTGCCTCAGGTTTTTAACTCCCTTCTGCCCGATGTTAATAACAGCTCCTCGTGGAGGCCTTTTCCCATACCTGGTGGGTGCTTGCACCACTCAGGAGGTGAAAAGATCAAACACCACACGTGAAAAATAATTAATTCCACAAGTCTGTTATGTATCCCATATGTAAGTGTGTGGTTGTGCTTGGATATACACACGCTTTAGTGTATGCTGCGATGTATGTGCCTGCATACCTGCTGTGATGCACGAGGCCACAGGCCAAGTGTGTTCAACCACCCAAGGCATGCGTATATCAGAGCACGACCACACGCCCTGTAGTGGATTATCTGCCTTGTAAAATGTCCAGAAGGTTCTGAGAGATGAAAAGAATTGCAGGCGTGCAGTTGTTGTGGAATGATGCACGGTCATGTGGTGTGTTTCATCCAATCAGGAGACTGGATTTTCAGATTTTTCTTACCCATTTTATAAATACACCACTGCTTAATAGGCGTTTATCTGTTTCTACAATGTTTTAGCCAGAATAGCTCAGATGAGATGCAATATCTTGTTTTCATTAGGGTCCTGCTTTTAAGTCATCTTTACACTGTATTTACCTAGGATAGCCCAGATGAGATGAAATACCTCGTTTTCAGTAAGGTCTGCTTTCACACATTTTCACAATGCATTTATCCAGGATATCCCAGCTGAGATGCAATATAGTAGAGTTATGTGAGAACTTACTGTAACAGTAGATCTTAAACAGGACCTCTTGAAGCAGGCCACGCCTATGGAACTATAGCCACTAAGACCACGTGGAAACTTTTCTAGCTAGTAGTCTACCAAGGGGCTGCCCACTCTGATGTCATACGCTGACGTCACCCTATCCTATATGAGTGGGCAGCCCATGTCATCCTCAGTTCTCCAGTTGGAGACCATAAGCACCTGATCTCCTGCTGGGGAACTGAGGAAGAGCCAATGGTTCCCGCCAATGTATACACACACACACACACACACACACACACACACACACACACAAGAAATGCAGAAGGCTCTCAACTACGGAGAAGGAAAAACAGACAGAGATGCCCACAGGTGGAGGGGAATAGAGGGTGGGATGGCATGCCCTGCTGCAAGATATTCTCTCGATGATCTACTGTTACAGTCATTTCTTACATAACTACTATCTTACTTAGAGGGTATATCTTGCAGCAGGCCACACCTATGGAATAAGTCCCAAGCAGTTCTGACAGTCGAAGAAGCAGTCTGGGTAGCTGGAACCAAGAAAGTAAGAAAGTAGGCCCTGAAGCACAGCTAGACCGAAACTGGCCCTATGCCTAGAAGCAATGTCCAGACTGTAGTGCTTGGTAAAGGTGTGGATAGTACTCCAAGTGGCAGCAGTGCAGATCTCTGCAGCTGAAACATTCCTGAAACAAACAGAAGTCGCCATGCCTCTGGTGGAATGACCATGAACAACGCCATGGAGGTTCTTACCATATTTCCTGTAGTAAACAGTGATATAGTTGGCCAAACACTGCTTAGAAACAGGAATGTCCTCTTTCCCAGGGGCGAGGGAAACAAACAGCTTCAAGAACTTCCTGCAGTCCTTCGTACGGTGTGTATAGTAACGCAGAATTCTATGCACATCCTAAGTGTGGAGCAATGCTTCCCCTAGATTGGCATGCTCTGGGAAATGGGCAGGTGGATGGATTGATTTAACGTAAACTCAGATATCACCTTAGGAAGGAACTTAGGATTCATCCACAAAGACACCCCGTCTTTGTGGAAAACCAAATAAGGAGACACACATGAGCACTTGAAGCTTGGAAATCCTTTGAGCAGAAGTAATGGCAACTAAAAATAACGCTTTCCATGACAGAAAACTCAGGTCGCATACCATGGCCTGCTCAAAGGCAGACAAAGTAAGTTTCTCCAACACAAAATCCAAGTCTCAAGGTGGCACTAGATTGCAGATAGGAGGCTTCAAATGAAGAATACCTCACAGAAATGTACGGGACACCTCCAGTTGTGCTACTGTATGGCTGTCAACAGGCACATGGAAGGCTGGAATGCAGACAAGTGTACTTGAACAAAAGAGTACTTCAGACCAGAGCCTGAGAGGGTTAGAAAGTACTCCAGAATCTTATTCATTGGACAAGTGAAAGAGTCCAGCTGATGTGAAGCAGCCCATAGAGCAAAGTGTTTCCACTTCATGGAATAAGTGGCCCTGGTGGAGGACTTCCTAGACGCCACCAGGACGTCCACCTTGGGGGACACCCCAAATCGAGAAATGGCCATGTCTTCAGGAGCCAGGCATGAAGATGCATGGATTTCAGGTCCAGATGGACCAGGGTGCCCCGCTCATGGGAGAGCAAGCTAGTGCACAGAGGCAGGGACACTGGAGTTTCCACTGTCAAGTGCTGCAGTAGAGGGAACCAGATCTGACGAGACCTGAAGGGGTGGTGAGGATCAGTGGCCCCCCTCCTATCTAGAGCTTGATCAGAACCCTCTGAAGCAGAGGAAAGGGAGGGAAGGTGTAAAGAAACCTCCCGTTTCCAAGAGATGGACAACATGTCTAGCCAGAAACCTTCAGGCCCTGGAGCGAGCAAGCAGAAAAGTGGCAGTTTTGCACTGAGTGAGGATGCAGAAAGGTCCAATTCCGGACGACCCACTGTCGAGCACGTCTTCTAAAACAGAGGTTAGCAGCTCCCACTCATGCATCCTGGACTGTGATAGATTATTAGCCTGTCCACTAGGACGATTTGGATGCCTGGAACATGGATGGCACATAGTTCTAGACCATGTTCTAGAGCCCAATACCAGACTCTCATTGCCCCCGTTTGTTGATATAGTGGACTACGCTGATGTTATTCATCTGGACTGGTAGAAGGCCTGGGGACAGCAGAGTCTGGAAGGCCTGCAGAACATACAGGACTGCCCACATCTCCAGGAGGTTGATGTAAAGAGTAGTCGCCGTCCTGGACAATGTCCCTTGTGTTTGGTAGGGCACCAGATGAGCCCTCCAGCCCAACCCCGAAGCATCTGTGGTAAGAATGTGTTGAGAAGAAGAGATAAGGAAAGGAACCCTTTTCAACAGGTTACTAGGTACCATCCACTAAAGCACAGCCTTTTCGACTGGAGAAGACTAGGACCTTCTGTTCCAAGTCAGTGTGCTGATCCCACTGGACCCTTAATGTCCACTGGGGTATCCTCATGTGCAGTCTGGCTACAGGCACTGTGACAACTGCCACAGCCACCAGACCCAAGAGCCAGAGAAAGGTTCTGGGTGAAACATATCTGCGGTTGTACAGCAGCTGGGCTTGAGCCATTAGGTGGTCCGCCTTTCCTGGGGCAAGAAGACCATACCCTGGGCTGTATCCAGAACCAACCCTATAAAATGAAGGCACAGACAGAGGGATAAGATTTACTTGAGCAAGTTGATCATGATCTCCAGGTCCTGTAACAGTTGTGCAGTAAATTCCAGAGTCTGCAGCAGAAGCTCCCTGGACTGATCACTGAGGAGCCAGTTGTCCAGGTAGGGAAAGATGCAGAGTCCCTCCTGCCTGAGTGCTGCTGCCACTACTGTCAAGCATTTGGTGAATGCCTGAGGGACTGAAGATAAATCAAAGGGTAGGGCCCAGAACTGGAAGTGTGCACCCTGGAAATGGAACCTGAGGTACTGCATGTCAGAGGCACTCACCTTGATATGCAGGTATGCATCCTGCATGTCAAGGGAACATATCCAATCCCCTTAATGTACTGTAGGAGGGGCAGCAGTCCCTGAAGGGTCACCATCCAGAATTTCTTGTACTGAATAAGGAAGTTAAGCTCTCAAAGGTCCAGGATGGGCCTGAGATCCCCGGAACATCTGGGGACCAGAAAGGAGGAGGAGTAGAACCCCATGCCTTGCCGAGTCTTGAGAATGGGTTCTATGGCCCTTTTGTGCAACATGTGAATTTTCCTCCCAGAGCACTGGAATGTGTCTGGGAAGATAAGAGGACTGAACCAGAGGTTTTTCCAGAGGCCACTCCAGGAGCTCTAGAGTGTGACCGTATTCTATGAGCTGCAAGATTCAGGCATCTCTGATAATCTCCCTCCATCTGAACTAGGTAGGTGAAATTTTTGAAATATGCCCAAAACGTGATTTCCCAGAATGACTGCAAAAACGTGGGTTTTTTTGGGGGGTGTGAAAAATCTACTTGGTTTAAGAGGTGGGGTTAAAAAAAATTAGTTAAAAATTTGGGGCAAAACTATTAAAAAACATGACAAAGTTACGAGTAAAAAATGAAAATGCATTAAAAAGTCATTAACCAAACTTACCTTGCTTTCAGTCAATTTGCAGTTGGGGGCTGGACACAGCAGGACATTCCAGTTACTGGAGCAGTTCAGATAGGTAAGTGAGGGGTGCAGAGGGTGGGTCATGGGTGCTGATATGAGGGCTGGGTGGGGGTGGGAAACAGTGAGGGACTCTTTTTTTTTGTTTTACCAGTGTTGTGGGGATTGGGGTTAGAGAGTGGGGGTGGATGACCATGCCGAGGGAGAGAGCGGGAGGGATGTGGTTTGTTTCGGGGTACAGGGTTAGAGGGTGGGGAAAGAAGACCATGCAGAGGGAGGGAGTAAGTGGGAGGGGTTTGGTCCATTTCGAGGGACAGGGTTAGAGAGTGGAGATGGGAGATCACACACAGAGGAGGGAGCAGGAGATTTGTACAGTTATGTGGTTCCCTGACCTAAGGGAGAGAAGAAGCGGGTGCGTGTGTGTCGCCTTGAGAGAGAGAGAGAGAGAGAGAGAGAGAGAGACAGAGAGATAGAGCGTGGTGTGTGTGTGTGAGTGCTAGAGAGAGAGAGAGAGAGAGAGAGAGAGAGAGAGTGTGTATAAATATGTGTGTGCTAGACAGAAAAAGCACATGTGAGTGAGTGTGTGTGTGTGTGTGCGCACGCTAGTGAGAGAGAGTGAGCGAGCATGCATGCATGCATGCAAGTGTGAGAGACAGAGAGTAAGAGAGGGAGACCGAGACTCCTAGGCTCTCTTTACCCTTCCTGGTACAGAGAGGCACTGCTCCCTTAGACAGGGAAGTAGGCCGGAGCAGTAAAAGCACAGAGGAGAGCTAAAAGAAAGCAGAACAGATAGAGCGCACAGGCCACAAAATCTGACCCTTAATTCCTACACTGAAGATGAGGAAGAAGATGCGAAAGAGGTGAGGGGTTCCCTACAAGGGAGCTGCTTGAGACCTTGTGGGATATACTCCAGGTTCCAAGGTGACCTGAGGACATGTGTGTGTGGAGTGAGAGTCCAAGAGAAATCCTTTATTAGCAGCTATCAAGTACCTCTAGTTGTGGTGGTCACAAGTATACAGAGTCCAGGCAAAGGTAAGTTTTCTTTGCCCCAGTAAAGCCTGCCATTAGGCGTGCTGTGGCAGAGGGTAGAATGCAATTGGGACTTGCAGTCAGGGTCATAAGGTATTCCCCCTGAGGGAGCTTGAGTATAGGGTAGGCCAGCCAGGCCTGGATGTGCTGGGAGCACCCTGGGTTTGAGATGTTACTCAGATGCACTTGTGGGTTTATGTTCCCCAGGTAGGTGTGGGTCTGCAGCCAAAAGTGTGCAGCACTGGGAGACTGGGGGACCTAGTGTAATACTATTGCTACCATAACAGAGGGTAGGAGCATAGGCAGAGTAACAGCAGTGGTCATGGAGGGGTAGTAAAAGTCAGGGGTGGGGGGGCGTTAAACAAATAAAATGTGCAATAAAATTTAAAGTGTTTAACCACACCCTATACCCTGTTCTTAAACAGATAGTCCACGTTGTTTTTTTACTTTTGCAGTTCTTCATGTCTAAAAGAAGTTTTTAATATCAGCTGCTCATCTTGAGGACCTGTGTTCGAAGCACTTCTAAAGCACATATGAACCGACACTGCTGCAATGCTTCTGTTCCCAGTTTAGTGGCTTGGCACACCAGTATACAAACCTTGAAATCCATGCCGGACCCTAACCAGCAGTTGGTGCTGGTGGTGGACCACTTATTACTCTAACATCACAGCAGGTAGCGTTTGCCACAATTTGTGGACAGAAATAACCAAATTAATAAAAAAAAGCAGGTTTTATTTAACAAGGAGACCTGTACTCCTTCTAGTGGTACTTTTATGAAACTGCTTCTAGCAGTACTTTTATTAAACTGCCTTCACATTTATTAAAAAACCCACCAAGGGTAGATTTATAAAAGATTAAAACAAAAATCAGGCACAGTACACAATAAAGGAAAGTTCCACAGTGTTATTTTGCGTGCAAAAAAGTTTTATTATTGCTATGAAGGACAACATTCACACAGGAGTTCATATTAAGAATGTAACACCAAATGTACATTTCTATTTTCTGGGCTCATAGGTCAGCACAGAGAACATGATTTTTCTGTGGTAGGTCAGTAGTATCTTCTAACATGATTGGATGATCCTTTGGGGAGGGCACACGATTTGTGTGTCTGGAGGAAGGAGAAACCAATGTATTTCAAGTTAACTAAATTAAAACATAAAGACATGCATGCGTCAATCACCTTGCGCCATTTTTTTTTTTTTCACATTTTGCTGCTTTGCTCAGATACCAGGTTTTGGGGTGAATTAACACAGTACACTACAAATGTAGCATATAAAACACCGAGCTCTCTCCCTTTAACTGGCTCAACCTACTGCTAGTACAGAATAGGAGAATACGGTATTACGAACTGACTAATGAGGCTTATTATCAGAGGCAGTGTGACCCAGTGGCCAATCAAAAGAACAGAAGCCAGGACATTCTACTTCAAAATTCCAGCTTGCCACTGGCCCCACTGCATGACCATGGCAAATCCCTTGGGGTTCCTTCATGTCAATCATTTGACTCTGAGCAGCAAAACTGGGTTTATTAATTTCATGTTTAGGATTAAATACCCGGGTTGAGGTGATCCCCAAGTTTCATGTCAGTTTGCTTTTACTTAGGACAACTGTTCTCGAGCTGTAACACCAAATTACAATGGGTAGAAAACTGGAAGCAGGGGTCCACATACATTATCGTCTCAGACCATGTTTTCTATAGGGTGGGAAGTCTGCATTTACAGCCTGAAATCTAGATAGTTCACAGTTTGTCAAACACAGAATAGTGCCTCCTACAACAAAATGGTCAAACTGTCAGAATGAGGAAATAAAAAGATACAAAGGAAACTCTAGTGTTTACACAAAGTTTTTCTACACGTATGCATCATCCTTGTTTAAAGCAGAAGCCACCCAACTCTAACACCCAAAAGGGAAAAGAATCAAAAAAACACTTTGGTTCCTTTGCCCTCACACCCATGCAGACTGTTACGACTCAGTTATTTAAGCATAAATAGATGACAGCTTGTGGTATATCATAGAATATCATTATGCTTTGGGTGCGTGATGAGACTCAAGGCCAATGTGCCTTCAATCACCAGAGAAGTGATGATACCCTGTGATATACCACACAATAATAATCTCCACTGTGATTATAAAAGGGATCATAAATGTAAGGATATCTTGGTAATTAGTTCTGACCTGTAATGAATATATACCGAATATCAAACAGACCATCAGATATTGCTTCAGCCAATCAGCTTTCAGAATCTGCCCTATCCATTTTAAGATACTGAAATATCAACTGTGCATTTATGTTCGTTCAAAAGTATAATTGGTAAGGTGACAATTTTAAATAACTATTGGCTGCCGTTTGGGCATCAGTGCAAGGTGTATGGGGATGGGGTGGGGCGGTGTCACACTGTCCAGTTCTTTACTAACCTGTGTAAATGCTGACCATAAGTCTTTTCTGTGAATTCAGATTGAACAAGCATTTCATACTCACAATCCATTCTTCATTAAGAAGACAGTTAAAAATTTTAATAAACCCATACGTACAAACTCACCCAACATGATAAAACATCTTGTAAAAACAGGAAGAATTTTATAAAAAGATTATAAATAAGACATCTCTCCCACAAAGAACTTCGAGGCAATGGTTAAAAAAAAAAAGATGAAGATTTTGGCCTTTAAATTGAACACTTGTGCATAATTCTTTTGGAAGTTCACATCAAAAAAAGATTGTCATTTGGCAGCTGTTTGTAAATCCTACTTTGGCGCATCTCATACAGATCTACTGTAGACGGAGGTCACACAGTCACTGAATCAGCAAAGAATCAGCAATGTCCACCAATACAGTCACCCAGCTTGCCGTTTCCATTCTCTCTCACCTACTGTCTGTCCCATCTCTAGCATCTGCCATGCTGTGAACGGATTATAAAAAAATAAATTAAAAAAAATATATATATAGAACCTCCGTTCCACAAACTCTTGGCTAACCCTCTGGGATGCACTGCTGATACACTTTCCAAAAATCATATTATCCAAGGCACGGCAGACTGTAGTGATTAAAAAAAATGATGGAGACTGGAGTTAAACATTATAATGCATCAAGATGTGTAACTCAAGGCTAGTGCACACAGTTAAGAGGACCAACCAGAAGCTGGATTTTGCATGCCCATTTGAAAACCACAGGGAACTTTCTTTGAGGTTTCCTAGTGAGAATACATTATTTGAGACCCATTTTTTGGCCAGTGGTTACCACTGCAGGGTGCCTAACCTGAATTCTGACATGTCAGGTTTGCTTAACCCCCCCCCCCCCCAAGCTAAAAATAATGCGGCAGAACTGAGAAGGTACAGATCACCTCAACATATCTGGGTGAGCGCTACCGAGAAAATGTTTAGCCACATACTGCAAATTGTAAACATTGTTATGAGAATAGTTTAATTGCATTATGTTTTTTTCCTAGTGGCACCATTTTTTAGTCACATTTGATTTACACTAGTCGTTGGCTACTGTATCTGTCCTTAGCACTCACCCAGCTTGTTACACCTCACTAGTGATGCTTTTATCTCAAAACCTCCATCTAAATAAAACAAAACAAAAAAAAAAAGGAAAAAATCAAACTGATGACTAAAAACCAGGCTGTAGGTGGCAGCTGAAGATCTGTGGGACAGAAACTACATAACAGTCACCAATCCTTAAAGGTAGCGGCACTTTGGAGACACTGTATGGGCTGAGAATGTCACTCCGACTCCAACAAGCCACACCTCCTCCTGAATTCCTGTCCTCGCTCATGAATCCATTTATTGGACACTGGAAATGCAAAGGAAACACACAGTTTAAAAATACATGCAATAATACTTTCTCACATTCATGCACTTAAGATGTGGTCTGTAGCTACACTGGTCCTCAAAACCACTTAAAACACAAGAAATCTGCAAGTAAGAAATCCACGATTTTTCCCTCCGTTGTAAATCCAGCCCAGTTAACCACATCTTGGCTTGCATTTTAAGACACAGATGTTGACTAGAATAAAATACAGCAAGATATAGTGATGAAGCAAATAGGGCCACCAGTTTTCCACGGAAACCTAGTAAGACAGTTTCCGCGACCTTTCAGAGACCTGTACCATCATCCCCATTGGTCCCTCTTTCTCTCACTTCATATGGGTGTCCAGTTCCATTACCCCTTGCACCTCCTCACTCCCTTAAATTCCCCCTCACCCCCCACCCTATCACCTCCTCTAGACCCACGGGTAACCCGTCACCTCTCCCTCCCTGTTGTCCTAGTTTAATCATATGAGGTGCATCGCTGCGTGTTACATGCAGGCTCAAATTGTAAATTGCTCATACTGTTATATATTCTTTACTGCTATATGTTTACCTATGTTATGACTATAAAAAATCCTGATTTTGAAAATTGTATTCCTTTATCATGAGTGGTGTGTGTGTGTGTGTGTGTGTGTGTGTGTGTGTGTGTGTGTGTGTGTGTGTATCTATATCTATATCTATATATCTATATTTTGCATTGTATTTGACCTTTACCTACCAGGTCCATCTTGCTTGATGATCACCTGGATAAATAAAGATTCTGATTGACTGACTGATTGAAACCACAAAAAAAAAAAAAACTGCCATTTTGGGGAGAATGGAGTGTTTTATTTTTACACTATGGTTCAAGGGGCATGGTCAGTTTTGTTGTGAGATTTAAAGTATATGCAAACATTCACCCTGCTGCCTGCTCCAGGTCAGCAAATTGCTTACGTACCTTTGGTTTGCCACAAAAGTAACTCTTCCCCCACCCCACCAGAATACGGGCCAATGCTCCTACACATCCAGGTGTGTAAAACGGTGCAGAGCCGCAGGTACACTCGTTCACGAACAAGTTGGCTATTTTTTCCACATACAAAACAAATTGTGTCTATGTTAGTATTCTGTTTTCTCTACTCGATAAGGTAAATCCCAGTTAAAACTGAGCACTCTAATCTATTTAATTTCCTGAATAAATGTTTGATAACACTTGGGTTAAAAATCAAATATCTGGGACTTCAAATTTCCACAGATCTGAATGCCTTGATCAAAATTATTTACCTCTCTTCCAAGACACTGAATCAGATTTATTACGATGAAGCCATCTAAGCTTATTTCTATGGGGTAAAGTTAATTCACTTAAAATGATTACTGCCCCCCAGATATTTACCTTTTTCAGAATACACCCTTTTTATTAAGTAAGAAATTATTTGATAAAATAAATTCAATTATAAGAAAATTCCTTTGGGCTGATAACTTATATATGCTTAACCTAGGAGGTTTAAGGGCCCCTCATGAGATGGGAGGTCTTGCCCTACCACACTGGGAATGGTACCAATGGGCTTTTATATTTAAACAAACCTCCACCCAGTTGCTCCCTGACCCATATACTGTATCACATGCCCTCCTCTAGCTTCAGTTAGTACAATCCCTATTATTTTCTCACCATTGCATTGATTTCATTTATATCAACTCAGAGTGAGTTAAATTCTAACCCTCGTCTAGTTAACTCCTTTAAAGTTCTTATAAAAATACAGAAAGCCATCACTCCCTCTAATCCTTCATTAAAAGTATATGCCCCTTTGGTCCAATAAACATATTTCTAACAGCACCCCCAAAACAAACACGACTTGGACCCTTGCAAGGATTAACAGACTAAAGTACAGTTATGTAAGAACTTACCGTAACAGCAGATCTTCGAGTGGAGCTCTTGCAGCAGGCTATAACCATTAGGACCAACGCCGCAGGCCTTAGGACTCACCAGAACAATTCTTAGCTAGCAGTACCCAACAGGGACCGCCCCCCGACGTCGGTCACGGTACATAAGTGGGTGGACCCCCAGCTCCATCCCAGTTCCCGCGTCAAGACCCGCGAATGGGCCCTAACGAGAGAAAGAAGCGAAGCCTGTAGATGTGCTGAACACCTCACTCAGGGGATGGAGGGCGGGAAAGCAGCGCCCATTGCAAGGGCTCCTCTTGAAGATCTACTGTTACGGTAAGTTCTTACATAACTGTATTATCTTAGAGTGGGAGCTCTTGCAGCAGGCTATAACCATTAGGACTGAATCCCAAGCAGTCCCACGCCAAGGAGGTGCCTAACCCCGGGAGAAGGAAGGATGGAATAATGCTGGCAACACAGCAACTCAAGACAGGAGTCCCTAAAGGACTGCCATGGCGTCTGGATGCAAAGTCCAGGCTATAGTGCTTCACAAATGTGTGCACAGAATTCCAGGTGGCTGCCGCACAGATGTCTCTTAGACACATTCTTCAAGGCGGCAAAAGAAGCAGAGACTCCCCTGGTGGAGTGACCCCTAACCGGGCCCAGAAGGGGTTTGCTGTGCTTCTCATAGCAAAACACAATGCAGTGGACAAGCCACTTAGAAACAATCTGTCTGGACACCGGTTTGCCCAAGTGCTGTGGCGCAAAGGCCACAAACAGTTGCTCCGATTTACGGTGTGTAGCTGTGCGCTTGAGGTAGTACCTCAGCGCCCTGTGAACATCCAGTGTGTGAAGGAGAGCTTCTCCCCTACTGGAAGGAGAAGAAAAATAAACTGGAAGTTCAACTGACTGGTTGAAGGTCAACTCCCAGACCACTTTAGGAAGGAACTTAGGAGTCGTTCAAAGGGAAACCCTGTCCCTATGAAAAACCAAATAAGGCTCTTTACACATCAGAGCCTGAAGCTTGGAAACTCTTCGAGCTGAGGTAACAGCAACTAAAAAACAAACCTTCCAGGAAAGGTAACGCAGCTCACAATCAGCCACAGGCTCAAAAAGGGGGTAGAGTGAGCTTCTCCAACACAAACAGGAGGTCCCAGGGAGGGAAAGGATCCTTAATGGGAGGTCTCATATGCAGAATACCCCGTAAAAAGGTGAGGGCCACATCTAGTTGGGCTAAGGTTCTATCCCCAAAGAGGACATGATATGCAAAAATGGCCCACATGTGTACCTTTATCGAACAGCAGCTCAGGCCTTGTTGGTATAAGGAGAGGAGATACTGAAATACTGAGTTCACCGGACAGGCAAGGGGGTCCAGATGGTGAGACGATGCCCATAAGCAGAAACACTTCCACTTCATAGCATAAGTGGAGCGAGTAGAGGGCTTCCTCACTGAAACGAGGATGTCCGCCACCTCCTGGGAGACCCCGTACCTGGATTTTGCTACATTTGCAGGAACCAAGCATGCAGGTGCAAAGACCTGAGATCTGGATGGACCAGCGTACCCCAATCCTGGGACAGCAACTGCAAGCATATTGGCAGAGGGACTGGAAGGTCCGAGGACAACCGCTAAATAGTGGGAACCAAATCTGCCGAGGCCACAATGGGGCAATCAGAATCAGAACCCCCTCGGCCTGTATCTTCAACAGTACTATCTGAATGAGATGAAAGGGAGGTAAGGCATAAAGAAACCTCCCTGTCCAACAAAGGGACAATGCGTCTGGCCTGAAAGCACCAGGCACAAGAAGAAAGTTGGCAGTTTGGCATTGCGTGGGGACGCAAAGAGGTTCAGCTCTGGACGACCCCATGTGTAGAACAGCTGGTCTGTTACTGATTGTAGTAAGTCCCACTCATGTGCCTTGGACCGAGACCTGCTTAGGCTGTCTGCCAAGTCGTTGAGGACGCCTGGAACGTGCACTGCGGACAGAGAGATGTGACGCTCCAGCGCCCAGTACCAGACTCTCATCCCCTCCCTGCATAGGGGGTAGGAGTGCGTTCCCTTGCTCGTTGATGTAAAAGACAATCGCCATGTTGTCCGTCTGAATTAAGAGAGCCTAGGACAAGGTCCTCTTGGAAGGCATGCAGCGCATTGAGGACCGCTCGCATCTTCAGGACACTGATTTGGAGGTCGCGCTCCTCTGGGGTCCAGACCCCTTGTGTTTGGTGGGCCCCTAGGTGTGCCCCTATTCCAAATCTGGGGGCTCCTGATGGAAAGGGACCCCTTTCTCTAGACTGAGAGGGTCCAGCCACCAAAGTAGGGTCCTCTTGACCGGCTCCGCGACTCTGACCATGTGGTCCAAGTCATCTGAGCATTGATCCCACTGCACCCTGAGCATCTACTGTAGGATTCTCATGTGGAGGCGAGCCAAAGGAGCGACAGGGATGGCCGCTGCCATGTGCCCCAGTAGTCTGAGGAAGGTCCTGGCTTGGACCCGAGGGGTTACTAGGACCGATACGGCAATCTCCCACAGGCGATCACCCCTCCTCTGGAGGTTGAAAAGCCATGCCCAGGATTGAGTCCAGGACTGCCTCTATGAAGAAGACTCTTTAGCTGGGCTCCAGGGAAGACTTTGGAAGGTTCAGGGTGATCCCCACCTCTTGGAACAGAGTATAGGTGTCTGAGAGCCTGAAGGTGGTGCGTCTTTGATGGGGCCGCAAGCAGCTGATCGTCTAGGTAAGGGAAGACATAATGCCCCTGGTGCCTTACAGCTGCAGCTATCGCTGCCAAGCATTTGGTGAAGACTTGAGGAGCAGAGGAGAGGCCAAACGGAAGAACCCAAAACTGATAATGCTCTCCCTGGAAGTGGAACTTGGTACTTCCGGGGACCCTTATGTGCATGTATTCATCTTGCATGTCTAGGGAGCACAGCCAGTCTCCCTGGTGCAGCAGAGGAATAAGACCTGGAAGGGTCACCATCCTGAACCTTCGGTACTCTTTATAGTTGTTTAAGGAGCTGAGGTCCAGGATGGGCCGAAGATCTTGCATCTTTTTTGGAACTTGGAAAAAGTGGGAGTAATATCCCTTTCCCTGTTGCTGCAGAGGAACTGGTTCTATCACCCTTTTTCGCAAGAGGGCCTGAATCTCTCCTATGAGAGGCATGTGAGGAGGAGGATATCTTGAGGACCCTGGTGGAGTGTCTGGGGGAATTTTGGTGAACTTCCGTGTATGTCCCCTCCTTATAATGTCTAGGACCCACTGGTCCACTGTAATAGAGCTCCAACCCTTCAGGCGAAGGGAGAAGCGACCCCCTACTGCCTCCCCTGGTACCTCCTCTGGAGGAGGGGGGGGGTCGGGAGGGAGTCACTGGGTGGAGCCGGGAGTGGGCAGAGAGGATTGGGAGGACTTGGGGCCTCAAAAAGAGCGCCTCCAGGTTGCTGGTTGCCAGCTTTCCTTTTGAAGCCACCTCTCTGGCCCTGTTGGTTTCCATGGGCTTGAGCACCAGAGGGCTTCCGAAATGGCCGCTGTCTTGCTCTTTTCTGGTCTCCTCTGTACATCTGCCTGATGGACCAGATAGATTTGCCAAACTCCTGGAAACGAGAAATAAGAGACTCAGTCTCCTGCCCAAAGAGAACAGAACCCTGGAACGAGAGGTCCCGGATTCCAGACTGCAAATCCTGGGGAAGACCTGAGACTCAACCAGGCATGACGCCAGAGGCAGACACCTGATGCTGACGCCCTGGCCGCCATATCTGCAGTGTCGTACGAGGCACGGAGAACATGCATGCCTATGTCCGAGCTCGATTATAATACGTCCAGAAGCTCCATCTTTTGTGTGGAGTCTGGCAAGGCACTGGCTAACTCCTGCCCTCTCTCCCACAACGTATTCTGGTACTGGCCCATATGCATGAGGAAGTTGAAGGATCTAATGGAGCAAGTGGAGGCAGAGTAGACCTTCTTGCCCACCTGGTCCAAGTAGTGGGATTCTGGGTCAGGAAGCTGGGTGCATAGGTTGCTTAGACTTGCTGTGAGCAGCCATAATGACAGATGAGTCCACCTGAGGGGGTTCCACCAGGAAAGGCTCATCCCTTGGGGTTCTATACAGCCTATCTGACTTTTTTGGAACAGCTGGGACGGAGGCTGGATGCTTCCAAGTTATCCTGGTGAGATCTTGGAAGGTGTCCACTAAAGGAGACACCTCTAGAGGCTTGGGCTCCTTTTCCCTCGGGTAACAGGCCAGTCAACGGCGTTCTGGATCCAGGTCCTCCGTCTCCCATTCATTGGAGGCCTGGATGTGCCTAATGACATCCACAAAGGTTGGATCGTCAGGAGGCGAGCGGGGTTGGTCCTTTTCCCCCAGGGAACCGCCAACCCCCGAGAGGGATGAGAAGGAAGCAGAAGGAGAAGACTACCCTCTACTGGGCCTAGAATGGCCTGAGTTGCGTCTAGGACTCCCCCCCACTTGAGCATCGGTAGCTACCGGACCGACATCGATCTGAGGACCAGCGACAGCTGCAGGACCGACGTTGGAGCAACGACTGACGTCGGCCTGGGGACCTGTGTCGGGACCAAGAGCTGGATTGGCTCCTGGGCCGAGACTGGGACTGACAAAGGCTGCCTGATCGAGAAGGGCAGCGGCGACTGTCCTCAGACCAGGACCGGGAATGAACCTTCGAGGGCGGGCGAGGTAGAGGCCACTCAGGGGTCTTCTGCGGAGAAGGAGCGGGAAGGCCCTCTGGTTCAAGGCTGTCCGGCCAGTTGGGAACCAGTGTCAGATCCGGCTTCGGTAGAGTCTCCTCTTTCTTCACCCAACTCCACCAAAAGGAGAAGAGCTCTTGCAGCTCTTTGCTGAAAACAGTGGCTGCAGTTCCCGGGAAGGGACTCGGGGAAGCCGGAGGATCCGGGAGGGCGTGAGTGGGGGAGTCCCCTGAGGAGCCCTGCGGAGTGGAAGATCTGGGGGTTGCTGGGACATTAGCGGGGACCCCTTCCCCTGGTGCATCTTCCACAGGAGGAACCTCCACCGGAGTCGGTGCCAGAATTGGCGTCTGTTTTACCGGAGGCAGGGTCTGGGTGTCCGTACCACCCAGCGGCTTGTCTGAAGCCGGCGTAGTTGAGGCCTTCTTGGGCAGGGCCGAGGCTTGTGCCGAAGAGGCCTTGGTCACTCGCAGTGGTGCTACCTTAGGCTTTGCTTGTTTGTTGCTGGATGGTCTCGCCTTGACTGGTGTTTTTTTGGCGGGAGGACTCTGCTTCTTAAGGTCCTTGCGATGTTCTCCCGAGCCTGAGAATGAAGAGGCTTTTGTGGGGGTGGGAGCAGGAATGGGACCTATGGTGGGACCGGCTATGGTCCTTGTCCTGGGAAAGCTTATTGGGCTTGTCCCGGTGTTTACCCTTGTCCCTCGAGGTGTTCAGGACATCCATCGTTTCTAGGAGGTAGGCTTTTAAGGCCTTCAGCTGAAGCCTCTACAAGTGCTGCAGGCCGCGCTGTCGTGGTCTGGACCCAGGCAGAAGACGCACTTGGAGTGGCAGTCTATGGATAGTATCCGGCGGCCACAATCGCACTTGTTCCTCTTCAGACCGGAGGAGGACGGCGATGACATATGCACTGAAGTCGACAAGGGAAAGAAAAACGTCTATAATCTGAGAAAAATCTAATTTTTGCTGGAAACTGCTCTGTCAGCAATGAACTTCCCCAACGTGAGCAGGTCACAGCAGGAAAAGAACTGGGGTGGAGCCAGGGTCCGCCCCCTTATGTACCGTGACTGACATTGGGGTGGAGCAGACGTCAGGGGGAGGTCCCTGCTGGGTACTGCTACCCAAGAATTTTTCCAGTGGGTCCCAAGGCCTGCAGCATTAGTCTTACTGGTTATAGCCTGCTGCAAGAGCTCCCACTCGAAGTAAGATGTGACATTCTCACTAAGGGAACTTCTACTTTAATGTCATTTGACGAGATCAGGGAGAAATATGACCTACCTCGCTTCCACTTGCATTTTTTTTTGCAACAAAGAAACACGCTGAAAGAACACAGTCTGCTGGATGACAATTTCATTCCTACCAATTAGGAATGGGACCAGATTATAAAAATAGGACCACTAAAGAAAGGTGCAAGTTTTGTATATAAAATACTTAGCAACTGTCTTCTATCCTCATCTCTAACATCTTCAGCTAGACTGAAGTGGGAAACAGAATGGAACTCTACCATATCGGAAATTGACTTGAGTGATGCCTGGGAACTGGCCTACAAGGGTAACACTGATACTAAAGGTAAGCTAATTCGGTTTAAAGTGTTGCATCACTTCTACCCATCACCCTTGAAACCTATGAGTTTAGGCTACATGCCTAATGCAAACTGCTAGAAATGCCACTCAGCCAATGCCTCACGTACTCACATGCTATGGGGGTGCCCTTTAATTATTCCCCTCTTGAAAGAAATAAAGTATGTGAATCTTCCTTACAGACTTCCATTTCCTTTTCCCCATTGATCTTTATTCTTGCAGTCTTCCCTCCCAATTCAAACATTACAACCCAAGCCAAGAGATGGCTTTCCGTTGCTTCAGTTTGTGCAAAAAGATTGATATTAAAATACTGGAAAGAGCCCAATCCACCATCCACCACTGAATGGTTCAGCATAATGGGGCACACAGCCAATAATGAGGGAATATCCCATTTATTGTTAGACAGACTAGACAAATTCATTGATAGCTGGATTCATTTTTTACAATTAGACCAGATTTAATTTAGTTTGAACGAGTTCTATCTTTTTTTATATGCATACTTTTATTTACAGTTGCCAGGTGATTGACTAATCTCCCTTTTCTGCTAATATGTAATTTCCACTGTAGTCTGTAGTTGACTTACTTTTTGTAACTTTAGAAGTGATATTTACAATTTAGTTAACATACTAACATACTATTTGCCAGCAGATTAGGCCTTACGGTCTATCGAGTCTGCTCGAACCTAGATCCTTAGTTGGGTGCCGAGACCCTCCCATCCCTTGTGCTCCAGAAACTCCTATCATCCATCCCCACCCCCCTGGGACAGGCCATCATCTGATACATCCACTTTCTGTGTCCGTCCCACCCTCTCTTGAAGCCCTCCACTGTGGATCTCCGAACCAGCTCACCAGGCAGTGCATTCCAAGGGTCCACCACCCTCTCAGTGAAAAACCTCCTCCTCTTTTCCCCCCTCACCCTTCCTTCTTCCAAATTCCAACCATGCCTCTGGTGATACCTCCTGCTTTAGTCTAAAGATCCCTCCATGTTTACCCTATTTATTCCCTTGAGGTACTTGAAGACCTCAATTGTGTCCCCCTGTCTCTCCTCTCCTCCAATGAAAACAGGCAGAGCTCCCTCAAGTCCGTCCTCATAAGTCAAATCCCTAGCCTCGTATCATCTTTGTTGCCCTCCTCTGTACCCTCTCCAGGGCTGTATGTTCCTCTTCAAGTGTGGTCTCCAGTACTGTACACAGTACTCAGGTGTGGTCTAACCAGTCCATTGTACAGCGGCAGAATCACTTCCTTGCTCCTAGAGGTGATCCCTCACGATGCATCCCAACATCCTGTTTGCCTTGCTAGCTGCTCTTCTGCACTGCTCAGAGTTATTCATACATGTATCCACCATGACCCCTGAGGTCTTTTTCCTATTGAGGCCTCCAGCCTCCCCTCCCAAGGAGTGTACTTGTGTTTAGGGTTTCCCGACCAAGATGCAACACCTTGCACTTGGTGATATTGAAATTTAATTTCCATGTGTGAGCCCAGCTTTCCAGGGTGTCCAGGTCCCCTTGCAGGGCCATCCTCCCCTCTTCTCCCTCAACTACTGCTCCCATCTTGGAGTCATCTGCGAATAGACTCATTTCACACCCTATACCCTCCCTGATGTCCGATATGTATGCATTAAACAAGATCGGACCCAGGACCGTTGAATTATAATCTTATTTGTTTATGCTATGAATCTGAATCCTAATGTAAATATATTTCTGATTGTTGTATGTAAATTGTTCAAGCTTTAAAAATTAAAAAGTTCATTATAAAAAAAAAAAAAAAAAAAAAGAGAACATATAGCTGGTTTGGCTATAAACAGGACTATTAAGGTGCCAAAAGGCCTCATAACAATCTGCAAAGGCTGAAAACAGCAGACCACGGATACATGTTTCATCCTTGTTTTATCAGCCTACAAGCAGGGGAAACCAGCCTGACATCAGCATCTTGGGTAATTGCAAGAACAAAACAGAACACCAGTATTCACTGTGAAAAAAAAAAAAAAAATTGCTTTTCCACAGATTGCTGAACTTCCTGTGATCACGAAGCACTGGGGTTATATGTCTCCTGCGGGATGTACCCGTAATTAACAACGCTGCTGCATTCTGAAGCAACTGTAGGCAATGCATCAAACTTCCAAGATAACCTTTGTTAGAGAATGTTCCAGTACTTTAACCTGGATGTGGCAAAAACATGGAAGATCATGACCAGATACCTGGATGCACGATGCAGTTTAATGCAAGAGACGTTTCATAGGTGGAAAAAGCCACTACAGATGACAGCGGACACCCAAAAGTGTCATGTCAGCTTGCCGTCCATGACGACTCAAAGATTTGTAACCGTATCCACAGATCAAGAAGCGACACTGTTCAAGGATGGCAAGACGGCATCACAACCTATCACAGCCTAGCCACGAGAGCTGGGTTTGACAGTCAACACCTCAGTCTTCCCTGGGTTGCAGTTCAGTCAGTTGGAGGCCACCCAAAGCCACTTGCTTCTCATCAGGCGAACATGACAGTCACAACTGGGTACGATGTGCATATAAGTAAACTCCAAGTCTTACTGCTTTATAGTCTCACCCAGCGGCATCATGTACACGGTGAACAGCCTGACGGCAAGGATTGAGCCTTGAAGCACATCACAGTGCAGTATAGTGGCTATAGAGATGGAGTTCCCTAGAGCCACCTACTGCACTCTCCTGGAAATGTAGGACTCAAACCAGCATAAAGCAGTGCTAGTGAAGCCCATGTAGTATCCAATGCAATTCAAAAGCACCCCAAGATCCACCGTCTCAAACAATCATGGAGCACCTTGACAACAGTGATCTACATACTGTAACAAGGCTCAAATCCCAACTGGAGAGGCTCACAAATGTCAATTTTTTCCAGGTGCATCTCCAGCTGTGATGCCACTACCTTCACAATCACCTTCCCCAAAAAGGAAGATGCAAGACAGAGCTATAATTTAGTGAAGGTCAGGATCCAAAGATGGCATTTTTAGGAGAAGGGTCTCACCACTGCCTTTCTAAGGGGCACTGAGAAGGCTCCCCACCTCAGTGAGTGACAATTTCCAAACTAATCGTTCGCAGGGTCCCACTGCAGCCAATAAGCAGCCAGGTGGGCCCTGCATCCAGTAAACAATAAGTGGGATGCAGCGTTGAGATCACCTAGAGCACCTCCCTGTCAAAAACTGGGTGAATGTCGACCCAGGGAGGCTAGTTGCTTCAGTCCATCCTAGGAAGGGTACCAACGGCCCACGACAGGTCACGTGAGGAGATCTTGGCCCGGAAAGAGGACATCTTGTTGAAGAAGAATTGATTAAACTCCTCACATTTCCTTGCAACAGAGATTCTTCTGCACCATAGGTGAGGGAGATTTAACCTGTCTACAGTGTGGAAGAGTTAACTGGACAATTCTTCCTCACAGCAATCACCCAAGAGGAACTCTGTTTTTATTAGGGTGGCTGTCCACTGATCCCCACCGTAGTGAGTATCCAGCACCAATTTGTCCTCTGTTGACTGGACCTCTGCCAAGAACGTTTAAATCTCTATCCCTTAGTTATCAACTGCCTCAGCTCCTCATAGTACCATGGGGATCTGCGGTGATGGACACAATAGAGTTCCAGAGTATATAGTAATTAGCTCTCCTGGTTTCAAGCTAAACGTGTTGAGAGTACTTAACCTCTCCCTATATTCCATTGATGTTCTCCTATTATTTTTGTTGCTCTTCTTTGAACTCGTTCCATTCTTTCTCTATCCTTCCTCCGATACAGATTTCAGAACTGGCAGCAGTAGTTCAGTTGAAGCCTCAATTATGCTCCATACAGAGAGGGTGCTATAACTTCTCATGACCTACTTGCAATTTTCATGCTATTCACAATAATATCTGGGCCGCTTTCTCTGAACCTGATTCACAGTGCCATCTGTTACAATGCATGAAATAAGAATAAGGGACCGATACCGTACTTACCCCATTTATTTCCAACCAATACCGGACAGGCTGCATGCCGTGTGCTGTAATCTCCCTCTCCACTTGCAAACAGATTATACCAGAATACTGCAGTGCCCTGAAAAATGTACATTCATTTAGTATACAACACAATTTACAGTTTTAGTAGTGGGGGGCTTGTGACATTTGTTTCTTTTTAGATCACTTGGCCTAATCTGGGCTTGCCTCCTGTCTTTATTTTCTGTTCCAGACTGCCCTCAGTGCATTCAGCGTGTCACTTGTTGGGTAGTAGCTGCCACCAATGCCCACTGTGGAATTCTGGCTGAGAACTCCACTGGATATACTTTTTACCTTGTAGTCAAAAATAAACACTGTATTTAGGCTCAGGCACATTATATTCACAGATCTCCTTGTTTGGGTAAAAGGGATTAAACAGTTTGGTTACAGCTGCAGTGAATGAGAGTGTCAGTTCTCCGAGGTACAGATCTCTATCTCAAGGCTGGACTGATGTCAGAACAGGACTGCCTCATTTCTCACGGTCCCTCTCCAGCAAAAACATTATTCACCATTTGCTGAGACAGCACCCTTGTGTCAGCTACAATGGGCCAGATATTCATATGTTCCTATTTGTGCATGGAAAAAGATGGCTTCGGGCACAAATTGATGCCCGCTGCAACCTACTGGTATACCGGAACATGGTCAAAGCATGTATGTTAATGGCATGTTCCAGTAACCATCGCATCGGAGCCAGGTATTATCTAATTGCTCACATGAACCACAACTCCCTCCTGGCCACAGATGGGATGTGGCAAACAGTGAGCTACGGCGATTGCAGGAGCAAATTGGCAGTTAGGGCGTGCAAATGGGGATTGCTCCTGTTGAACAAGCTGCCATATTCATACATCCCTGTGCAAATGACCCCACAGCAATAGCGAAATGGTGTCATCTATATCACATTAAGGCCTCATTACCGGCCTTGAGAAAATGTGGTTTACAGCCCCCCACTGCCTGTCTGGGCTGCTTGTATACAGTTTCTGATTACAGTGGCTCCCTCCACCCCCCCCCCCAAAGTGCCCAACCTGGTATGTTATATACAGGAGTTCCCTGCCATCCAGCTGTCTCCCCAATCGCCTGCCAGATACATTACTTATAAGTTCCCTGGCATCCAGTGGTCACCCACCCATCCATCACGAATACTAGCCTGACAGGTAATGTATCAAGCTGCCTGGAATCCAGTGCTCCCCCATCACCCTCCCAATATAGAATTACTATTTTCTCTGGTGTCCGACCCCTCCCGATCATAACAGCACAACCCTCTCCCATCCTGACCACTCAGGTCCCTCCCGCCCCTTCCGATAACCACCTACTCAGTCCAGCAGGCATCATTCCTCACCCAGAGAGGCAAATGGCACATACCCTCAGCTCATCTCCTCAACCAGTGGCCACCTGAGTTGACAGGTAGCAAGCACGCCCCTACTGTAAAAACAGTTGTTTCTACAGTAGGCATGTGCTCGCTCCCTGTCACTCAGATGGTGGAAGGCAGAGGTGATGAACTGAGGACATGTGCCATTCATGGTTTCCAGGTAAAAGATGATGCCAGTGGGCAGACAGACGGTTGGGGGGCTGTATGACCGGGGAGCTGGTGGGCACTAGACACCAGGGAAAACAGTAATTCTAAAAACAACAACAAAAACTGCACTTGAGAGTCACAGTGTGGTGTAGTGCTAACAGCACTCCATGAAGTACTTTATTCAAGACAAGTACGTGCTAGGGGACTTGAATGCCCCAGCACTTCAGGCAAGTCTCTGGTAATTCTATACTGGGCAGGTGATTGGGTTGGAGGGGGATCACTGAATGCTAAGGACGTTATTGATTACATCCTGGGCGTACAATTGGGGGCTGGTGGGACCACTGGATGCCAGGGAAATTACACATGATGTACCAGACGGGTGATCTGGGGAACCAGTGGACACCAGGGGAATTAAAATTTACATACCAGATGAGCAACTGGGGGAGGGAGGGAGACACCATTATAGCCAACAAACTTATAAATCCTATACTGGGCAGATGATCAGGGGGTTGGGAGTCCACCAGAATCAGGGAATGGAACATGCATTCCCTGGAGGAGAGAAGGGATCGGGGGGATATGATTGATACTTTTAAGTACTTAAAGGGAATAAAAAAGTCTAGTACTGAAGAGATATTCAAGCTCTGGAAGGGAAGGGACATGAGAGGGCATAGGCTTAGATTGGAAGGAGGTAGGTATAAGAGGGAAATAAGGAGGCACTTCTTCATAGAAAGAGTAGTGCCAGTTTGCAACGCTTTGCCACAGGAGGTATCCTGTAGGACGGTGGGTAGTTTCAAGAGGGGTTGGGATGGGGGAGGGTATTTGGGAAGGTGGAGGGGCAGCTGCAAAGTAGGGGTTAGCTGCACACTCTAGCAGACTAGACAGACCTAGAGGCCTAATTTCTGCTGGCAATTTTTGTATGTTCGTAACTTATCAATCATATACTGGACAGGCGACTGGGGGCGGGGGGGACCACTACAGCCAGGGATACTATTAATTATATATTGGGTGGGCAAAATGGAAGGCTAGGGAGAGATGCACAAAGACCAGGTGGACTATCAGGGGACGGGGAAGACCACTAGAACCAGGGAACTTATAAAATCACGTACTGGACAGGCAAGTTGGGGGGGGGTACTAGAGCCAAGGATATTGTCCATTATATACGGGTGGGCGAAACGGAGGGCTAGGGAGAGACACACCAACCACAAGACTAGGTGGACTATCAGGGGGCGGGGAAGACCACTAGAACAAGGAAATTTATAAATCATATACACTGGACAAGCGATTGGGGGGGCACTATAAGCAGGGATAGTGTCAATTATATACAGTGTGGGCAAAAGCGAGGCACCAACCGCTATCTGCCACCTCTCCAAACTTTCAAATATGCCAGTGCATCTATATGCAAGTACTGTCAGCTGCTGTGTATAGGTGCACTGTCATATTTTAGTGCCTCTCACAAACGGGTTAGCGTATCACTGATTTGGGGGCGCTAAGTGGTGTTAGTAAGGTGCTAACCTGGTTTGTGCATTCTATATGCATTTAACTATCTCATTCAATGTTTTGATACAATAGAAGATGTTGCTTGGACAAGGGATAATGTTTTTACCATCATGGTTTTTCCCTTCTGCTTGGAAACAGTTTATAAGGGAATATCCTTTCCTGGGGATGTATGTCTTACAAAGATGTGGCAGTGATATGCAAAAAGCTTCTGTAAGGTTTATGGTTTAGTTGCCACCTGACTGGGTTAGCAGGAACTATCAGAACTTTAGATTTTATTCTGTCATGAGAGGAAATATTTAATAATAGTAAGTGGTTAGCCTCTATTGTAGACCAATTTTGTTCTACTGCAAAAAGCTGTTGTAGGACAGTTCAAAGGTCAGAAAGTTGTTGTATACTAGCCATGTCACCACTATACTACAACGTTTACGTTCTATGTTCCAGTGCGGTCTCCCTAGCATTGCGGCCAACCTGTCTGAGCTTAATATGAGACAGCACAGTAAAGTACCAGTTTCAGTTTGGTGACTTTTTTTTTTGGTTAATTCAAAGAGACAGGCAAGTTTTTCAAATAAGGTGCTACCTGCCACACAAACGTGTGCCATGATTCTACAAACAAGGTGAGCTATTAAGGGGAAGGGGTGCACAGCAGGTGGAGTGGAAGAGCTAGCGATGGGGAGAGTTACAAAAATCAAAAAAAAAAAAAAGCCCCAAACACACACACACACACACACACACACACACACACACACACCTCTTATTTTAAATAGCAAAACCATATACTATATAAAACTAACAGATAGTAAACTGTCCACAGAAAAGGTTGTGTTTCTATATCAGGGGTTGATGGCATCATATGGACCTCTTGAGCTTTGATCCCGAGGTCTATGATGTCATCAATCCCCACGATGGAAACACAGCCTTGTTGAGCACAGTTCCCTATCCATCATTCTATATTTTGTGCGACGTCAAATATTTTTTGTCACAGGACTTTACTTCCTAATGACCGTATCTGGGAGAATATAAATAGCGTCAGCATAAAGTCACAGTGTACTAAGTCCCCGATACAGTTTTTGTAACCCCTCCCCCCAATCACTATAATGTCACTGTAATAATACACATAAACCCATCCACTGTGCATTTTGGCCTCATGATTGTTATGACTGACATCAGCCCATTTTGTTTTTTCCATCATTTAACAATTTATACTCCTCTTGAGCGGAGCAGGCCAGAACGACCGCTGGCACCCGGACCAGGTCTGGTGTACGTTCAGACACACACAGGGACCTGATGAAGTTAACGGGAAACTCCCCCTCAAGGGGGCTCGTGACCAGGAACCTGGTGGCCACGCCTCTCGTGTTCAGGGGCACGGGGCATGGCCATGAGCCACCGCGGTCACCCCGCGATTTTCTACCATTATGTTCCCAACGGGAGCCAGACGTGCAAGGATGTCAACGGCAACTGCGTGCAGACGTCCGCCACGCTCCCTCCCCTTAGTATGCTCGCCACTGACAGTGCGCCCAGCCTCCGCTAGGCACCGCTGCAGCGCGACACATGCTCTGAACCCACCCCAAAGGAAAGAGAGCAGTCATGGGGCACTCAATCCTTCCTCTCCCCTGCCAGCCTCCGGCGGCCAGAGTCCGTTCTCCAACGCAGGTCGCTGGTGTGGCGTGAGGTGTGGCATCCAACGCCTCAACCCTCAGCACCACCAGGCTGGCATCGATCCATTTTGTGAAAAGGACTCATGATGTCATAACTCAGTGAAGCATAAGATCAGAAAATCCTCATTAAAAAGAACAGTCAGCACCAAGAGGCCCACACCCAAGTGTGGGGTAGGTCCCAACTTGCACTTTGTGTACAAAAACAGTCAGGGCTGTGTCAACTACTGTAAGGGCCCCCTTGCAAAATATATTGTGGGGACCACCTCCCCACCAATAAATGTAAAATAACCACTAGCGCATATGAAATTTTTATAGCGCAAGTTCTTTTGCATCAGTCCTGCTGAACATACATAGTTTCTCCATGCTGCCCCGCCGCCACTTGCTAGCACCATGATCAAAGAACTGAGCAATGTAATTTGTTCCTGCTCCTCCTAGGGAGGCCAGCATCAAGATTAGATGAGTAATAGGCCTTATTGCTTCTTTGTTCTGTACCCCCCCCCCACACCACGTGAAACTGAAGTTGGAATCTTCTAGCACCACTGCTGACAAATCCAATTTCAAATAAATATATAAGCAACTTCCAAAGAGAAACTTGCAAGTTTGTCTGTGAATAAAGGTTTTCTTAATGCTGACCTTTGAGGCACTGCACCCCCCAACAGTGCAGGCCCTTCTGCAACTGCAGCTTTTGCATCCCCCTGGTCACTGCCCTGAAAACAGTTACTTACCGTTTACTGTAGTATAGTAGATTGCACCAGACTGATTCGGTTGACTTCCAAGTTGACAGTTCCTGTAACTACAAACCCCAGAAACCCCTGCAGTTGACATCAGAGCAGGGCTGCAGCAGTGAGACTCTGAATAACCTGCAGCACATGTTAAGAGTTTTTGTAGGCTCAAATCAGAGGTTTGCCGATTCCGCTGTTCTCCCAGGGCTAAGTACAGTCTTTTTTGACTGTATTTAGCCCACGGAGGACAGGAGGGCCAGCAAGCAAAAGACTGCAGCTTATAAAAACTCCAATATGCACTACAGGCTACTGACTCTCCCACTGCTCTAGCCCTGCTCTTGTATTAGCTGCTGGGGATTCTGGGATTTGTCACTACTATATTGCAGTAAACAGTAAAACAAAACGGTTTAGCACCGAAAGTGCAACTTGGGACCAGCCCCACTAACAGGTATGATGTCCTTATTGCCGTTTCCCTTTAAGGCTTTTTACACAGACTTCATAGAAATGTTGTCAAAAAGAACTGGAAACCCTATCAAGAAAAACTGAAAAACAGAAATGTAGTAAACAACTGTTACTGAGGGCAGCTCCTACAACACAAGAGTAGTGTGTCCTACAACCATGTGGGCAATTCAAGTTCAGGACCAAGCTGGTGTCTCCAGTAGTAAGCAGCCCAAGGACAGCACTGTGTAGTCCAGGGTGAGATGTGCCGTGTTCGCATGGAGGTGAGCCAGGGAAGGCCTCCAGATGCAGGCATCCAAGCCCCCTCCACAGGGTCACAAACATTAAACATCAAACTCAAACATATTGGCTTGCACTTTAGGGGTTCACCTCCAGCTGCTGGTTACTAGACTACCCAGCTGAAAAACTCAAGAATTCTAGAACTCCACCAAAGATGAGGTGTAAGCTTCTGAAACCCTCTGACAAATAACCCCCCAAAAAAGACAAAACAAAACAAAACAAAACAAAACAAAACAAAAAAAAAAAACACACAGACTCACTCTCCCCCCCCCAAACAAAAAGAAAACAGTATGCAGCGATGAAAGTATATAGTAAAAGATACTGTATACAAAGCTGTTGTGGCTTAGGAAGTCTTTTCTTTAAAGCAGCAATGCAACGAAATTGGGCAAAAATTTGACCCTACCTTTTTCCATTATAAGAGGTTCCAGGCATCTTCTACTTTTATTTGGTGGTAAAGTTTTATAGTTCAAAAAAAATTTAAATAGCTTATAAATGTTTTTAGTTTTTTTCTCAAGAAAACATTTGAGTTGGGGATACTGTAGTACTGTAGACCTGGCAAGGGTTAGAACAGAGAAAATAAAACTAGCTCATGGTACACAGCATAGGAGGTATCTAGAAAAGTAGACTTGACAGACATGTGAAGATTTTATTTTTTTTTAATTTTTTATTAACTGTAGCTAAAATTAGCTTTTTGGAAAAAGAACATGTTTGTTGCACTGCTGCTTTAATAAGCACGAAAGTGGAATGCAAATGAAATCAAGCAGGCCACTCATCAAGGCACGGCGCAAACTGAACGGAAAACAGCTTACCTTTTTGGGCCATACAGCTGCTCCAACCTCTGGAAAGACTGTAGCTCCTCCTGCTGCCACATCACTCATCTAGAACAAGAAAACATATCTTCATCCATCCCCATTCAAACGATTAACATGGTCCATCACTGCAGCCTGCATTTAAAGGCCCATCACTGCAGCCTGAATATAAATTACCCAAGCCAGAAGTTACCGTATATGCCATGAAGTGCACGCCCTCCTCAAAAATGCAGTTCGCATCATGTTGGGAAAAATGCAAAAAAAAAAAAAAAAAAAAACACAGAAAACACAATTACCTTTGCATTACCTTATCAAATTCCGCAGCTCTAAGTTTTAAAGATCATTCTTCAAAACATACTTTTATCTGTCACTTTTCTAAGAAGCAAGCCCTTTCTTAAAGGGACAGTGTCAACTCTTTTTGCATTATACTACTGTATTTCTGGTTGAAAGCCCATATTTTAGGATTACTTACCTTCTCTGAAATTCATTTATGTTGCTGTTTGTTTTGTCTGCTTCCTTTCTTAGACAAATCTAAATGCATGTTAATGGTGTAATTTTACCAAACCTTGTTTTGTTTCAAATTTTCAATCTAGTCCTATTGCATACTTTCGGAATATTACAAACACCCACAGACAGTGGCAGCCACTCACGATGAAATGGCCTCCTCTTGTCCCACTGTATCGTGAGCGACTAGATTGTGTTGGGACTGTTCCTAAGTCCAGAAAAGATAGAGTCAAACATGACCAAGGAATATAAACTAAAACGTTTTTGTGTGATAACACCAGTATGGTGGGCAGCCAGTTCTTCACTTTAAACAAGAAAAAAAGGAATCTGAATCAAACAACCAGCTACATAAGCAATCATTACAGAATGTGAGCAATCATGAAACTTTTTTTTTTTTTTAAATTAGGGACAATTTGGGGCCAGAGGGGGGTTGACAGTAAAGGTCAACTCTCTTCCATATAAAAAAAAAGATCAAAACTACTAGATTTGTAACCAATTATGTTTTATCTTTAGTGTTTTCTAGTTCTTTTTTTAATTTTCCCTGTTTATCTACTACACAACGTGGATAATGCGGTACTTATTTTACACTGTCTTTCAAAATGCATCTTTTTCCTGCAGATCTCACAATTGTTTGCGACAGTCTGCTGTCATGGTGAGCACTATGATATCATAACCAAAAGCACAGGGATAACTGCAGAGAGGCAAGTGATTTTTATACATACTTTCTGTATAGATTATCAAGATCTGCTGCAAGTCTTGGAAAGAAACATTAAAAACATATTTATGAACATGTATGCTGTAGTGCAGTGTTGCCTCTCCCCTTTTTTTTTTTTTTTTTTTAATTATTCCAGTTTCTCTCCTGACGTCACTATTCCTGATGACATCGCCCATCCCCACCACCGACTCATCTCCAGGGCTTACAGTTAAACACCACTTACTCAGAGCCACGTCTGACAGGTGGCCTGCCATGTAGGGTCACGTGGTACCTGCAGGGGGATGCAGAGTGAGCCAGAATGGTTTATTCCTTTTCCTCCCACCAGGAACTGCATAAGACGCAACCCTGCACTAGCTTCTTGACACACGTGGGTTGCTTCACACCTCCTGCCCACATCTGCTGGTCCCACAATACTTCCACTGGGTGGAAGGCAAGTAGCAGTACTGTGCCACCCCCCTGAAGGGAGGAAAGCTGTCCTTGAAATGCTCAATCTCTCCCAGGCTGGCCCTGGAGCAACCATGGTCAATGGCTTGAGTGGAGGTAAGGCGTAGAGCACCTCAGCCTTCCACTCCACCAGGCCTGTTTGCAGAGTTGCCCTTTAAAGGTGATGGGCAAAGGTTTATGCTACAGGGCTACCCCTGTACATTACCTACTGTGCCAGCCATGTCTCCAGACAGGCTATCTTCAAAATTATTCATTTCTATAGGTATTTTAATTTCCAGCGTTGAGGTGAATGTGGAAGAGACGGCAGCTAACTGAGGAGCCCAGACGACCAGTGGCAAAGGATTCTGGGTCAATACCTCAGTTTTGTGACGCAGATCACTCTATAGAGCTACTGAAGACCACAAGGAGCAGCTACCTGTATTATTTTTATTAGTTTATAGCACTGGCAGGGATGTCAGTGTTTTAAAGTATAGTTACAGCTAGTTTAAGACCCAACTCTGCAAATTAAAATACCTAAAGAAATGGTGAAAAATTACTAAGATACCCTACCCAGAGACATCAGGCAGAGCAAACAACAGTACAGGAGCAAACCCTGTAACATAAACTCCAGTTACCTTTAAAGTTTTTTTTTTTTTTTAAAAACAAGGGGGAGGTCTGTAAGCAAATGATATGGTGATGTGCACATTTAGCAGACAGTGGCCAAGCCAAAAATGTTACATCTCTTTTTCATTTTAGATCCGGGGACCACCAGTAGCACTGCTTCATAAGCATGTAAGGATCATGGAGGAACTTAGGGGCACAGTAAGGAACACCGAGATAAAGGGGGCCCAGTCCAATTCAGGGCTTTATGGTCCAAATCAATGTCTTAAACCACCCGACATCCTAGACTTTTTGGAAAAACACACTTTTAAATACATTTAAATATATTTCAGCTTATATCTTACATATTCTATGTATTTAGTGTCGCCTTTTTCATAACTCACAGCTAAGGTCTGATATCACTGGTATGACATACAAGACAGAGAAAATCAGAGCTGATCAATTATATGACTAAAGCCATTATGCTGTCACACTAACTGAAAACAGCTGTGACGACATTTGCCTACTCTTGCCTTTTTTTTTTTTTTTAATATAAACACAGTTTCTCTTGCTCTGTCCTAGTACTGGTTGATATCAGATCCTAACAGACAAAATCATTAAAATATGGGTGCCCAATTACTTTTTTGTTTCTTTGTTACACACATTTGATGTGTTTTGCCTTTATAAACCACTCCGGCGTCCCTCTCATGGCTATGTAGTAAAACACACCTCAGGTGTGTTGAACAAAGAACCTCTACATATATTAATACTTCACAGGGGTGCAGTCGCGACCCTATAGTTAGGGTTGTACAGGCACTTCAATGTTAAACCCCAATTTTTGCGCTTTAACTTCGCAGCCATTCTTTTTATCTGTAATAGAAAAATCTATTTGTTTCAAAAGTTACCAAGAAAGAAACAAGTCTCTGGAAATGTTCATTCTATTGTTTAAAGAGTTATGATCTGTACATAAAGTGGTTTTAGCCATTTTGGAAAAAAGTGTTCGTGGGTGTCAGAAACCTAGCGGCCATGTTCTGGATCACCTGTAGGTGGCAGACTGGACTTTCTGGCAAGCTCACATCCTGCATGCTACACTAGTCCAGATGTAATATAAGGATTTGTGCAGAGCAGTCAGATTTCCATTTGTCAGGCAGGGATTCAGCCATGCAAAACTCTGTAGAAAATGAAAGTCACCCCTGACCACTGCAGACACCAGGGACTCATGTAACAGTGCATCAAGGATTACTCCAAGGCTGTCAACACTCTGCATCTCAAAAACTAAAAAAGGGACAGACACAAAATTTGGCACGTCAAGAGACCTTCCCCTAGCTGCAAAGCATGCCAAATGTCATGCAAACCCCTTGAACGGTTGCAAAGTTATTAAAGTGTAAAGTTTGAGATTCAACGTTAAACTAATATGTGTGTCATTTTAAGATGCACAATCCTGCATCGAAATTCAATGCAGGATTCTGCATCATAACATGGCAGTTCAATGCAGGATTCTGCATCATAATTCTACTTCGCGAATGAAGATCCAATCCTACTCAAATTCAGAAATCCTACTTCATGCCTGACACCTATTTTTTCCCCATTAGGAAATAATGGGACATTCAACATCTCATAACTTTGGAACGGATTAATATTTTTCCACCAAATCTTCAAAAGGCACATCTGTGGGCCAAAGGCTTTCTAGCCGGAAAATTTCAGACCACAGACTAAAGAAGTTTCTGAGATTCAGGTGGACAAAGAAATGGCAAAGACATGGATTTTTCTGTTTTTTTCAACACTCTATATCTCCAAAACCACATAACGGATTTGCACGACATTTGGCAAGTCAAGAGACCCACCCCTAGAGATTAAGCATTCCAAATTTCATACAAATCTATTGAACAGTTCCAAAGTTATTAAGGTTCACAAATCCGGGTTTAACATAGAAGTTACCCTTCACCCGAACTATAGTGGCAATATATACTGGGCCCAATATTCAGAATGCGCCCGGCAATGGCACATGTTGGCGCAGCACAACTGTGTTGCGCTGGTGCAACCAAGGGATATATTCAAAGGAGTTGCGCCATGGCGCAGCCCCCCTGAATATAGCAGGTAATGCGCTCTGCACACATAGGATGCGCTGGTGCTGAATACCAGGAATGGGAACTATGCCAGTGCAATGGAGTTATGCTGTGCGCAAATTCCCGATATTCAGCTGGCAGGATGCAAATGGGGCCATAATGTATGCAAGGCACAAACGGGTCCATTTGCATGTCATTATGGGCCCATCTGCATGCGTTGTGCAGGGCAGGCCAGCGAAATGCACCTGGCGCCCTGCACAGCATGCGATGCCGCCAGAGGAGGTGTTGTGGCACCCCCCACCCGCCCCGTAGCAATTGTCATGAAATACATGTGTCTGTATGCTCTGGTAGTCTAGTGGTCCCCCCTCCCTCCCTGTAGCCCAGATTGCCAAGGAATACATGATTCCATAGTCCCTGGTAGTCTAGTGTACCCCCGCCCGTAACCTGATCACCGAGAACTAGGTTTTTCATTCCCTGGTAGTCTAGCGGTACCCACCCACCAGTGACCAGGATCGTGGTTATGCCGAACTACAATATGTCCATGGTGGTCCAGTGGCCCACCCTCACAGGCCCCTGCCCACCCAGCACCCCGCATCGGTGGGCAGCTGCAACCCGCCTGCATACCACCCGGCCACCAAATAACAGCGTAGAGTATGAGCTGTCAGCCCCTGGTCCACACTGTGGACCAGTGGGCCTACAGTACACACTGTACATGTCACTCACATATATATGATGAATGACCTTCATTCACATATTTGTGGACACATGTACACTATGCACTGCAAGCCCACTGCTCCACAGTGTGGACTAATGGGCTGACAGCTCATACTGTACGCTGTCATTTCGGTGGGGGTCAGGCGGTATGCAGGCAGGTTGTAGCTGCCCGCCACCACGGGGTGGGCAGTGGCCTGTGAGGGTGGGGGTGCCACTGACCACCACGGACATATTTGTAGTATGGGTACATTAGCGATCCTGGTCACGGGTACCGCTAGAATACCAGGGTACGTATGGGTGCTTGTGGATGGTGTTCTGGGTGGGCAGGTGGCCAGCCATGACTGGCAATTGCTGTGTTGTACCATGCAGTACAGCAGCCTGCTTGTGGGTGGCCAGCATTTGAGCAGTTTTTTTTTCAGGCTCAACTTTGTGCCCCAGTATGCGGCACATCCCAGGCTGATTATCAGGTTGTGCCGCATTATGCATGGGGCACGCCCCCTTCAGATATGCCACATACATTATCATTGTACCCCGGCGCATCAGGACTTGCGCTGCGCGAGTCCCTCTTTTGAATACTGCCCCAGGGCGCATTACTGGGGTTGCGCCAGGTGTAACCCTATTGAATATCTAGGCCAGCAGCTCATCTCTCCGAGATATACACTCTGATCAGGCTGAATGATGTTATCGTTCAGCTGGCTACCAGGTTTTTCTCCCAACCTTACCTCTCCCACCTCCCCCCTGGTGGAGGTGGTGTCTCTGCCAGCCTCACACAGCCACAGCCTCCCCTTCGGCAAGAGCAAGCTTCCTGCTCCAGTCACAGGGGTTGCTGTGTTGGTGGACCCCTCCCCCACCAACCCTCTACAACCCAGATGCACTGCTGAATGGCAGCTGTCTTGTTCATGGCCTGCCTCCCGACGTGACTTTCCAGACTCGCTTCTGATCCCGATTCGTCAGCATGGCAGCATGATGCTCCTGCTGCTCGGCCACGGAGATGGCCACCAAGCCTAATATTCAGGGTTATCAACTTACCTGAATTGGTGATTATTCAGTCTTCTTGTTTTAAAGTTACAGGGACTTAAAATTCTGTAGTTTACACAACTGCAACATTCAATTTTTAAGATTTTTGAAACTTTGGAGGCCTATGACTCAGTCACCTTTAAAGACAGAAATCTGCAACTTGGTACACTTCCGTATGGAGCTGTTAAAGTCATTATACCAAACGTGGTGCAATCTGGACAAATAAATACTTTTTAAATTAAATGGAAACAATCTTAGCAAAATGTAACATTTTTTGCAGAAATTTCAGATGCAAAACTAGAATTCCGCCAGAATTTCTATGGCAGAAGATAATTTTCACCCAGCCCAAGGCACAGCATAATTAGCAAAGCACTGGCCAAACAGTTTTATTTGGGTACTGTTTCGTATATTCTGCTGACATGGTGGCTGGCATTTCCACACTGCCAAACAGATGTGAACATACTTTTTTTTTTTTTTTTTTTCCTGTGTATATTTTAACCTGTAAGTAACTATTCCTGCTGGGCCATGTTACCCTGTGGACTGCTGCTATCCTCCCAGGGACCCCCATGAAAATGAGATGCTGTATCTCATGGGGTTATCCTGGTTAAAGTAATTTCTAGTAAGTAAACATGCTGCATGGTATCACAGTAACTGAAATCCTTTAATGAAGAATGTTTCTTTTTCCCCTCAAAATGTACTACAGTGATTACTGCGAACGTCCAGACCATGGCTAAAATGTTGTAACCCTGTGCATTTCAGTGACTTACATAAAACAGCCAGGTAGCAATTCGGTTGCCCGTTCCTAGCTCTTTAAATGCATCTGGTTCATCCTTCTGCAAGGAAAAAAAAAAAAAAAAAAACACAAGTCAAGAGAAGAAGTCAATTGTTTTACCCAGCTGCGTGGATGCACTCTAGACAGGACAGATTTCTAGATTTGTCTTGCAGTAGTAAAAAGAAAAAAAGTCAGTTTAAAGTACACGATCGTCTCTAAACCATGAGTAAACTTGCCTTTTTTTTTTTTTTTAAACCTTTTCTCCCCCTGGTTCTGTTCGGCTCTACATCCCGACTGTCCTCCCAGCCCCATACCCCATCAGGCTAGCTTCCCCTCCATGGCAGGGTGATGAGGAGCCCCCCCAACTTGACTCACCTGAGAAGGATCCAGATTCCGGGGAAGTGCCTTTCAGGGTCAGTGACTGCAGAGGACGGAAGCTCATGCTGCTTGACCAGGACCCTTCTCTGTGTTCTTGATTGGTCCCACAGGGGCGAAGTGTGCAAGGATGCCAGCGACGGTGCTGCGCATGCTCCCGTGTATGCACCCAGTCAGGTGTCTGCCCCGCCTCTGCCCAATTCCTGCCGCACTGGTGTGCCATCCCCCAGCTGCCGCTAGGGGCCAGGCATGCATTAACATCTGGTCACCCCCCCCCCCCCGAGAGCTGTTCCTGGGCGCTCGATCCTTCTGCTCCCCTTCTGACCCCCCGCGGCCCACGCTCTCTCCTGAACACAGGTCGCCAGCGTGGCGTGAGGTGTGGCTTCCAGCGCCTCAACCCTCAGCACCACCAGGCCGGCACGTAAACTTACTTTTAATGGAAGGTTAAGTTACAAAGCCTTAGATAAACTTATGCAATGTGAACAAACGTAGGTGTCTTTTCTTAACCTTTTATAAAAGATGACGTATTTCTTAACTGTTACCTTTCCTGAATGATTTTAGTGAGGACTATTATACCTAGCATTTTTTGTACTCCCCCCACCGACCCTGCAGCTCCAGACATCCTTCCAGAGTACCCACTTGGCTGGGTCTCTACTCCCAGCCTGAAGCCCTGCTTGCCAGTGTCCTCCCCCGACTGCCCAGGTAGATCCAGCTCCCCCCAGATCACCCCCCCGGGATTGGACCCGCCCTCCCTTGGTGATCTTTTTGGAATTAGAGGGGCCTACCTGGCATCGGGTCGGCCGCGGAGTCCAGTGGTGCGCTGGACCGGTGGTGGGATGTGGACCTGCCCCTGGAGTCTCCATCTCCTCAGCTCCGCACAGGGCTTTTTCCATCTCCCCCCCCCCCCGAGGGCTCGGATGTGTAATGGAGGCTGGGCACTGCGTGCCACCGCCTGCCAAGCTCCTCCTCTGCTATGTGTTTGCCACTAGTCTGTGCTGCACCCGACAGTTGCCAGGTGCCGCTACAGAGTGGCGCATCCCCGAAGCCCTCCCCAGGGAAGGGAGAGCTGTCCTCCGGATGTTAGATTCCTTTCCTCCCCTGCCGATCCCGGCTCATTCCCGAACCCAGGTTGCCAGTGTGGCGCGAGATGTGGTGTCCAGCACCTCAACCCTCAGCGCCACCGGGCCATGATTATACCTAGTATTAATACAGGAATTTACTATGTATAATGATTTACACAATTAATTTAAAAGACAAACCGCATATCCAGTTCAATTGCTGTAATTTAAATGTATATGACACATTTTGTAAATAGGCTGTCTGGTTATATTTATGCCATTTACACTATTTATGGTATGTTTTTCAAAAGTGTACAGGTTTTCACGGTTTTTCTCGCTATTTATTCAATAAATATTAGTTATTGTTATGCTTGACCAATGTGAATAAAAATTATATTTTAAAAAAGTACATGAATGTAGTCAAAGTCTTTTGCTGCAATCATAGTGGTACTAAAACAGACTTGGAGGCTGCTGATGGCATTTTGTATAGCTTCATTTCAGTTTATAAAACTCCGATAAAAAATGTATCTGATAGAAGGGTTAAAAAAAAGGCGTACTATAAGCCAGCCCGGTGGCGCTGAGGGCTGAGGTGCTGGACGCCTTATCTCGCACTATGCCAGTGACTCGGGTTCGGGAACAACCTCGGGTCATCGGGGAGCTGGCACAGGGGGAGGAAGCAGGACTGAACAGCCACTAGGCAGCTCTCCCCTCCTGGGGTGATTCCCCCCTCCCCAAAGTTCCACTCCCACCGGGTGGAGGTCAAGTGGGAAGCGTAGGCAGGAGGGGGTGGTGGAGATAGCCAGGGGTGAGGCGGAAGGGGCCAAGCCAGTACCCGGCATGCTCCTCCATGCATGTGCAAGTACGTGCCGGGGTCCCAGGAGAAAACAGGGACAAAAAAAAAAAAAAAAAAAAAAAAAAGAGGCGTACTATTACTCATAAAATGCATAACAGCCATTTGTGTTTGCTGCATTAGGCTTGTTAAAACAGAAGGAGCTGCAAAGTACAGGATTCCATGTAGTACTGACCGCACGCTGCTCCGTTAGTTATTTGGCTCCTTGTCTCCACACACTGGGCAAGCTCTTCATAAGTGACCATCCTGTGCATTCACCAATTTATATTAATGGCATGTGACGGATGTGGGCAGGGCTTCTTGAATACTGAATGAGCAAAATATCACTACATTTTGTCCACGTATGAGAAAAATCACACGTTTTTCTTATACAAAGAGTAAATTTTCTAAAGTCCAATGGTGTTACCAAGGACCTTGAACCAGACACTCCTGCTATGTTTTACTGATGGTAGGACCCAAAATAATTCATTTTACTTTGAAATGAAGCCCTCTTAAAACACTAATTGGCAACTGTATGGCCATCAACAGGGGCATGGAAAGCTGATATAGTGGCTAAATGCACCTTAAGTGAGGAGTACTGCAGGTCAGAGCCAGACAAGGACAGCAAGTCTTCCAGCACAGCATTTACAGGACATGTAACAGGGGTCATATTCCTGGAGAGCCAGACATGGACAGCAAGTATTCCATCACAGCATTTACAGGGCATGTAACGGGCCACATTCCTGGAGAGCCAGACAAGGACAGCAAGTATTCCTTCACAGCATTTACAGGACATGTAACAGGGACCACATTCCTGGAGAGCCAGACAAGGACAGCAAGTATTCCTTCACAGCATTTACAGGACATGTAACAGGAGTCACATTCCTGGAGAGCCAGACAAGGACAGCAAGTATTCCATCACAGCATTTACAGGACATGTAACAGGAGTCACATTCCTGGAAGCAGCCCACAAAGTGAAATGCTTCCATGTCAAGGAATAAGTATGTCTGGTTGATTTCCTGATCTTGACATGAAGGTATGCATTCTTCATGTGCAAAGAACAAAGCCAGTCCCCCGTTTGCACAAGGGGAATCATAGCTTGCAGGGATACCGTTCAAAACTTTTTGCATTTGATGTAGAAGTTGAGATCCCGGATATCAACACAGGACGCAGATCCCCTGTCCATTTTGGGATGAGGAAATATCTGGAATAGCACCATTTGTTTCTCCCCCAAGGAGGAACCAGTTCTATAGCATGTTTTTTGAATAATGACTGAACTTCTGTCCTTCAGAAGGGAAAAATGGCCCGAGGAAAACGTGAAGGAGGCGGAGGATGATCTGGAGGGACTTAACAGCTCTAGAGCATGCCCCCTTGCAATCATCTCAAGAACCCACCCGTCTGTTGTAATCTCCCACCACTGTTTCAGATGCAGGGATCCTGAACACCACCACCACACCAGGAGGCAACAGTGGAGGTGAGGCTGTAGCCAGCAGAGAGTCAGGTAGGACCTGTGGGGGCAGCGCCACTTGAACCAATTACTTTGGGTGCTTCTGTATGGGCACCTTGGGGGAAGGGGACCCAGCAGCGGGCCACTTCCCTCATCGTGGCCTTGTTGACGGTAGGCATGACTACCTTAGGCAACAGACTGACAAAAGGATTCCCTCCCATGACCCCTAGCAGGAGTGGGATACAGGGGCTTTACAGACCTTATGTCATTTTTGATGTCTGAAGGCCACATAGGGAACTCTTCAGCATCACAGCCAGTTTTGTCCCTCTAAAAGGGGCATTCAAAACTGCCTGCTGCGCATCACTGGCAAAGCCAGCAACTCCCGAGCCAAGAATCTCTCTTCATGCAAATGTCAGAAGCATCAGAGACATCACAAGCTGAACGGGTCAACCTCAGCACCAGCAGACAATGTTTTAAGCAAATCAGTCTCAGTAGAGCCATCAGGCAAAGCCTGGGCTGCAGTTTACACCTCTCAACTGTCCCCGATTTTCAGGGTTGTCTCCAATTTTGCCTCAGAAATTTCTTCTGTCCCTCCTAAATTTGGCATTTGTCACTGCATAGTAGGGATCTGAATCACAAAATAATGCCAACCTTTGGTGATACTGTCTGGTGCTCATTAAGAAAATTATATTCACACTAAGAAGCATGTTGTACACAGCTTCTGGAACGAATATTACTATTTTTTCAGATGTGTCCCCGATTTGTGATGAGGGAGGTTGAGAGGTATGAGCAGCTTTCCACAGGCTGTTCTTTTATTTTATTATAAGGGTCTGGTAGTTTGCAATTCTAAGGCCCAGTGATGAAGAGGCGTAAGTACGTTTGCCCACCACAGCCAGCCTGCTAGATTCTAACATTCTAGATGCCAGCAGAGTAGGCCTTATGGTCTATCGAGTCAGCTCGTGCTTCAGAACTCTGAGTGGGTACCGAAGCTATCCCACTGTCTCCTTTCCCTATTTCTCCTTCCCACCATCCCAGCCCCCCCAAGGCAAGCCAACCCCATTTCCTCCCTTGCCTATACCTGTCCCACCCTCTCTTGAAACCTTCCACTGTAGAAGCCAGTACCAGTTCCCTGGGCATCGCATTCCACGGTTCCACCACTCTCTCAGTGAAATACCTCCTCCTCCTTCTTCTTTCCCCCCTCATCCTTCTACCTTCGAGCTTCCAACTATGTCCTCTGGTGATGCCACCCTCCTTCAGTCTAAAAATCCCATCTCGATTTAACCTATTGATTCCCTTGAAGTACAACCCTGGATCATTTTGGTTGCTCTCCTCTAAACCCTTTCCAGGAGCTGGATGTCCCTCCTTAAGTGCAGCCTCCAGTACCGCACACACTACTCAAGGTGTGGTCTAACCAGGCCATTGTACAGTGGCAGAATCACTTCCCTGCTCCTTGAGGTTATCCCCTTGCGATGCAGCCCAGCATCCTGTTTGCCTTAACTGCAGCCCTCCTGCACTGCTCTGAATTATTCATACAGACATCAACCAGGACTCCCAGGTCCTTCTCCCCTGCCATGACCTTCAACTCTTCCCCTCCTAGGGTGTATCCATGTTTGGGGTTACCCCGCCCAAGGTGCAACACCTTGCACTTGGAGGAGTTAAAATTTGATTTCCAGGTGCAGGCCCACCTATCCAAAGTATCCAGGTCCCCTTGCAGGGCCAACCTCCCCTCCTCCCCCTCTAAAACTGCCCAGTTTAGGAGTTACCTCCGAAGAGACTCATTTCACACCCAATATCTTCCCTGATATCGGAGATGTAGGTATTAAACAAGAGCAGCCCCAGGGCCAGCCCGCTGGTGCGGAGGGTTGAAGCACTGGATGCCACACTTCACGCCACGCTGGCGATCCAGGTTCGGGAACGAGCCAGAGTCCGAGGCCAGTAGGGTGGGGGAGGGAGAAGATGCAAGTCGCTGCCGGGCAGCGCTCCACCTCGGGAGGAGATCTCCAGCTCTCTGGGAGCTTGGCCGGCCCCTGGTGGAGGCCAGGGGGACGTTGCCACTTGTGAGATGTTAGGTCGATGAGGAGGGCAGAAGGGACCCAGTCTGGAGCATGCGTTACCTCTTCTGGGGGTCCCAGGTAGCAGTCACAGGAGAAATGGAGGAAAATAGTGGGGGCCGATGAGGACGAAGCCCCCAGACCGACTCTGGGGATTTGTCAGGGTGCACATGGTGCTACAAGTCACCGAAGCACCCCAAGTTCAGTAGGCTCGGCAGACAGAGAAGTCGACCCGCCACAGGAGGATAAATACAGTTGAGAGAAGAAAAAAAGAGCAGCCCCAGAACTGAGCCCTGTGGTACCCCACTAATGACCCCCCTAGGAGACGAGACCTCTCCACCGACCACAACCCTCCGATTGCACCCAGCAACCCAGTTTTCAATCCATCTGACCATCAATGGACCTGCCCCCATCCCCCTCAGTTTCTCCAGTAGGCCACTGTGAGGGACAGAGTCAAATGCCTTGCTGAAGTCCAAGAACAGTACATCCACTGGCCTCCCCTTGTCGAGTTCTGATGTTACCCAGTCACAGAACTCCACAAGATTGGTTTGACACGATCTACCTAGCACAAACCCATGCTCACGACTATCCAGATATCCCGTCTCCTCCAAGAACCCCCCCAATTGTACTTTGAGTATAATCTCCATTAACTTCCCCACCACTGATGTCAGATGGATGGGTCTATAGTTTCCCGGCATCTCCTTCGATCCCCCTTTATGGATAGGCACAACATATGGCATCCTCTAATCCCTAGGCACCCACCCGGTCTCTAGCGACATGTTAAAGAGATCTGCCAGAGCTGCAACCAGAACATCCGCCATCTCCCACAGAACTCTGGGATGTATGCTATCTGGCCCCAGAGATTTGTCCTTTTTAAGGGATTTAAAGGCTTCCAACACCCAGCCAATGGAAATAGCATTGTCGGTCCCTCCCCTCCCTTTAGCAGATCCATCCTGATGCGATACCCCTGAGATATCTCTCCCAACATCTTGTTCTTTACCAGGTGCTCCAGCAATTCTGCCTGCTGCCCTGTCTAACTCCTTTAGCTCCCGCTTTGTAAGTTTCCAAGCCCCCTTCCCTAGTGAACACCAAGGCAAAGTAATCATTCAATACCTCCGCCTGTTCCCTAGCACCTTCCACCCATTCCCCTTTTGTCCTCAATCTGCCAAGCTGGCCCTTCATCCTTCTCCACTCCCCAATACACCAAAAGAGCCCCTTTTCCCCACCCCATATCCCCCGGGCAAGCCGCTGCTGTTTTCTGGCTTTTGCCCTCCCCCCACCACCACCCTGGTGACTTGCCTGGCTGCAAGGTGGTAGCTCATCCCCCCTCTCATTTTTTGTATCTGCTGTAGGCAGCCCTCTTCTCCCTTACTGCCTCCTGAACCTCCCCGGACCACCAGCATGGTTTAAGAGACCTCGCCCCCTACCGCTTCACCCTTGCATAGGACCCGATGGCCTTCTGTAGTCTCCATTTTATGACCTTCCACCTACCTTCTACATCCGTCTTTGGTGTAATCTCCCTCAAATGCTCCTTGAGAATCTCTCTCATGCCCCTAAAGTCTGCCCCCTAAAATCAACAGTCATTGTCCTGGAACTGTCCCCCTCACCCCCTAAATTTAGCCTAAACCAGACTGTCATGGTCGCTTCCTTATCAAGAGGCCAAGTACTCCTATTTTTGTGCGCTCTAGAGCCATCATGAGCAGCCATGATTACCAGAGTCAATTTATGGCTGGTGAGCATAGTAAGGCTTGGCAGATGATGCAGAATACTGCTCGTCAGCCTTTCTAGGCACTGCAGGCAGTGAGTCAGGTCTGTACCATGCAACAAAAGTAGCATCTTCTAATGCAGATCATACAGGTGGAACTATAATGGAGGGAGAGCAAGGCACCTCCAAAAATTCCATTAGATTTCTTTTGTGGAATCTTCTTCCACACCAAAGCCCATGGCAGACTGCGTCTGTTGCACGAAGGCTTGGATAGTTGGATCCTCAGGAGGAGATTTCAGGGCATAAACCAATGAGTCCTCACTGCAGAATGAGAGGGCAGAATTAGAGCGAGTTGCTAAATATTGCCCTCTCTCTCGCATTCCTCCTCTAAATCCATGAGGTCAGGATTGTAATCCGCTTTGTCGTTGACATCCCTATCAATGATGGGAGCCGCAGAACGCAACAGTAACACTGGTGGTAGCTGAGAGGAAGGAATCTGTGGCAAGGTCGAGAAATCCATCAACAGGGGTTGAGTACCACGAGGCCCCATTGACAGAATAACTATCTATACTGGTAGTCCAGGCAGTATGCATCTCATCTCGGAAAAGAATGCCAGCACAGCTTGAGAGTTGACAGTGCTCTGTAACGGGGCCATGACTACTTGCGTCGACAAGCCCTGGCTCGATGACGATGGTGTCCTACCATCCACACACAGTAGGTACGGCGGCGCCTTAGCCATGCCCCAACCTTAGTGTCTCATCAACGGTTGGTGGAGCTGTAGTTGACGCTGCTGGAGTGGGTGATGACACAGATTTAATCAGTCTCAGTGGTAACCAGGACCTCATCTGTGAAGCAGATCTTTTTCTTCTCTACTTGTGGCTGGATGAGGCAGAAGGCCGCAACAATGACTGTTCCCTGTCCCAATCCTTTGACTTCAGTGGTTGTTTCTCGGCCAATGGTGAGACAGATACAGACTTTGAGCCCTGTTCCTTTTGCATAACTTTAAGGAGGAAGTTTTCTAGAGCTCTCTTATACCGACGCCTTGTAGCCTGGTTGATACTCTGGCAAATCTCACAAGTCTTCACACCGAGTGACAGGCCCAGACAGCACACAAACCGCGTGTCTTCTTGCAGCCTTCTGCCTCAGAATATACGTTTCTTTGTAAATTTTATCTCCACACTTACAGTACCAAAATAAAGGGCCTTTCAATTTCAGCAGCATGCAGAGATGAGACGAAATAAACACTTGGTAAAATAAAAGAGTAAATGGCAACTGCTAGGTTGACAGCGTTTCCTTCCGCAGGTCTGATGAGGATAATCAACAGTGGGAAAAGAACTGAGGAGTGATGGGACCGCCTACCCTTACATACAAGTAGATGTAGCACGTCAATGTGGGTGGTCCCTTGCTAGTGAACGTTTCCATGTGGTCCTAATGCTGATGACTATAGATCCACAGATGTGACCCAATAGAGGATACAGCCTCAAAGAAGGTCATCATTCCCCCCTCACTTTAGCACACACTCCAATATGGCGCAAGACGGGTCCTTCTAAGTCTGTCTAGAATGCCTGAAAATGTAGTGTCCAGCACAAGAGGATTCTGAAACTTTATAAGCACTGCAACCAGACATCCCGAGTCTCCCTTTAAAAGGCATGTAGTAACATAAAAGCCTAATTCAAGTGAATACTGTTTACATTTTAAAAAAAAGGATCATTTGTGTTTTCTAGGAATGGTCACATGTAACCCCCCCCCCCACTGTCATGTACCATTGTGATACCACAAAATGAATGCCTCACTGATAGCTAGGTTATATAGCACACATATCAGCACAAAGACTTTGAAAAGCTGCTAATGGCTGTAGAACTCTGAAAAAAAATTAATATTTAGATAAGTTCAACATACATGCAAACCAAGAAAGATCAGGCATTCACCCAACTGTGAGCTATGAAAGGCAGCAGTCCACGCCAGTCATAAGGTGCAGTTCATATTTACCAAGTAAACGACGTGCACCAGTGAGAGAATACAGAATTCAGCAGGGAGCCCCAGCCTCAAAACATGATACGCAGGATGATGGCACTGTCACGTTTCATGCTATTGATGGCAACTCCTCAGAGGTGACTTGTTCTCTTGCTTTCAAGCCAGCTTACATTTCACATTTTTTTTGGTCATTCTCTTTCCCCGCATTCATCAATGCAATGAAACAAGATCTAGTTTACCTGCTCGAGCTGCTTTCCCCCCACCTGAAATTACAATCCCATGCTCGTGACATCACAATCAATTCCACAGCAACAGACCGTGATGTCACAAAGTAGGGGATAATGAATTCAAAGCAGCAATATTTGTTAAAGGGAAAAACAAAAAAATATATTTGTTTAAGTACAGTATTTCTCATAAAAACTGTCAATGTTTCATTTCTTTTTATTCCTTAACTGAGGTATGTGGTTTTGAAGGTTATAAAATGTCCTGCTTGCTTGCTACGCACACCATGAATAAATTACATAGCTTGGTGTGGTGCTGTGCTATTTTCCATCAGAAATGTGTGCCAGAACCATCCTGATGCCTCCAAAAAATGAATCTCATCTGTACAATAAGAAAGTAACATCAGACTTTTTTTTTTTTTTTTTTTTTTTTATAAACTGACACTGGCAGCTGCTTTTATTGACTTGAGTAATTTAAAAAAAAAATCAGTAATAAATGCCATTTTAAAAATTTCTCAGGAAAATAAACGTACACTGATGCGGAATCCAAGGATTTCAAAATACTTCTTACTAAAAAAAAAAAAAAAAAGGATAATGAATTTTTCTGCTGAATAACAAAGGCTGTTGCTTTAAGTGGGAACTGAGCAGCCGGAGCAGATCAACCTCTAAAAAGCAAAGATCCAGCTTCCTGTAAATGTTCTCAGTAATAATAGGGAGACGAGACATGTAATGTGTGAAATATAAGCTGAGCACAGGTAAAGTATCATATTTTACAAAATAAATCACGTTCTTGATTTTGGCCAATCAGCACACAAAGCCATTGTACCGTTTATCCTGCGTACAGTGCTCTCTCATGCAGGAACGAAGGAATGGTGCCTTCCACTTCACAGTCTGGGCGAGGAGCGACTTCATTTAAAAAAAAAAAAAAAAATACTTAAAAACTTCTAGCCAATGAGTGATTTATAATAAGTTAATAGGGCATCTATAGGGTCTCATGGTATACGAGATGCCTAGTTTCATGCTGTGGTTCTCTCAGACTTCACACTTGGGAGTCTCGTTATACTATAAGAGACACCCCGTGGAATCCCTGTTAATTTGTAACACTGTTCTAGAGGCATGTGCTACTCTTTAAAAGATTCTTGCATAAAAAAAGGCAATCTTCAACAGTCTAAGTATCGTGCATGCTAAAATCATGCAGAGTGACCCCCCCCCCCCGTACTGGACTCACTTTGTGCTGTGATGACCAGCAGCGACAAAGTACAATGGGATGCATTATGACATGTACCATCACGTGGATTTTAAGAACAGTTTAATAACGAATATTCACAAATACACTTTTATAAGTAATATTAATAATACCCTACAGACCGGCCACCTCACCATCAGTTAACAACAAATTTGTTAGTCAATGCCAAAGCTGTTGGCAAAACAGTTGTTAGCTCAGGGAACGGAAGGGGTCTGTAGAGGAATTACTGCATTTACGAACAGATTTGTGAAATGAACAAACTTATTTTAAACAGTCCAACATTCAAAGTGTGTGTGTGTTCTGCTCCGAAAGTTAATCATTACCGGTAACAGCTACATCCAATCAATCAATCAGACTACAGGATTCCACCCTTTATGGAGTCCGTTTTACACAATTTGGGCTAATTACATGTCTGTGGCACAGAACCTATGATCCCAGGTGCTCCAAGCTTGGAACAGAAGTTAACATTCTTCCCCCATCCAGAGCATACAACTAGCTTATATATATATATATATATATATATATATATATATATATATATATATATATATATATATATATATATATATATATATATATATATATATATATATATATATATATATATATATATATATATATATACACCCTTTCCTTTGAATGTTCAGCATTTGTAAAAGTTTCTTGTCATATACTATGAAGGGGTGGGGGAGGGAAGAAAGAAAAGGGAGTAAAGTTAAAATCAGTGCTAATGGTTTGCCCCATGATCACATTAATCTGTAAAGAACACAACAATTATACATGCACACAGCCTGAAAGCCCAACAGCCAACAAAGAGGCGTATAATGGAGGGGGCAAAAGCCACAACACCAGTACGTTGCCTGGTCATTTCCAAAATGGACACAGAAAAGGGTTTGGGAAGATAAAGAACAGAAGCATCTTGAAAGGGAGTAGTTGGTTCCCTCCTCTACTGTGGCACCCACATCTGCACTCAGCAGCAATGAATCCTAAGCCACTCCCTAGCAACCTTTTATTGACGCATTACAAATCCACTTCAGACTTTAAAGCCAATAAAATAAATGCTCTGCTCTCCGGCGTTTCTCCCCCCGTTCCCTCAAGCTAACAGTTCCTGGAGCATGTCACAGCACCCCGCCTCAGAAGTGAGGAACTTTGGTGCCATGGTCTCCTTTCCGAGATCATGCCAAGTCCAGCTCACAGTCTAGACAGGAGAGTGGGGGAGGAAGGGAAGTAAAATGTTCCAGCCCTCAGTACATGGAGACCAGAATGAATGGTCTCTGCACGGAAGACTGTCAGCTGCTCATTCATAGGGAAGACTCCACATGGTGGAGCCACTGGGCCAGCTACTCGTTCAAGAGGGGGTAGTTCACTCAGCATCTGTGGCTCAGTATGTACAACGTTCACCTCTGCTGCTGGAGATCAGGGGCTCGATTCCCAAAGAGCCATTAGACTGACGCAAACTGCAGCCAAAGGCAGCCTGCATCAAAGCCTGGCGTAACAAGGACCCTGCACCCAATTCTCTATTGGGTAGGGTCCTGGCGACAAAGTCCCATGGCTTGCAGCAACCCTGGCCATGCACCAAACAGAAAGTGCACTGGGAAGGTTTGCTGTAAGCTGAAGGGCAGCTGTGCGACCATGGTGGTCTAGCTATTCCCCCCTTCCCTGATGTGACCCCTTGTTATAATTATTAATGCCCCCTTCCCTGGTGGTGTAGTGCCCCCCACCCCAGCTGGTAGTGCCCACTGCCCTGCCCCCATCCCAAAACAGAGCCAATGACCGACTTAGCCCTCCTCTCACCTCAGCAGCAGGCCAGACTGAACTGTCACTGAGCACGTACTGTAATGTTACGTGCTCACTGATTAATAAATGAGTGCGTACACTTTATAGTATGCGATCAGTGACAGTTTAGTCAGCAGCCAGCCACAGAGGTGAGAGGAGGGCTGTGCCAGTCACTGGCTCCGTTTCAGGATGGGGAGCAGGGTGGTGGGCTCTACCTGCTGGGGGGACCACTAGACCACCAGATAAGCGGGCATTAATTATTATTATTATAATAAGGGGCCACAATGGGGAGAGGGAACTACTAGACCACCAGGAAAGGGGGCACTAATAAATCAGGGGTCACATTGGGGATCGCTAGACTGCCAGGAAAGCGGGCATTAATAGTTATTATAATAAGGGGTGATGTCGGGGATCGAGGAGAGAGGACTGCTGGAACATTGCTGCAAACAGGCAACTCTCCCAGAGGAGAATGTTCTAAGTACCCTTAAACCAGCCCTGGCTGGTTTAAGGGTACTCAGAATTTCTCTCTCTCTGGGAGAGTTCTGAGAATCCCACATTCAGGGATGTGGCAGCTTGTGTCTGCCACGTGCCCCCTAGTACCATATCACAGCCCATTTTTGGGCACACAGGTGGTGCAAGCCTCGTTTGGGGCAGGCACCCTGCAACTGACACAGGCTGCCACTGAGAATCGCTCCAGGAGCATCGTTTGGCACAAGGGGCACTTTGCACCATTCATTGTGACACAAGCCCCTTACACTGTGCCGGGAGCTTTGAGAATCGAGCCCCAGAAGTTCTAGGTATTAGCCCCACACCAGTTAGGTACTCAGGGCAATACTCACAACCAACACTGCAGAGCAGTATGAGGGGGTACTGCAGTGTTTAAATGCCATACTTCCGTGAGACATTAAACTGAGGTCCCTTCTGTTCTTCTCCGGTTAGTGTTCAAGTGGAACTTAAAGATCCCATGGCACTTACCAAGGAAGAGTAGGAGAGTTCCCTGGTGTACTGGCCAATATTCCAAGTCAATAAAACAGGTCCATACAACCCACCCCAGAGAGGCACCCGAAAATGAGCCATCACAGCTCAGTGTCCCTTTCCAGCTCAAAGATTACAAGTAAAAATAAATAAGGCAAGGAAAGGCTCCCACGTGGTAGAGCCTCTAGGCTAGCTGCTCATTCAGGGGAAGGGAAGCATTGTGGCATTCCCTGTTCATATTCTCTTGCTATACGTGCAGTGTTTCTCAGTTTTTGTTTATCCTAGCTCTGTCATTCAGGAGACGGGGGGGGGGGGATGCACCCCCTCATTCAGCGCCTGGACCACCCACCCAGCATCCCTTCCAGGTCGCACAGACTAGAAAGCCTGGAGCTTAACCCCCTGCAGCGGGGCTCCCCAAAAGGAGAGACCAAAATCCACCCAAGGCTTACACCAAGAGCATCATTTGAGTGAGGGTCCACAGACTGGCCCAAGGGTTTTCTTCTGCTCCCTGGTTTCTCCTGAAGGCACGGACATGCAATGACGTTAGCACAGGACATGCATGCTCTCACACACATCCCACAGATGTCCGCCATTGTCTCCGCCCCTGTGTGTGTGGTCCCAGCTGCTATATACCCAATATATAACCCCCCCAGAAGAGGGGAGCTGTCCATGGGACAATCATCCTACCTCCCCTCAGCCAGCCTGCTGATGCTCTGCGTTCATTCCCGAACCTGGTTCGTCAGCATCGCTGACAGTAGTGCTACCGCTACACCAGCAGGCAGGCAGTTTTTGTTTTCTCTCTCTCTCTGGTCTTCAGAATCAGTTCTAAATGGTCACCCAATGCCACTGCCATGCTGGCAGCTTGGGTTTGGAAGCAGACTCAAGACCAGGCCAGGTAGCCTAGTGGTGGGCTGGGTCTTCAGCTGCAGAGACTGCAATGGTGGGCAAGGGAGCCCGCCTCCTCAACAGCAGGATACTGTATGCTTGTGAGGCCTGTCGGAGCACCACCCAGCACCTTGCAGGTGGTGGAAGGTGGGCAGAAAAGAGGGAGAAAACCCCCCCAGAAAAACTCATGTATCCCACACCATCTGTATGACGGTTTCAGACACTCTGGTTTTGCCCTGTGTGGATCCCTTCTGGTTTTGACAGAAGGGATAAGCGGCAGATAGGGCTTAGAGGTTGTTGGTAGAAGACTGGATGAGCAAAGCAGGCTTCTGGTACAGAGGCAAACAGTTGTACAGAAAAAATAAACAGCTCTTTATGAAGCCCCCCTACTGTGCTATTATAGGCGCTCCAAGCATTGACATCACCAGCTGCAATCAGACAATGTCTCCTGATGCCACTACCTGCATAGGGTGCTGTTCTAACCATAAATGAGCAGATGTCGGAGCAGCTCCATTTCCATCAATATAGCAGCCCACACATGTCCATGTATGTAGAGGCATCAGCATCAGGAGCCGCTGACTTACTGCAACCAATGATGTCACTGGTTACAGCACCAATACCGCCACAACAGGGTGGGGGCTACATACAGAGCTAAAAGAGAAACATACTGAAAGAGAACAGTAGGTAAGCAAATATTAGTAAGAAATGCTGCAATGCCTTCTGAGCCCTTTAACCCCCCCCCCCTTTTGTTTTAAATCCCCAGCTCATGCTGTCTCAGGGATGTATCTTGATTAGGACTGCTGTTCCCTTCAGCAAACCCCCAACCCCCATGACCAAGGTCCTACTTCCCTCCATGGCTTTTCCTTCCATGGCAGGGACACTGGGTGGAGGGCCATCTTCTTCCCCAAATGCAGTCCACAAACGTGGACTAGGATCCTGTGACAGCCCTGGCAGTTGCAACCTGGTGACTTCTGAGACAGCAGGCCATCATGTAGATGGCTTGTGTGTGGTTTTCTCCTTCTTACTACCTCCTCTGCTCCCTGGCATGGGCGAATCCTTCCTTGTGATCTTGGCTGCATACAGCAAACTTCCTTGGGCCACTGCAAGGTTTGCTGCAGCACCAGTTGCCAAAATACTGAGCCTCCCTGACTGCAATGCACTGCCAAGTGGCAGCTGCTACAGACCAGTCTCTGGATGCAGCTTCCCGAGCTTGCTTCTGACCTCGAGTCAGCCACACAGCAGCGCACTGCAGTGCTGCTGGGCCATCGTGGCAGCCCTGCACTGTAAACATTTAAATAAAATTTATGGGAGGGGGCAGGGATGTAGACTGGCACACTGTTTTTAAAATCTAGGTCTGTTACCTTTTTTTGTCTGTTTTGTGACAATCAGATCGCACAGTGGCCTTATGTTGGCTGTTTGGTGGAGCTTTGATCATATGATTAGTTACAAGAAGATGTCACTGGGTATGATTTGAATAACAGACAATCTGCACATAAAAATATGGATTATTTTTTTTTTTTTTTAAACATCTTTTTACTTGCCCGAGCAAAGTCATAGTGGGGTTCATACTGTCCTCCCACTCCATAATTTGCCACCTGAAAAAGAGAGAAAGAAAAACAAAACACTTGTGGAAAATAGGCAGAAAACAGAAACCAAATGCACTTACCCTTCCAAAATCAAAGTGAGGCTCGTACTGGCCTCCTACCCCATAATTGGCAACCTACAGCAAAAGGAGAAGCAAGAGATCCAGTGAAGAGTAAAAACATATCCACCCCAAAAACATACCCACCCCATAAAAAAAAAAAAAAAAACTCTGTTTAATCCTGGGACACACCCAGCATAGCAGATAAGTGCCAGGTTGCCATGGAAGACATATGGTAAGTGATGGCAGTAAGATTCAGCAGTGGTTTGCTATAAATATACTGCTAGCGATCTAGTCAGGCTTGGCATTTAAAGTAGTACTGCAGCTTATTAAAATTTCCTGAGCTACCGATATAGTCTAGAAAGAAAGTACCCAATCACCTTTCTAGAACTGGGTAATTTATTCCAGGAGTGATGCTATAGGACCTCATCTCATGAGTGACATAGCTATGAGTGGGTTAAAATCCTGCCCCCTCAAGACAGAAAGGGAAGGGAGCATAAAGTGTACATGCTAGGAAAGGTTTTTCATTGCATGTTCAAGTTGTACCACTGGGAGTTTTTAACCAATGCCTTTATTTGCTTTAAGAATGTGCCAATACTGCACATGTGCGCCTGTCTATTTCCGTCTCGGTTTCTGTGTGTTCCAGCAAGGGCGCTCATATGAACAAAAGCTGGAGAACCCGAACGTGTACTCACTTAGAGAGAAGGGAGCGAGGAGACATGACCGAGTCCTTCGAGTACTTCAAAGGCATCAAAAAGGTTGTCCTTGGGGATCTTTTCAGGCTCAGCAAGAACAGAAGTGCAAGGTGAAACAGCTGTAAGCTGGCAGGACGAAGTTTCAGGAAAGAGGCCAGAGGTCTTTTTCACAGAGAGAGATTGGTTGCAGGGTGGAACGGACTACTGGGGAGCTAGTAAGCCACAAAATGGTTGGGGGTTTTCAGAGGTGGTGGAGTAAGGCAAAGGGAAGTGTAAGGGTGTCGGGGGGCGTGGAGCGTCATATGACACATTAGACCATAAGGCCTTCTGTTGACCTTTTCCCACATTCATATGTATTACAAAGCAACTGTGAGGGCAAGGAACAGAACCCCTGCCTGCTACACAGTTTCTTTGATACCTTTTTTGTTTATTTTCTCCCCTGCGCCACTAACCACGCCCACATTGCATTAGCCATTCCCAGCCCAATCACCCATCTTCTCTCAGACATGCACATGAAACTGTTCTTTTGGTGCTAAACCTGTGGAAGGTTGGATTTCATTCTGCCTCACAGGGGTGTTACTGTCCCACGGCCACATTACACTGGTGGTAAGGGTGTGCACGTGCATAATACACAAGCATGCGCAGCACGACACCAGCCAGCATCCCCCCTCCCCCGAAGCCGCTCCTGACTGCGCTGCCAATTCTAGTTAGCCAGGTGGCAGTATTACAGCAGAGCAGGCTTCCCTACCTCCTCGGAGGACAGCACCTCTGGGTGCTCAGGCCTCCTCCCCAGCCGACTCCCAATGACCCAGGCTTGTTCCGGAATCTGAATTGCCAGTGTTGTGAGCAGTAACCCTACTGCTGCACTGACGAACGAGCCCCCCGAACCCTTTAAATATTACAAAGTCTCACAAAGGATACCTGCAGCGGTGCTCATGGTGGCACACTGCCCCACCATGTACATGAACTTGGTTTATGCTCTCTTTGGACCAGTGGGAGTCCAGAATGCACTGCGAAGATCGTGCATTCAGACTCCAGGGGTAGAGAGTGAGGATACTAGCAATGGTAGCGTCTCCCCCACAGTGGTTAAGATTTATAACATTGGCTGTGTGGGTGATCTCATGCAGCGTGCCAGGACACACCTAGAGGCATCCTCCAGTCAGCTGGGAGGTGAGAGGATCTGGGAGAAAAATAAATTTGGATGGGTAGATGTGTTCACCTGCCACCATATTATCAAGGGTTGCTCCAACATTCCACTCCACCCTACTCCTAGACAGATGCTCACCCCCGCTGCCCAGCAGTCGCCAGCTGAGATGCTCCCCCAACCATTTTTTTTTTTTTTTTTTTTTTTTTTATTCTTTGGTAACTGGGTAATGCCCACTAGGCACAAGTGCCTGTTTTCAGGGGTGACCTGGGAGCACTGGACGTTAAGCGACTTGCTCAGAGTCACACCGTATGCAAGTGGAGGTTGTGAGAATCAAACCCAGGTCTGGTCTGCTGGATGTACCAAGCTCGTTCACTTCTCATTACTCTAACCTCTAGATTATACTGCCAGCCCAGGAAGAGGGAGTCATTTTTTTTCCCCACGGAGCTCACCAGAGTGTGAGCAGAATGGAGGCTGGGCAGGTGGTTGGATGAAGAGCAAATACTTCTGGGCTGCAGCAACGGTGTGGAAGACACCTGAACAAATTCAGTTTCCTCAGCAGGCATCAGACTTACATGGAGTGTTATATATAAATTCCAAATCAGAACAGAGAAGATCATTTGATAGTCGTTATATTGGAGAACAGATGTAAGGGAGGGAATGTACTAGTTTTAGGAGATAAGAGTGTTAAATGTATAAGAGACATAATTAATGAGTCACATAGGACTTTGCTTTGTGGATTTTCATTTGTATGTTGTATTCTGTAACCACCATACTGTCACACTGTTTGTCACTAATGTTGCATTGTATTTATTTATTTTATTTAGTTTTTGTTAACCGGGTAAGTGCACTAGCCAGCAAGTGACTATTTTCAGGCACGACCCGGGAGGTACAATTACAATACAGATAGAACAGTGCAGGTTATACAGTACATGTACAGATACATTGCTACAGGCATACAATTTGATAACAAAGCAGAGGATACTGGAGGAATGACAGATTTGGACTGGGTAGGGGGAAGATGGTGGGGAATGTGAGCAGGGAAGGGTAGGTGCATGGTTAGGTTGACTAGGAGGTGAAACGGGGCTGGAAGACAAGGTAAGAGCTCCTTCAGATGGGTTAGCCTCACATCTAATCTAAGGGAAGTGCAAAGGGGCAGGCGGGAGACGAAGGTGGAGTGGGACAGTGAAAGGATTACGGCTTTTGCAGCGATTGGCAGGAGTGTGAAACCGGGCCCATGGAACTGATTCCTGGTAAGAGGTGCAGCTGGGGGGGGGGGGGTGCAGGGGTAGAAAAAAAACGATAGGTGGGAGAGGAAAGTGTATAACCCATAGGTAGCGGAGAACAAGGGAGGGGAAGGGTAGTGTTAACACAGATGGCAGTGCTGAGAACGGCAGCAGTAGGCGTGAGTATAGTTTTAGGGGGAAAAAACATGGGGCAGTGATCGGGCTCATGGGACCTTGTGGAGGTGAGCGGTAGGGGACAGTCGCCCGTTGGTGGGTGCCAAAACTGGATTAGGAGTTGGAAGCTGGACGAGCAAGGGGTTTAAGGAGTAGATAGGTTTAAATGGGCATGGTGACCAATGGGGAGGGTAGAAACCGAACAAGTAGAGGGTAGTGCGGAAAGTACGGCTTTAGGGAGAGAAGCTATAGTTGGTATCTGGGCTTATGGAACCGCAGGCCGGCAGGGCAAGGAGGGGGGGGACACGGTCTACAGTAGGGAGAGTTAAGGCAAATACGGCTTTAGCGGGGAGAGGCTACGGTCGTTATTCGGGCTTGTGGTACCGAAGGCCGGCAGGGCAGGAAGGGGGACTCGGTCAACAGGGGGCGAGTTACGGCAATGTACGGCTTTGGCGAGAAAAGGTGCAGTAACGACCCAGAGCTGTGGAACTGTAAGCCGGGCAAGGCACAAAGGGTTGAACAGTGCAGAGGGGGAGGAAGAGAGACCAGTACCAGATTACAATAAGTACATCATAAGTTTTAGTGCAGAACAGTAGGTTGGGAGAGCAGGTCCAACCAATAGTAAGGTTTTGGCAATTTATACACAACATCAGTAAAAATAAGGTAATTGTAGACATTCGTAATGCACGAGATAGTAAATAGAAACGTCAAATAACATAACACAAGTTTAGAGAAGGCAAAGTGATTAGGCATTTTTAAGACAGTATAGTCATATTAGTTTCTTTGTAAGCATAATATAAAGTGCAAGCAGTCAGACAAAGTCGGTTTGCAAGGCATCAAAATAGGGGAAAGGTGTACGAATGGACACATACAAGGGAAAAGGGGGTGGACTTAGATGGGGGGGTCAAAGTGGAAGGGTTTAGGTAGGATCAAAACAGGTACATTGGTCCATAGAAGTAAGGTGAATTCGTAGTCTTCGCTTGAAAGCAAGGTGCAAGGGAGCACGTCTAAGGTCCATAGGTAGTGAGTTCCATAAATGGGGGGGCAGCATGCCTAAATGCACCAGAGCCCTTGGAAGTACGGCAGAGGAGAACAGTTAGTAAAGATTTGTCAGACGATCTCAGCTCACGTGAAGGGATAGTAGGTATATTTCTGAATCACTGATCTATCTATCTTACTGAACGTAACAAACTCCGAGACCGTCCTGAAAAAGGGACGTTTGTCTCAGTGAGCCAACCAGGTTAAAAAATTCAACAAATTAATTAAACTAAATAAATGTCAGTTATACCAAAATAAACTAGGAAGGTAACGGGGCAAGCAGTAATAGTAAGCGGGAGTTCCTGGGGGTGCTTTTAAACTCAGAAGGTGGAGGTGCTGACAGGGTGGGAGGCACCACTGGATCCGATTTTGACAAAACAGGGACAATCGGGCAGAGGGGGTGAAGGTGCATGCTGGGATGGACAGCAGTGAAGACAGCACTATAGAATTCAGAGAATCAATGGGAAGACCAGGACACAGCCAGGGAATCAACAAACAACATTTTCAGGAACACCAGATCTGAACGAACAAGACATTATGACAAGGGAGCTGGGCGGGGAGCAGAGTTAGGGAATTGTAATACACAGAAAAAGTGGGAAAGGTTTAAAGGAGGTACAGACATCTTGCAGCAATGAAGACTGGAACAGCTCTATGATATGGTGATGGTTTTTCAAAGTAAAGCGCATGAAAGACTACCAGCTGGTGACATGCCAGTTTTTTTTGGGTTTTTTTTGTTTTTGTTTTTTTAAAACCAGCAATTTGTTTTTTTATTATTGACAAATGTTTTACCAGAAAAGCCAACTAAGGTGCAAGTAAAATATTTCCAGTGGGTCAGAAGGAGGGGAGGAGATGGGGGGCACAGCAATAGAGTAAACAGGATACAAAAATAAGGTGCAAAAATTAACCACTGCAGGCAAAATACAAACCTATATACAGGGTAAACAGGTGTACACAGGACTACATGTGTAAAAGACATATTAACAGTGGTACAAAAAGAATATCCCGGCCAAAGGGGGAGAGCGATTGGTAATCGAACTAGTTACACAAGAAAATTTAAAGTGAAACTCCTATACAGTCACTAAGCGCAGCAGAAATGCCGGATTAGAGCTTTTAGAAACAGAGATTATTTTAACTGCTGCCTGGCCATTTTAATTTGAAAGACCTGCTCCGTCCATAATGGCTGCAGAGCTGCAGGCGGACATCTCGGGCTCCCCAGATGATTTGCACCATGAAGGTAATGCTAATGAGGGCTACCAACTCTGCCATTTGTTGGTAGCCCTCATTAACATAACCTTTAGAGGAGGAAGGCTGGGTGCCCTGAGGGCCCCTAGTCTGCCTCTGCAGACATTATTGGGAGCAGGTCTTTCTAATTAAACTGCCAGCCTGCAGTCAAAATCCTTTGATGCTCAAAAGCCTGATCGCTTTTTCAGCAGCTGCTGCACTTAGTTACGACAGAGTTCTCTTTAAGTGCAAGCTAGCTGTTGCAGAAAGGAGTGCAGAAGACAATATTGACTGTAAGGGGCTGCAAATATTAGGGGGAAATATATTTTGGCTTATTGGTCTCAGCTACCCCCCAAAAAAAATCCCCAAACTTTGATGGGAGACTTTTCATTTAATTTCATACCTGAAGTTCCTCAGCTGTGTTGACATCCAGTCCTGTTAGATCCTCTATTCTCTGATTAATCTTATTCACCACTGGGTGTTCGTATCCTGCCAGCCAGGCACTGGGACAGATAAAGGAAAACCCCCATTAGTGCAAGTCATTTCACTTGAACCTTTGCATCGTGGCTATACTGTTCAAAGCCAGCTCTCTACATCCACGTGCCTGCCATCTTGTTTCATATGGTGATAATGTGAATAATCAAAACAAAAATGCAGCTTAAAGCAGCTGTTCGTAGAAATTCAACACTTTTTGTGTAAGAAATGACGCATTTCTGGCACAAACATCCATGAATCCAATTTTCTTTGAATTCCTGAATGGAGATATGTGGTTCTGAAGTTTTAAGAATGTCCTGCTCCCTTGCCAGGCCCACTATGAGTAAATGAAACATCTGTGTGGTGCTGTGTTGCTTAGTGCATGCTCAGTCAGGCTATCCATTGGTTTAAACATGGGGGGGCAGGATACTGTAATGTTCAGTAAGGCTGACCTTTGCTTTCAGCAGGGGTAGGGGGTATTGTAATATACAGTCCGCCTGTCATTTGCTATGAACATGGGGGAGCTACTGTAATGTGCAGTCAGGCTGTCCTTTGCTTTGAACATGGATGTGCAGTCAGTCTGTTCTTTTCTTTCAAAATGTGTGTGTGTATTTCTGTAATGTTCAGTCAGGTTGATCTTTGCTTTCAGCTGGGGGGAGGGTACTGTTATGTTCAGTCAGGCTGTCCACATATTTAAACATGGGGAGGAGAGTACTGTAATGTTCAGTTAGGCTCCCCTTTGCTTTCAGCTGTGGGGGAGGTACTATAATGTTCAGTGAAGCTGTCCACTGCTTTCAACGAAGTGGGGGGCTGCAACGTTCACTAATTCTGTCCTTAGTGTTCAACAGTGGTGGGGATGGTGGGGGCTACTGTAATGTTCAGTAAGGCTGGGTTCTTTGCTTTCAGTGGGGGTGTGGGGGTACTGTAACATACAGTCAGGCTGCCCTTTGCTTTCAGTGGGGTGGGGGTACTGTAATATACAGTCAGGCTGTCCTTTGCTTTGACCAATGGTGCGCAGTCAGGCTGTTCTTTTCTTTCAAAATGGGGGGGGGGGTCTGTAATGTTCAGTCAGGCTCTCCTTTGCTTTCAATATAAGTGGAAGGAATTTCTGTGCCTCTTCTGAAGGAGCTCATAAGGAATATGGCAAGTGAAACATCTATAAGTATCCATAAAGGAGGAACCCCTAAGGAATCAACTTTATTCACTGTAAATCATTTATCTAAACAGTTAGGAGGTCCCCTTTCATGTTAGTTAACTTGTACAGGAAGTCTGCAGGTTATGGATTTAACTGAAATGAGAGACTTCGGCATTCAGAGAGTTTTCAAAAGACAGAAAGGCGTCACCAATGTCGACTTTACCACTATTCAGGTGAAGGGAAAAAAAAAACTGTTACATTGAGAGAGGACACCCACAGGCAGCTTACATGCAAAATACACAGCAAATAGCATACAGCACAGCCCGCATTCAAGTAACTTTGCATTTGATGTTTGACAGCCATGATGTGAGCTGCAAATGCACTGTCAGCAGGACAGCAGTGAGTTGTAAATGAGTTAATCTGGCACTTTGTACACTCTCAGGTAGGATACTAGTGAGGCAGCCTTGAAGCACAGCAGTATGCGGAATCCATAAATTGATGGACAGAGACAGAGATGAAATTACATACACTCCAAAGTCTCAAAGCTAGTGCACAGCAGCAGCTAGCAGAATGCAAATCCTTGCATAAGCGTGTGTGTGTGTGTGGGGAGGGTCAGAATGACAAGATTATCACCAAGTCACATTCATACAGACCTTAACATCTGTTTCCAAAAGAATGAGAACTACAGGCAAGCAGATAAGGCATGACAGGGTGTGCATTAAAGATCTGTGATGCATGTCCCCAGGTGTGTGAGGCATAAGGCTGAAGACAAAGTGTCTTTACAGCCCTCAGAAGTGCATCACAAATCCTTTAATGCACACCCTGAAGTGGTTAATTTCATTTATGAAATGGCCTGTGTGTAGGAAAGTACATTAAAAAAATAAATAGGCAAACAACTGTATAAGTGCAATATAACAGTAAATGTGCTGTCCTAGTGTAAGAAGTGAGAAGTCTGTTTTCAGACCGTAGTTTGAGTTTCTAAGCCAGGTAGGTTTTCCAAGCTGTTATGTGAGGGCAGTGTAGTAATCTGTAACACAAGTTAGAGGTAATTAGATTAGCACCAATTTGGAACTGAAACAAGATCAGGCACCTAACTGCGCATGGATAGTATTTTAATGCATGGCCAGGTAACACCTCCTGGCCAATGAAATCTCCAATTTTGCCTTGCCAGTTTTTTTAAACATACTTATAAAATGGCAAGAAAAAATCCTGAAACCTCACTGGCTGAGATGCATTACCTGATCATGCATAAAACAGCTCACAACAGGGCTGTCCATTGGCCCAGCAGGTAGCATTCTGCGCCGACGTGCTGGCAAACCTGGTTCAGGGGTGAACTCCGGAGCTGGGTCAGGCAGTCAAGGGCATACCTCTCAACCTCCTGCTTCATAACTCAGGGACAAGACTTCTAAAACTCAGGGATAATGCCCAGCACTGGTGAGGTGCCAGGGGCTTCGGGACAAGAGAGAATCTTAAAAAAAAAAAAAAAAAGTCTCCCATACCGCCAGTGTGACAGCTACTGGCACTCGGACCCCACACCAGGCGAATCTCTGCTTGCTCCAACAGTATGCGCATGTGCGTGAGGGGGGTTGCAGATAGGGCTGAGAGGCTGCCAGCAGGAACTGCCTGAAGGGAGGAGAGCAGGCGACAGGGTACAGGAGCAAAAAACTTGATTAACAAAAAAAATAAGCTGGCAATGCACAGTCATTACCAAAGCTAATTTTAAACAAGTGGCTGCATGCAAAATAAACACATTAAAATATTTCCCATTACATTTAATAAACCTGGGGTTTGATGATTTTCCAAAAGGTTAGAGCAGCTGTGGACACAACCTGCCTCTCTGATGGCTAGTAACCAACTGAGCAGCAGCTGCCCTACAGGAAAAATTACAAAACTGGTACAAGCACCCTTATTGACTGGGTTCTCACAAATCACCCTGACCGGATAAAAAACATTAAAGTCCTCCCTGACTCCCTCAGTGACCACCCCCCAGTGTCCTGTACCTGGTCTAATAAATTTCTCAAGCCACCCCCCAAAGTTATAACAAGCAGAGTATTGCCTTATAGGAATCTTATCAAGTTGAAAACCCATCTCCTACAACAGGACTGGACGCCAATCCTTGAATCAACTGATATTAATACCGCACTAGAATACTTCATTAAATCTTTCAACTCTGCATGCGACTTATACGCCCCAGTAAAAAAACGTAAAATCAAAGCGCTATCAAATCCATGGATTACTGCCAAACTACTTGCCGAGCTCAAGGTTCGGGACCACCTCTGGGCAGTTGCCAGAGACACAGGCTCATCTCATGATACCCTAAAATACAAGCAGGCACAAAATAGATGTACCTCACAAATTAGGCAAATGAAGAGCTCTATTTCAAAATGACCTTGAATCCACCTGGGGTGATGGAAGAGCTTTGGGACAACATCCAAACATAATGGGTAAACAATCAAAATCGTCACCTACCATTATGAAAGTTGATGGATCCACCACTCTTGACCCAAAGTCTATTGCAGATGCGCTTAATAAGACATTCACAGACCTTAGTGGGTCCTCCCCAGATTTCTTCTCGGACTTACCTGTGCCTAGCCTAGTATCACAAAACACCCTCGTGACAAACCACAATTTTACTTCAAGAAAATCAAAGTGCACGAAGCACACAAGTACATAAGAAAGGCCTGCTCCAAATCCAGAACAAGTAGTGACCTGCTAGATCTAAAAATCCTGTCTCTCACCCTGGATGAAGTAATTCACCCCCTTGCAAAAATTCTTAATCTGTCACTTTGACAAAGTCAATTTCCCAACAAATGGAAATCTGCCATAGTTATGCCAGCGCACAAAGGGGGGGACAAAATCTCAACAGGAAACTATCGACCAATATCAATACTCCCTCCCCTCTCCAAAGCACTTGAACGAATAGTGGCAGACCAACTCTCTGATTACCTGGACAAATACAATCTACTCTGTAATCAACAGCACGGCTTTAGGAAAGGACATAGTACAACAACAGCCTTACTTGATTTCTCTGGAGAAGTCCACTCAGCCCTGGACAAAGGTGCCAAACAGGTGCAGTCTTTATCGATCTTACAAAGCCTTGACACAGTCCATCATGGCCTACTTACCTCCCTACTTTCTAGCCTAGGCCTGGCCAAAGGTCCTTGTGCTTGGGTAAAAGTTACCTGTCCAATCGGTCACAGGCTGTAAAATCTCTAATGAACTCTCCGACTTCAAACCAGTTCTCTCGAGTGTACCACAGGATCAATTCTTGGACCGCTCCTCTTTAGCCTGTTCCTAACTCCTCCCAGATATCTGCCAGGAGAAAATAATCTTATACGCTGATGATGCTGTAATTTCTTCCCACAAGGATTCAAACTCCCTACGAAAGCCTGCAACTTGCTTTCAGTGTTGAAAGGTGGTTCCTGGATAGTAAACTTGTGCTAAACCACAATAAAACAAAAGCCATGCTCTTCTCCAATCACCAAAACAAAAATAGGCATACTCCACTCACCACACAAACCTCTGCGGGAATTACACTGGACCAAGTAAATACTTTCAAATACCTTGGCATCACTTTTGACCAAGGGCTCACCTTAGCAACCCACATTGACAACACTGCGAAAACAGTGAACCAACGCCTTGGAATACTATTCCGTAACCGTCTATTTCTAAATCAAGCGGCATTGAGAATAGCTATACAGAGTTCCATAATCTCAATCATTGACTATGGCCTTATTATTTATGGCTCAGCTACCTCCACTGCTCTAAGGCGTATCTCAATCACTCTAAATAAGGCCTGCCGGCTCCTCACGGGGGCTCAAAGATTGACTCACACGCAGGATCTGTACTATGAATCAGGCTGATTGAACCTATCAAATCGTCTTATTTATCTCACCTGCACAATGGCAAAAAATCTATCTTGGGACTGACTCATTACGATTCAAAACCTACTCCGACTGAATCCTGGCTCACGACCCTCCACCAGATCTGAACGCCAACCTTTCCTGGTTCCGAGATGCCGGACTGCACAGGGACAAAGATCTTTCGCATACAGGGCCCAGACATGGTTCAATGCGCTTAGTCCACCTACTCTATCCTCAACCTCGCTTGAAGCTTTCAAATCCATGCTCTATGCCCACCTCACCACCACTAGCAACTGTGATTGCGCTAGATAAAGACTACTACTCCTCATGTCCATCCTCACATCTGAGGCCTCTTCCTCCCTGACTAATGAACCCTCTGGGATCTCTACTACTTCCTGTCTCCCACCCAAACTCACTCTCCCCCTTTTTTCCTGTCCCCTCTCACTCTCCCGCTCACCACCTTTCCCTCCTCTCTAGCCTCCTTTTGGCGCCTAATGATCACCCTCTCCCTGGAAGTTTCCTTAACCTCGAAATTGTCTACTCGCTTGAACCTGTTATAGCTTGTTTTTCTATGAAACTTAAAAACGTTACTGCCTTAAACTGTTAATAGCAAATTTATGATGTAACTTTCCTGTCTGGTTTTACCTGTAATATGTCGTGCTTTGTTAAATGTTCTTTGTGACGTGGAACCTTTGTAAAAGAGCCCTGGCTCAAAGGTATTAATTCCTAGACTAATAAACTAAACTAAAACTAAACAGCCACTGTTAGGTGAGCGATTCTGCAGCCACTGTGACTTCAGATGATTTTACCTGGGCATGAAGTCACAGTGATAGTGACAAACTGTTTACATCAGGCCCTTTGCACATTCATGGGCCATGATGGAACAGTTGGTCAGTTGCCTAGCAACTTATGGTTGCTAGGCTGCAGGAAATAAGGACTAAGGTATGAGGATATAGGCTGCAGGAAATCAGGATTAAACTATTAGAACATGAAGTAATCTGTGCATTTTGGTTGAAGAGGCTGAACATATCCAGCCTTAGTCCCCCCCCGAATACTAAAGGAAGGGGTCCTAGCACTCGCCAGGCCCCTAACCTGGCTCCTCAAATCGTTCCCTCACTGAAGGCGCCATCCCTAAACATACGAACATATGAAATTTGCCAGCAGATACAGGCCTAGAGGTCTATCAAGTCTACTCGAATGTGCAGCTAGCACCCCTTATTCTGCAGCTGCCCCTCCCTTCCACCCTTCCCCTTCATTAATCCTCCCCCTTGTCCTGTCCCATCCTCATTTGAAGCAGTCCACTGTTCTACTGCATTCCACTTCAGCAGGTAACGCATTCCACCCAGCCACCACCCTCTCTGTAAAAAAGTGTCTCCTCATCTCCCTCCTGAACCTTCCTCGCTCCAGTCTCATATCGTGGCCCCTGGTGGCCCTCCCCTCCCTTACTTTGAACAGCCCCTCTGTACCAGTCTTGTTTATTCCTTTCATGTATTTAAAAGGTTTCAATCATGTCACCCCTGTCTCTCCTCTAGTGAGTACATGTTCAACTCCTTCAACCTCCTCTCATATGATAAGTCCCCCAGCCCCTTGATCATCTTTGTCGCTCTGCGCTGCACCCCCGCCAGTAACTTAATGTCCCTCTTCAGATACGGACGCCAGTACAGCACGCAGTACTCCAGGTGTGGTCTAACGACCTATACAGTGGCAGAATAACCTCCTCCCTCCTCGAGGATATACCCCTTGCAATACAATCCAGCATTTTGTTGGCCTTTGCAGCTGCCTTCCTACATTGTGCAGAGTTGTTCATTGACCCTGTAATGAGCACACCCAGATCCTTCTCCTCCTCTGTCTGGGCTAGCTGCACTCCCCTAGCTGGTAACTCCTCCTTGGGTTCTTCATCCCAAAATGCAGCACCTTGCACTTTTTGGCATTAAAGCCCAGTTGCCAGGTGTCTGACCAGGTTTCAAGCTTTGCCAGATCATCCTGCAACCCCTGCCACTCCCCTAGGTCATCCACCACCGCGAGTACCTTGGTATCATCAGCAAACAGACTGATCTTGCTCTTGATGTCCCATGATATGTCTGCAATGAATATCCCAAACAACACTGGTCCCAACACTGAGCCCTGTGGAACACCGCTTGTCACTGCCCTTGGGTGTGAGAGCTCCCCACCACCACCCTCTGTTGCCTTCCCTGCAGCCAGTTTCCTACCCATCTCACCAGCTTTGCACCCGCCCCTGTGCCTACTAACTTCCTTCCCAGCCTTCCATGTGGCATTGAGTCGAATGCCTTACTGAAGTCCAGATACAGGTCATCCACTGCATGGCGCCTGTCCAGTTGCCTAGTTACCCAGTCATAGAACTTAATCAGGTTGGTTTGGCAGGATCTGCCACGTATGAAGCCATGCTGTTTGCTGTCCTGTAGTCCTCTGGCCTCTAGGAGGGCCACCAGCCTCTCCTTCAGGATAGTCTCCATTAGCTTACCCATGATGGATGTGAGGCTCACTGGTCTGCAGTTTCCCAGTTCATCCTTGGGGCCACTCTTGTGGATGGGCACCACATGAGCCATCCTCCAGTCCGGAGGTACACACCCTGAATGTAGTGAGGCATTAAATAGGTCTGCCAAAGGTCCTGCAAGGACCTCTGCCAGCTCCTTCAGTACCCTGGGGTGGATGCCATCTGGGCCTGGCGCCTTGTCCACCCTCAGTTCCTTCAAACCCTCTCGAACTCTGCTCTCCATGATTTCCCATCTGTCACCATTCCCCCACCCCACTTCTACCATTTCTCCCATGGGTGTCATCCCCTCTTCTCTTTAGTAAATACTGAGCAGAAGTACTCATTTAGTGCTTCACCATCGCACCTTTGCACCCAACTCCCTCCTTACTATGTGATCCTTACAGCTCCTTTTCTCCTGATGTACTTAAAGAAATCCTTTCTCCCTTCTTAATGCCTTGTGCCAGCCTGAGTTCGTGGATGCTTTGGCTCTTACTGTCCTTGTCACCTCCTTCGATTCTGTCAAGTACTCCTCCCACTCCCCTGTTTTCTTGTACTTCCTAAAGGCAGCTCTTTCCTCCTTACCTTTCCATGACCTCCTTGCTCAACCAGATCGGTTTCTTAGCCCTAGCCTTCTTGCTCTGGGCTTTGCAGCAGGTTTTGGTTGCCTCCACTATCCCCAGCTTTATGAGCTCCCACCTCTGGTTAGTGTCTATACCAGACTGAATTCTGGCCCGGTACCCTTTTACCACTTCCCCATCCTCCCAAAGTCGGCCCTCCTGAAGTCCAGCACTGTTGTGCCAGATTCCACTCCTTCCTTGCCCATATCCAATGTGAGCCATACTGAGCGGTGATCACTCCCTGACAGCGGTTCCTCCACTGTAAGTTCTCTCACAAAGTCCCCATTTGCCAGTCAAGGTCAAGGGTATTTCTAACCTAGTTGGTTCCTTGACCATTTGCAGCAGGAAGCTGTCCTGAAGGCATCCAGCAGTACCTGCTCCTTCTGTTCCTGGTTGTTGGGGTGCTCCAGTCCACTTCTGCATGCTGAAGTCCCCACAATCACCAACACTACCCTTCTCGTAGGTCCTCCTGATCTGTCCCACTAGTTTCCTGTCTAACTCTCCATTTGAGATGGTGGCCTATACACCACTCCCATTCTAAGAACTTATTCTTGGAATCCTGGATTTGCATCCAAAGTGACTCTGTACTATCCTCCTCCCTTCCTCCCTTACACACTTCAGTCCTTCCTTCATATAGTGCCCCCTTTCCCAATCACTCTGTCCCTACGAAATAATCTATGCCCTGGTACAGACAGGGTCCAGTCATTGTATTGGTGGCCCATGTTTCGTGATGACTGCAGTGTCCACCTCTCCCTCTGCCATGAGAACCTGTAACTCTGCAGTTTTCTCCCAAGGCTTCTAGCATTAAGGATAACCACCTTCCACCTCCCCCATCCTGCCCTCCTTTCCTAGCACCACCAACAGTACTTGCCATTTGTCCTTTGTCACTGTTATGGGGGTAAGCTCATGGTTTCCCAACCTGTGGTCTCTGCACTATCTCTTCCCAACTGCCACCCCCCACCCTAGTTTAAATTCTCAACTTCCTCTATGTACTCCTCCATCCTCTGTTTCAACACTTTCTTTCCCTCCTCACTCAAGTGTAGTCTGTCCTGGCATAGAGACTACTGTCCTCCCAGGTCCCTCCCCCAACACAGCCCTATACCCTTTAGCACAACACCAGTTCTTAGCCATCCATTAAATTCCTTTATTCTCAGCTTTCTGTTGTGTTTGCCTTTGGCAACGGAAGTATCTCTGAAAAAGTTACTGATCTTCCTGCCCCTCACATAATTGTGCTAGTTCCTCAAACCTCCTCTGGACTGCATCTACTGTCTTGTCAGCCAGGTCGTTTGTCCCAAGATCTATAATTAAATGAGGCTTGTCCCTACCCTTCTAGCATATTTCAGAACAGACTGTCCCACCCTTTCACTGTCATTCCTGGCATGGCCTCCGCCCTAAATGCGACTATGCCTCTCCCCTTGCTACCCCACTCTAACTCCTCTTAGTATTGAGTCCCCAACATCAAGATTCCACCCTCTTACTCCCTGCTTGCTTCCATTCATCTCCTCTCTCATTTCCAGCTCCTCTTCTCCTCCTGCACATTATTTCCCCTTTTACCCCTGTTGCAATTCTCCCAGCAGAACTTCCCCCGCTCCAGTTTGGTCCAGGCATTTATCAATTACTCCTCTAATTTCATCATTTCCCTCCTCCACCTTCTTCCTCTCTGCAGTGCACAACTATTTTCTGAAGGCCCTTCACAAATGCCCGCTCCCTCTCTCTTCATAGTAACCCGTTCTCTCCTTTCCATGCCATGACTTTTGCCACTTCTTCGCCTCCCTATCTCCTCCTTCCATTTGTCTTTTGTCTCCTGACCTGGTTTCTCTGTTTTTCCTGGCCTGGGCCCCTTTGTCTCTGCTTCCCTTCTTCTGACCCTCTCCTCACCACTGTTGGCTTAAATCACCCTCCCTCATCTCCCCTTCTTCCTCCCTCCAGTATTGGGCTAAACCCACCCCCAATCTGCCTTGCCTGTCTTAGTTCCTCCTGCAGACCCTCAATCTCCTAAGTTTTTCTATGTGGTTGCACACTAAACATCCTTCCACACTCCAGGCAATTTTTAGAAAGACTGGTGCACCACAGTTGTTGCAGCCTACCACCCTACCCCCATTGCTGTCGTTGCCCACCAGCGACCCCCCACCCTTCCAGATGCAGGACACCAAACACTCCCTCAAGTCTCCCCTCTCCCTCCTCTATCAGTGCAAAACATTTTCTTTATTTCCCTTACCTCCTTTGTTGCACACGTTTAGATATATTGAGCAACTGCTTTTTATATTCCTATCCTTCCTATCCACACTCAAAAACAGACTTTAAGTAGCCATTGCACAACCTTGAAAAGTGGAAACTGGTTCATGTAGTCCCTGTCCACAAGGGAGGTTTGAGGTAATCCACCAACAACTACAGGCCAATCTCCCTACTCTGTAGCCTTGGTAAGATCCATGAGATTGATATACGGACAACTCCGTAACTACCTAGAGTTCCATCAATTACTGTCCCCCTCCCAGCACAGATTCAGAACCAACCATGGGACTGACTCCGCGCTCATCAAGTTCTCCACAGATGTTCTCTGAGAACTGGATAAGGGGACGCCCACTTGGGCTGTCTTCGTAGACTTATCAAAGACATTTGACCTCGTCAACCATAACCTGCTGCTCTCCAAACTGAGTCATGTTGGGCTAGACAGCCATTCCTGTCGTGGTTCACCAGCTACCTCACCGGGAGGTCACAGAGGGTAAAATGGAAAGACTCTCTGTCGGAGCCTCTCCCATTAACAGAGGGGGTGCCCCAAGGGTCAATACTTGGCCCCCTTTTCTTCCCTCTATTCACCAATGATCTCTGTAATCACTGTGGGGGGAGCTCAGTGGTACAGTATGCGGATAATGCAGTCATCTACCGGCCCTCCACCAATCTGGGGGAACTCTGCTCCGGGCTTCAAGATGACCCGAGATCCCTAGAGGAATGGCTTGTCACCAACAGAATGGTCATTAATCAGAATAAGACTAAGGCCATGCTGTTTGGCCCAAGAACCCTCAGTCGTGACAGAAGCCGACTCCTCCAACTGACGACCACCTCAAGCAAGAGGCATGAGGTGGTCGAATCAATAAAATACCTTGGCCTCACCCTGGACCAGGGCTTCACCCTCAAGGAACACGTAGACCAGGTAACCAAAAATATTCATGCCAAACTCGGGACCCTGTACAGGCTGAAAGACCAGCTGATACCAGCGGCCCGGGCCTCCATCGCCACCAGCGTTCTGCTCCCCACCATTACCTATGCGTCCCCGGTGGTCCTGGGAGCAGCTAGACAAGAGCGAAACAAACTACAAGTTCTCTATCATAAGGTGGCACATTTCGCCACACTATCCGGCCCTAGGACCCACCATTGTGACACTTTGTCTCAATTAAACTGGCCCTCCTGGAACGTCAGGCTCCAGTACCCCCTACTCTGCCTCACCTATAAACTACTCAGCTCCTCCCCTCCTCCCAGCCTCTCTGGGTTCACTGCCCACAAGAGCAACCCTAGGCTCCTCTGTATGACCGACTGGACTCTCCTCGCTGTGCCCAGGGTTGGAACCAAGGCGGGTGGCAAGTCGTCCTCCATTACTGCCCCCACCCTATGGGACTCCCTGCCCCCAGGTGTCCAGGAAGCTACCTCCTCCAACACCTTCTGCACTAGGCTCAAGGCTCATATGATGGCCTCCACAAAGTGCAACTGCAAAGGTGGACTCCTAAGCGTAACAGCACTCCGAGCTTTCACGACATTGGCCTGCCCCTCGCCGCCCCACCAAGGAGAAAGTCCAACACTGACTACATACCATTTGTTACCTGATGAATTGCACCATGTATTACCCCATGTTATGTGACTATATGACTTATGTAATGTACTTTGCTGTATACAATCCTTTGTAAAATTCTATGCAACCCCCGGGTCACCCCTGAAAAATGGACTTTCGGGACCCAGTGGGCTCACCTGGTTATCAAAATTTAATAAATACATAAAATGCATTTTCCAGACTGGTTTGGAATTGGGACAGAGGTAGATCTGTACCAGGTCAAATAACAGAATCAGGTTACCACTTCACGCTCTTTATAAGCCCTTCCTTCATACCATTTAATATTTCAAACAGTCCTCATTTTTAATAAGAATGAAGTGCCAAAATCACATTATCAGGACTAGGTCATTTGAAAATGCAGTGTCAGTAGCTCAGCATATAGCACACTTGCCTCGGATGCCGGGAGATCAGAAGGCTGTGGGTTCTATCCCCACACCAGGGACAGTTGGCAACCCTGACATGGCAGTCAGTACACAACAGCAGCCACTGTCTGTAAAGCATTTATTACATTCTTAAAATAAAAATATGTACCCCATACACTCCTTGTAAATATCTCATGCGGTCGAGAGATGTTCAGCACACTGCTACTGCAACAGCAATTACAGAATCTCCAAGGGAAACAGAGAAAATCTGAGGTACAGAGGTGGTTTTGAAGGCATATATTATCTAGTACTTGGTCAGAAACCTTCATATAAAGCAGCCTCATGTTTCAGAAGAACAGCAGTACTATGAATTCAGGTTAAGTTTTTGTTTGTTTAAATCGGGTAACCACTTCCTAATCAAAAATCTAGGGACAGTCTTATTCTGTGAAGAGGGCCTCGCTTGAGGTTGAACTGGAAACAGGCTCTTTCGGTTCATGCATTTACTTACTTCAAAAGTAATACTCACTCTCAATCAATACTATGTTTACATCGCAGCCATTAACATCTTGGATTCAAGATCTTTGAGCAGACGCTCTTTACATAGGTTCCACATCAGAAAGATAACAGGTTAACAATTGCAACAGTTACAAGTGTCACCAGGCCTAAATACATTTATGTGTAAACAGAAGGGAGATAAAGATTCAGATTACTATAGATAAAATAAAGTGAAACTGACACAAACAGTGATCAGAGGTACATCTTACATACAGCAGAGGCATTGTACAATGTATGCCAGAGTCTAATTGTTACTAGGTTACTAAATACAGAGTGAAACAGGCAGAAGGCCATAAGAGAAGAGAGGGAGGAGGGCCCCAGAAGTAAGTGCAAAATAGGTGCAAGTGAGGGTAGTAATTAGAGTAGGTGAGGGTCAAGGGAGATACCCATAAGGAGCAGGTGTGGTAGAATTTGGTAGTGCCTAGTGGTTGCAGTCACTGGTAGCCTTGGCAACTAAATGCTGCCGAAGCAAGCGCTTAAAGGAGTTCAACTTTGTTGCATTGGAAATGTCCGATTGCAGTGCATTTATCCAGAGCAGGGCTCTATACGTGAAAGCATGCGGTCCAAGGGAGGTACAGCATCTAGGAGTTCTGAAAATTTGACTGCTGAAACCTCTGGTAGTGCAAGGGTTTAACACTGGCACCAGAAGGGACTGAACACCAGGAGGCATCATACCTAGGTTGATTTTTTTTGGCGAGCAGGCATGTTTGATATCAGAGTCTATTGTTGAATTGGAGCCAGTTGGCATGGATATATAGGTCACATGTGTGGGTTTGGCGTTCTGCCCTGGTTAGAAGACAGCAGGCTTTATTTAGAGCTATTTTGATATGCCGGAGGGCTGTGTCTGAGGCAGATCCGTAGATAATGCCATAGTCAGCGAGTGGGATAACAGAACTATCTATGACTAGGTTCGGCGCTTCAGGGGTCAGGTTGCATCTATGCCTGTAAAAGCATGCCTATTCGCTGGTTTATTGCTTTCACGGTTGAATCTGTGTTGGGTGTAGGACAGCATGGAGTCGATGGTTATACTCAGATATTTAAAATGTTGTACTTGTTCCAGGGGGTGATTTCACATTGTTATTGATAAGGGCGAAGGACTTCTGTTTGCTGTGGATGCTGGAGAACAGCATGGGCTTTGTTTTTTTGTACTTCAGTATTAGCTTTTGGTCAATGAACCATTTTTCGGCAGATGTGAAGCCTTGCTGTAGCTGGTCCTGAAGACGTTTTGGATGTGGGCTACTAGTATACATTACGGCATCATCTGCCTATAGCAGGATGTTGCCATTACAGGACTTTGGTAGCTTATTCAGAAAGATGCTAAATAATAGCGGTCCCAGGATGTATCCTTGAGAGACTCCAGATCATACTGTTCCATCAGAGATGACATCTCCAATTTTTTACTTGGGAGCAATTGGTTAAATAGCTGGAGAACCACTTGGTGGTGTCTGAGGAGAGGCCAATGTTGGTAAGCCAATTAATGATTAGTGTATGGTTAACAGTATCAAAGGTCTTGGTTAGGTCTATGAATGTTGCCCCAACCTAGCACCCTTGTTCCAGAGAGTTATGGATAAAACCAGTAAACCCAATAGGGCAGTGATGGTACTATGCCCATGCCTAAACCCTTACTGTTGGGCACATTGCAGTTGGTAGGTTTCCAGGTACTCCTCCAGCTGGTCGGCCATGATGAACTCCAGGGCTTTTGAAAGTGGTGGGAGAATCGAAAAATCGAGCGATAGTTTCCATGCTGTGCCTGATCCCCACTCAAGTACTGGGGTGACCATAGCAGATTTCCATCTCTGTGGGAACTGTGAGAGGTTAAGTGAAAGCTTGATTATTTTAGTAGGAGGCGCTAAGATTTCTTCAAGTGCGGGGTTGATAAATTTGAGATCCAGGGAATCTCCACCGTATCTGATTTCCCTAGCGCTTTAACATAGCGTCTCACTTCGTATTCAGAGACCGACTTAAAATAGTCGGGAGGGTGGTCATGGCGAGGATCCTGGTTCAGCGAGTTGTCCCTCGTGGTGGCAGGGTTGAAAAAGTCTGGTTGGAGGATACCGCTCAGATCTGAGAGTGCCTTGTTGAACGTGTCAGCAATGACGTTTGGGTCCACTGATGGGGTTCCTCCTATGTTTATCATGTTGGGTGTTGACTTGGGGTCTTTCCCTGCGATGTCATGAGTTTTTCCAAAATGACCTGCTGTTATTCCAAGTTTTAGAGACAGGGCGTCTTTATTGACTTTTTGCGGTCCGGGCCGCCCTGGTGCACTCATACGATGGTGAGAGTTCTATTACATTTTTAGAGTACCAGGACTGAAAACTGAATAAATAATGTGAATCAGACCACCTGTTCAATTGCATCGTTGCAGGAGGTACACGTTTGCCCAGCAAGATTCAGCTGGAGCCTAGCCACCATTTGTGTGCCGATACCGAGTACTGGCATTGGGCAGAACTTTCTCACAGTAACATTTAGGACGAATGGTGGCAACACTTGTTGGGAGGAAGAGGTGGCTGCTACTTGCAGAAAGTGCTTGGATAAATTGTAGATTTGGTAGGTAGCCAGTTCCTGTATTAATATGACTGCATATTCACAACAAGCCAGTTTAAGTAATCTGTTATCTAGGCAGAATTAAAAAAAATTGAACGAAATGCAATGCTGAAGTGTGCTTTTTTGTCACTGTGGTTCCTACCCTGAATTACCAGAGCCACATTATTCTGTAGGAAATGGCACGATGTCATTGTGGTCAGTCATTTTCCTCCTGCTAAAACCAAGTAAAGTGAATGGCCTGGTACATCAAATGAATCGCGTCACTATAAAATTTCTATATTATTTTCTTTTTCTAAAGAAAAAAAACTTTTCTTAAAAGGCTGGTGTAAAATGAGAGACTATGGGATCAATCCAGAAAGCCTCCACACCCACTTCAGTTCCAGCGGAAGGGTAGATGCCTGGGTTTGTGGTGCCAGAGGTCCTGCACTGATCATGCAAGGACCTCCACACATTCGCAGCCCTGGCTGCTGTCCCTCTCTCCATTCCCAACTGTAAGCCAATCAAATGGCGACGCAGACATGTAGGATGGGGTCAGGCCAGCGAATGTGCAAACTCCCCATGCAAGAATTAAACTTTATGCTGAGGAGGGCTAGAAGAGAGGGAAGAGGCTATGCTGCCCTACAGGCAGCATTAGCAGGAACACACACCCTTATCATGGCCATAGTTTGGATCTCGGCACACAATCAGCCATCCTCCAAGGCTGGAACATCACTCCACTGTCCAAACAAGCAGATCTAGATGGGGCATAACTTCACTGTCCCCTCAAACAGGTAGGTCTACACTGAGACATTACTGTAATATACCCCAAACAGGCAGTTATATACTGGGGCACCATTTTACTGTCCTCCAAACATGCAAGTCTAGACTGGGACATCACTCCATGGACCCACCAACAGGCATGTCTGTACTGGGCCATCACTCCACTACCTCCCCCACCCTAAACAGGCAGATCTTAACTGGGACAACCGAGACATCAGTCCACTCATTCCCACCCCATCGAGGCTGTCAGAGTTGTCTGAATCCTGGTGACCCTTGATGATCCCAAGGGTGTTTTACTATGCAAACAAGCACAACTGCATTTTCATGAACTAGGAGGCAGCTGGCCATGGAGGAGAGTGGGTTGTGTCGGCCACCCTCCTTGCTGCACCTGGGGGGCCTGCTGCCCTTTTTTCTTTCTCCATACACACTTATTTATCCCTTCCTACCTGCCCTCAGTTGCTCCACTCACTCAGATCCCTCAATTTCCAGTACCCCCAGCTGCTTCAGGAGTCTGCTCCTACAGTGCTGCGCATCGATCCCTGCAATTCTCCATATACCCCGGATAACCCTCCGGGTGGGGTGAATAAGGCTCCCTGCATCCTCCCTCAACTTCAGGGGGAGCACACGCGCACACAGCAGAGTCTGTCCTTTGGCCTGTGGGTGTACGGGTAATACAGGACTGGAGGTAGTCGCCCAGGAATGGATTTTTTCCCACTTTTTCTGCCCTTCAGACAGCGGCGTCTAGGTGAGCCAATGAAGCAGAGGCATGCAGAGACATCTCTGCTCAGGTCTCCACCGACGTCCATTCCCCCTTCCTACGCTGCTTGCCCACCCACACTGCTAGATACCAGTGGTCACCGGGAGGTGGTAGCATCTCGGTGAGGCTGGCTTCCCACCCCTTCCCGGAGAAAGAGAACAAGCCGTTGGGCGCATGATCCTTCTCCTCCCTGTCGGCCCTTGGAGACCAGAGTCCATTACCGAACCCAGGTTGCCAGCGTGGAGCGAGGTGTGGCGTCCAGCGCCTCAACCCTCAGTGCCACCGGGCCAAGGCCTGCTTCTTTTAAAAAAGGAAAAAATGTGGGTGCTAGAGGGAGAAGGGAGAGAGTCTGGTTCTGCCAGGGTGCCTGAGGGGGACAGTGATTTTCTAAGAGAAAAGCACTGGAGACAGCAGCCAGCCGCAGAGGTGGGTTGCCCATGCCGGTCCTCCATCATGGGATTTTTATTTGTTGTGGTTTAAAACATGAAATTGTGCATGCTCGGGGGAGTGGGAGGTTGTATTTTAAAGGGCTGGGATGGGGAGGTGGTGGGGGGCTGTTTCTTTTTTGTTAGAATTTCTCAAATAGGAATAGGTGCAGTGTCACTATTTGTTATTTGTATCTGAACAACAATAGTGCATGGTTTGTGGTATTTAGGAAATACTATTCCTCATACCCCCCTAATTTAAACAGTTATAAAATATTCAAATGTTGGTGGAACTAGAAAATAGTATCACAAAATAACACTGGAAGATACCCTGGAATCTTTTATAGTGAAAAAAGGCGCACCCAAATTTTTTTTGCCCAATCTTACCGCATTGCTGCTTTAAATGGATTCTGATGCTGTGAAATGAAAATGGGACTACAGAAATGGACTTGAAGCAACAGAAGTGCCCACTGCTGATGCTACAAACTGAGTTAACATTCCCTTTCTTCAAATGTGTGTGTAACAAGCTGCCCTGCAGTCCAACAGCTGTGGTCCCACACTACAAACTGCATCTCTGAACCCTGGCCGACCCCATCCTAAAGGTGGAGGGCTCCTGAACTCCAGGGGTGCAATGCTACATATGCACCAGTTGCAGTCACTAGTTATTGTTACTGCTGTTCCTGTCTGTAACTTGTGCATTTACAAAGCTTTTACTACGTTTTTTTTTTACTACTGAAGTTGATTATTTGCATCTTATATTTATTGTTCCTGTACACATGCTGTTGTCACTATATTTGCTACTATTCATTACCACACAACTGTCCCCCTGGGTTGCACCCAGAAACCAGCTCCAACTCACAGTGCCTATCCTGGCCACAACATTTCAAATAAAATGTTATCTAGAGGTTACCTATGTTACATGTCAAGATACACCACCTTTATCGTTCCATGTTTTGATACACGTGTTGCATAGAAAAAGTTCATTTTTAATTGTTACTCTAGATTTGCATATATTCTGACACTTCATTATACAAGGCCTAGCCTTCTTTCCACTGGACCAATCATAACTGCAGTTCACAAAGTGTCAATTTCTTGTTTTGGTACCGGACCCCCCCCCCCCGGTAGGCATAGAGCCCCTGCGCCCCAGTCCCAGGGACTTACTCCTTGTGAACATCCTCCCAGGCTTATCACCAGGATGGGGCTGCCAAGCAAGTACAACCTTCCCAATGGAATTCTGAACCAGGTCCCCCCCATTCCCAGGATGCCTCCCTGGCTTGCCCCCCCCACCCAGGCAGGGCACACAGAGTCAAGCCATCTGACAAACACTAAACTTGGTCACCAGCTGAATACTAAGGGCCGATGAAGCGGGACCAATGGAGTGGGGTGTCATTCATGGGGGCTGGCATTTCAATGCACCATCTCCAATGGGAGGAGTGGTGTGCAATGATATTCGATGCTGAAGAGTCAATGTCTGGCACACCTCCTTGCAGTTTAGGCTCCTGCAGCTGCTCCCCAGGCCTTTACCAGAGATCAGTCATACACCAGACACTGACCCCTCCTCCCCCCAACCCCGGAGAGCAGTCCATAGGAAGCTCACTCCCCGGCCGGCCCTCCAACTCGGAGGGCCCATTCCCGAACCTGGGATATCAGTGTTGCGAACGAGCTCCAACCACCGCACCAGCAGGCTAGCTACAAAATATGCCACTTGTGATGTGACTGGTGACAGCAGGGCCTTGGATGGGTAAAGTTTAGTAATTACAGTATGTGGAGCCATGGTATTTATTTTTTAATAAGCTATTACCATTAAAATATGGAAAACTCAAATTTTAACTCAGAAGAGGCCTGCCTGGAAGTTACCTGCAGCTGTCCATGCTGCTTTAGTTTCAGTTAACAGTCTGCTGGTTCAGAAAAAGAAAAGGTTTCCTCTTCTGACCTCTCTGAAGTCGAGCAAAAAAACAAAACCCCTTTTCAACATGTGCTTCCCCTGGGAGGTATCTGGGTGGGCTGGATCAGGTACAGCCACAGAGTGCTAATTCAGTGCTTCAGGACAGCCACTGTCGATGTGCTCCTCCCTCACACTGCTGGCGCTGTGCCTTTTTTTCTATTGCTTTGCTTTAAACAGATTGCCACGTACCGCATATTGCTGTAGACTATAAAACGAGAGACATTATAATTTAATGCAGATTGCAGGCACAGCTTCTGAAAAGCCAAACTAGGAAACCACAGTCAAATGCACCGAACCACACACTCAACTACTGTCTTGCATGTCTATTTTTAGAAGGGCAGTAAAATAAGTAATTCAGCTCCCCACCCAGGAAACTAAAATATCTCATCAAATTAATGTTAATTAACCCTGTTCTAAACCAAACAGGTCAAAGAATTTGGGACAGATATTTAAAAAACTGAACTGCTGCTAAAGGACACGCACACACACACTTTTTTGTGCAGGTCACTATGTTAAATATCCAAGAATATAGCAAGCTAGATAATCTGGAGACATTTTAAAATGGTGTTTTATCTTTATCAGTAGCCTTTTCAGCGGTTTTGTCATGTTTAAAAGATTGTAAGGCCTTCTGGATTTTCAGAAATACTGTGCCATGATCTAACCTTAAGATGGTGCTGACGTGGGATGCAATGACTTCACAGAGCGAGACCAACAATACTGAGCTATGGAAGCCCTATTCGCTTGGCTCCTTTATTATACAAATTTTTAACTTGTGAAGCACACTGACATGTGAATCGGCACTTATCACACTCACTAGCCTCTGATGAATGTGTTAAGTGCAGATCAGCATGTCTACGTGTGCTTTACAAGTTAAACTACCATAAACGGGCCAGCACACAGGGCTTCTATGGCTGAGTATTATCGGTCTCACTTCCATGAGGTCATCACATTCCAAGTCAGCACCATCCGATGGCTAGATCTCAGCGTGGCATTTCTGAAAATCAGGAAGTGTGCTTACAATCTTCAAACATGATGAAACCACTGAAAATGTCAACAATGAAGGTTAAAAAAAAAAACTATTCTAAAATGTCACCAGATTATCTAGCTAACTAGGATCTTGGATTTTTAACATAGCAACCTGCAAACAGATGGATTTAGGTGTCCTTTAAAAAGAACCATTCCACTGACTGCTCTAGAGTGAGGGGATCAGTGGTTAGAACCCTCTACACCCCCCTTTTAGTTATCTCATTTGTGCCAAATACTGTCAGATTATACAAAATTATTAGGGTTTCCCCTACAATTAACACCCCCTTCCCCTTTATGATATGTATACATCCATCCATGCATTCAGCAGGGTTAGAAATGTTTGTTTTAAATTTGATGTTCCAGATAGAATGCCAAAGTGCATATTTTCATATTTAGCTTTACAATTTTGTACACTACCTTAAGCTAGGAACAGTTTTACTGTAGATTTTTTTCAAAATATATAAAAGTACATTAAAACATGGTATTTATAATGAAATATCGGCAGCTGGGAACTAGTATTCTACCTACTATTTTTTTGGTATGCAGCAAATACTAAATGAATGCGAACTTCAAGGCCTGTTCAGGAAATACAACTTCCTACTGTGATATCTCCTGCCTTTATAATTACGTTGTTTTAAAGTTCTGTTCATACTAGCCATTATAAGCCAAGAGAAGTAATTTGTGCAATTAAAGTAATTAATTACAATTTACTATTCATGCCGTTTAACACGTGAAGTTAATGTCTGGTTTCTTTTCCTGCACTATAAACCTTGGAAGAGCACACTACAAAAATAAAATCCATCATAAAAAAAATGAATCTTGCTGGCCCGGTGGCACTGAACGCCACACTTCACACCACGCCGGCGACCTGGGTTCGGGAGCAGACTCAGGTGCCGGGGGTCGGCAGGGGAAGGAGAGGGTCGAGCATCTGGAGGACTGCTCCCCTGGGGTGGGCTTTGTGGGATCCCCTCCTTGTAGCGGCTCTCGGTAGAGACCAAGAGCACTACATCCATGCGGGGTTGAGAACTGAGGGAGGCGGCGAATGCACACCCCACCGCGCAATGATGTCACTGCACGTCCGCGCCTGGGGAAGCGGCACACACGTCCACTGCCAGTCGCTTCTTACTCTTTCTGCTCCTCTCCCTCTAGGGGCAGGAGTTAGAGAGAATCCTGTCCCCGATTCCTCAGCCGAGAGGGATTCAGGTTGGATGGTAGGACTGCTCGAGTAGGTCTCGCCCAAGGGGGACCCTGGTAGCCAGTGACAGTAAAGAGTTTTTTGAGGGGGGGGGATTAATCTTGGTGTTAAGTGATCAAGTGGCCACAACAGCAATCAGAGCAGTGGTCAAGGCCACTACAGTGGGGTACCACTTCTTGAAACTGTACAGGACAGGCATACAAAAATGACTGGCATTATGGCCACTCTGGTAAATAACTTGGTGGTCACAGGGGATTTTCATTTATTAAACAATTGCTGAGCTGGCCCAGTGATGCAACAGTAGGGTCAATGCTCACTATGCTGGCGACCCCAGTTTGGAAGCAGACAGTCGTCGGGGGGAGGGAGGAAATGGCATTATTGAGCTTTCTAGGTTTTCCTCTTCTCACATGGGGTGGGTGGCTAACATCTCCCACATTCCACTAGACTCCTACAGAAAGCTGGTGTTTTGGCAGTCAGGAGACACAGAAACAGACTGATGGCAGATAAGGACTGCTTGGCCCACCCAGTCTGCCCATTTCCCTACCTACTGGATAAGCTGCAGATCCTAGTTTTACCAATAGCTTACTTCCTACCTCCCACTAGAAATGCCTTATGTCTGTCCCATGCATTCTTAAATTCCCCCCACTGTTTTTGACCCAACCTACTCAAGAAGGCTGCTCTATACATCCACTACCCTCTCTGTGAAAAAATACTTCCTCACACTGCCCCCAAACCGTCCCCACTCTATCTTCAGATTGTGCTCCTTGTTCTTGCACATCTCTTTTTCTGAGACACAGGGCATGGGACACTAACAAGTGCACTATGTCAATGCATGTCAGAGGGCCCATGGGAGGAAACAAGTGGGGGAAAAATCCCTCACAGGCCTAGTACCATCAACTGGACACCCAGACCGGATCTTGCCTCAGAAAGGCAAGAGCAAGTCCCTCTGACTCCACCATGAGGGGTAAGTTGTGGGCATATCTGGGGCTAAGTTCCAGGAATAGTGTGAGGGGGCTGGGGATAGCAGCAAGGCAGCAGGAGTGAAAAAAAAATTATTTGGGGGTTGGACTGGCTGGCAATGGAGCATTCCAATTGGCTGATGTGCATTCTAAAGGGTTTGGTTAATGGCTAGACATCCTCCTATACACTCACATAACTAGAACTGGGTTAATTAATTGATGCAGCTGCTCTGTTGCCACTCACAGGAAGGCTGCCAGGTTCTGGAACTAGCCAGGCTGTCAGAGGGACAGTGAAGAGGAGGAGGAGGAGGAGGACAAAGCTCTCTTCCTTGTGGTGAGAGAGGGTCGCTGCCTCCACTGCAATACTGCCACCTGGGTGACCACAGTAGGCAGTGCAGCAGAGCTAACACTCAGGGAGGATGCTAGCTGGGCTCTGTGTCAGTATGCTCAGCATTCGTGTGCACGGCGCTCCTTGCATGCTGACATTCTGGGGCTTAGGGAAACAAGGTAGCTAGAAACCCCAAAGCATCGGGGGCTAAAAGACAAAAACGACAAAGATACTCTCGGGCCTCACCACAATGAATGGCTGCTCCACAATCATGGAGTCACCATCAAGGACAGAAAACATCCTTCAGGAGTCCACCACCCTCGTGACGTCCTCGTGAGGGCCGATCTTGGAGTTGACGAACAGTGATCGGCCACGCTGCACGTAGACTTGGTGCTCGGTAAAAACTGGCATCAAAAATCAGAGTCCAAGCACTCCTGCAATTCTATGAATGCTTTTATTGCATGAAGTGCCTGAAGTATATACATAAATGCAATAAGTAACCCCCAAAAGTTGTAAATGAGCCTTGGTGCTTCAAGTGATACCCACTTCCTCAGGGGGCAAGCTTGGCCACACTCGCCAGCCATCTTCTGTGACACTTACACAGGGTTGTGAGAGACTTTCAACACTGACTCTTCACAATCCCCCTCCAATGATCGCCAAACGGCTGGACTTATGGCCGGAGCCGAGATCGGGACAAAGCCATTCTTCACCAGGCTCTTCCACCAAGCAGGAGCTATTTCCTGCTGCTGGACAGGGCTTATGGGAAGCCCAATAAAATTTGAAAACTGCATCCGACAATCAGGTGCGGCATTCTTTTCCCCACCACATTCACCAGCTATCTCCTGGGACACACACACACACACACACACACACACACACACACACACACACAAGGCGGTGAGAGACTTTCCACACAGACTCTTCACTCGGGCCCCTCCCCCTTTATGATCACTGAACAGCAGGACTTCTAGCCAGAGCAGAGATCGGGACAAAGCCATCCTTCACCCAGGCATTCCACCAATCGAGAGCAGTTTCTTGCTGCTGGGTGGGGCTTCTCTACCCTCTTAGTGTGACTCACTCTAGTGAGCTGGACCGCTGTGGGCTGGTGTGCAAAGGGCAGGAGAGGAAAGGGTGTCACACTGAGGGTGTCAGCTGTGCAGTTAGCCATCAGGCAGTCGCACTGCCCCAAGTATAGACCTCTGAAGTTTCACAAAGTCAACCCTTCTTCCGGTCTGCCTCCATATAGTCTGCTGCTGGACTGCCTTGCTAACATTCACTGACTCGAGTCCAAAAGGTGCCTTATTTACCCCCACTAGCCATACCTGCTTTGCTGGTTAGCTTTCTAGTAACATACCCTCTACCTCACAGCTTACTACTATCTGTGGGTAGTCAGATAATAGCTACTGCGCTTACTTAATTCTTTCTATAAGGTGTATTGTACATGCAGGCATACAAGTTGTTACTCGTTATTTTTCTGTCTAAGGTGCCATTTAATTAGTATTAGTTGTCTTTCAGCTTTATCCCAGGGCTGCTTTGTTTCTAACCTGTCATGAGGTTCCCAGTCGATTACTGTTGCTACCACGTAACTGCTGCACTGCTATTTTTGAGATTCTTTCGCCATTAACTGTGTTTGCCTCTGTTAATAATGTTGGCCTCTAAGCTCATTTGTGATGACTGCCACTGCTCTTGCAAGTCTCATGGTTGTTGCTGAATACCTAGTTCCTGCTGCTGACCATCAGTATGTGCTCCCCAATCAATCCCAGGGTGTCCAGTTCTCCAACTCGGTTGCCACAGCCTCCCATGTAATTCTAATGTGATGCCTCAGACCCAAGCAACTGTTTCTGATAATTCGGCACCTCAATAAGTATACTTTTCATTCTGCTCCCCCCCCCGATATACAGTTTCTCCTCTCCCCAGCTACCCCTTTCAGACTGACCCCCCCCAGCCCCATCACCCCCAGTATCACCGGGACTTACCTCTGCCTGGTCACTGGGTGTGTAGCCTGCGGCTGGTCGGTCGTCACCCGCAGCTGGGGCATTTTCTCTTTTTCTCCCTGTTCCCATCCCCGTGCTGGGGCGCATACAGCCAGACATGCGTGCGTGGAGGTGAGTGCACGTCAGCAGAAGTCCCGTAGCTCCCTTCCCTTTCCTGGCGCCCAGCAGACCTGCACTACCCGTGGGCCTCCACCTGGGGGCAGTCATTCAGCAGGAGCGCCAGTCCTCCCTTCCCAGGAGAGGAGAGCAGTCCTCAGGACACTCGATCCTCTCCCTCCCCAGCCGACCCCCAGTGGCCCTCTCGCATCATGAACATGGGTCACCGGCGTGGCAGGAGGTAAGGCACGGATGCCTCAGCCCTCCACGCCACTGGGCCAGCTCTTCATTCTCCACTTTTTGATCCCCTGGCTGCAGATGTATCTTTGTGACACCCAGCTCTCTTCATAACCCTGTCTGGAGACAGCGAAACAAACCCTGGCCCACCGCACAATCATGCTCCTGAAAAACCCTCCACTCAGTTTAACATTAAAGGTATTAAGGTGGCTCACCTCAATATTAGGAGCTTTATGGCCAACCTTCCTGAACTTAAAGCATGGGTTTCTTTCTATAATCCTGACATTCTTAGCATCACTAAATCACGGCTCAAACCCTCTGTTCCCAATTCAGTGAGCTTCCTGGCAAGACAGAAGCCGCTTGGAACTGACTGTCCCTCCACCAAAAGGGGTGGGGGCATAGCCCTTGATTACAAGGCTCATCTACACCTAAATGCCCAAACTGGTGTCGCCCTATTCTCTTGTAAAGTCCTTCACTCCCCTCCGGTCATGAGGGATACCAAGAAAACTCACACTGTGCGTGTATACAGTCCTCCTAGGGGTGGCAGGGCTGACCGATCTGAGTTAACTGCTTACCTGTCCTCCATTATTGGAAAGAATGAAATTATTTAATCTTGACTGGCATAGTAGTAACTAAATCTTCTGCGTCGTTTGTAAGTACAGTTAACCTTTCTAAGCTGACTGCTGACCCATCTAGACTGTCTACCAAAGGAGGTAACCACTCACTCATAGAATGGGTTTTGTCTAACAGGAAGGGTAGGATTATTCCTGCTGCTGGCACCCCTGCTGATGCTATTAGTGACCACTCCCACGCATTGTGTGTATGGAATGCCCACTCTCCCTCCTGCCCTTCAAAGAGCTAATCCTGTGGGTCTTTTCCTGATTTGATAAGGATACCTTCCTTTCTGAGCTTTGCCTTCTGGATTGGTCTCCGTTATATTGCTCCAATGATGTGGATGAAGCCTTTGCCTACTTTACCTCCACCCTTCAATCCCTTCAGCAGAAACGTATTCCATTCATCAGGCAAAGGGTAAGGGGGAAGGCCAATAGATGGCTACATGGTCACTTGCTCTCCTTGCTTAAAACTAAAGACAAATGCTGGGCCAAATATAAAACCATGTCACAACACTCTGATCGGCAAATACTGCAGGGAGCTCCTATGGGCCTCCATCAGAGACTCCAGGAGCTTCTGGACTCACATTAAGGGGCTCATGGGTAACAGTAAATGTCGAACTCCATCCGGTATGACGATCAGTGACACCAAATTCAATAATCCTGACATTACTGCCAACTGTTTTAACACCCACTTCTCTGACTCAACCAGGTCTGAGAATCTAATGTCGTGCTCTCCTGAATATCCTTCCCTACCCAGTCATCCTTCCATTCCACCACTGTACCTTCATGCAGTTTCTTGCAGCAAGATCCTGCGATTCCTAAAATCCATCTCAACCTGTGGGAGCACTGGTCTTGATGGGCTAGAGCCTGAACGACTTAAGACTGCTGCCCCCTTTCTTACCTCTACGATTGCCAGACTAATCAACCTGTCCCTCACCACAGCCAGTGTTCTAAAAAGCGTGAAGGTGGCAAAGACTGTCCTATTGTACATAAAAGTGATCCAAAAATCACCAAGAACTACTGGCCTGTTGCAGTCCTGCTTGTTCTCAGTGAACTGCTTGAAAACCTGGTGGCCTCCTAGATTATGGACCGTCTTCACAAACATATTCTGCTGTCCCCTGCCCAACACGGATTCAGGCAGGCTCACAGCACTACCGTAGTGCTTATCCAATTCACCAATGACGTTAAAACTGCTATAGACAAGGAGGTGTTTCCCAGATACATCTTTACAGATCTTATAAAAGCATTCAACCTTGTTAATCACACCCTACTAAAAAAAAAAAAAAAAACACTGTCATCCCTTGGGGTTTCCTCCACTGCTATCAGCTGGTTCTCCAGTTATCTTAGTGACAGGCAGCAATTTGTTAAGTTTAGCAATGCCAGTTCTGCTCTAACCACTATTAGTGTTGTTGTTCCCCAAGGCTCCAGTTTGTTGATGATACTCCAAAAGCCCCTTCTCACTGTGACGCCCTACTTTACGCTGATGACATGGTGCTCCTATACACAAGCTCCAAGAGTTTGATGGGCATCAACACAAAGTTCAGTATCGACTTGGACAGAGTTCTGACCTGGCTTGTTCAAATATTACCTTGTCCTAAACTCTCGTAAGATCCAGGCCATTCTTTTTGTGTCCACACCTAGGTTAAGGGCTTGCACCATTAGTTGAGCCATCCACTGCTTAGATGGCGCCCCTCTCTACGTGGCTGACCTTTAAATACCTAGGCCTCACCCTAGTTCCTGCCCCGGATTTCACCCTGCACATCTCAAAACATGCATATCTGTAAATTCCAAGCTTGGGCTTGCCTACAGATTCAGACATGCCCAGACTCCTGCTGCTAGGGTTACAAATGCCCAGGGGAGTACTGCTAACTAGCCTTACATATGGGCTCATCTCATTTTACTGGGCCAGCGCTTGCAACCCGGCCAAATGGAACATCGCTTACAACAACATATGTAGGTTTGCATCATCTGTTCCCTGGCTGACCCGCCACTGCATGCAATACTCTAGTCTTGGCTGGCTCCCCCCTCCCCCCACGCCTATATAGCTCAGGCTGTATTACTGACATCATCAGGACGTCCAAACCTTCCACATGCCTACTCTGTTAACACCTTCAGACCACGCCTACCATCCGTGTTATAATGATCTGTTTCTCCTGGCTATACCCAAGTGCTCCTCTAAAATGGATGAGTAGGTGTTTGCCTCCTTTGATCCAAGGGTGTGGAACCCCCTCCCTCCTTACCTTCATGCATCTCAGTCCCACCCCAAATTCAAACAAGCATTTGTCAATGCTGAATGTTCGTCTCTGGTATTGCTGTTGTACCGGGTCTTGCTTGTACACATTTTTACCATAGATTTACAAAGGATAGCGCAGATGAGATGCAGTATCACATTTTCAGTGGCATCCTGCTTTGACACATTGTTACATTGTAATTACCCAGGATAGGGCAGCTTAGAGGCAATATCTACTTTTAAGTGAGCTCCCACATTTTGAGCCCAAATGTTGAACAGTCTTTATGACCCGATGTTACGATCAAGACAGGTGGAATTTTTTAAAATCCCATCAGAAAGGCAATTTCGTTATGCGACTGTGGAAACAAGTTTCGAAGGGGATTTGAAAAAATGACACCTGCCACATTCAGGAGGTGGGGCAACACAAGGGATATGCTGAACACTAAGGGCCAAAAATCTGTAAAAAATAAAGTTATGAGTAAATGTTGGAACAATTTGTTTCCTCATAACTCAGCTGAATTTTTTCACATTTTTAACCCACATTTTCCAACATAATCCTTTTATGACCATTCCTTCTAAGCATGACAGGTGTCATTAATAAAACAACAACTGAAACATCATCATTTCACACCACAAGTGTTAAAACACATTTTGGGTAGGATTTGAAAAATGACTGCGATCACATTCATGAGGTTGTATGAAAAAACAGCTATGTTGAAAAGTTCGGGTCATAATATTGACAATTACCAGAGTTATGAGCATGCGTTGAAAAATTGCAATGTAGACTCATAACTTTGTTGTTTTCTCATATTTTTACCCCAAATTTACAACACAGCCTTTTTATGACTCCCACTGCCTTCTTACGAGTCCACCTCATAAAAAAGGGCGGAGAAAATTTTAAAATCCTGCCCAAAAGGTGATTTTTCACCACAAGTGCAAAAACACATTTTGGCCAGGATTTGAAAAATGACAGCTGTCACATTCACGAGGTGCTGTGAAGAAATGACTGTTTTGAAAATTTTGGGTCAAAATACTGAAAAGTACCACAGATACAAGTCTCCTTTCGCAAATTTCAACGTAGGCTCATAACTTTTTTGTTTTTTAAATATTTTTGTGGCAAATTTTTCAACATAGACTTATGACTCCACCTCATGAACAAGTGTGGAGACAATTATTAGCTCCTGCCTGAAAGATGACTTCACGCAGCAATCACAAAAATCACCTTTCAGACAGATTTACCCAATTTCACTGTCATTGTTCACGAGGTAGGGTCCCAAGAAAGATATGCTGAAAATCTGGGGCAAAAATATTCAAAAATGGCCAAGTTATGACACCAAGTTCAAAACCCCACTGAAATACACTGAACCACATACCGGATTTCCTCAGTTGGTGGTCCGGCTTTGAAGAGTACAGCCATGTTTGCGGTCCAGAGGATTACGGCATTGGATCCCTGGTGGGTAAGTAAGTGCTTGTGGGGGGGCTGTTCCGTAGGGAGGGAGGGTGGGGGACAGTAACAGTACAACAGACATCAATGAATTTTTTTTTTTTTTTTTTTTTAACAGGGTTAAACAAAAGCGACAAGTGTCCGTTTTCTTTATTTCAGGTGGTGACACTGGAGGATTGGTCACCCAATGTTGGTGTTCTGTTTGGAGGAGTGCTGAGTGGGAGGGCCAGGTGGGGGGGCACAGTAAGGCAGGGCAGTAACAGACATTGATGGATTGTTTTAAAGGGGTATATTAAAAAAAAAAAACCTCGAAGAGGACAGTTTTCTTTATTTCAGGTAACACCACTTGGGGACTGGGCACCCCAGTGTCAGTGTTACATTTGGGGGGTGCTGAGAGTGAGAGTTGGGGGGGGGGGACAGTTACAGTCGTGACAGCAACAGACATCGATGGACTGTTTTCTTTTTTACAGGGTGTAATTCAGCCTCATCATGCTGATCATGACAGACCAGCTGTGCTTGCTGCGAGGTGTAGATCAAAGGAAAAAGCTGGGCTATGATTGGGTTGGCTCTTTCCTTTGAAATACATGAAGTGTCCACCCAGCAAGCCAGAAAACAGTCATAGCCAGCTTGGATGATTGCTGTGACACTGATGAGCCCCTTGGAGGCCACTCTGCATTGGACTGACAGTGTTACATTCCTCAAAAGCCACTCGCCTAACAAAATGTTCGCTGCTCGTGTGTGCATGATGAACATAAGAGCTTTGCAGTTTCTTAAGTTGCACAGATAAATGTTCTTGTACTTAACTGTTTGGTATTACTGAATTGCAATGTTTGCAGCCTGTATGATTTGTGTATGTCTTGCATATCTATTGCACTTTATTATCTTTGACCTCCTCTCAGACAACTGGATTTCGGGCTGTATTAGGCTTTTGCACTGCTTCCCACTGTTGCTTTATTTTGTGCTTGTTGATCCGTGTCAGCTCATTGTGACTGTTACAGGACACAATCTGTGCCTTTTTGTTCTTTTCTTTTGTTATGCTGTGGCATTGTTGCTTTTTGCAATTTCAGTTGTCTTTGTAACCTCCCGGGTCATGCCGGAAAACAGGCATCTTCTTGTCTAGTGCATTTAGCTGAGCAATGAAAAGAAAATAACTAAACATGGGAGGCAAGTGCCAAAGAAGCTAGTACATGGGAATGGGGTAGCTGGCAGCAGCTCTGGAGACCTTGGGTGAAAATACCAATTTGCTAAAAGAAAAATAAAACCATCAAAATGTAAAAACAAAAGAAAATCATGTTGGTTGTGTAACAGAGCTGAGCCACTCCAGGAGTTGGGTTACCTGCATTAATCTAATGGGGGGTATACTTGGTTCAAAAAAAAAAAAAAAAAAAGGTTGTTTGCACTTAGTAAAAGCCCAGTCAAAATGTATTTAGTCATTATACCAGATTTGTGGCAGGAAAACCAAAATTAGAATTGTGATACTCCATCTGAAACATGAAACCGGCAGTTTAATTTCTACCCATGAAGAAGGTTTCAACACAAAGTAGTCCTTAGCAGACAGATACAGTTCAGGTACTCTATTTGTAAACTGCTCAGAATAGGAACCCAGCTATATGCCCTTTTTAGCTACCACAGATCTGTTACAGAAAACAAAACTGCCAAACATAAAACACCCTTGTTCTGGTATTGAACAATTAGGCTTCAAACCATTTTTGACATGCAAAGAAAAGAACAGTTCCATAAGAACTTACCGTAATAGTAGATCTTCAAGATAATCTCTCCCATCAGGCCACACCATTGGAACTATAAGCTATCAGCATCAGGACCACTAACTTTTTACTAGCCGGGGGCTGCCTACAATGAAATGCAATGTGGGCTCAGTCCCCTGCCAGAGGGTAGCCTCAGACCACCTCTACCTATGAGGAACCAAGAGATGAGACCAGCTTCAGGAATAAAAGGAGGGGTTGGAGATGGAGACAGAATGCATGGAGTAAGGTGTAATGCACAGCATGAAATATGATCCTCACTGAAAACAAAAGGCAGAAGAAGGGACTGTATGGCATGGCCTAATGGAGGAGATTCTCTCGAAGATCTAATGTTACAGTAAGTTCCTATGTAACTATTCTATCTTCTTTGAGGACATCTCCTCCATTAGGCTATACCTCTGAATGATTCCCCAAGCAGTACAAAGTAAACTGGGAGGATGGCACAGTCAGATATGTAATCAGAACAGAAAGCCTTGCAGTACAGCAAGCACAAATCCAGTACATCTACGAGAGACGACTGTGACAGGGTTGACCAAGACCCTTCCCCATTCATTATTTAGAAAGAGTTAAAAGCAAAGATCTGTTCTATCCTGTCTTTCAGTCTCTTGTCTGATTGAGCAATCAAACGTTCTTTTTTTATCCCCATTTTTCTCCTGTGTTTGAGACCTAAGAACTGATCACTGACAGTCTCATGATTCTCTCCCTCCTATCTCCATGCCATCACTTGCTGTTTCTTGTCGTTTGTCTTTTCTTTCCCCTTGCTTATCTGTGGTTATAAAAATACATGTGAATCTATGCGAAACTGGTTCTCTAGTTTGAAAATGTATATAGTTATATTGTTTAAATGATTGCAAAAAGCTTTTTGGAACTCGGGGGGGTTAACCTTGAGATGCAGTTTTATCTCCACAGGCTAGTTTGCAAAACTGTCAGCAGATCAGTTCTGAAATACAATGTTCCATCTGTTGCACCTGGAAGGAAAGAAACTGACAAGAACTCTGATACATTTTGTGAGAAACAGGATGTCTCTTAACAAGCTTAGGATGCATAAGTTAATTGCCAGGAAAAGACACTGTACCAAAAGACAGCAATCTTTTGCTGGAGAGAGAAAGAGAGAGAGATATTTAAGTTTAGAATCAGAGCTACACTCAGATGAAGGACTTTGTTTTGTTGAACTGGCTGTAAAAGAGCTATCCTGCACAATTTTGTTATATTTTATTGTTATTGATAATAAAATGCTACTTGTGAATTATTTTTTTTTTTTTTTATTCTATTTCCCTCTGGTCACGGCTCGTGGGACCTTCTCTCGGGCATCCAATCCTTGTCCTGCCCGCCTGTGGATCCCTCAGTCTGCACCTCCTGTCCCCCCGCAGTCAGTACCGGTTTCACCCGCCCTAAGAAGGTAGCCCTCACCTCGTTGGGCTCTCTTACTAGTCAGACTCAGACTGCAAGTGGGCCCCGGAGGAAGGAACTGGAAGGCCAGCCAAGGAGAACCCGGTGGAGGGCATAGGGGACTGGTGCCATCGCTTGTCCCACGAAGCTGGTCTTTTCCTTGTTCTGCGCTAGTTCCCCACTCCTGCGTGGGCACGCCCTGATGCGCTGGTGCACGGCAACCTTGCCTGCGTCGGCCACGCTGCACTCGTGCTGCCCTGCTTGCTGCAACGACCCCTGGTCTCCACCGGCGGTCGCCAGCACTCTGAGCCAACCCAACCCATTCACCTGGGGCGGAGAGCACCACAACGGCACTCATTCCTCAACCCGCCCCTGCCGACCCACCAGCGCCCGAGTCTGTTCTCGAACCTGGGTCGCCGGCGTAGCAAGAGGTGTGGCATCCAACGCCTCAACCCTCAGCACCACCAGGCCGGCTACTTGTGAATTTTATAACTGCTGCTGGTTTTCATATACATCCTAACCTTTGCCTCGACAATGATGTCCACATTGCAACGTTTAGGTGAAAGTATGAACAGTGCTCCATGTGGTTGCAGCACGTGTGTGCAGCAGGGACATTTTTTTTTTCCCCTTATACATTTTATGGTATTTTGCAGGTGTTCTTCCTCCCGCTCCCACCCGAGGCCCCAGCAGGCATGCACACCGTGGCACCAGCTCAGCCCCTCCCACCTACACAACCCACTGGACCTCCACCCAGTGGGTGTGGAACTACGAGGGGGGACAACCCACCCCCACCACCCCTGGGAGAGGAGAGCAGCCTACCAGCTTGCTCAATCCTGCCCCCCCCATGCATCCCGACGACCTGAGGTAGTTTCCGAACCCAGGTCGCCGGAGTAGCACGAGGTAAGGCATCCCAGTGCCTCAACCTTCAGTGCCACCGGGCCAGCAGCAGGCACATTTTTGAAATAAGCCATACCCCTTGTGGAGTGACCACGAACAGCACCTGGAAGTTCCTTAATGTACTTCCTGTAACAGAATGCAATACAGTGTGCCAGCTATTTGGCTAGGCATTGTTTAGACACAGGAGCATCCTCTTTCCCAGGAGCAAGTTCTTGGTGTGAGCAATATAGCACTCTATGTACATCTAGAGTACAGAGCAGTGCCTCACCCTGGTTGCATGCTCAGGATAATATACAGGGAGGTGTATTGTTTGATTCAGTGTAAATTCAGATACCACCTTCGGTGAAGGTTGGATTTGCAAGCAGAGATGCAAGTATTCCAACCCAGTAGTCACAGGACATGTAAAAGGTCCATATTCCAGTAAGCAGACTACAGTGTGAAGCACTTCCATTTCAGGGAATAAGTAGATCAGGTAGAAGGCTTCCTAGCCACAAGCAAGATATCAGCAACCATGGCGGATACCCCAAAACATGCAACAGCTACGTCTTCAGGAGCCTTGCATGCAGATGTAGGGATTTCGGGTCCAGGTGGGCCAGACATCCCTTGCCCTGTGACAACAGACCCCGACAGGAGGCTCCACCACCAGATGTTAGAGTGGAAACCATATCTGGCAAGGCCAGAAAGAAGCAAAGAGGATAAGAATGGCACTCTCTACTCTCAGCTTGGTCACAACCCTCTATTAGGCAACTGGGGAAATGTGTATAGGAATTTCCCTTTCCAGGAGAGGGACAAGGCATCTCGTAAAAAAAAGAAAAAACACTCAAGGCCCTTGAGCAAACGTGTAGAAATGCAGCAGTTCTGAGTTGTGTGGGAATGCAAAAAGATCCAGCTTTGGGTGATCCCATCTTGCGAAGAGGTAGTTTACCACAGAGGACAGCCGTCCCCATTCATAAACCATCAACTGGGACCTACTTACCCTGTCAGCCAAGATATTTTGGAGACTCAGACTTGGTGAAAACACGGCCAACAGCGAAAGCTGTGAGGCAGAGACCAGAAATATACCCTCAATGCTTTCCTGCATAGGGAACAGGAGTGAGTGCCTCCTTGTTTGCTGATGAAATACATCACACTGATGTTCATCTGGATTAGCAGAGGACCACGACAAATGATGATTCTGAAAGGCCTGGAGGCAGTACAGAAAGTACAGTTACAAGCTTAATATGTATACCCTTGAGGAAAGGAGGAATGGGGGGGACATGATAGAAACTTTCAAGTACCTCAAGGGAATCAAAGTCCAGGAGGGTAGCATCTTTCAGAAAAAGAGATGCGCAAGAACAAGGGGACACAATTTAAAGTTAGAGGGGGGATGGGTCAGGGGTAATATGAGGAAATTCTTTTTCACGGAGAGAGTGGTGGACACATGGAACCGCCTTCCTGGAGAGGTTGTGGGGTCTAAAACAGTGGGGGAATTCAAACATGCATGGGACAGACATAAGGCAATTATAGTGGGGGGTTGCAGGAAGTAGGCTGTTGGTTAACTAGAATCTGCAGCTTATCCAATAGGTAGGGAAATGGGCAGACTGGGTGGGCCAAGTGGTCCTTATCTGCCGTCAAACTATGTTTCTATAAGAACTTACCGTAACAGCAGATCTTCGAGAACAGCTCTTGCAGCACGTTACACCATTAGGACTGAAGCTGGCAGGCGCCAGGACCCCACGGAAATTTTCTAGCTAGCAGTATTCTGAGGGGGACCGCCTCCGATGTTGGTCCTGCCCCAACATCAGGCGTAGTACATAAGGAGGTGGTCCCCCAGAATCCCAAGTTCTCCCGCCGAAGACTCCCAGCCACTGAATGACATCAGAAGAGGAGACTGAGGATCCGCCATCAAATGGCAATCCGAGAGAGGCTGTGAACGCCTTATCCTAGGAGAAGGATGTTGGAACTAGAATCTACCTCCAGCGGGGATGGTGGGAGGGAAAGTACTTGCTGCATGAGCTGTTCTCGAAGATCTACTGTTACAGTAAGTTCTTATGTAACTGTACTATCTTACTTCAAGAAACAGCTCTTGCAGCAGGTTACACCATTAGGACGGATTCCCAAGCAATCATGGAAATCCCACACCATTGGGAGGAGGAAAGGTAGAAATCCTTAAACAAATTCAAGCCTAGAACAGAAGTCCTTGAAGGACTGCTAGACCAAAACCTGCCCTTCGCCTCGATGCAATGTCCAGGCTGTAATGTCTAATGAGTGTGCATGGAGCTCCAAGTAGCTGCGGCATAAATGGCTGAGGTGGACACATTCTTTAGAGCCACAAAGAAGGTAGCCACCCCTCTGGTGGAATGACCCTTAACCATGCCCGGTAAGGGTTTGTTGCGCTTCTGGTAACAGAACGTCATACACTGAATGAGCCACCCGGACAGCGACTGTTTTGAAACAGGAGCTCCCATTATCCTGTGGGCAAAGGAGACAAAAAGCTGGTCTGATTTTCGGTGCTGTTTGGTTCTGGTCAGGTAGTATCTGAGACATCTATGCACATCCGAAGTGTGTAACAGGGCCTCTCCTCGATTAGAATACTTGGGGAAGTACACTGGTAGATAGATGTCCTGATTAAAGGTGAGAGCTGAGACCACCTTAGGCAGGAACTTAGGATTGGTCCGTAGGGATACCCTGTCTTGGTGAAAAACCAAATAAGGTTCTTTGCACATAAGTGCATGGAGTTCAGAAATTCTTCTGGCCAAGGTCATGGCAACTAAGAAAAAATTACTCACCTTAGTAATGTTGTTTCTTCTAATGGAGTCTTGCTATATTATGACTATTGCAGTTTGTCCCAGCCTTAGAACTGCTCCGGAGGTGAAAGAGTTAACTTCCATGCAGAGCATGGAGCTTAGAGCGCAAGCTCGGTTCAGAAGCTCTGTTAGGGTGGTTTCAATCCGAAACAGTCAGATCTTTACGAGCAAAAACTCACTAAGGTTCTGTGTGGAAGCTGTAACCTACACTAGCAAACTGGCCATTAATATATTAACACATTTTCCTGGTCCCAACACCAAGACTCAAGTCAGTGGACCAGAAAAATAAGATAAAATAAATAAACACAACACCCAAACATGAAAGAGGGCATCAAAAATGCCAACAGAGGACTACCCACCCCATACCCAAAGTAGGAGTTCTGAGAGGGGCAGGCTGGGGAGGTCATAATATAGCAAGACTCCATTAGAAGAAACAACATTACTAAGGTGAGTAATTTTTTCTTCAAACAACATGAAGTCTTGCTATATTATGACTATTGCAGACTACACAGCAGTACCTCCATGGAGGAGGGACAGAACCTACTTAGGGAATAGGCTCTGAAGCACGGCTGTGCCAAACCGAGCATCCCTCCTGGCCTGAATATCCAGGGAGTAATGCTTGGTGAAAGTGTGTACTGTCTTCCAAGTAGCTGCCTGACATATCTCCAAGATAGGGATGTCTCTAGCAGCAGCTAGAGATGCAGCTGTACCTCTGGTAGAGTGAGCCCTCAGGCCTGAGGGGAACCTTACCCAGCTTTTGATAGCAAAATTGATACAAGAAACGATCCACCTGGCAATGGATCTCTTAGTGGCAGGTCTCCTTCCCAACCTCACCATAAGTGAGAAACAGTTGGAGGGAGTCAAACCTGTGACCCTTGGCACGCCATGTAACAACTTAGGGCCCTCTTAACATATCTGTTGTGCAGCCTCCTCTCACCAGAGGAGGAATGGTCAGTGAAGAACACTGGAAGTGAAATAGATTGGTTAAGGTGGAAATCTGAAACCACCTTAGGCAAAAACTTCCTGTTAGTCCTGAGGACTACTTTATCCCTGTGAAAGAAAATAAAGTCAGTCTCTACTGATAAAGCCTGTAACTCACATACGCCTGGCAGAAGTGATGGCTACCAGAAATACAGGTCACTCACCTGTAACAGGAGTTCTAGGAATGGTATATGTTGTTCATCCACACTTATTGGCAGGTTCCTTGCCGCTTTAAATCTTGCCGGAAGGTCTTCAAGCTGGCTCCTCCCACCCACCCGGGTGGTAAAACTCTCGGCTCCGCCCCATGACCAGATCTGGCCCGCCATGGAAGCTCAGGCTGTGCGGGTTTTAGAGTGTCGAGGAAATGGTGGATGAACAACATATACCATTCCTAGAACTCCTGTTACAGGTGAGTAACCTGTATTTCTAGGGACATGGATAGGTTGTTCATCCACACTTATTGGCAGACTCTTAGCAGTTCTCCGGGAGGAGGGAGGCAAGACACCCCAATACTTACTTGGGAAATAAGGACTGAGAACGAGGCCCCAAAACCAGCATCCCGGCGTGACTCAAGGTCCGATGTGGTAATGGGTAATAAAGGTGTGTGCTGATCCAGGTAGCAGCCCTGCAGATTTCCTGGATAGGGACGCCCCTGGAAGCAGCCACCGATGCAGCAGTATGACGGGTAGAATGAGCTCTTATCCCTCTGGGAGGCTCCATGCCCGCCAACTTATAGCAGAGATCTATGCAGGAGGTGACCCACCTGCTTATCGTCCGCTTGGCTGCAGGTCTGCCAGGTGCGGCTTCAGCGTAGGTGACAAACAGCTGGCGAACCTCTCCCCGAATTTCAGCCGTGCGCTCCTTATAGTAAGCGAGCACCCTTCTAGGGTCCAGAGTATGGAGCCTATATTCGGCCTCCAAGGTGTGATTGGGGTAGAACACCGGCAGAGTCAACACCTGGTTAAGGTGAAACTCTGACACCACCTTCGGAAGGAATTTCGGGTGGGGGCACAGGACAACCTTGTCCCTGTGGAAGACCAGGTAAGGAGACTCAATGCAGAGCGCCTGGAGTTTTCCCATCCTTCTGGCTGACGTGATAGCCACCAAGAAGGCAGTCTTCCACGACAGGTGAGAGAGTTCACACCTGTGCATTGGTTCAATGGCTTGCCCATGAGCTTTGCCAGTACCAGCAGTAAATCCATGAGGTGGAGGTTCTCGGACCGAGGGGAAATGTGATCAAGGCCTTTAAAAACGCCAGACCACCTCTCTCCTGCGCCACCGACTGCTCCTCGCCCGCGCCCGTAAGCAGAGATGGCTGCCAGGTGCACCTTTAGGTCGCCGACCTAAGCCCTTGACCAGAAAGGGACCATAAATAGTCCAAAATGCTTGCCACAGAACAGGAGGAAGGGTCCAAGCCCTTGCCCTGACACCAAATGGAAAATCTCTTCCATTTGAAGGCATAGCATTTCCTGGTCGACTCCTTACGGGACGCCTCAACAACATTGAGGACCTCGTCGGAAAGACCCAAGGCCTGGAACTCTAGCTGCTCAGGAACCAGGCTGTCAGGTGCAGGGATTGAAGGTCCGGATGGAACACCTTCCCCTGATTGACTGAGAGCAGGTCCGGGCGAGCTGGAACCTGCCTCAGGAGCCTGGAGCTGAGGCTGAGGAGATCTGGGTACCAGAACTGGCGGGGACAGTCTGGGGCTATCAGAATCACCTGCGCCTTGTCCCTCTTTGCCTTGAGAAGCACCTTGTGAATCAAGGGAAATGGGGGAAAGGCGTAAAAGAGGCCCGGGGTCCACAGCCTCGAGAAGACATCCCCCTGCAGTGAGCCCTGCTGAGGGGGGCGGGCATGAAACAGCCTCAGCTTCGCATTCTCCCTGGAGGCAAACAGGTCCACCTGAGGTGTGCCCCAGTGGGAGAACAGATCTTGCACTACCTCCGGCAGGAGAGACCACTCGTGAGATGCAGCCTCTATCCGGCTCAGGGCATCGGCCAGGGTGTTGGAGGCTCCTGTCACATGAATGGCTAGGAGATCCGCCTCCAGGCTGCGCACGAGTGACCAAATGCGGAGAGCTTCCTTGCATAGAAGCATGGAGCGCGTCCCGCCTTGGCGGTTCAGGTAGTACATGGTCGGGTATTGTCCGCCTGACTGGACCACTTGACCCCGGAGAAATGGAGCAAAGGCGGTGAGAGTTAGGCGGACAGCCGAGCTCCAGCAGGTTGATGTGGCATCGGGCCCCGCGGGGACCAGAGCGCTGCACTCGGTGTTCCCCAGATGGGCACCCCAAACCCATCAGAGAGGCATCGGTCGATAGAGACCGTCGGCTCAGGGCGGACAAACGGGATGCCCTCCTGCAGATGGGATGGAACGGTCCACCACTGGAGAGCGTTCCACATCTCCTGGGTCACTATCACTAGCTGGTCCAATGGATCGCAGTATTGTGACCACTGGCTGGCCAGTCCCCACTGAAGGGGGCGCATGTGCCAGCACGCCCAACGGACCACGCTGGTACAGGCCGCCATGAGACCCAGGAGGCGCAGGAAGTCCCGGGCAGGGCGCGATTGCCCAACCAGAAATGATTGGGCAAAGGAGGTAAGAACCTCGGCCCTGTCCGCCGGGAGCCATGCTCTGGCTCGAAGAGAGTCGAGCTCTGCCCCTATGAACAGGATCACCTGCTTCGGCTCGAGTTCTGACTTGGCCTCATTGATGAGAAGGCCGACTTGAGAGCAAATCTGGAGGGCCAGATCTCTGGACCGCTCCACCTCCCGTCTGGAAGGGGCTGCTATCAGCCAATCGTCCAGGTAAGGGTACACCCGGACCCCTCAGTGCCGCAGGAATGCTGTCACCACTGCCATGCATTTGGTGAAGACCCTGGAGCTGGAGATAAGCTGAAGGCATGGCTTGAATCGAAGAGGGATCCCTCCGCTCTAAAGCGGAGGAATCTCCGATGTGACGGACGGATAGGGACGTGAAAGAACGCGTCCTGTAGGTCCAGAGAGCAGAACCACATGCCGTGTTCCAGAGATGGTATTATCTGCGCCAGAGTGACCATTCTGAAGGTCTGAGACCTTAGGAACTTGTTCAGGTCGTGTAGGTCGAGAATGGGGCGCCAGCCCCCCGTCCGTTTCGGAACCAGGAAATACCTGGACACGAACCCCGGGTCTAAAGGGGTCCTCTACTCCGCGTGATCACCTCCTTTAGAGGAGGAGAGCGATGTCGGCTTGATTTAGCCAGCCAGGAGGCTGGGGACTCCAGGCCCCCAGAGGTGCGATGGCTCAGAAGGGTGGGGCCTGCCTCGAATTCTAGAGGTAGGCCTTTTCCCACCACCTCCAGTACCCACCTGTCCATGGTAACAGCGGACCAGGCGGAAAGGAAGTGTCCGAGCCGTCCCTCCACGGGGGGGAACCAGGGGTGAGGTGACCGGGATGGGGGCGACACCCCTCAGCCCGTCACTGGGCAGGCTTGGAGGAGGGACCGGCCGAGGGACCTCCTGGGCCTTTACCTCCCTGCTTCCTGTTGGAGGAAGCCGACGGCTTGGGTTTGGGATCAAACTCGAGCCTGCTGGCCCTGACGCTGCTGGGCTGGCACGAGGAGGAAGGACGTGAAGGGCTTAGGCTGTGGCTATGCGCTTTGTCCTTCTGAGCGGAAGAGACTGAGTCCAAGGTAGCACTGGACTTCTCGATCCTCTGCAGGTGACCTTCCACCCCAGGGCTGAAGAGGTCAGTCCCCAAAAAGGGAACATCCGCCAACTTGTGCTGGGTATCTGAGGTAAAGGTGGATATCCTCAGCCAAGCCAGACGACACATGGCCACTGCGGCCGCCACAGACCTGGCACATGAGTCCCCGATGTCTAAAGCAGTCTGGAGCTGCTGTTTGGCCACTGCCCTGCCCTGGTCCCGCACCTGCCTGACCGTAGTCTGCAGATCCGCGGGAAGATGAGGGACAACCTCATTCAGGGAGCCCAACAGGGCGTGAGAAAAATGTGCCATGAGGACGGATTTAATCCGGCCTTGACGAAGGTCACGAGAGGACGTCAGATAGACTTTTCACCGGCATAATCCAATTTCTTGGATTCCTTGTCGGGAGGTTTGTCCACATCCCCGGGCGCTCCCGCACGCCAGAAAACGCTGTCGGTAACCAACCCTCGGCCGAGGGTGTTACAAAACGGACAGGGAACTGGTAGGGACCAGATACTTCCTGGCCATTCTGGCCAAGGCGCAGGGCAGGAAGCAGGACGCTGCCAAAGTTCCAAGGCCAGACCACTATGGCTTCGCCACCGAAAGGCCTCCAGGAGACCTCGGTCCAGAATCTCCGTGAGGGGATTTCTGGTCTGCTCAGAAACGGGTTCGAAGCTCATCCCGTGGACTCAGAGATGAGTCAAGCAACCCTAAGAAGGACGAAGGGCTATCGTCCACTGACTGCCCTCCCGAGGACTCCAAGTCCATGCGCTGGAGAAGAGGAGGAACCATCACAGACTCAGAAGAGTCCCAAGAGCTGCCTCGGCTGGAGCCTACACCTCCACCTGCCGAGGTTTATCGGGAGTGAGGGTGACAGACAGCCTATGGGCAAACCCAAGGCCGACCGAGAATTTTTGGTCGGAGCCCAACTACTGGCTGTGGAGGCAGAGGTTCCACCAGAATCGGTGGGCAGCTGGAATTGGTCGAACAACCGCCTGGGAACAGGCCTCGGCTACAATGAGGGGTTGTTTCGCCGCCCGGTGACAGCCACTTAATGGCTGGGGAAGACGACTGGCTCGGCTTATCCCCGGTCAAAGGAGCTGCTGCCACATGAGTTCTCAGATCGTCCTACGCACCAGGCCAAGCCTCCCCCGTCCGAGGAAGAGGAAGAGCTGGCGGTGGAGCGCTGTCGCCAAAGTCGGAGATCCCAGACCACCCATGGCGGGCGCGGGATCGGTTGACTCGCTGAGGATGTCCGAGACCGAGAGTCTTGACTAGGCCGAGGAAGGCGAGGAGAAGTGTCGGAAATCGCACCCGGCTCGGACGATCCCACCGGAGGCCCGAACCGGAGGCACAGACGAGCTGACGGATCCTCAACTCCCACCGGGGAACCGGGAGAGGGGATTCAGCCTAAGCTGACAACCCATCTAACGGTCGAGAAAATCTCGACCGCCGATGGGGAGTCTCGTCAACTGGCCTGACGGGGACAGCGTGAAGCCAGTGGCCGGGGCGAGGTCAACCGAAGTAGACTGCCACAAGAAGGGAGGGATCTTTCCCGTCCCAAGAGCCGCCGACTGAGAGACTTACTTTTGCTCTTTTGGACCTGGAAAAGGTCCGATAGTTGGACCTCACCTCGGCCGAGAGGGTCAGACAAAGCTCCTTAAAAGAAGCCGAGTACGAGGCACCGAGAGAGAGCGGGACAAATGCTGCAGCCGAGGCAGAAGCGGCCCGCGCCGCCTCCTCTTCGAGGGTGATCATCTGCTCGAGCTGATCCACCGAGCCCACTGCCAGACACCGCCAACCGGGCCTCTTTAGATTTCACCGGTGGAATTCTTTTCTCGGGGCGCCCCAGTTGTAATCGGGCAGCACGGTCTTCAAGGATGTAGGCCGAAAAAGAAGAGCACAAGTCGCAGGCCTGCGGGTCGTGCTCAAGGCCTAGGCAGTAGACGCACGTGGAGTGCGGATCCGTCCTAGACATCTTCTGCCCGCAAGGGCACCTCCGAACCGAGTCGATTGTCCATTGCAGCCGCGAGGAGAAGAAGACCAAGTCTTTTAGCAAAACTTTTGATTTCGAACTTTCCAAGAATTAGGAACCAGTCTTAAACGCAGAGTGTTAAGGAGGGAACCTGAGCTTCCAAGCGGTAAGGAAGATCTGGCGTCATGGGGCGGAGCTGAGAGTTTACCACTTGGGTGGGTGGGAGGAGCCAGCTTGAAGACCTTCCGGCAAGATTTAAAGCGGCAAGGAACCTGCCAATAAGTGTGGATGAACAACATATCCATGTCCCTAGAAATACAGTTTTCCAAGTCAAATACTTAAGCTCTGCCGAAGACAGAGGCTCAAAGGGGGGTTGCATCAGCTGAGCAATGCATACATTAAGATCCCAAGCCGAGGCAGGGTCCCTGAATGGAGGATTGGTGTGAAGCAATCCTTTAAAAAACTTGGAAAATACAGGATGAGCAGAAAGTGAAGAGGGCTTCCCTGCTGAAATGAAGGCAGAGACAGCAGCCAAGTGCACTTTCAGGGTAGCTGGTCTCAGTCCCAAAGAATTAAGATGGACCATGTAGTCCAAAACGCTGGGTAGATCAGCAGATTCCAGGGAAACATGTTTCCAGAACACCATATGGAAAACCTTTTCCACTTGGAGTTATAGGTAAGTTCCTGGTGGAAGGCTTCCTAGCAGCCTTCAGGATTTCGGAGAACACTTTGAGAAAGTTGTAAATCAGCAACTCTAACTGCTCAAGAGCCAAGCCTTGAGGTTGAGGGATTCGAGATTCGATACCAAACTCTCCCTGAGCACAGGTTAACAGATTGTGGTTCCTGGGAGACACAGGGAAGATGGACTGCTAAGGACAGAAGGAGTGGTACCAGGGCTGCCTGGCCCAGTCTGGAGCAATCAGGATCATTTTGCAGGGCTGAGACCCGATTTTGACTAGTACTTTGAACAGGAGAGAGGAAGGGAAGGCATAAGAAACTTCCCTTCCCAATCGAGGAGAAAGGCATCCAGGGAACTGAGCCCAACACTGGGGCCTGCAACAAAACAGTGGAAGTTGATGATTGTCTGGGGCTGCGAAAGGTCTTCTGAGGAGTGCCCCATCTGGCAAACACTATCCCCAGTATTAGGGGATCCAGTGACCATTCGTGATGGCCCTGGGAAATCCTGCTGAGAGCATCTGCCAGGACATTGTCCTTGCCTGGGAGGTGAACTGCTATGAGGGAAGTGTTCAAGGAATAAGCCAGAGACCACAACTTCATCGCCTCGGTGCACAAGGCCGAAGACCGAGTGCCCCCTTGTTTGTTGATGTACCACATTGTAGTGGTGTTGTCTGTTCTGACCTGTACCACCTTGTTCTGAACAGATGCAGAGAAACCTGAAATGCTAGAAAAACAGCTCTGAGTTCCAACAGATTGATGTGAGCAGAGATTCCTGAGGGACCATAACCCTGGGTGGAGAGGTCGCCCATGTGAGCTCCCATCCCAAGAGGGATGCATCTGTAGTAAGGGTCAAGGAATGGGACAGAGGGACGAAGGCACCCCCTGTCTCAGATTGCTCTGATCCTGCCACCACTGAAGGGCCTGGATCAGAGTTTGAGTCACTGGGATTAACTTGGATAGAGGATCTCTTCTTTGAGACCAGAAAGCTCTCAAATGGAACTGAATGTCCCTCATCTGAAATCTTGCTCCTTGCACCACAGCTGTGGAGGCAGCCATGTGCCCTAGGAGCTGCAGGAAATGCCTTGCTGGTCGAGAGACCTGCAGAGTGAAGGACGCGGCCAGGGCCACTAAGGTCCTTACCCTTTCCAAGGGAAGGAAGGCTCTGGCCTGCTTTGTGTCCACTTCTGCACCTATAAAGGTGAGTACCTGGACAGGTTCCAAAACTGACTTTGGAAGATTGAGAAGAAATCCCAGAGAGGCAAGCAGCTGCTGGGTAACTAGCAGGTGTGATTTAACCTGGTCTGGAGACTGACCCACAATGAGCCAGTCGTCCAGGAAGGGAAAAATGGCAATCTTTTGCCTTCTTAGATGAGCAACTGCTACTGCCAGACATTTTGTGAACACCCTTGGGGCAGAAGTGAGGCCGAAGGGCATTGCTCTGAACTGATAATGGCCTGAGGGCAGTTCGAATTGGAGGTACTTTCAATGGGAGCTTCTGATAAGAACATGGAAGTAGGCATCCTTGAGGTCCAGGGAGGCTAGCCAGTCCCCTGGCCTTAGGGAGGGTAAAATCATTCCCAGTGTCACCATTTTGAACTTTGGCTTTAAAAGGTGCTTGTTTAGATATCTTAGATCCAGGATAGGCCGCCACTCTCCTGTCTTTTTTGGGGTAAGGAAGTACCTGGAGTACAGACCCTTGCCCTGGTGAGGGGAGAACCCTTTCTACAGCTCTGAGAGCCAAGAGGGTTGAGACTTCTGTTTCCAAAGCAAGAGTCTCTAAAGGGTAGGTGGAAAAGATCTGGCTCTCATCTTTGGAAATTTTGAAGCTGAGAACCAGACCCTGGCTCACTACCTCCAGGACCCACCTGTCTGAAGTTAAAGACTCCCAGTCCCGGACGAAGTGAGCCAGCCTGCCCCCTACAGGTAGTGGAGAGCCGACCCTGGGCATCCCATCAGGGTGCCTGTTTGGCAGGGGCTTTAGGCTGAGGGGTGGGAGCAGGCCTGCTCGAACCCCGTCTGCCTCTCCCTCTGAAGAACCCCCTCTGTACATAGGCTGAAGAGGAGGAGGCCTGGGTCTGGTAAAAAGGCCTGTGAAAAGGCCTACCCCTATCCCTGGGGGGCTGCCTCTGAGGAGTGGCTTGCCGCTTTGGCTTGTGCACTCCTATAAGTGGTTCTGTATTCATTCATTTTCTTCACATAATTCTCTGTCTGCTCCCAAACAGAGAATTTCCCACCACAGGAAAATCCATAGCCTTAGACTGGGTATCCTGTGACAAAGTAGTACACCTGAGCCAGGCCAATTCCAGAAAGCCAAGATGTAGCCATGACTCTAGAGGATACATCGTTAGAATCCACTGCAGCATGGAACTGCACCTTAGATGCCTCAATACCATCAAGAGCCACCTGTTCCAGCTCCTTTGCAAGCTGGCCAGGGACCTGTTTGGCTAAGGCCATGACAGTATCCCATCTAGATTTCTGGTATCTCGCAACATAAGCCATATAGTTTGCTTGTCTGAGTCCCAAAGATGCTGCCATGTATTGTTTTTGGCCATGGCATCAATCTTCCTGGAATCCTTGTCAGGAGGATGTGAAGCCAGGGAATATTAGCTTTATCACAGGCTGCAGCCTGAACTACCAACATGACTGCATTGCTGTGAAAGAAAATCTGTATCAGGACCTGACAAAGTGTACCTCCTGTCCATCTTTTATCCACAGGAGGCACAGAATTAGGAGCTTTTAAATTTTTATTGTTTGTTTTCTAAAAGATTTATGTAAAGGGATGGACAACCTCCTGGACTCTGGGATATCCATCATCTCCACATAGTCAGGCTCCTCTTGCTCATCCAAAGCCTCCTCTAAAGGAAGCTGGAGGGTCTCAGCAACTTTTTTATAAAACAGAAAATGAGAAGGGGACTCAGCAAGCCTAGGGGGAGATTCACCTAAAGGTCTGTCTGGGGAGATGTCCGGTTCAATGGGCACATCCAGACTTTCAAAGTCACATTCACACTGATCATAATCCTCATCCCCCTCCTCTGGTTCATAAAACTCTTCTATATCATAATCCTGAGCCATTGGAACCGACCGAACCGACCTTTTGCCAGACAGTGGCAGTTCGGAGGGAACTGGGGACAGGGACTGGACAATCTGTATTGCCCTGGCTATCTCTGCAGCAGTTGGAGAAGGAATTTTGGACTCCAAACCTGCTGATTTTTTAGTTTTCTTTGCTGGAAATAGGCTCCTCAGAGCCAGCTTTACGTTTGCCCGAGGAAATCTCGCCCTGGTCAGAGGGCACTCCCTCCGGTTCGGTTGGCACCGAACCGGGCTGGCCATCCGGGTCAGCGGACTTTTTGGCCTCTCGCTCCTGAGCCTGCCCACTCTCTTGTCCAGGGTGGCTGCAGGGAAATTTTTACAAATCTGGCAGTCTGAATTGAGGTGGTCAAACCCCAGACATAGACATAGTGTGGGTCAGCCTTGGCAAAGGCTTCCCACAGACACTACAGTGTTGAAACCCAGTGGCCCGGTTTTTCTTTGAGTTTCTCAGACATGATGCCAGCCTAACCAACAAACTTGCCCTTTTAATGGCAGTGCCAGGCAAGACACCCTTATTGGTTCCAAACCGTGTCACGGGTCGTGGAAAAAAACGTAATGAAATCAGTTTTTTTTAGAACCGATAAGAACCGGGAACCGCACTCTAAGAAGCCTTAAAAGGCTTTAAACTTAAATTTTAACACAATTCGATCGGTTCAACCGAACCGATAACAACTTTACAAGTTCCACACAGAAAAAACCTATCTATTACTTACGATACCATAGACAGAGCTTGAACCGATCGGTTTTGCTGTTAAAATAATTAAATCGTGGTTAAATTCAACCGAGAAATAGCGCTTTAAATCAAGAATGAACAGAGCAACAGGAGGAATCTCCGAGCGACTGTTCAGTGAGGCGAGTAAAGAATCTGACGTTTCGTTTGAAACCACCCTAACAGAGTTTGAACGTAGCTCATTTAAGCTCCATGTTCTGCATGAAGTTAACTCTTTCACCTCCGGAGCAGTTCTAAGGCTGGGACAAACTGCAATAGTCATAATATAGCAAGACTTCATGTTGTTTGAAAAACAACGTCTTCCAAGTAAGAAGACGTAGCTCGCAATCCGCGGCTGGTTCAAAGGGTGGCAGTGTAAGCTGCTCCAGGACAAAGCGTAGATCCCATGGCAGAATCGGATCCTTAATCGGGGGCCTAAGGTGCAGAACACCCCTCAGGAAGGCTTGTGCCGTGTCCAACTGAGATATAGTGCGTTGGCCTATAGGAACGTGATAGGCTGAGATGGCACAGAGGTGTACCTTAATCAAGGAGTAGGCCAAGCCTGTCTGAAAAAGGGACAGGAGGTAGTCCAAGACCAACCTCTCTGGACAATCCATAGGCAAAAAACGCGTGCTTGAACCCATATACAAAATCTACGCCACTTCATGGCATAAGTAGCATGGGTAGCCGGTTTCCTGGCAGCAGCGAGAACGTCTGCTACCTCTTGCGAGACCCTGTGTCGCATCATGGCTATGTCTCTAGGAGCCAAGCATGCAGGTTCAGTGAACGCAGGTCCAGATTGACAAAGGAACCCGCCTCCTGAGACAGCAAGTGGGAGCTGATTGGCAGCGGCACTGGAGGTTCCTGGGACAGCTGATGCAAAAGAGGGAACCAGATCTGCCTGGGCCAAAACGGCGCAATAAGTATCAGCGTCGCTTGCTCTCTGCGAAGTTTCAGAAGAACCGTCTGGATCAGCAGAAACGGGGGGAAGGCATAGAGGAATCTGCCCGCCCAGGAGAGGGACAACGCATCTCGCCAGAAAACAGCAGGCCCTGGATCTGACAAGCAAAAATTGGGCAGTTTTGTGTTGGATGGGGATGTGAAAAGATCTAATTCTGGTGTGCCCCATCTGAGAAACAGCTCCTCTACTACCTCCTGGAGTAGTTCCCACTGGTGGACTTTGGCCAGAGAGCGGCTCAGGCTGTATGCGATGACGTTGTCCACCCCTGGGACATGAACAGTAATGAGGTTTGCGCAGTGATGCAAAACCCAATCCCACACCCTCAAGGCCTCCCTGCAAAGCGGGTAGGAGTGGGCGCCTCCTTGTTTGTTGAGGTAATACATCAACGCGGAACTGTCTGTTTGTAACAGAAGAGTACCCAGTGGGATCTCCGACTGGAAGGCCTGTAGGGCATGAAGAACTGCTCTCATTTCCAGAATGTTTATGTGGAGATGAGACTCTTGGGCCATCCACAGGCCCTGAGACCGAACACCGTCGAGGTGTGCTCCCCATCAGAGTCCTGAGGCATCTGTGGAGAGTGTCACAATCGGAGATGGCGCAATGAAGTCGAGAGCCGACGGTCCGGTGAGGGGGATATCTCCCGCTCCCACGAACATAGATGGTGGGACCTACGTTTTGGTTCTTTTTTCTTAGACCAACTGGAATGTCCCGATGGCCCTTCTCCTTTGGTGGAGAGGGACTGGCAAAGCTCCTTAAAAGAAGCAGTACAGGAGGAGCCCAAGGAGAGCGGGATAAACGCTGCAACTGAGGAGGAAGATGAAGCAGCCTGGGCCACCTCCTCCTTGAGGCCGATCAACTGCTCCAGCTGCTCCGCGGAGCCCGCAGCCGCCGCGGACACTGCCCAACGGGCCTCCTTTGATTTCACCAACGGGTACCGTTTCTCGGGACACCCAAGTTGCAGTCTGGCAGTGCGGTCCTCTAGAACCGAAACCGAGAAGGATTTGCACAGATCGCAGGCCTTACATCGGAGCCTATCCTCTGAAGAAGACAAGGACGATGAGCGGCGACGCCGCTTTCCATGGTGTCGAGACAGACTGCCACGTCGGCGGGATCTACTCGACTTGGAAGAGGACTGAGACCGAGACCTTCAGGGTCGCCGAGGGTGGGTCAAAGAGGGGGCAGGGAAACCCGCTCATCTCCTGGTTCAGGGTCCTTTACCGGGGACTTCGGCACAGGAGGCACGGGCAAGTCCTCGTCGATTACCACTGTGGGAACCAGTAAAGAAGGGTTGTCGGCTTCTCTAGTAGACAAACAGTCTAATGGGTCAAGAAAAATCTTGACCGCATTGACGGATGTCTCAGCTGGCTGACCTGACAGGAACACCATGAAGCCAACGGCCTCAGCCACAACCTCGACTGAAGTTGAGAGCAGACGGCCCAGTGAAGGGGATCTCTCCCACTCCCACGAATGTTGATGGTGGGACTTACCTTTTGGTTCTTTTTTCTTACATTGACTGGAATGTCCCGATGGCCCTTCTTTGGTGAAGAGGAACTGGCAAAGCTCCTTAAAAGAAGCAGTATAGGAGGAGCCCAAGGAGAGCGGGATAAACACTGCAACCGAGGAGGAAGAAGATGAAGCGGCCTGGGCCACCTCCTCCTCAAGGGCGATCAACTTCTCCAGCTGCTCCACGGAGCCCGCAGCCGCGGACACCGCCCAACGGGCCTCCTTTGACTTCACCGGCCGGTACCGTTTCTTGGGACGCCCATGTTGCAGTCTGGCAGCGCGGTCCTCTAGAACCGAAGCTGAGAAGGACTTGCACAGATTACAGACCTGCGGATCGTGAGCAAGACCCAGGCAGTAAATGCACGTGGAGCGTGGATCGGTCCGGGACATCTTCTGCCCGCAAGGGCACCAACGGAAGCTGGAAGTGGATTTGTCCATCGCAGTTGCGAGGAAAGATGAAGACTGAAGTCCTGTAAATTTTAAAACAATTTCCGGTAAACCCGAAGAGGTAGGATCCAGGCCTAAAATGCAGAGTGCTAAGGAGGGAACCTGAGCTTCCAAGCGGTAAGGAAGATCTGGCGTCATGGGGCGGAGCCAAGGGTTTTACCACCTGGGTGGGTGGGAGAAGCCAGCTTGAAGACCTTCCGGCAAGAATTAAAGCGGCAAGGAACCTGCCACAAAGTGTGGATTGAACAACATATCCACGTCCCTAGAAAGGCACTTTCTATTTCAGAGGCATAGAGATGACGACAGAACACACAACACTAAGAAAAGTAAAATAACAAATAGCAATGGTTAAGTTGACGGCATTTCCTTCAGCAGATTCAAAGAGTATGACTGACGGCAAGAGAAAGAACTGAGGAGTGATAGGACTGCCCATGTTATATACTCTTAGATGCATGTCACTGTGAGCGGCCCCCAGCTAAAAAAAAAAAAAAAAAATTTCCAAGTGGCCCCAACACTGAAGGCTTACAGTTTCAAAGGTGTGGTCTAATGGAAGAGACATCCTCGAAGATCTGTAATTCATGATCAGAGTAAGTATCAGCAGCGCTACCCTAAAACAAGAAGCAGAGATCATCAGCCAGTGTGAACAGAGATAGACATCCACCTGGAAGTGCTCAGGTGGTCAAGGGTACCGCATAATTTGCCCCTTACCTCTTGGAGACTCTGTATTGTGCTGTAGTCAGTTTCCCAGTTTGAGGATCATGCACAGTGGCGCGCCTCAGCTACAAAAATAGAAAGGACGGGGTTTAATTTGGCAGCACCACGACACGGGTGGCAGAAAGGTTTCCGATTGGTTATGGAATAGGACATATTCCATCAGCCTACAGATCTTCCCACAGTGGTGCAAACCGCCAGATGTTCACACACAGAAAAGCTACTGAGAGGATCAAGTGGGGTCTGTTCCCTTTGAGGAGTTTCTCATTGGCCGTCCTTTCACTTTTTCTTAGAGACACTGCATTTTGTTACCCACTCCTGTGGCAGGCGTTTTACCGTGTTACCTTTCTGAATGCTCAAAGGTTCCAATACGGTTTTGCTTTACCTAGAGGTGGAAGTGGAGTGGCTTACACCAGCACCTTACATTTTTGGCTAGAATTTCAACTGGAAGTTCTCTTACAGGGCAAGGTTACTCTAAGGAAACCAAAATCCATTATTTTTCCACTTACGAGAGATGAATTTTATTACCAGATTTTCTTGGTTATTTGCTGCTCTGTTTGCAGATAGACACAGACAGAAATTTTTGTAAGAAAAGGACAGACTGGACCAGCTTGCCAGTGCAGCAGCAGCGCTACTGCTTGTAGCGCCGATGACCCATGTACGGGAGCAAGTACTGGATGTCAGAGGATCAGCTGGGGGGGGGGTAGGATGAGCGTTCCATGGGCAGCTCTCCTTTACCCCAGCATCCACTGACACCCAACAGAGGCTGGGTGTGCAGCAGTTGGAAGCACTCAGCAGCTAGGAGGAGACAGCGGACGTCTGTGGGACAGGTGCTGGACCACACCGATATCACTGCACGTCCGTGCCTCCGGGGGACACATAAAAGGGGCAAACCACTCTGGACCAAGCACAGTGATGCCCCCTGGACCTCTGCCCAATTGACGCCACAGGCTGTAGCAACAGTTGGGGCTTCTTGTGGATCTCAGTCTCTCCCCCTCCATCCCACCCCAGGGTGGGGGAGAAGCCCCACAGCAGAGGGCAAGCTGCAGACCTCCTTAAACCGGAGCAGGCCTGGTGGGGGATGCCAGATGTGGGGTCCGGGGCACGGCACCGCCAATCCAGGGGAGAAGAAAGAAAGTTGAAAAGAAAACAGAGAAAAGGACAGACTGCTAGGCCCACCCAGTCTGCACAAGGGTTTCCTGCCTATTTTGCCTCTGCAGACCCAAACTGGTCTCTGGGGACCCTCCCCCCACACTTGCTATTCGTGCACTCCTCCGTCTCCAGACTGCTGCCTTTCCTTAGGGTCCCAATGGTGATCCCAGCAGTGTGATGGGGCTCACCCAAGCCTCGGATAACCCCCAGGCAGGACAGGAGAGGACTCCCAATCCCTTCAGCCAGCATCCAATTGTCAGGCAACCCATTTGCCTCCACCACCATAACACCAGGACCCGTCTCCCGGTGGAGATATGGGGCTGTTTCCGCTTCTTCTGTGGAGACGTGGTTGTGCAACGATGTCAAGGTGGATGCCAACGTCAACCATGCTGCCTGCCACTACTGTGGCACTGAGCTGCCACGCTCCCAGCCTCCGCTAGAGGTCAGTCCAACCATGGGCCTTCCTCCCACTCTCCCCAGGGGAGATGAGTAGTAACGTGGATACTCAGCCTCCCCCTCCCAGCCCTCCAGCTCCCGGGCCTGTTACTGAACCAGGTCGCTGGCATCGCAAGCGGTAGTGCTACCGCTGTGCCAGCAGGCCCCTCCTCCCTGTTTCTGCACTAATATATCCCGTGTCTGTCCCATGCATGCCTGAAGCCTTCCACTGTTCTAGCTTCCACAATATCAGTTGGTAGTGAGCTCCCTGCTTCCTCACATCCTTCGTGAAATTTTATTATGTCCCCTATTCCTGGGCCTGTTTTCTTTTGGAAGAGGCTCCCTCCCGGCCAATGGTTAAACTGGAAATGTGGTGGTGGTGCGGGGCAACTCTCTAGATTTCTAGGTGGTGGAACGGTCATTTTTAGGTGGTGAAACTCTTCTATGGTAGGCAATGGAGAAAAATGACAGATGTGGTAGAGCTGTCATTCAATTTTAAACAGGCAGTGGAATGAACGGAGTTCCTATGGGTTTCTGCCCAGTTTAACCCCTTCTCCTGTCACTCTGTTCACCAATGTGGTACCTGAAGGTCTCAGTCATGTTACCCCTCGCTGTCCTGCATAGTGTACATATTAAAGTTCCGCAGACTCTCATCATAGGGCTACCCCAGCAATCTCTGCACCTCCCTGGTTGCTCTTCTCTGTACTGCCTCCACAGTATCTACATTTTTCCCCCAAGGTGTGGTATCCAGAACTGGACACAATATTCCAGGTGGGGGGTATACCAGACAGCGGTACAGTGGCAGCACCACCTCCCTCCTCCTGCTGGTAATGCCCCTTCTTATGTACCCCAAACATCCCACTAGCCTTGCCCACAACCTCATAACACTGCCCTGCAATCCTGAGGTCTTCTGAAATAACCCTGACGGTCCCTTTCCTGACTAGAAAGATTGTATGGCGATTATGGGACTGCCATTAACTTCCAATTTCCACCTGTGAAGATACAATAATTTGCATTTTGTTCCTAGTTCATGTAGGCTTAACCTAGTAATGTCAGTGCAGAGAGAACAGGAAGTTTATGGCAACTTCATGGCCGAGCGATAAAAGGAAGAAAGTCTCTGAGCAGCATATAACGAGGAAAAACTGGCCAACAGGATCTTGAGGAAGCTGTGCGAAAATGCAGAGCAATTGTCCTCGAAGAATCCTGCAAAACCTAAGTTGCAGGTTTTCCTAAAGGCTTCGCTATTGCTTTAATGTAAAATTTTCTGGGTGGGGTTTTCAGCAATGAAGAAGGCAGGATTAAAAAAAAAAAATACACCTTCCTTACAACCCTTGCAGTCCTATTTGAAATATGTTTTTTTTTTTTTTTTACTTTGTTTATTGCATTATAAAAAAAATAAGCAATGACATGTAGTACAACTCCTGTAAGGCATTATTCGATATATTTCATATTACTCATTTTGTGTAGAGGTTTTAAGGCCACTGCATAGGTCGGTCACCCATACTAACACCAGAGGACAAATCTCCCCATACAGCTATAAACACCAAACTCCTAATAAAAAAACTGTTTGCACTCCAGCTATAAACAAACTGAAGAGGTCTCATCTCATCTAATAATGGAAGCTTTGGAAACAGAAGGATTTTTGGTAAAACCCTGCCACTGTACAGCATAGCGGCATCTGTGCATAGTGGAAGCATTTCTGTGTGTAGCAGGAACATGTCACTGAAGAAATGTACAGGAACATAGTGAAGTCCCAAAATGCCGAAACAGGCCTATCCGCTTGATCACTGATGTGATGGTTCTATTATGCACTGGTGCCTTGTTAACCTTAATGAGAGAGTGTGCAGCTCTACCTTACCTTTTGCTAACTCTGTACTCCGCCGTCTCCAGCACTCCTGTTATAGGGTTTGAAATGGTGGCCCGCTTCAGCTGTGAAGCCAACCAATTACAATATCTACATTATAAAGTTCGAATACAAGTACTATATACATAGACATATACACCATCAACAGTAGCAGATATTCACTTTAAGGCCCAGCCTTCACTTTTTTTTTTTTTTTTTTTTGGTGAGCATATTATCTAAGACCTCCATTATCATATTAAAAAAAAAAAAGGACACCATTTTATGATTATGCATCTTCAGTAGACTTTGCTGATGTAGCTAAATTTTGTGTGCCCCCTTCCTCTTTCTTAATTTTGCCCCCAGTACGACTGTAACCTTCTCGTACCTCAGTGTGAACCAAGTCACTTCCTGCCAGGACTCTGTGCTGGTCCTGGACTCAGTTCAGACCACCACCTTTAAGCCACTCACCCTGCAGGACATCCCCTGTGGAAGGGCTTGTTCTGACCAATATCCCCACCCGCTGATTCGAAGTCGGGGTCAAGCCACAAACCCAAGTCTTTTTAATGGTAGTGCACTACATTACTGGCAGTGCCACCTGGCTTGAGTGTTTATTTTTCCTTAAAGGGAACATAAAGTTTGATTTTTAAATTAATACAATTAAAAAGGTGAGCATGTGTGTAGCTAATACCCTCTGTATTGTTTCATGTATTTTGAAACGGTCTTTTTTCTGATATGTAGAGTCCCTTGTTGATGCTGCCTTTTCACCACCCTGTATTCATTTTTTTGTAATTACTTATGCATTCCAGAACCTAGCGACATCAGTTGAGCAGAAGCTTAGAATGAAGCTTTCTACGGACAGTAAACACTCAAGTGAGATCACCGGGTTTCAAAAATAAGTAACCTAGGGATATTAAACAGACTGAACACATGGTCAAATATCTAGTGCTATTAACATAAAAAAAACTAGGTTTATAATATTTCATTTTCTGTACGCCATATTGGTGTCAACACACCAAAAGGCGCCTGTTTACAATCCACGATCTACAGCACTCCTACTGCATTCTTCCTGGACACAGAGAACAGTCTAGCCACTCGTGATGCAGTGGGAAGAGACTGCTGCATCACCAGAGGTTGGACTGTTTGGGGCATTCCTAAATTTCAGAAATTATACACTGGCGTGAAAGACAAGACACAAAACAATTTTCTGCATAATTAGAACAACAGTCTTTATTTAATGAAGGAAAAAAGGAAGGAAATTATTATTTATTTTTTTTAAATTAGAACCAATTTGATTCCTACTAGGACATTGTCAATTTCCAACTAGCCAAGTTAGAACGGAGGTAAGGGCAGGGTTGACAGTGTAACATAGAATTGGATTCTTAAAAATCCTATTTAACTGTTTTGGTAGTTTAAAAAAAAAAAAGCTTTAAAAAACAGAATATTAACAGCACTTGTCCCTGCTAGCAGTAGGCATGCCCTTAAAGCAGCAGTGCATGACAACAGTGAAAATTCTGACCTACACTTTTTATTGTTTTTTTTTTTTTTTTTTAGAGTGCCTCACCTGCTGACTTGTGCGATATCCTTCTTTCCCCATTCAGTCTGCTTTAGCACTCTATTTCACATTTGAAATAAAAGGGGCGTTCCTTTTAATATGGCTCAAGCCAGGTTTCCGTTAGTATTCTTAGCCGTTACACTACTTCTGTTGTCCCATAAGGTCAGGGAGCAGTGTTGGCTGCTAGTTCATTACAGTCACAAGGAAAGTGATTTTAAACAATGGGTGTTCCAAAACAGAATGCCGATAAAAACTTGGTCCAAGCCATATTAAACAGAGCACTCCTTTTATTATTTCACCTGTAACATAGGATAGTGGATGGGCAACCATGCACAACCAGTGTGTTGTGCCACCGAGGGTACAGATTCCCTGTGACCTCGAGAGCAAAGCCTCGAGGTCCATGGGAATCCGATCCCCGAGGTGGCACAACACACTAGCTGTGCATAGAGTTGCCCATCCGCTATTCTATATAGTGTATGTGCATCAATGCCTATTTTGGACACTGCATTTTATGTCAGTGAACTGGTGGTTGGGGGGGGGTGGCACTTGAAGGTTGGTGGTAGGCTCAAATGACTGACAGTATGCTGCAGATGTTTCTGCAAGTTCAAGTTTAAAAAACAACAACTTCCAGCTTAATTGGACTGGGGAAATCAACTATGTGGCAGCATTCCAAGTTGTTCTGCTGCAGTAGTGACGTCACTACTGCAGCAGAACAACATAATGATGTCACTACTACTACAGCAGAACAAGCATACTCTGGGCATGGAATTCCATGCATAACAGCATTCCACCATACACTATAAAAAAGTAAAGCAGCAGACTCAAAATGTGGAAAAAAAAAAAAAAAAGGGTCATCACACAAGTCAGAAGATGGGTGAATATCTAAATTGAAAATAAAATACAGTCACAATTTTCACCACTATCGAGCACTACCTCTGCTCCTGCCATGTCGGCGACCCAGGTTCAGGAACAGCCACTGGCTGCATGGCAGCCGGCCAGGGGAGGAAGAATTGAATGCCCCTAGGACAGCTCTCCTTCCTTGAAGAGTAGGGAGAGCCTGTCCCGCTGTTCATCTGCCACCTGAAGGTGTCTGGGTGACAACCCAGCGAGACCACACAGGGGAAGGGACCCCACATGCAGGGCGCCAGGGTGGTCTCCATGGAGACAGGGTTCGCACAACATGCCCACTGCACGAGATAGACAGAGGATGAAGAAAAGGAGGAAAAAAGGCCTGATCGCAGGATGAAGGCCCAATCCCTCGCAGGCCCCACACCAGCAACTCCCCACGGTCCTGTGGCAGAGGACAATGGAAGGAAGGTAAGACCTGGAGAAGCTCGGTGATTAGGCCGGAAGGACTGATCAGAAGGTAGTGGTCATGGGCAGACAAAGCAGCAAAAAAGGAGAAACCTGGCATGTGTTCCCAAAGTCCTACAGGCTCATGAACAGTCTATCAAAGCTGCATTCTTTTTTCTTTAAAGGGGAAGGAAATGTTGCCAGGATGCTCAAATTCTGACGGCCCCCTACACAATCTTTCAAATTAAGTATCAAGCTTACCTATGTGTGTCAGTCTTAAGATGTACGTATCTAAATCATCCATAAGTTAAAAACAAGGCAGCAGGCATTTCCTGCAATCTTGAGACGAAAGTGAGGTCTCTGAGGAGCAAGTTGTAAATTTCATGAGCTTTCCAAATGGGAGTGACCCAGTAATGTTTACTTCCCTTAAAGGGGCCCACTTTTCAAAAGTAGCTATTCACCCATGTATAACTTCATAACCATTCTCTAGTTACTAGAACTCTCTATATTGTACTTGTCTTTCCCAGGTCTTTGTCGTTAACAAATCCACAAAGTCTGTATCAGAATCTGTTAATCCCCCCCACACTTCACTATGCACTTTATAGACTGAGGGAGCACTCCTGACCAATCCGAGCGCTCCTCTCCTCTGCACGTGAGACATTCGGTTTCTATGAAGAGTGTCTCATGCGCAGCTGCCCCAATATACTATTGATAGATCCTGATCAATAATTATCGCCACAGAGACCACTCCTACAGTTGTAAAAATGGTCTCACATCCTTGGGGTATCAAAACCCCTCACCTTCAGTTCGTGGTTCTCATACCCTAAGAATGCACGCGAGACCACTTTTAGAAATGTAAGAGTGGTCTTGCGGCAGTATTAACATACAGGACATGAATGATGTGACAGTGCTCACTATAGTACACTGTAATGTCACAAGTGATGATAGTGAAGTCAGTTGGGGACAGTCAGATATTTTGTGACAGCGATAAAGTTCCATTACTTACAAATAACAGAAAATCTTCGACAGGATCTCCACTGAGCCATAATGCATCAAGACATCTGTATCAGGACCTTGCCGGATGCTTTTGTGAGGACAGGGTCACCCACTCTGACATGCCTATGTACACATCAGCAGCTCACAGTGTCACCTACAGTATATACAGGAACATGGGTAAGACCCATCCATTTCAGTTTCCCCACCATCAGTGAATGGAGTTCTTAGGCATCCACCAAAGACAGGACAGGGGTCACACCACCACTACCACCAATCATACAGAGAGGTAGGGTGGAGTAAAGCAATGCTGCCCACCACTAATGGGATCCACTTAATATGTAGTGCTCACCAAGTAACTGAAAAACTAAAGGTCTGCAACACCAGGGGGGATGGCAGATGAGAAAGGGTATGGCCCTATGGAGATCCGCTTTACGCGCTACAGTTACTGGTAAGTAACAAACCCATCTTCCTTGATGGTATCTCCACAGGGATGCCAACCAAGCAGTATCAACCACAAAACAGGTGGCTAGTGAAACAGAGAACTGACCCCTAAAGAGGAGTAAGCCTTGTAAGATGGCCAGGCCAGACTCAGCTCGCCTGCGAGAGATCAGATCCGAACTGTAAAGCTTAGTAAAAGTATGAATCCTGTGCCAGGTAGCCGCCTTGTAGACTGGAAAAATGCCACACAGCCTGCAGTGCGTCTGGTGGTATGCCCAGTAACAGTACCAGGGAGAAACTGCCCGCCTGCTTATAACAGAACAGCATAAATCTACTTGGGAAACAATGTTTGGAAATAGGTCTGCTCTGGTGCCTGGAACAAAGGATAAAACAGCTGCAAGAACTGGGCATTGTCCCCTGCTGTGGTCCAAATAGTACCAAAAGAGTCTGTGGAGATTCAAAAAAAATAAATAAATAAATAAATAAATGCAACAGCACCTCCCCTGGATTTTATAGGGAAATTAGATGACTGGTAGGAAAATCAATAGACCGATTCAATGAGAAATAAGGCACAACCTTTGGCAGGAACGTAAGGTAAGTTCATAATGCCATCTTGTCCCTGCAAAATGGAAAGGGTGACTTTTGAAGCACAGACTGCAGTTCAGACACATGTCTGGCTGAGGTAATAGCAATAAAGTCTACCAGGACCAGTACTTAAAGTTGTAAGAAGCCATGGGCTTGAACAGGGCTTCTCTGTGACTCAAGTACATGGTTCAGGTCACCGACAGGAACAGGGCCACATTCAACAGGCACTTCAGAAACTTGCAAACCACATCCATCCGTACCTCACTCTTGACCCAGACAGGAACATGAAAAGCCAAAATGGATGAAAGGTGAACCTTCACTGAGGAGTACTGTAGCCCTGACCGAGAAAAAGACAAGGTATTCAGGTACCCACCGCACAGGACATGTGAATGGTCTAGAGGAACTGCCTGGCACCACACAGTAAACGGTTTCATCCTTAGGGAGTACAGTAGGTGTACCTGGTGGATGGTTTTCTTGCAGCAAGCAGAATAACAGAGACTGGATGAAAACTCAAAAATCGAACAGCAGGGATGGAACGTCCAGATGCAGCAGCGTGCTCTTGTTCTGGGGACACGAGGCCCTGATGAAGGGGCAGTGAAATGGGAGCCTATACTGCCTATTCCCATAGCAGCAGAAACCAGATTTGCCAGGGCCACAACAGTGCTACCAGGATCAGTCCGGTACGTTTCTTCCATGGCTTGGTCAGGACCTTCTGAATTACAGCAAGAGGAGCCACACAGAAATTTGCCTTTTCCAGAAGAGTGCGTTTTGCCAAAACATTCCATGTCCTGGGTTGAAAGAGCAGAAAATCGGTAGTTTTGCATTGCATATGGATGTAGGAAAGTCCAACTCTGGCCTTCCCACATGTTGAAAAATCATTCAGATCCAGCTTGATTCAGCTCCCATTCATGTGGTTCTTGGGCTATCGCCCAGTCCCAAATATTCATTGCCTCCTAGCACAGAAGGTAGGAGTCTATGCCCCATTGTTTGCCAATGTACCACACCTCACTGATTGTGGGACTGAACCAAAAGAGACATCCCTTGAAACGGAGTGTCACAGCCAATCATATAGCACTGCCATCATTTCCAGCAAATCTATATGAAGGGCTTTATTTCAGTGGAGACCAGGATTCCTGGGTCTGGTGAAGGCCTAAGCAGGCAACTCACGTGCAGGTAAGGAGGGATAACAGCAGTCAGGATGCCTTAGTGACTCCTGAAGGACTGTGGGTGTAGGTAAACAGAGAATGGGCATAAATAGAAATATATAAAAAAAAAAAAAAAAAGAAAGCCTTTCAACTGGACTGCATCCAGGACAGCCCCCACGTACTGATCCTTTGGCAGGGACCAGGACAGACTTCTCCAAATTCACCAGTAGCCCAACTTGTCCAGCAGTTTTCTGGTGCAAATCTACAGTGTATTGCACCTGAACTGCTGATGCTCCCTATAGCAGCCAGTTGCACAAGTACCGGCAAACGGTTTCTCTTGATGCCGTACAGTGGCTTCCACAACAAAGCACTTGGTAAAGGCAAGCCACACCAGTGACAACTGAAACAGCAAGATGCAAAACTTGCACCATTGCCCTGCCAGAAAGAAGCAGATTAACGGCCTATAGCACAGCCTCATTTTGCTGTGCAAGAAAGCATCATGCATATCCAGAGTGCACTGCACATCCTATCCACCTGTGACAGGAGAGGGAGGAGGAGGGAGGAGGAGGAGGAGGAGGAGGAGGAGGAGGAGGAGGAGGAGGAAGCCTAGGGATAGTATGCAGAATTTTTTCTACGCCACATGCTTGTTTAGTCTTCTGAGGTTCAAAATGGTCTACAAGTGTCCAGTTTTCTTAGGCACCAAGAAGTACGTGGAGTAGAATCCTCGATTCATCTGCCACTGGAACCGGCCGGATCGCCTTTTTACACAGCAGTCTCAGTACCTCATCTACTAGAGCCATTAGGTGTTCAGGAGAGTTGTAAAAATCTGGGAAGTCACTGGTGGTTGTGACACCAACTCCAGGATTCAGATTGGCCCAGTGGTGTGGAGGGCTGAGGTACCAATGCCTTACCTCTTGCCACACCGGCGACCCATGTTCACAGTGCGAGCGGGTCATCGGGGGTCAGCCGGGGAGGGGGGGGAAGGACAGAGAATCCCATGAACAGCTCTTCTCCTCTGAGGAGGAAGGGAACTAGTGGCCAGTGTTAGCCTGGCTCCTAGCAAAGGCTAAGGGTCATCACACCGATGCTGTACAAGGGGGCAGAGGCGGAGCGGACGCTTGGCACCAGGTACACAGGAATGTGCATGACACCGCCATTGGCATCACTGCATGCCCTTCCACTGCACTGGGGGAAAAGCCCAGATGGGCATGATGACTTCTGGCCTCTGCAGGCACCGCACGCTGGTGACTCACGCTCCTCCCGAATCTTGGATCCGGTCTGGTGGGTTAAGGGGACTCCCCACCCCCTGCCACGTAGGGCAAGCCGTGGGGGACATAGGGAGCAGTAAGTCCTGAGGCTGGGTGACGGGACTGGGAGGACAGGGGGGAAGGAGGTGCCAGCTGGGAGGGGGGGGGAAACAGATTTAAAAAAAAAAAAAAAAAAAAGCCTGTGGTCAGTCTGCCACTGGGGCAGAAAAAGAGACTGCTCTCCCCTTCCCAAGCCCCCATTTAGCATCAGGAGGGGGCAGTACCAAGTCAGAAGGAGGGGAAGAGGTGGCTGATGACCCCTTCACTACACTGTTTTATTTGTTTTATTTACTTTACAATTTTTGGGCAGGAAAGACACACTAAGCAGTGGTTTGTTTCCAGGTGTATGCTGGAAGCACAGGGAAGTTAAGTGACTTGTGCTGGTCACACAATATGCAAGTGGTGGCTGTGGGATTCAAACCCAATTCTTCAGGTTTGCAGCTCAGGGCTCTTTTAAGAACTTAAGAGAGGACCTCCACAAAATGCTGCTGCAGCTGGCCATGATCTTATCCCTGACCTGTGGGGTGGGTATGCAAGAGTGCCTCTAAGAAAGGAGCCTCTACCATGGCCAAACTGAGAGGTGATCACAGTTAAGAAACCGAACAGTCCTCATGAATTTCTCTGAGGTTCCAGGCTCACAGGATCACTACTACTTCAGAGCCAAGGAACTTGTAGCCCTAGAAAGGGGCAGTCTGTACAGACTGTTGCACATCCTGGGTAAATCCATAAACCTGAAGTAAGGAGTGCCTTCTCAGACAAATGCCACAGGCAGAGGATCTGTCTGCAGCATCTGAGGCATCATATACAAATTTCTGGAGAAGCTTTACAGCTTCAAAACCATGCAATACACACCATAGGACTCCTGCTTTGTTAGGCCCATCAGGCAGACTGCTGACAACAAAGCTCAGGTCTCCCACATGCAATTCTGATACTTTTTCAAATATGCTGGGTAAGAGGCAATAGGCAAGCTAGGGAAATGGAGGCAAAATGTGCCCATGTGTCCAATTTCTACACACCTTATCAGGCTGGTCTGATGCTCATCCACTGAGGGTCTGAGTGAAATAATTTCTTGTTCCTAGAGGTCAGATAACTACTTATCTGCCTTCTGAAAGCCAGATGGCAAAATACTAGGCCTGTAACAGCCAGTTAGGGTACAGTCTTCCAGGGCAGGGTGAATGGGAGTGGTGACCACCAAAGAGGCACTTTCCACCTCCAGAAAGTCACACAAGCTCTTCTGTTAAGAATCCTCTTCCCACAGTGAGAAATGTTCTGAATTTGCCGCATTAAGGCTTGAAAAAGCAGGATCCTCTGGAGGAGAACAAGGCCTGTACATGACATGGTCTTCACTCCTAGTGGATACAGTGGAACCCGCTGAATCTTCCTGCTGCAGAGGATGGAAATGATCAGGGTCATCTTCCCCATCCAAAATCCTCCTCCTATTCCAAGAAATCAGACCTGGACTCCTCTTCATCCTGCTCTTCAGCCAAGGAAGGAGGCTGAGGGGGTCACAGACCCCAGACGAGGGGCCCCAAGACATTGTAGAACCAGCCGGCAACTGGCCCGGTGACACCGAGGGTGGAAGCGCTGGATGCCACACCTTGCACCACGCTGGCAACCTGGGTTCGGGAACGAGCCCGGGCCGTCGGGGGTCAGCAGGGAAGGACTGGGATTGAGCATCCACAGACTGCTCTCCTGGTCCTGGGATGGGTTGGGGAATCTCACCGTGTTGTAGTGGCCCCTGATGACGCTCGGAGGCACTACTAGTGCTGGTGACACTGGAGAGGGAACACAGTGGACGTCGGCACATTGTGCCCGGACGTCATTGCACGTTCGCATTCCAAGGGACCAATCGGAGGAAAATGGCTGGGTGAGACCGTGTAGCTTGATGGCCGTGCTCCGAGCCGCCTGGAGGACTTTGACGGAATCCTGTCGGGGAGGGTCCAGGGCTGTACTGGCTGGCTGAGGGAGAGCCCTCCAGCGGGATGGCAAGACGACCGTCCCGGATCCTCCTGGGTGCAGTCTGAGCTACCCAGTTCTCCGGGCAGGTGGAGCTGGCAGCTGGATGCCCCAAGCTGGAGTGTGCCACCACAGGCGAAAAAGTATTACATGATAGAAAAAAGAACCAGCCGGCAATGCTAGAGGCAGTGGGCGAGGGATGACTTGCAACGTCAACTATAGTAGACCTGACATTAATCTCCATATCAGAGTAAGTAGAGTACATTAAATGTTATTTATGAAGCATCCTATCCCCCAAAGCTCAGGGGGCTGTACAATGTACAGCCAGTGGCAGTAAATTCAAAATAAATATGTATTCAATAAAACATAAATTACAGAAACAGCAGCTGGGTAAACCAAAGGTATGGCAGATACTAAAGCCCAGAGAATTCTGCCAAGACCTCACCTGGAACTGTGACTATGGCAGAGACCACTGATAATGTCAGGATCGCTTCAGTTAATGCGGTAGCGTGGATGTACCTGTCAAAGTTCCCGACATGCTGGTAGAAGGCTCCGGTACCATGGATACTAGATCTGGATCTGAACCTTTTTCATGTCTGGGTTTTGGCCTGTAGGGTCTGAACCCACACTTATCACCAGTGTGCCAGCTGTATATTTAGACTAACCATTCACCTTACAGATTGAGATCTGGAGTGACCTCAGGGGCTCTCCATCGTCGAGGAAGACTGACTGGACTAGTCTTCCACATTGATTTATGCTGCAACTACACACACACACACACACACACACACACACACACACACACACACACACACACACACACACACACACACAAAATCAGTGGTAGTTTCAGTGACCTGAGAGGAACTGTGGTAGTCTCCATTTTCTCAAGAATGTGCTCCAAAAGTTCCCACCTACACCTCTTTGTAGCCTGGTTAAAACTCCAGCAGATTTCAGTTTTTTTTTTTTTTTTTTATATATATTATGGGACAGGGCCAAAAAACAAAACTCACTACTTGTGGGCATCCTCATTGTAGATAGGGTTTCCACAGTGATGGCAGACAGTTTCCATAGCGACAATCACAAAAAAAGCATCTTGCTTAGTAATGACGCACACTGGCGAGCAATGACTCCTGAAGAAGCAGCTACAGAATGAGAAATAAATTCCAATAATACAAATTTGGCGATGGGGGGAGGAATCTTCTAATGATCACTCCTGATGACAAGACAAAAAGAACGGAAGTAGCTGGGCCCACCCATGTTACACAGGCAACGCTGTGTGCCTACTGATATGCAAGCAAGCTTTATTTATATAGCACCTTTCAAAATCAAGGCGCTGTACAGGATACAAATTACAATATTAAAACAGCTGACATAATAAATTAGTTAAACTCAATCAGGGAAGGCCAGAGAGAATAAATGTGTTTTCAACATAGATTTAAAACTACCTACGGTCAGGCACTCTCTTAACAGACGAGGTAGAGAATTCCACAGGGTTGGTGCTGCAAATGAAAAAGCATGAGCTCCAGATGTTTTAAGACGAACCCTGGGAATCTCTAGCAATCCCTTGTTGGCAGATCGGAGAGGGCGACTGGGGGAGTAGGGAGTCAGGAGATCTTTCAGGTAGTTGGGTCCCCGTACGTGAATGCCGACGTGGATGGCCCTGTCCTTGCACAACCTTCCTGCAAGGTCTCGATGCTTACAAATAAATGATGCAGCTCTACGGATATACTGTCGAAGAAGATTCAGTTCTTGTTACAGTGAAATTCTTAAAGAAAGCCAAAAACCAACAAAACATATTACATGCAATTGCTAAAAACATACAGATTTTGTTTTAAACATTTTCTTTTCATATATGCTTGCTCATTGTAAGTTTCAGTGTTCTTTTTTTTTTTTTTTTTTTTTAAACCACATTTTATATTAATCGCTTAACTAATCTGTAATGGGGACCAAATTAACTCCATTTCCACCCCCTACGCCCTGACAATTGGGGTCACTGCAGTTGCATCCTTCCTCCAGTTCAGAAGGTCAGCAAGGGCTATATTCACAGCCAACGCCAAAACTGCTCCTAGGTCAGTTCACAGCGGGTGTGCGAATGCTGGTCCCCAGGTGCCAAGGCCTTACCCTCAATAATGTCATTTGGCTCCCAGTTGGTTTGTTTAAAGTTCTGTATTAATAAAAAAACGGGACAATGACTATTCCACTAATTAGGAGAATGGCTGGGGGAAGGAGAGAGTATGGCGAACAAAAACAAAAACAGGGCTCCTGAAAAAAGAAAATCCCAACAAACTATGAAATACTGACCAAAAAACAGAATTGTTTTCCAGTTGGTAAATATTCATTGTAGCAAGCACAGCAACAGAGCTACTGCTCACTATGGTGGTGACCCGGAAGAGTGCACCTAAGTTGCCGGTGTGGGGGTAAGAGGAAGTACCATCCATGGGAGTGCTCTCCTCTCTTGGGGTGGGTGGGTCACATCTTTCACAAAGGGCCTGACACCTAGTGGAAGCTGGGTGTCAAGGCAGTCAGGAGTCTGTGGGATGCAGACAGACACTCTGCAACACTGCCATCAATATCCCCGAGGCAGAAAACACGAAGGAACAAATACATCATCAGGCTGAATGAAGTACGACCGCTTGCAGGTCTGGCACCACTGACCACCAACTTGGCACCCGACATGATCCTGCCTCGGAGGGGCAAGGGCAAGCCCCTGTGACCCCACCATGAAGGATATATAATGGGATAAAAGGAGAAATCCTTGAGATGGCCAGTGACTGGGCACATCCACATTAGCAGCAGCAAATATGCAACAGGAAAAAACACAGTAAAAAATAATTTATATATAGGTTGTGACTTTGATTTGGTTTTTAAATTCACTATTTTTGTCTTCATTTTGATTGCCTACTACCTCTCAGCCACCCCCGTGCTCCTCTCACTAGCTTCACAGGCTCAGACACTCCCAGTTCCGGTCCACATCACCAGGGTGGGAGCCCCAGTCCCATGGAAAAAGGCTCTTCCATGTCTGGTCCTAGGTACTTCGGTGTTCAGGTTTACACTCCATGAGGGACCATGCAAGTGGGAAGCAGGAGAGGGAAACACTAGGGCTTGGGTGTAGGGGGTAGTTGTGATGTAATCTGTCTACTGGTGAAAACTGTTTTGCCTGAAATTGTCCCCCCCCCCCTTCATGTGCTCATCACACCGCACCAGACTTCGGGTGTCCAGATGCTGTGCAGTCATCCACGATGTCCAAGACCACCCTCTACCAACCAGAGGAAGGCATTCAGGCCGGCCTGCTGATGCAGCAATAGTGCTACGGCTCGTGACATGGGTGACCTGGGTTTGAAAGCATGCTCAGGTCATCAGGAGGACCGGGCTGGGGCTTGATCATCTCGTCCGGGTGGTGGGAGGTGTTAACTCAGTGCATGGCTGACCTCTGGCAGTGGCCAGAGGTTCAGCATGCCCGTAGTCTCACGTTTGGGGGGGGGGGGGTCTGACAGACATTGGCTCATGCCTTGGCATCCTAGCACAGTCATGCCTCCGGGAGGGCCTCATTCCTCTCCTGGTACGGGGTAGAGCCTGACAACAATCTCAGAAATGGGCAATGAAATTACGAAAGAGCGACCTCCCATGGCCCATCACGGGAGTTGCTGCGGCACTAGCTGCCCGATATCTTTCCTTTGCCAAGCATCTGCTGCCTACAGCATGGCCTGCCTCCCGACACAGTGATTCGTGTTTACTCCCAAAGCTGGGTCAGCTGCATGGCAATGTGACATTCTGCCGCCGGGCCATCGGCAGTGCGACATTCTGTGCTGAGCTATCAGGATGGCCACAGATGTATTATACCATAAAACAAAACAAAAAAATAATGTTAACCTCAAGCCATTATTGTACTGAAGGCATTTACATGAAAAACGAGTTTCCCCCATAAGAGTTCCTCTACAGCTAGGGATTATTCTGGAGCTAAAATCATGATGCTCCACTTTTTACATCAGTCATTCCCACAGCAAAAGACCATGATGTCACACGCAGAGGGATTATGACTTCCATGCTACACTCACCCTTACCTCCAAGCCAACTGCAAGGTACGAAGATCCAGCCTTAATGTAGAATTCCTTTATAAAGAAAAGAGGGGTGGCCCAACAGCCCAGTGGCAGGGCACTGAGCAGCCATGTGGGCGACACAGATTTGAGAGCGAATTTGGGTTGTCATGTCAGGATGCAGGGTAGGCTGAGGTAGCTGCCACATGCCTCAGTCAGGTAGGGTTGGTGGCAGGTTCCAGCACCAAAACAACCCCTGCACTGGGCCAAAGAGCTTGTTCTCATTGGAGAGGGACTGTGTGTGTGTGTGAGACCTCTCTCTTCCCCCAATAGAGGCACTACTGACATCTTGGGCATGGGGGGGGGGAGATACTAACAACAAAAATGGAAATGGACCTTGGGGTAGTCATATCAGATGACCTTAAGGTGGGAAAGCAATGTGAGAAGGCAGTAAGGAGGGCTGGCGGGATACTGGGATGTACAGGGAGACATCACCAGTAGAAAACAGGAAGTTGTTATCCCGCTGTACAGACAGTTGTTGAGACCCCATCTGGAGTACTGCGTCCAGTTCTGGAGACCCCATCTCCGCAAGGACATAGACAGGATGGAGGCTATCCAGAGGAGGGCAACTAAAATGGTGCAATGTCTGCACTAGAAGACATATGAAGAGAGATTAAAGGAGCTTACTATGTATACCCTTGAGGAAAGTAGGGAGAGAGGGGACATGATAGAAACTTTCAAGTACCTCAGGGGAATCAGCAAAGTCCAAGAGGGTAGCATCTTTCAGAAAAACAGATGTGCAAGAGCAAGGGGGCACAATTTGAAGATAGAAGGGGGACGGCTCAGAGGTAATGTGAGGAAGTATTTTTTTCACGAAGGTTGTGAATACATGGAACAGCCTTCCTGAGGAGGTAGTGGAGTGAAAAACAGTGGGGGAATTCAAGAATGCATGGGACAGACATAAGGCAATTCTAGTGGGGGGGGTAAGAGGAAGCAGGCTGTTGGTTAACTAGGATCTGCAGCTTATCCATTAGGCAGGGAAATGGGCAGACTAGGTGGGCCAAGCGGTCCTTATCTGCTGTCAAATTCTATGTTTCTATGAGGGAAGGAGGGACTACAGAGAAAGACCTGGATGAATTTCGGCTTCCCGCAGGCCCTGCACCAAAGATCTGGCACCTCTTCTAACTGGATCCAGTCCATGGTGCAGGATGGGAATCCCTGCTACCCCCGCCAGAGGTGGAAATCCATGGGGGCAGGCAAACCCAAGAGAAGCCAAGCGACGTCACCACAATGAAAGAATGGTTAGAGACAGGGGGATAAAGAAATAAACAAATAGTGAACAGTTCAGGATTCACCCATTAGGTAATTTCTTGTTACACAACTCATTAGCAAATGTAGGAGTGAAGGAGTTAGCACTCCAGATCCCAGAGTTTGCCATTTAAAGGGCACCAAGATCCCTTACCCGTGGCTTTGCCAGCTCCTTGACCTTTTCAATTTCCTCGTCAGAGATGATATCAATGAAACGGACTATGCGGGGCTTGTCCCATTCATCTTGCTGTTTTGCAGGAGCCAAAATGTAGCGAGGGTTCCTTTTTCCATCATAATAGCGACAGAAAAGCTTCTTCTCTCTACGAGGAGTCTGGGGAAGGGGGGAGATAAAAATATAAAAAATGTAAGAAAGTTCAAAACACACAGACAGATTTTAATTGCAAGGTCATGCTGAAATGTGTTAAAAAATGGATTCATTATGAAATTCCCATGTTGGGGAACATCAAGCCCCCAAGGAGTTTCAACGAATGCCAAAAACTGGTTCTTAAATACTGACTGGATGAAAAGGCAGCTGTTTAAAATATTCATTCGTTCGTTCGTTCGTTCACCAGGTAGTCTCACTGAAACCATGGTTTCTCCTACAGGAGTGACCCAGATGTCAATACAGCAGTGCTAATTCAGGTGGTTACCATGGTGAATACAATTTGCACAAGATACACAAAGATCCAGTAGAGATACAAAAATATATAAACACCGCATACGGCAGGATACAGTAGGGGCACACACACATACACTGCATACGGCACGATACAGTAGGGGCACAGACACGTACACCGCATACGGCACAATACAGTAGGGACACAAACACATACACCGCATGTGGCAGGATAAAGCAGGGACACAGACACGTACACAGAATATGGCAGGATACAGCAGGGACACAAACATGTACAGAACATACAGCAGTATACAGTAGGGACACAAACATGTACATCGTATACAGCAGGATACAGTGGAGACAAACATGTCCACAGTATACGGCAGGATATAGTAGGGACACAAACATGTACATAGTATATGGCAGGATATAGAAGGGACACAAACATGTACACAGTGCACAGCAGGATACAGTAGGGACAAACATGTCCATAGTATACGGCAGGATATAGAAGGGACACAAACATGTACACAGTATACGGCAGGATATAGTAGGGACACAAACATGTACATAGTATACAGCAGGATATAGAAGGGACACAAACATGTACACAGTATATGGCAGGATATAGTAGGGACACAAACATGTACATAGTATACAGCAGGATACATTGGAGACAAACATGTCCACAGTATATGGCAGGATATAGGAGGGACACAAACATGTACACAGCGCACTGCAGGATGCAGTAGGGACAAACATGTCCACAGTATTACGGCAGGATATAGAAGGGACACAAACATGTACACAGTATACGGCAGGATATAGTAGGGACACAAACATGTACATAGTATACAGCAGGATAAAGAAGGGACACAAACATGTACACAGTATACGGCAGGATATAGTAGGGACACAAACATGTACATAGTATACAGCAGGATACATTGGAGACAAACATGTCCACAGTATACGGCAGGATATAGGAGGGACACAAACATGTACACAGCGCACAGCAGGATGCAGTAGGGACAAACATGTCCACAGTATACGGCAGGATATAGTAGGGACACAAACATGTACATAGTATACAGCAGGATATAGAAGGGACACAAACATGTACACAGTATACGGCAGGATACAGGAGGGACACAAACATGTACACAGTATAAGGCAGGATACAGTAGGGAAGAGGACTTCCGGTGACGTCACAGAGCTGAAGCAAGCTTAACTCAAAGAGCTCCCGGCCCAGCCGACTAACAAAACCTCCTAAAACTCACTTATTGATCTTCAAAAGTGTCTAAAAGCTTAGGAGGAGCATCTCTCACCAACAACAGAGGCAAAAATCGACCCGATCACAAGAACAATGCGAAGGATGCCACCAGATTAAAGATAGGCCTACCTAGCAGACCATCCTCTCCGGCCAACTCCCAGGCAGCCGAGTATGATACGGATGGGGAGTGTGAGCAGTTGTCACGCTCCAGGTTCGAAACACTCTTACATGAAATTAGAGTCTGGGAAGGAAAACAAACAAGAATTCCGAACAATGCAAAATCAACTGGCCAGTTTTGAAAACCAGATCTGAGCAGTTGAGGAACGGGTCTTGGAAGCGGAGGACACGACAGCGCAACTCACAGAGGTTATTCAAACCTTGCTGTACCAAACCGAAGCCTTACAAGCTAAATGTTTAGACCTGGAGGGTCGGTCTCAACGTGAGAACCTCCAACTATATGGCCTTCCTGAGAATATGGAGACAACCCCAATGGCACCGTTTGAGAACCTGCTGCGAGACGTGCTGGATTTTCCACCTACCCTTATTTTCCATGTGGAAAGGGCACACAGATCTTTGCAAAAAAAACCTACCGACCCTGCGGCTCGCCCACGATCCATCGTATTTAAGCTCAACTCATTCAATTCGAAAGAAGAAATACTGAGGTGTGCCTGGAGCAAAAAAAGAAGTCAAATACCTTACAAACCGGCTGTTCCTCGACCACGATTACCCACAAGAAGTGCAGTCACAGAGAATCAACTACCTTCCCATCCTGAGAGTGCTGCGAGAGAGGACCATTCATTTCCACACCCCCTATCCCTCCTGACAGAGTGTTTTGGGAAGATGGAGTGAAACTCTATTCAACATTTGAGGAGGCACAGGAAGCACTCAAGGAGAGGGGCATACCTAGAGAGGAAAGTAGGACCCAAGATGCAGAGAAGCGGGGACCGTTCAGACAGCGCACCATGTTCAGGAAGACAGGGGGAAACAAACCAATGCCACACGTGGAAGCAATGCGCAGAATCCAAAGCATCCTGAACAGAAAGGCTGATCAAACTCAAGCAGACACCTGAACGAAAACGTGGATCCATGTGACTTTTTCGCTGAGACTATCTTGTTGACTCTGAGCAACTGCTGAAGAACCCCCGACTGGCAACGCCATCCCTCAGATAAGTACTGATTAATTACTCAACTTCTGAGTGTTTAGTAAGGAACTGGGGACTGCAGGGGGTAGCTGCATCAAGAAACATATAACCACGCACGCTGAACAAAACAAAAAAAAGGATAAGGGACTTTGATTCTCCAGTTAGTCACAACTTCTTAGCTGCAGTTATATACAATCACCCTGTTAAACTACTAAGGATCTGAACACTGCATTAATAACGTTTAATTGGATCTTTCTCTTTCCCTTAGTAGATACTGGTTAATGCGAAGTCCCCACTGACGACTGTCATTCTGAAATGTTGTTTAGTAAACCTTTGATACCCTGAGAGGGAGGAGAGAGAGGGGGAAGGAGGAAGGAAGAAAAATAAAAAATATAATAATAATTTTTTTTGTCTTTTTCGCTTCTTTCATGTTACTGGGGCAGATCAGACAAGCTGCAATGGGGATTAACACTAGATCAGAACTCACTTTGTCCTGTGTTATTCAGGACATACACCTCTGTTGTTTTAAAGTAAGTCTAATTTTAGCACAGTTGGCTGGAAGCAGGGCTTACTGATGATCTATCAGCCGTAATCTTCACATACAAACAGGGAGCCCACTGTTATCGAGGCTCTAGAGGAGGTCCTCCGGTAACAGAGGCACATGCATTCCTCCTTGTCCTCCTTTTTTGGAGAACACAGGGGCTAAGAAGGTAATCTAGCCCTCAGCCTTGGAAGCACATATTTCATTTGTTTATAAGTTAATAGCCATGTTGGCTTTGCAGTTTGTTTTATATTTAGCAGGACGATTGGAATTTCTAAATAAGGATAGCTATCTACTATATCAGTGTGTTTTGGAGTGGAGTGGAGGGAGCCACCACTATGGGGGACAGATGTGCTAACTGTGTCTTTTTATAAACTGGGAGTAGATGACTTACTTAATATGGCACAGCCGTATGTCATATGCACTTATAATGTGCATGGTATCACTAACCCCATTAAAAGAAGTAAAATTCTACAGTATATGAGGAGGGAGGGAGCTAATATTTTACTACTACAAGAAACGCATCTTTCCCAAAGCGAACATAAAAAATGTGAGCGTCTAGGATTTACCCAGGTGGTGGCCTCCTCATATCGGGGTGGGAGAAGGCAAGGGACCGCCATAATGATAAAACAAGGTGTACATTTTGAACTCAGGGACCAAATTATAGATAAAGAGGGGCGTTTTGTGTTCATAAAGGGCCTGCTGGACGGCCAGATGGTTACATTGGCTTCTATTTATATACCCCCAGTGTCAGATTTTATACTGTATAGAAACATCTTCAATCAGTTAACGGACTGGGCAGAGGGAAGGGTGATCTGTGGGGGAGACTTAAACCTTAATATGACTGAGGTAAGCAGTGATCAATCCGCCCAGGGATGGATAAATAAAACAACTTGAAATGTCAGAAAGTTGTTACAGGAAATTGGTTACGAGGACATATGGCAGTATATAAATGGCCCCTCTAGAAGACATACCTTTTACTCACAGGCACATGACTCGAACTCCTGCCTAGACTTTCTGCTAGCCCCAAGGGAACAACTGAATACGGTGCAAAGCACGTGGCAAGGGACCGTCTATCTCTCAGATCACGCCCCCATTTTTTGTAAACTTCAAACGCAGATCACCCGAAGGAAGACCTTCTGGCGGCTGAACCTATCCCTCCTAAGAAATCCGGAGGTGCGGGAATCGATTACGGAAACGATAACCCAGGCCTTATTAGACAATGATACACAAGACTCCTCTATGGCCATGATCTGGGACACCATTAAAGCAATAGTGAGGGGGAAACTAATAAGGATCTCCATCATATCAAAAGAAACAAAGGGAACCCCGCAGACTCGCCTTAGAAACTCAAATAGAGGTGTTAGAGGGTCTTCGGTGTGTGAAACACTGCAAGGCAAGATCCCGAGAGCTTACCTCACTAAAAAAAAAAGACAAATAATATCTTAGACTATGCTACTTAGCAGAAGCCATTGTTCTTAAGGCATAAATATTATGATGGGGGACCTAGATTTATGAGATTAATTGCAGGCCAACTGCTGGCCCCGAGAGCCAAATCCTCTATACTGAAAATTAGACACCCCACTAGTAGCGTCCTTAAAACCAATACTGCAGATATCTCTGAGGCCTTCCGCCAGTTCTATACAACACTATATTCGAAGAAATCATGTCCTTCTAATGAAAGTGTTTGGGAATTTTTGACACGTCTTGCTCTTCCTGCTCTAACCCAGAAACAATCCCTTACTTTAGTGGCCCCCATATCCTCCAAGGAAATTATAACAACAACTGGAAATCTAAAAACTGGTAAGTGTCCCGGATGTGATGGTCTCCCAGGAGAGTTTTATAAAGTTTTCACCAAGACCCTCACTCCGATACTGGGCAGGCTGTTCACTTACGTGAATACAAAAGGAGGAATGATCTCTCCATCCTGGAATGAGGCTATAGTCTCGGGGATACCGAAGCAGGGTAAAGACCTCTCAGATTGCTCCTCATTTCAACCCATATCCATATTGAACACAGACTACAAAATCTTTGCATCCATCTATCTACAGAGACTTAAACAACTCGCACCGTCCACAGTACACACAGACCAATACGGTTTTATCCCAGGGCGCCAAGCCCAGGATAATGTTAGACGTACGGTTTATATTGTTGAACATATTCATGCCCAAAACATTCCTGCAGTTGTATTAGGATTGGACGCAGAAAAAGCGTTTGATATGGTGTCATGGGATTTTTTGAGAGGGGCGCTGACTAGATTTAATTTCCCACACCAATTCATAGATACCATCTTCAAATTTTACACAAACCCTATAGGATACATTAGAGCAAACGGTCGCTTATCTGAGAAATTTCCACTATCTAGAGGAACTAGACAGGGATGTCCCCTCTCCCCGCTCCTATTCGCTTATTATATTGAACCCCTGGCCCAATATTTACGCCAAACCCAGGATATCAAGAGTGTTGAGATGGCAGGCTCAGAACAGAGATCGGCACTATTTGCCGATGATATCCTTATGTATTTGGCTAATCCAGACACTTCCTTACAGGCCCTCTTTCAGCATATATATAAATTTTCCAATCTTTCCGGTTTTACTCTAAACAAATTGGAAGCCCTGACCTTTGAATATATCCCCTCAACCAAATCTTAAAAAAAAAAAAAAAAGTACCCAATTAAATGGGATAAAACTTGCATAAAATATTTGGGTGTGCAGATTCCAAAAGACCCAGAGTTACTTTTTAAATTAAATTATCCCCCTCTGCTTAAGACCATTAAACAGGGCTTGAGAAGATGGGATCTTTTGCCATCCTCTTTTTATACAAGAACCTTATCGCTGAAGATCAATGCCTTACTGAGATTCTTGTATTTATTTCAATGTGTGCTATGTGCCCTATCTCCAGAAGAGCTTCTTTCCTGGCAAAAAACCCTAACGCATATCAATGGAATCAAAGGAAGCCAAGAATGAGCCTCTCCAAGCTGTTTCTGCCCAAAGGTTTAGGAGGAGTAACTCTCGCCTCTCTCCAAAACTACTGGATCTCGGCCCAGATGTGTTTGGCACTACTGTGGGGCGCTAAAGCATACCAGGCAGTCTGGAAGCAAACTGATCTATCCAGACCTGTCTCTACCCCACTCCTGGCCTGTCTATTCTCTCTCTATCTCACCTCAAAGTTAGCAGGAAATCCTGCCAACAACTACCACTATCCTAAAGGGCTGGCAATTGGGCATGAAACACAAGACCTTCCAACAGTACCTATGGAAGTATAGTTGGTTTATATTAACCCCCCATTTGATGCACCAATGCATAACAAATGGTACAAAAAAATCAGTCCATTAAGGGATTGGAGGCCCCATGGCAATTACTAAAAGGTAATGAAACTATAGACTTCTCGGAAGCCCAGAGGCTATACTCCTGGACAGAAAAGGATAGGCTATACCATTATCAAATTAGAGACTATATCCAAACACAGATCAAGAAAACAGAGCAAAGCTGTCACCTGGGGGAGGATGGTACCCCCCCCCCTTGACAAATCTGGACCTCGCTTCTGGGGAAAGGTATTAGCTATAATATAAGTCACTTTGTACAACAAACTTGCACGCATGACGGCAGTTCAATCCAGATGGAACAGGAATTTTGCACATCCCACATCTAGTAGAGAGTAGCTTAAGATTTGGGAAACGTTGAAAACTACCTCCTTATTTGGAGGAGTTCACGTGGAAGGTTAGGGCGCAGGTTCTTCTAGTTCCCTGTGGTAGCTCTAAGAAATCTGGGGACCGTCTCCAGGTGTTGGAGAGAATATGGAGGGGCAAGAGCTTCTCATAAAACATATTTTCCTGGACTGCCTGGGACTGTCGGCCTTTTGGCTTTAGGTGACATCGCATACAAAATCAATACTGAACACACAGAGTGCTCTTAAAGGAGTTAACTTAATCCTGGGGATCCCACCGGTGGAGACTAGAGATAAAGCCAGCTTACACTTATGGGCCATACTTTTGAGCTCAGCTTATAAATCTATAACCCAAAAATGGCTCCTCACAACTCCCCCACTGATATCTGATTGGAAAGCAATCATATTGCACATCCAGCATAATGAGCAGATTTCTTCTGAACTCCAAGGAAAGATGGAGAAAATTTTATATCACGAGGGTCATGGTGGGAACTATACCAGGATCAACTGATAGGCAGATAGAGCTTAGCCTACATGATTGACTTAAATAGTTGACAGGGAAAAATGTTAGGCCTGGTGGACGGAGAGTACAGATAATTGCTGAAGGGACTGAAAATACAGGTTACTCACCTGTAACAGTTCTAGGAATGGTATATGTTGTTCATCCACACTGTCTGGCAGGTATCCTTGCCGCTTTAAATCTTGCCGGAAGGTCTTCAAGCCGGCTCCTCCCACCCACCCCGGTGGTAAAACCCTCGGCTCCGATCCATGACGCCAGATCTGCTCTGGCTGGATGCCTCCAGGTAGTGCATCAAAGCCGGGAGGTGTGGAGTCGGTGGGATGAACAACATATACCATTCCTAGAACTCCTGTTACAGGTGAGTAACCTGTATTTTAGGGACATGGATATGTTGTTCATCCACACTGTCTGGCAGACCCTAGCAGTTCCGGAGGAGGGAGGCAAGACGCACACCCCGATACTTACTTGGAAAGAGAGACTGAGAACTGAGGCCCCAAAAACCAGCATCCCGAGGTGACTCAAGGTCGATGTGGTAATGGGTGATGAAGGTGTGTGCTGACTTCCAGGTAGCAGCCCAGTGGCATTTCCTGGATAGGGACGGGCCCCTGTGAAGCAGCCACTGGATGAGCAGGTATGGCGGGTAGAATGAGCCTTATCCCTCTGGGAGGCTCCATGCCCCGCCAACTTATAAAGAGATCTATGTAGGAGGTGACCCACCTGCCTATTGTCCGGCTTGGCTGCAGGGTCTGCCAGGTGCGGCTTCAAGCGTGGTGACAAACAGCTGGCCAGACCTCTCCCAATTTCAGCCGTGCGCTCATATAAGTAATGTAGTGCCCTTCTAGGGTCCAAAAGGCGGGTTTCCATATTCGCCTCCCGTGAGTGATTGGGGTAGGAACACCGCAGAGTCAGCACCTGGTTAAGGTGAAACTCTGACACCACCTTCGGAAGGAATTTCGGTGGGGGCACAGAACAACCTTGTCCCTGTGGAAGACTAGGTAAGGAGACTATGGCAAGCCCTGGAGCTCTCCCCATCCTTCTGGCTGACGTGGATAGCCACCAAGAAGGCGATCTTCCACTATAGGTGAGAGAGTTCACACCCGTGCACTGGTTCGAATGGCTTGCCCATGAGCTTTAGCCAGTACCAGCAGTAGATCCCACGGAGGTGGAGGTTATCGCATCGGAGGGAAATATGATCAGGCCTTTGAAAAGGCCAGACCACCTTCTCCATACACAGACTGCTTCCGGCCCGCGCTGCAAGCAGAGATGGCTGCCAGGTGCACCTAAGGGTCGCGACCTAAGCCCTTGCTGAGAAAGGGACCACAGGTAGTCCAACATGCCTCGCTAGGAACAGGAGGGAAGGGTCCAGGCCCCTGTTCTGAACACCAAATGTGGAAAGTTTTCCATTTGAAGGCGTAGCATTTTCTGTCGACTTACAGGACGCCTCAACTACGCTGGAGGACCTCGCCGGAAAGACCTGCTGGCCTGGAACCTCAGTCAGGAACCAGGCCGCCAGGTGCAGAGGATTGAAGGTCCGGATGGAATACCTTCCCCTGACTGACCGAGCAGGTCCGCAAGCTGGAAGCTGGACTCCGGGAAGCCCAGAGCTGAGGCTGAGGAGATATCTGGTACCAGAACTGGCGGGCCAGTCTGGGGCCATCAGGAAATCACTTGGCGCCTTGTCCCTCCTTGCTTGAGCAGCACCTGTGTAACAAGGGGAACGGGGTGGCGCAGAAGAGGCCCGGCCCACGGGCCTCGGTAGGCATCCCCGGTGAGAGCCCTGCTGAGGGGGCGGGCATGGAACAGCCTCAAGTTCTGCATTCTCCTGGAGGCAAACAGGTCCACCTGAGGTGTGCCCCAATGGGAGAATAGATCTCGCACTACCTCCGCAGGAGAGACCACTGCGGGAGGCAGCCCCTAGGGACGTGGCCAGGGTGCTGGAGGCTCCTGCCACATGAATGGCTAGGAGATCCGCCTCCAGGCTGCGCATTTGAGTGACCAGATGCAGAGAGCTTCATTGCATAGGGAGCATGGAGCGCCGCCCCACCCTGGCGTTTAGATAGTATATGGTCGTGGTATTGTCCGCCTGACCGGACCAGGTTCCTTGCCGCTTTAAATCTTGCCAGAAGGTCTTCAAGCCGCTCCTCCCACCCACCCGGGTGGTAAAACTCAGCTCTGCCCCATGACGCCAGATCTAGCCCGCTGGAAGCCAGGTTGTGCGTCGAGGCCGGGGAGGTCGGGTGGGACATGTGGATGAACAACATATACCATTCTTAGTACTCCTGTTACAGGTGAGTAACCTGTATTTCTAGGGACATGGATATGTTATTCATCCACACTGTCTGGCAGACTCCTAACAGTTCTCCGGGAGGAGGGCGGCAAGGCGCACACCCCCTACTTAGGGAATAAAGACTGGGGAACCGAGGCCCCAAAACCAGCATCCCGGTGTGACTCAAGGTCGATGTGGTAGTGGGTAATGAAGGTGTGTGCCAACTTCCAGGTAGCAGCCCTGCAGATTTCCTGGATAGGGATGTCCCTGGAAGCAGCCACCGATGCAGCGGTATGGCAGGTAGAATGAGCTCTTATCCTCTGGGAGGCTCCATGCCCGCCAACCTATAGCAGAGATCTATGCAGGAGGTGACCCACCTGCCTATCATCCGCTTGGCTGCAGGTCTGCCAGGTGCAGCTTCAGCGTAGGTGACAAACAGCTGGCGAACCTCTCCCCGAACTTTAGCCATCTGCTCCTTGTAATAAGCGAGCGCTCTTCTAGGGTCCAAAGTATGGAGCCTATATTCAGCCTCCGAGGCATGACTGGGGCAGAGTCAACACCTGGTTAAGGTGAAACTCCGACACCACCTTCGGAAGGAATTTTGGGTGGGGGGGCAGGTCAACCTTGTCCCTGTGGAAGACCAGATAAGGAGACTCTATGGAAAGCACCTGGAGCTCTCCCATCCTTCTGGCTGACGTGATAGCCACCAAGAAGGCGGTCTTCCACGACAGGTGAGAGATGTCACACCTGTGCATCGGTTCGAATGGCTTGCCCGTGAGCTTAGCCAAACCAGCAGTAGATCCCATGGAGGTGGAGGTTCTCGACCGTAGGGGATATGTGATCAAGGCATTTGAAAAAGCCCGACCACCTTCTCCTCGCCACCAACTGCTTCCGGTCCGCGCCCAGTAAGCAGAGATGGCTGCCAGGTGCACACAAGTGCGTCGACTGAAGCCCTTGCTGAGAAAGGGACCACAGGTAGTCCAGAATGCTTGCCAAGGAACAGGAGGAAGGGTCCAGACCCTTGCCCTGACACCAAATGGAGACTCTCTTCCATTTAAAGGCATAGCATTTCCTGGTCGACTCCTTACGGGACGCCTCAACAACGTTGAGGACCTCGTCAGAAAGACCCAAGGCCTGGAACTCTAGCCACTCAGGAACCAGGCCGTCAGATGCAGGGATTGAAGGTCCGGATGGAATACCTTCCCCTGATTTACTGAGATCACGTCCGAGCGGGCTGGAAGCCGCCTCGGGAGCCTAGAGCTGAGACTGAGGAGATCTGGATAGCAGAACTGGCGGGGCCAGTCTAGGGCTACCAGAATCACCTGCGCCTTGTCCCTCCTCACCTTGGATAGCACCTTGTGGATCAAGGGAAATGGGGGAAAGGCATAGAAGAGGCCCGGGGTCCACGGCCTCGAGAAGGCATCCCCCTGCAGCGAGCCCTGCTGAGGGGGGCGGGCATGAAAACAGTCTCAGCTTCGCATTCTCCCTGGAGGCAAACAGGTCCACCTGAGGTATGCCCAGTGGGAGAACAGATCTTGTACTACCTCCGGCAGAAGAGACCACTCGTGGACAGATCTTGTACTACCTCCGGCAGAAGAGACCACTCGTGGCACGCAGCCCCTATCCAGCTTAGGGCATCGGCCAGAATATTGGAGGCTCCTGCCACATGGATGGCAAGGAGATCCACCTCCAGGCTGCGCACGAGGGACCAAATGCGGAGAGCTTCCCTGCACAGAGGCATGGAGTGCAACCCGCCCTGGCAGTTTAGGCAGTACATGGTCGTGGTAATGTCCGTCTGGACCTGGACCACTTGACCTCGTACAAATGGAGCGAAGACAGTGAGGGCTAGACGAACCACTCGAAGCTCCAGCAGGTTGATGTGGCATCGGGACTCCTGAGGGGACCAGAGGCCATGCGCTCTGTGCTCCCCCAGATGGGCACCCCAACCCATCAGAGAGGCATCTGTCGATAGAGAGACCGTCGGCTAGGGGGCGGACAAACGAGATGCCCTCCTGCAGATAAACTGGAACGGTCCACCACTGGAGAGCATTCCACATCTCCTGGGTCACTGTCACTAGCTGATCCAAAGGATCGGAGTGCTGTGACCATTGGCTCGCCAGTCCCCTCTGTAGGGATGCATGTACCAACAGGCCCAAATGGACAACGCTGGTGCAGGCCGCTATGAGGCCGAGGAGGTGCAGGAAGTCCCGGGCAGGGCGCAATTGCCCAACCTGAAATAATTGGGCAAAGGAGGAAAGAACCTCTGCCCTGTCCACCGGGAGCTGTGCTCTGGCTCGCAAAGAGTCGAGCTCTGCCCCAATTAATTGTACTGCCTGCTTTGTCACGAGTTCTGACTTGGCCTCGTTGATAAGGAGGCCAACTTGAGAGCAAACCTGGAGGGCCAGATCTCTGGACCGCTCCACCTCCATTCTGGAGGAGGCCGCAATCAGCCAGTCGTCCAGGTAGGGGTACACCTGGACACTTCAGCACCGCAGGAATGCTGTCACCACTGCCATGCATTTGGTGAAGACCCTGGGAGCTAGAGAAAGACCAAAGGGCATGGCCTGGAACTCGTAGAAGGACCCCCTCTGCCCTGAAGTGGAGGAATCTCTGGTGGGACGGACGGATTGGGACATGAAAAAAATGCGTCCTGGAGGTCCAGAGAACAGAACCACATGCCTCGTTACAATGATGGGATGATCTGACCCAGAGTGACCATCCTGAAGGTTCAAGACCTTAGGAACCTGTTCAGGTCGTGCAGGTCTAGAATGGGGCGCCAGCCCCCCATCCGTTTCGGGACCAGGAAGTACCTGGACACAAACCCCGGGTCTGGTGGAGGGTCCGCCACCTTCCTGATCACCTCCTTTTTGAGGAGCAGGGCAATGTCGGCTCAACGAACCGACAGGGAGGCTGCCGATCTCGTAGCCCCCTGCGGGGAGATGGCTCGGAAGGGCAGGGACTGCTCGAACTCCAGAGGCAGACCCTTTCCTACCACCTCCAACACCCAGCGGTCCGTGGTGATAGCGGACCAGGTGGAAAGGAAGTGGCGGAGCCGTCCCCCCACAGGGGAACCTGGGGAGAGCGATGAGGCTGGGGGCGACACCCCTCAACCAGTCACTGGGCAGGCTTGGAGGAAGGACCGGCCAAGGGACCTCCTGGGCCTTTTCCTCCCTGCTTCCGGCTAGAGGAAGCCGCAGGCTTGGCTTTGGGGTGCCAAGCGCGAGCCTGCTGGCCCTAATGCTGGTGTTGCTGGGCCGGACGTGCCACAGGCGCAGAAGGGCGAAAGGACTTATGTTGCAGACGATGGCCCTTGTCCTTCTGAGCAGAGGTGACTGAATCCAGGGTAGCGCTGAACTTTTCAATCCGCTGGAGGTGGCCTTCCACTCCAGGGCCGAACAGGTCAGTCCTCAAGAAGGGGACGTCCGCCAATATGTGCTGGGTATCCGCCGCGAAGGTGGATATCCTCAGCCATGCTCTGCGGCGCATGGCCACTTTGGCCACTACTGATCGGGCACAGGAGTCTCCAATGTCTAGAGCTATTTGGAGCTGCTGTTTCGCCACTGTCCTTCCCTGATACTGTACCTACTTGACCGTAGTCTGCAGGTCGGCTGGCAGATGAGGGATCACCTCATCCAGGAAGCCCATGAGGGCATGGGAGAAGTGTGCCATCAGCACGGCTGAGCTTGCCTGACAGAGGCCTAGGGAGGATGCAGCATACACCTTGCGCCCGGCACAGTCCAGCTTTTTGGACTCCTTGTCGGGGGGCTTATCCACATCCCTAGCATTCCTGGAACGCCGGAAAACGCTAACGGTGTCCAACCCCTCTGCAGAGGGGTGCTCAGAAAAACTGGACAAAGAGCTGGTAGGGACCGCATACTTCCTGGCCATCCTGGCCAAAGGTGCAGGACAGGAAGCCGGTCGCTGCCAAAGCTCCAAGGCTGGGCCAACAATGGCTTCAGCCACCGGAAAGGCCTCCGTGGGCGAATCCCCTTGGTCCAGTATCTCTGTGAGGGGATATCTGGTCCGCTTGGATATGGGCTCGAGCTGCATTCCGGTGGACTCAGAGATGAGTAGAAGCAAACCCATGAACGACGATGGACTCTCCTCCATCAACTACCCCCCCAGAGGACTCCAGGTCCAGGGGCCTGGAAAACAGAGAGGAGTCGTCGTCAGACTCCGAGGAGTCTGCGAAGAGCTGCCTGGGACCTGAGCCACCCTCCACCTGCTGAGGACGGTCGGAAGTGAGGGTGACCGACAACCGGTGGGGCAGACCCTGACACGACCAAGAGTCCTTGGTCGGTGCCCCAATTCGGTTGTGGAGGTGGAGGTTCCACCACAAATGATTAGGGGCAGCTGGTTTCGGCGAACAACGGTCCAGCTTGGGCACCTCGACTACGTGAGGGGTTGTTTCCGACCTTCGGGTGACAACCACTTAATGGTTGGGGAAGGTAACGGCGTCGGCTTGTTCACAGACAAAAGGAGCGGCTGCCACATTAAGTCCTCATAGCGTCAACGCAATTTGAGACAAAGCCTCTCCTCTCCCAAGGAGGAAGACTAGGATGAGTGGCGCCGCCGTTTTCCTCGGTGCCAAGACCGAGGCCGCCGATGTCGGCAGGATCGGCTGGACCGGGACGAGGTCCGAGACAGAGACCCTCGGTATTTCCGAGGGTGGGTCTGGGAGGGGGCGGGGGACACCCGCTGCTCCCTCGGCTCAGGAGCCTTGACAGGGGACTCTGGCACAGGCAAGTCCTCGGTTTCCACCAGGGGAACTGGTGATGAAAGGTTGTCGGCTTCACCAGTCGACAGCCCGTCCGACAGATCGAGAAAAATCTCAACCGCATCGACGGGTGTCTCGGCTGGCTGACCTGACGGGGGCACCATAAAGCTAGTGGCCTTAGCCACAATCTCGACCGAAGTAGAGTGTCGACTGTCCGGGGAAGGGGGCCTCTCCCGCTCCCACGAATGTCGACGGTGGGACTAACCCTTCGAGTCCTTCTTTCTTGACTAAGAAGAGTGTCCCGATGGCCCCTCTCCCTTCGTGGAAAGGGATTGGCAAAGCTCCTTAAAAGAAGCAGTGTAGGAGGATCCCAGAGAGTGGGATAAATGCCGCGACCAAAGAGGATGAGGATGCGGCCTGGGCTGCCTCCTCCTCCTCGAGGGCGATCTGCTCGAGTTGCTCAGCCGAGCCAGCCGCCGCGGGCACGCCCGACGGGCCTCCTTCAACTTCACCGGCAGGTCCGTCCTGGACATTTTCTGCCCACATGGGCACCGCCGAAAACTGGGAGTCGATTTGTCCATCGGAGCCGTGAGAAAAGAATTTGACTGAAGTCTTGACAATTTTAAAACTATTTTCGGGCGAACCGAAGAGTGTGGATTCAGGCCTAAGACGCAGAGCGCTAAGGAGGGAACCTGAGCTTCCAAGCGGTAAGGAAGATCTGGTGTCATGGGGCGGAACCGAGAGTTTTACCACCCGGGTGGGTGGGAGGAGCCAGCTTGAAGACCTTCCGGCAAGATTTAAAGCAGCAAGGAACCTGCCAATAAGTGTGGATTGAACAACATATCCATGTCCCTAGAAATGCTTTTAATGTAATTTTAATGTGTTTTTTGTGAGAATCTAAATGCTATAAATTTGTACTTATTTGGGGGTCTCTTTTATAATATTGTCTGTATCTTTAAATCTGGGCTTTTTATTGAGGTCTGTGTTTCTAGTGGCATGCCCCTTCCCCCCCCGAGGAAGACCCACATGGAGGAAGCAGCGGGGCAGTTTGTCAGCATCCTCCAGGGCTGCTGGAATAAACTCACTTTATTTGCAATTTTTGAGTGTTTGTGACTTTTTGACCAAAGTGCCACTAGTTTGTTCTTTTGTCAGTCACAGAAGACTGTACATAACCTCAGGAGAACAGTGGGACTAAAAAACATCAGATCGGAGCTCATAAAAGCTCTCTAACACACACTGCAGGCTACTGAATTTGCCACTGCTGCAGTACTGCTTTGATGTCAGCTGCAGGGGATTCTGGGATTTGTTGTTACCAAAAATGTTAGCCTGGAAGTTGGCAAAATTAGTTTGATACAATCTGTTTTAGTAAACAGTAAGTAAAAGGGTTTCTGCACACAAAGTACAAATTGGGACCAACTCAACACTTGGGTGCGGGGCCCTTGGTGCTGAAAAGTCCCCTCTGAGGGCAAACTGACAAAGGTTCCCAACACCCTGCACCCAAGGGTAAGAATCTGGCATCTATATTGGCAGCACCTCTAACCAATATCCTAAAATGAGTTCCTCACTGCAGTGAGGTTCCAGAGGACTGGAGGAATGCAGTCATTATGCCACTGCACACAGGGGCAATAGAGAAAGTGGGGAAACTATTGGCCTGTTATACTGATGTCAAAGGTGTGCAAATTATTGGAGGCCATTGTGAAAGACAGGCTAATAAAATGCATTATAACCCACTTATACCAGACACTCCCCCTCTGCCAAAAGCAGTTTACTATGGAACCCAACTTGATCTATTTCACTTACAATGGACTCGGTGCTCCGTCTCTAGTGGACACCAGCTCAGCTGCCAACACAACGTTGGAACGGCTTACAGCTGTCATTAGTACCTTATTTTCCTTAACTGGAGGCTCAATAAAAACCTTAACTCGCCCCACCTAGCTTATTACCAGTCTGTTTCCAGTCTGACTGTATGTTTCCATGATTTACAAGCATGCCGCACTTTCTCTTAGCCACAAGATCGAGACTCTCAGAGTTGGAGCAGATGCCAAAGATGAGCACTCAGTAGCTTGCAATCCACTTTGGCATCCCCATGTCTCCTCTGAAAATGTGGGCTCCATATGCCCAATGTACAAGTTATCAGCCAGTTATAACATTGTCGTAAAATGCTGTGTATTAGCACTATGTGTGAATGGGAGAGGGCCCCGAAGTGGGGAGGCATGCATGAAGGTGCAGAGAACAAAGATCCGGGGTGCACCAGAACACCCTGCTCCTCTGTCAGACGTCCAGCTCACAAAGGCAGCAGGACGGTGGTTCCACTGCCAATTGCTGGAGAAGTGGAAACCAAATTTGTCTGGGCCAGTTAGAGGCCACTAGAATTAGGGTGGCATGCTCAGCGTGTTGCATCAGCAGAACCTGCTGTATGAGACAGAACAGGGGAAAAACATTCAGAAACCACCCTTTCCAGGAAAGTGACAATGGGTCTCACCAAAGAACTCCAGGCCCTGTAGCAAGTGAGCAGAAACGTGGCAGTTTTGCATTGTATGGAGACAAACAGGTCTATGACTGGAAGACCCCATTTTTTGAATAGGTCATCCACGACGGAGTCTAAGAGTTCCCATTTGTGGAAGAGCGCAATGTATCAACTGGGGTGATCTGCAAGTATGTTCAGGGTCTCGGCGAGAAACACGAGTGACAGAAATATGTTGTGCTCCACTGCCCAGTGCCAAACCCTCAATGGTTCTCTACAGAGAGCATATGAATGAACTCCACCTGTCAACTGGCATAGTAAATCACTGACATACTATCTGAGTGAATCAACAGCAAATTCCCCAGAAATAGGCAGCAAAGCCCTGTAGGCCATGCAGAACAGCGCTCATCTCCACAGTGTTGCTGTGAAGGACTATACATAAAGGGCCCCACTGGCCCTGGGTTCTGGGAGGGCCAAAATGAGCCCCAAGCCTGCCCTTGAGGAATCTGCGACCATAACTAACAGGAAAAGCGGCAGGAATGGCAGGCGCCTCTTTCTCCAGGATGGATCTGTCCAGCCACCACAGTATGGAACGACGAAGAGGAAGAGTGATTGGTATGAGGCACTCCAACTCATCTGAATGCGCCCTGAGAAACCATCATAAGATTCTCACATGGAGATGACCAGCAGGACTGTCAGGATGGCAGCTGCCATCAGGCCAATCAGTCTTAAGAGGCAGCAGGCCAACACATAATTGCTGGAGGTCACCAGTTGTGCCTGTGCCACTAGTGCTATACACAATATGAAGGCAGAAACACCTGATCAAGATCTCTGTCCAGAACAACGCTAATGAACTGGAGCCACTGGCAGGGGGTACGGACTGACTTCAGTTCACTGACCAGTATGCCCAGTTGAACAGTTGTCTGTTCTGAAACAGTGTGTACACTATCACGTTCCATGACGGGGCCTTTTGATAGCCAATCATCTATGTACTGGAATACATATAGACCCTCCCTGTGAAGGGCCGCTGCTACCACTGCAAATACTTTGGTAAAGACAAGCGGTAAAGAGCATAAGTCAAAGGGCAAGAAACAAAATTGGTAGCGAGAGCCCTGAAGCACCTACCTTCATGTCTAGCATGACCATCCAGTTCCCTTTTAACAGGAGGGGGGTAAGAGAGACTGTAGGGACACCATTTTCAACTTCTTGTATTCTATGTACATGTTCACTTCCCACAGGCATAAGACAGGCTGTAAATCCCCCGTCCACTTTGGAACCAGAAAGTACTGGAAATAAAAACATTGATCAATTTCTGCTGCTAGGACCAATTTTACAGCCCCTTTGCAGAGCAGAAATTGAACCTCTTCCAGCAGAAGGACAAGATGTTCTGCAGAGTACCAGTTTGGCGATAGGGGAGTAGCTGGTGGAACAGTAAGGCGCTCTAGGGCATGTCCATGCTGAATCACTTCCAGAACCCATGCATCTGTAGTAATCTCTCTCTCTCTCCATTTTCTAGAAAGAGGGTGATACAGCCTTCCACCAGAACTTCTTGAGGCAGTGAGGCCGGAGGAAAGGCAGAGGAGTCAGAAGGTGGCAATGGTGACATTTTATTAAGTCTGGCTTGGGCACCAAAGGCAGGTTTGTAACTTGGGAGGTAGCGGGCTAAAGACTGATCCACACCCAGGGCCCTCTAAAATAACCTCCACCAGGATGGGCACAGGGCCAACAAAAAGAACCACAACCTCTTCCTCTGTGTTTGGGGTTCAAGGTGTGCAGGGACCTGAGGTAATGTCTTTTTTTTGCCCTCATGCTGGGAGCTCTCAGTGACTGCTATGCTGGCCGTGCAGGCATCCGTCCCCACGGGATCGCCCTACAGGGAGGAAGGGGCTGATTTTTCATGACATATCTTCCTTGATCCCCTGAAACCCCACCCCTGAGGACACCAGTGCAAGGACCGAGGTCCAGACTGTGGACATGCGAATGCACATCCCAGCCAAGTGCCTAACAGCATCCTCCCCTCCCCACACCGGAGGTTTCATGCCTCCCAGTACAAACAGCCCTCCTCCCTCCCCGTGGAGGAGGTGAGTGTCCTATGAGATGCTCAAACCTCCTCTTCCCCCCCCCGGCCGGTCCCAAATGACCCAGGTCACCGGTGTCTGAGGTGGTAGCGCTACCACCGCACCAACAGGTAGCTCCTGACAGTAATTATTGACATCTGCAGATCCTGTAAAGTACTGTCAACCTCATTTCCAAATAACCAGTTTCCTCTGAAAGAAGCATTCATTACGGACTGCTGTACAGCAGAGGAAAAACAGCCGCTCTAAGACAGGAGTGGTGTCCTGCAAATGAATGAGGCAGCAGCAGCAGAAGCATCATAGGCTGACCTCAGGAAATGCTTAATCGCTTCTTGGGTTTTAGCAATTGTTCGCTTAGCCAATATTTTGTCTTGGAGCTCAGGCAGCTTTTCAGCCAGGGTAGTTACGGTTTTCCAAAGGTAATTCTGAGAATTAATCATATACATCAGATAGTCTATAATCCTCAGGCCTAGGGTGGCTGAGTCAGAAGTCCTCCTACCCATGACATCCAACTTCCATGACTCCTCGTCAGGAGGCAGGGAGCTCAAATGTTTAGATACTTTAGATCCATCTTGAGCTGCCATTATTGCAAGAGTCCATTTCAGGCTGTGATGAATAATATGGCTTAGCAGTAAGGGCACAATATTGTTCATCTGCCTTCCTGGGAACAGCAGGCAGTTGTCCAGGCCTATGCCAGGCAGCCAACGCAGCATCCTCTAGAGGTGAGTGCACTGGAGGGATAATTACTGTAAGAGAAGCCGAGACGTCCAAGAATTCAGTTTTTTCTTCGAAGAATCCTCCTCAGCCTGAAACCCCCATTTGGTCTAGATTTGTTTAAGGAAGGCCTGAAATGAGGCATCCTTGGGGAGATATCCGAGTGTATTCACCACACTCCCTTCAGAGCAGGAGGATAGAGTGGAGTTTGATCCAACCACATTTATTACCTCCACCTCTTCTTCCATAGCTTCCTCCTTTTCTTCCATGTATTCTGGATTACATTCCAGCTCGTCGACGTCAACCGTTATAGGCATGGAGCCGATGGTATGAGAAGGAACAGGATGAGGTGCTGACAGGCATCCCATCAACAGCGGCCCACCAGAGCCTGGCACTGAACAAGGGGCAGAGAATGGAAGCACTGATGAAAACACAAATCGACGGACCAGCCGGAAATATCGATGATGCAGACTTCTACTGCAGCATCATTAGCTACTAATACAGCTCAGATGCTGTATGGTACAATGTCTGTGCATCACAGCCTGAAGGGGTTGTTAATGCCCAAGATGTCAATGGGACAGTACCTAAATAGCAGAAAAGTCGGAGAGTCCCTGACTGGGGAGGATGAGCCGATACCAGTTCCCACCTTGGTGTTTGTAAGACAGGTCCGAGGGATGGCAGGAGCCACAGCCATAGCCAGGGCTCAGTCTTTTTTCAAGTGACTTACCCTGCCTGACGAATGGGAACAGCTGGAAGTTTCTTTTTCCTTTCTGTGCTCCTCTTTGTCTGCAGGGTGGTGTTCATCTGCCAGCTTTGACAATCTGTCTTTTCTGTTAGAATCAGTACTGGCTGCTGTTGACTGCAGAGATACAGGCCAGTGGGGAACTGGGAACAGGGGGTGAGTGACAATGGTGAAGCCAGCTTCACCACAGCCCATTTATCAATTTTTTGAATTAAAAGAAATTTTTCTAAAGCTTTCCTATGATGTCTCCTGACTGGTTTGTTAAAGCCTAGGCAGATTCTGCAAGCTTTAACATTGTGGTTTGTACCAAGGCAATGTATATAAATGGAGTGCTCATCGTCCTTATACATTTTAAGGTTGCCACAACGTTCATAGCATAAAATATATTTAAAATGACAAACAGAAGCGAATATTCAGCGACAGGGAAATACGCGTAAAAGCGTTCTTCAGCAATGGTGGACTGACGAGCTGTTGATGGCAGAAGAAAGAACTGAGGCATCCTGGGGATGCTGACATTATATAGGCACCAACGAGGCGCATCGACCTGGGCTGCCCCAGCCTGTAAAAAGGTTTCCAGGTGGTCCCAACGCAGACTGCTTACAGTTCTATGATGCAGCTCAATGGCGGGAGATATCCTCTAAGAAAACAGTTTTAATACAATATACTTCTCAAATTGTACTAGTCCCGTAAATGAAAACCACATTTTGAAGATCTGTGCTCCTCTGTTGGTGTAGACGTCCCCCATCCAAACTTCACAGACTGAATAAACATCTAGAATAAAGTGTGTTGCTGGTAACCATTACGTGAGCTTCAAGGAATGTAAACAACCAACATCTGTTTGTTTTCAATTAGACCGGCATCTCGCTGTCTGTATACTGAATTTAATTAGACCCACATCTCACTCTTTGTATACTGAATACTTTAACTACCCTCAACATGTTTTAAAATACATAGGATTAGCACAAACTAATCTAAAACCTTGAAAATGTGAATGCATGAGCTGGCCTGTTGGCGCAGTTGCCGTGCTGCTGCTTCTGACCTGGTTTGGAAGCAAACCCGGACCACCATGGGCCAGCAGAGGAGGCGGCTTGAGTACTAAGAGGATGCTTGCCTCCTCCAGGTGTGGCGGGTACCAACAGACTGCTGCTCCAGAGCCACCTGGGGTTCTGCACGAGGTAAAGCAAGAGAGACCTTGCAGTGGATGGGAAGACTACCAATGCACTCCCACGCATTCCATATGCACATGCCTGGGAAGCACGTTGCACTGCCGTCCTAGGGAAGGGAGAACAGGGGAAATCCTTGCCACCACAGACTGAAGCCATACCCGCAGGCCCTGTACCGCCAGCTAGGGTGCTCCTCTCTTGTACAGGATCTGGACAGAAAAGGGGGTTGGCCCACTCTGATGGCCCCACAATGGGAGAAAGGCCACGGGGTTTGATAAGGACGGGGATAAAGTCCCAGGGAAGGTGAGAAATAGGGCTTGGGAGGATGGATAGAGAGCGATAGGTCAGACGAAGCATGAGTAGTAATAAAAAAATACAATTCACATTATGCCAGCTTGCCAGATACTTTTCTCACAGGTCACAGTTTGGGGGTACAGCAGCAGCACTCAAGAGTTGTTTGGGTTTGCCATGGCAAATAATCAAAAACACCTGGTGAACAGCTAGGACTGAAACCAAGGAGCCAGATTTTGACTTTTAGAAGAAAAAAAACTCCCTCAAAAGATTCACAGTTATGACTGTCAAACAGGGTGGCAAAAGCAATGCAAAGCAGTCAAGCCCTGGCTGGATTTGAGAGTTTCATAATGCAACACAAGCTAAATAGTAAGTGGAAAGGTTCTCACTAAAATTAGGAACTAATACGTATACGAGTCAGACTAAGGAATGTGGAAATTTCACAAGAATTGCAATGTTTACTACAGTATGGTCTAAATCCTGGGGCGAGAGACTGAGCACAAGTGAAGTAATCCACGTAGCTGGCAAGTACATGACACGAATCATCTTTACTTGCCAACACAGCAGCAGCCGTTCACATAACTGCCTGTATACGAGAGTCAGGATTGGGTCCAGGAAGGGTGCGCAGTCCCCTTTTTTCCTGGGCTGCTGAAAATTAAATTTAATAAACATTTTCATAGAAATAAATGTTTCTTTTAAAGCAGCAGTGCAACAAGAATGTTTTTCCAAAAAGCTACTTTCAGGTACATTAATAAAAATAGTAGCATACCTGTTTAATCTATTTTTCTGAGTACCTCCTATGCTGGGTACCATGAGTTTTTTTTCTCTTTTTTAATCATTATGTTAAGCCTAACCCTTGCCAGGTCTTTAATGCTATTTCTAAGTCAAATGTGTTAGCCATTTATTTTCTTAAAACCAAAAAAAAAACTAAATTATAACATTACTACTCAGATTTCATTAGAATTAGAAAATGTTACCACCAAATAAAACTGGAAGATGCCTGCAATCTGTTTAGTGAAAATAAGGTAGGGTCAATTGTTTTGCCCAGTGTGACGGGAATGTGACCATGTTGATGTAATCTCCTTTTTGGTTACTGTGATTATTTTTGTTTCTACTTATTTTCATGTAAATCTTTTGGTCTGGAATGGTACAGGGCAAACAAAATGGAGCACAGGTCATATGTCTCAGCAGCTATCCTGGGAAACCTCAAGGAAAAACAGCTGCCATGTATGAGAATGTGACTTTTCCCACAGAGGCATTCTAAGCAGCTAGGATGTAAACAGGGTAGTAAAGCTGTGAGATGTCGCGATGTGAGAAAGGGGCAATTAAGCCTGGTAGATGTAGATATACACCCACACACACATGGGTGGGGGAATACTGAAGAGGGTGGTCACTCCAGGGAGAAGGCGCATCCTACTGCCCTGAGCACATAAATAGAAGAGCTGAACCCAAACTCTCTCCGATTTTCTGAAACCTCTGAAGAGGACCAGGGGTCTCTCTTGGTGAGTTGTCCCCAATAGGAGGGATAGCCCTGCTTTTCTTAGCTAGCTTATCTGGGTGTGGAAAGAACAGTGAGTGAATGTTTCTTTCAAGTTAGATAACAGGTAGATGCAGATCCTACTGAGAGACTAGACTGTGAGATAGTTCTATCAATAATCTATTTAAACTGTATTTTTCCTTCACTGTAAATGTGTACATGTTTTTGTTTGCTGTACATATCCTATTTGTAATATCTGTAGCATTTAGTATTAAATAATTTATTATAGAACCAGTGGCCGAGCATCCTTATTGTGAAGGTAAATGTAATATTCCTGCTGGCAAGATGAGAATTCTCTGTTTAAATTCCCCAAGCCAAAGTGCACTCTACCATATATTACTGTGTCTGACCTTCCAAGTCCCTGAACAGCACAGAGGTATTCTCCTGATATAACCAAGTGGTGGCAGCGGAGAAGTGAATCAGATCAAACTACCCTAGAATCTCATACAGCCCAAAGGGTTTATTTATTTAGTTAGTTTTTGTTGACCGGGTAAGTGCACTAGACAAATCCTGCCTATTTTCAGGCATGACCCGGGGGGAGGGGGATACAGATGAATGCCAACTGACCTTGAACCAGATTAAGCTGTTGGTGGTATTTTTAGTGAATGAGGGAAATTTGGGCAGGACACCAGGGAAATTCCCCTACTCTTTTCGATAAGTGCCATGGGATCTTTAACATCCACCTGAACTACCACCAATCCAGGCAGATGGGACCTCTGTTTAACATCTCATCCGAAAGACGGCACCTCAGAAGTGCAGCACCCCTCTCATGCTGCACTACAGTGTCAGTACTGGGATATTAACCCAAGTGCCAGATGTGGGAACTGAACCCACAGCCCTCTGATCTTCCGGCCTCAGAGGCGAGTGTGCTACCTGCTGAGCCACTGACACTGACGTAAAGGGTAAGTTTGTCACACCCAGTTTGTTGCACTGCTGCTTTAAATACCTCATCCAGACAACAGTTCAGCTGCACTCAGGCAGACCAGAACAAACTAAGCTCAGCACACAAAAATGTTGCGGTGCAGTTAATTTTACTGCCCCACTGGCACACTCCAGCAATTCCATACAGTGCAAGACTATCTGCCAAACACCAGGTGGAGGTCAGACTAGGGGTAGCTGGACCGCCAATTAGTGTGTCTGGATGAATCTTTAGCCACATGGGGTTAGCCACCCCACTTGGCTGCACCAGCCTGGAGCCCACTGCAGAGCAGCCACTCTTCCTTGGTACGTGCAAATACCTCCAAAGGAAGGGAGTATTCATCAATATTTTGGAGGGTGGAAAATAGCATCAATCCATTCAAAAGGCAGACTGGGCTTTAGACTCTAGAGTTTTAGCCAGCACTAGCGTTACTGCTTCATAGCCTCATGGCACCATTTCCGCTGGACTGATAAACAAGAAGTGTCACACATACAGGAGTACTGAAAAATGTTCTCCCATCACTGAATCTTTGGACTTTTAATTATGTCATTATCTTTATTAAAACATTTGATCTGCTGTGTCAAAGAGTGACTGTAATGATATTGGTCTTGGACAGAGTTCAGCTGCAGGCTAGGGATGCTGTATGCAACCAGGGAGCTGGGTTTCTCCCCCCCCTCCCCAGTCTGTCCCTGGAATCCAAGATGCTGCCTACTGTCCGGAAAAGAAACCTAGATGTTGACATCAGAAACATCAAGTCTGCTCAGTACCTGCCTGCATCCCCACCCAGCCTAGTGCTGGACCCAAGCTAGTCTACCGACAGCCCAGACTCATTCTGACCCCCCTTCCTCCCTAGTCCACTCATTCCCTTCCCTCAACTGCCCACCCTCCCTTCCTCCACTGTTTTGGACCATTCCCCTGTGCCTGTCCCACCTGTGTTTGAAACTAGCAGTGGATTCTGTCGATGACTTCTATCAACACATTTCACTTCCTCGCCCTTTCTGTAAAAAACAACATTCCTGTCCCTGATGTCCTTGGGGGGGTGAAAATCGCACACACGCGAAACATTGGAGGCCAGGGTGGCATTTGGCACAGGAATGCGAGTAAAACTGTCTAGAGGTATTAATCTGATCCAGACAGATTTTTTCCTTAAATCCAGTCTTGTAGCGTATGCAGCTGGGCTCTACAATTTTGAACAGATATGGTGCCTTTTTTGGTTCTCAGAACTAGAAAAGAACCTTAAACTACTCAGAATCCCAAGCAGTTTGACACATGCTATGTGCTCACTAGATGCCATTAATTATAAAATGATAAAAGAAACCAAGACCTCTGATGTGATCACATGACCATGCATTATTCCAGTATACTAGCACAGGTCAGAAATATTTAACTTTCTCAATCCTGTTACTCAGTTTAAAAAAAAAAAAAAAAAAAAATCAGAGGCACTAATTTATAATTACATTAAGGCACTCCAGGGTGCTTGTAATTATTAGAGAGACACTTCACAGGTGCACAAGGCACTCTGCATTTTCTTGTGCCTCTCTTCAAGGTGTACAGTTGTCCCATTATAAACACAGACCCTGTCATGCCTTATTGCTTCATTACACAGCACCATGGGCCCATAGAGCCTGCATATGCCCTCCGTACCCTACATTTATAGAACAGGTATCCACTCTTCATATCCACTGTAACCTGGCCTCCGCCCTCCTCACTGAGTGATGCACTTGTTTCAAGGAGAATGCATAAAGCCAAAAACTTAAAATAAAGTACCACCTTTGTTAGGATTTAGTTCTGCACTGCAATTTGCCAGCGGTCAATCTGTGATTTGTTGCGCAACAAGCTGAAATCTAACAGACCTATGTCTTCGATGTTAACTATATACTGCTAATCTGTTCCTTCCCTGGGACCTCACTGAAAACTAGATGCCATCTCTCATAGGGCCGAATACATTTTACATAAGTAACTTATTGCTACTAGGAAAGACAGCCCACTGACACCAACTTCTCACTTCTGAGAAAGGCAGCAGTCCATCCAGGGGAGGAGGATCATGCTTCTCAGAGACACTCTTCTACCGAGGGTTGGTGGGTCATACCCCAGGTGGTGCTACAACCAGAGTCATTACTGTGGGAAGGAGGTTGACTGGCTCTGATGCACACAGCCACGGGACAGCATGTGCATGCGCATCACTGAATCCTTGTGTTGGGTGTCCATGGGGAGGAAAAAGTAGAGACCTCGCAGGCACAGGGGATGAAGCTGCCAGCATGCTCAAACCCCGACATGCTGACTGCTCTCCATCTCCTGGAACTGTGTCATCTTTGGGGGGGGGGGGTCCAGCCAGGTCCTCACTGACCCCACTGAGGAGAAATTCTGGGGTTGAAGGACACAGGTAAGTGACAGAAGGCACAGGTGAGGCTGGGAGTTCACCTGCCAAGTGAATGGGAGCTGCCAGACAACAGAAGGGGAAAAAAGAATGCAAAAAAAAAAAAAAAAGAAGACAAGCAGTGGTAAATACAGGTTACTCACCTGTAACAGGAGTTCTAGGAATGGTATATGTTGTTCATCCACACTCATTGGCAGTATCCTTGCCGCTTTAAATCTTGCCGGAAGGTCTTCAAGCTTGCTCCTCCCACCCACCCGGGTGGTAATAACTCTCGGCTCCGCCCCATGGCGCCAGATCTGGCCGCTGGAAAGCTCAGGTTGTGCGTCGAAGCGAAGGTCGGGTGGGTCGTGTGGATGAACAACATATACCATTCCTAGAACTCCTGTTACAGGTGAGTAACCTGTATTTCTAGGGACATGGATATGTTGTTCATCCACACTCATTGGCAGACTCTAGCAGTTCTCCGGGAGGAGGGAGGCAAGGCAGCACACCCCCATATACTTACTTGGGAAAGAGGACTGGAGAACGAGGCCCCAAAACCAGCATCCCGGCGTGACTCAAGGTCGATGTGGTAGTGGGTAATGAAGGTGTTTGCTGACTTCCAGGTAGCAGCCCTGCAGATTTCCTGGATAGGGACGTCCCTGGAAGCAGCCACCGTTGCAGCAGTATGGCGGGTAGAATGAGCTCTTATCCTCTGGGAGGCTCCATGCCCGCCAACTTATAGCAGAGATCTATGCAGGAGTTACCCACCTGCTTATCGTCCGCTTGGCTGCAGGTCTGCCAGATCGTGCTTCGGCGTGGGTGACAAACAGCTGGCGAACTCTCCCAATTTCAGCGTCGCTCCTTATAATAAGCGTGCCCTCTAGGGTCCAGAGTAAGGAGCCTATATTCGCCTCCGAGGTGTGATTGGGGTAGAACACCGGCAGAGTCAACACCTGGTTAAGGTGAAACTCCTACACCACCTTCGGAAGGAATTCTTGGGTGGGGGCGCAGGGACAACCTTGTCCCTGTGGGAAGACCAGGTAAGTGAGACTCGATGGAGTTGCTCTGGAGCTCTCCCATCCTTCTGGCTGACGTGATAGCCACCAAGAAGGCGGTCTTCCACGACAGGTGAGAGAGGCACACCTGTGCATAGGTTCGAATGGCTTGCCCATGAGCTTTGCCAGTACCAGCAGTAGATCCCACGAGGTGGGGGTTCCCGCACTGGAGGAAATGTGATCAAGGCCTTTGAAAAGCGCTCAGACCACCTTCTCCTCCGCCATCGACTGCTTCCCGCCCGCGCCGTAAGCAGAGATGGCTGCTAGGTGCACCCTTAGGTCACGACCTAAGCCCTTGACTAGAAAGGGACCATAAAAGTCCAAGATGCTTGCCAAGGAACAGGAGGAAGGGTCCAAGCCCTTGCCCTGACACCAAATGAAAACCTTTTCCATTTGAAGGCATAACATTTTCTGGGTGCACTCATAGGGACGCCTCAACTACATTGAGGACCTCGTCGGAAAGACCCAAAGCCTGGAACTCTAGCCAGCTCAGGAACCAGGCCGTCAGGTGCAGGGATTGAAGGTCCGATGGAACACCTTCCCTGATTGACTGAGAGCAGGTCGAGGCGACTGGAAGCTCCTTGAGTCCTGGAGCTGAGACTGAGGAGATCTGGGTACCAGAACTGGCGAGGCCAGTCTGGGGCTATCAGAATCACCTGCGCCTTGTCCCTCCTCGCATTGAGAAGCACCTTGTGGATCAAGGGAAATGGGGGAAAGGCGTAAAAGAGGCCCGGGGTCCATTGCCTCGAGAAGGCATCCCCCTGCAGCGAGCCCTGCTGAGGGGGGCGGGCATGAAACAGACTCAGCTTCGCGTTCTCCATGGAGGCAAACAGGTCCACCTGAGGTGTGCCCCAAAGGGAGAACAGATGCTGTACTACCTCCGGCAGGAGAGACCACTCGTGGGATGCAGCCCTATCCGGCTAGGGCATCGGCCAGGGTGTTGGAGGCTCCTGCCACGTGAATGGCTAGGAGATCCGCCTCCAGGCTGCTGCAGTGACCAAATGCGGAGAGCTTCCTTGCATAGAAGCATGGAGCGCGTCCCGCCTGGCGGTTTAGATAGTACATGGTCGTGGTATTGTCCGCCTGGACTCGGACCACTTGACCCGGAGGAACGGAGCAAAGGCGGTGAGAGCTAGGCGGACTCGGAGCTCCAGCAGGTTGATGTGGCATCGGGACTCCGCGGGGACCAGAGGCCATGAGCCCGTGTTCCCCAGATGGGCACCCCAACCCATCAGAGAGGCATCGGTCGACAGAAGACCGTCGGCTCGGGCGGACGAGCAGGATGCCCTCCTGCAAATGATCTGGAGCGGTCCACCACTGGAGGCGTTCCACATCCCCTGTGTCACCGACTAAGCTGGTCAAGGATGCATGGCGTGTGACCACTGGCTGGCCAGTCCCACTGAAGGGACGCATGTTCCAGCAGGCCCAACGGACCACGCTGGTACAGGCCGCCATGAGACCCAGGAGGCGCAGGAAGTCCCGGCAGGCGCAATTGCCCAACCAGAAATGATCGGGCAAGGGAGGAAAGAACCTCGGCCCTGTCCGCCGGGGGCGCTCTGGCTCTCAAGAGAGTCGAAGCTATGCCTGAAGGAATAAAATCACCTGCTTCGGCTCGAGTTCCGACTTGGCCTCGTTGATAAGGAGGCCCAGTTGAGAGCAGACCTGGAGGCCAGATCTCTGGACCACTCCGCCTCCTTCCTGAGGGAGCTGCTATCAGCCAGTCGTCCAGGTAGGGTACACCGGACCCTCGGCGTCATAGGGAATGCTGTCACCACTGCCATGCATTTGGTGAAGACCTGGGAGCTGGAGACAAGCCAAGGGCATGGCTTGAACTCGAAGAGATCCTTCGCTCGGGCGAAGGAATCTCTGGTGAGACAGACGGATAGGGACGTGAAAAGCGTCCTGCAAGTCCAGAGAGCAGAACCACGCGCGTTCCAAGGATGGTATTATCTGAGCCAGAGTGACCATCCTGAAGGTTCGAGACCTTAGGAACTTGTTTAGGTCGTGTAGGTCGAGAATGGGCGCCAGCCCCGTCCGTTCGGAACCAGGAAGTACCTGGACACAAACCCTGGGTCTGAAAGAGGTCCACCACCTCTCTTACCACCTCCTTCTGGAGGAGGAGAGCGATGTCGCTCGACGAGCGCGCCAGTGAGGCTGGGGATCCCGAAGCCCCGAGGCGACGGCTCTGAAGGGTGGTGCCTGCTCGGAGTTCCAGAGGCAGGCCTCTTCCCCACCACCTCCAAGACCCACCTGTCCGTGGTAACAGCGGACCAGGCGCGGAGCAGGTGCCGAGCCGTCCCCAGGGGGACCCAGGGGAGTAGGTGGCGGGGATGGGGCGACACCCCTCAGCCCGTCACTGGGCAGGCTTGGAGGAGGGACCGGCCGAGGGACCTCCTGGGCCCTTTCCTCCCTGCCTCCTGTTAGAGGAAGCCGGCGGCTTAGGTTTGGGATGCCAAGGCCGAGCCTGCTGGCCCTGACGTTGCTGGGTCGGGCGCGCCGGGGGCACAGAAGGACGAAAGGGCTTAGGCTGTGGTTTGCGGCCTTTGTCCTTCTGAGCGGAAGAGACCGAGTCCAAGGTGGCATTGGACTTCTCGATCCTCTGCAGGTGACCTTCCACCCCAGGGCGAAGAGGTCAGTCCCCAAAAGGAACATCCGCCAACTTGTGCTGGTATCCGAAGTAAAGGTGGATATCCTCAGCCAAGCCCTTGACGCACTAACCACTGCGGCCGCCACCGATCTGGCACATGAGTCCCCTACATCCAAAGCAGTCTGGAGCTGCTGTTTGGCCACTGCCCTGCCCTGGTCCCGCACCTGCTTAACCGTAGTCTGCAGATCGGCGGGAAGATGAGGGATGACCTCATCCAGGGAGCCCAACAGGGCATGAAAAAATGTGCCATGAGGACGGCCGAACTGGCCTGGAGGCCGAGAGAGGGACTGGCGTAGACTTTTCAGCCCGACATAGTCAATTTCTTGGACTCCTTGTCAGGAGGTTTGTCCACATCCCTGGCGTTGCCGGCGCGCCGGAAAACGCTGTCGGTAACCAACCCCTCAGCAGAGGGGTGTTCCGAAAAAACGGACAAGGAACCGGTAGGGACCGCATACTTCCTGGCCATCCTGGCCGAAGGCGCAGGGCAGGAAGCAGGGCGCTGCCAAAGTTCCAGTGCTGGACCCACTATGGCCTCGGCCACCGGAAAGGCCTCCGTCGGAGAATCCCCGCGGTCCAGAATCTCCGTGAGGGGATACCTGGCCCGTTTGGAAACGGGTTCGAGCTCCATCCCGGTAGACTCCGAGATGAGCCAAGCAGTCCTAGGAAGGACGACGGGCTATCGTCCATTGGCTGACCTCCTGAAGACTCCAAGTCCAGTCGCTTGAAGAAGGAGGAATCATCTTCGGACTCGGAAGAGTCCTCGAAGAGCTGCCTCTGGCCTGAACCACCCTTCACCTGCCGAGGTCGGTCGGGAGTGAGGGTAACTGACAGCCGATGGGGTAAACCCTTAGCCGACCGAGAATCCTTGGTCGGAGCCCCAATTGGTGGCTGTGGAGGCGGAGGTTCCACCGCAATCGGTGGAGCAGCTGGTTTTGGCCGAACAACCGGCCTGGGTATAGGCTCCTCGGGCAAGTCGAGGGGTTGTGTCGGCCGTTCCGGTGACAGCCACTTAATGGCCGGGGAAGGCGCCGGAGTCGGCTTATTCCCGGCCAGGAGGAGCTGTTGCAACATAAGGTCCTCGTACCGTCGACGTAATTTACGCCGAAGCCTCCCCTCATCCGAGAGGGAGGGCGAGACGACGGCCAACGCCCGCTTACCCTTGATGCCGGGACCCAGACCGCCTATGACGGTGGGAACGGCTGGACCGCGAAGAGGTCCGAGACCGAGACCGAGAGTCCCGGAATTTCCGGGGTCGGTGCAGGGAGGTGTCGGCCGGAACCGACACTCCCTTCGGCTCGGAAGGTCCATCCGAGGGCTCTGGAACCGGAGGCACAGGCGAGCCCACGGGATCCTCAACTCCTCCCGGGGGAACCGGGGAGAGGGGAATCTCGGCTGCTAAAGGCGACAGCCCGTCCAATGGGTCGAGAAAAATCTCGACTTCATCAGTGGGAGTCTCGGTCAACTGACCTGACGGGGACACCGTGAGGCCAGTGGCCGAAGCCGAGCGGTCGACCGAAGCCGACGGTCGACGGCCCGGGGAGAGGGACCTTTCCCGCTCCCAAGAGCGTCGACGGAGGGACTTACCCTTGTCCCTCTTTTTGGACCGAGAAAGGTCCAGCAGACGCAGGCCCTTCTCCTTTAGTGGAGAGGGACAGACAAAGCTCCTTAAAGGAAGCCGTGTAGGAAGAACCCAGAGAGAGCGGGATAAATGCCGCGGCCGAGGAAGATACGGCCCGCGCCGCCTCCTCTTCGAGGGCGACCATCCGCTCGAGCTGATCCGCCGAGCCGCGCCCCGCGGACACGCCAACCGGGCCTCCTTGGACTTCACGGAGAAGGCGCTTCTCGGGACGGCCCAGTTGCAATCAGACAGCACGGTCTCGAGGACGAGGCGAGAAAGATGAGCACAGGTCGCAAGCCTGCGGGTCGTGCTCAAGGCCTAAGCAGTAGACACACGTGGAGTGTGGATCCGTCCGAGACATCTTCTGCCCGCATGGGCATCTCCGAAATCCGGGAGTCGATTTATCCATCGCAGCCGCGAGGGATCGAAGACTGAAGTCTTTTGCAAAATATTATTTTTAAATCCGCAAACGGAGAAATAGGAACCAGTCACAAACGCAGAGCGTTAAGGAGGGAACCTGAGCTTCCAAGCGGTAAGGAAGATCTGGCGTCATGGGGCGGAGCCGAGAGTTATACCACCCGGGTGGGTGGGAGGAGCAAGCTTGAAGACCTTCCGGCAAGATTTAAAGCGGCAAGGATACTGCCAATGAGTGTGGATGAACAACATATCCATGTCCCTAGAACATACAGTTACACTGTTACCCCTAAAGAAGTGGTCGCATACTACGAAATGTAGGACAGCCAGTCCCAAGCTGCTGCTAGCAGCTCCTTTGTCGGTCTGCCAGAATTAATGGTTACTGTAAAGCAGCACTGCAACAAAAAATTTTTTTTCCCAAAAAGCTAGTTTCAGGTACAATTAATACAAATATTTGTGTAGCTGACAAATCTACTTTTCTATGCACCGCACTATGAGTTTTTTTTTTTTTTTAATCTTCTTGATCATAACCCTTCCTACAGCAAGGCCCTTGTGCTTTACAAAATGCACATGGTTAGCCCTTGACGAATCCTCTCTTGGCACTTGTTTGCAACACTACCCGTTAACACCTGGCACTTGACAGAGTTATAATTTGTCCATTTTGTAAACTACAATTTGTGCATATCAAAAAATCGCCAGTTCTCTCACCTCATACTGTCGGAAACTGGATGAAAATCAACCAGTGACTCGGTTTTACCTTACACTGTCTGAAATTGGACGTTTTCCTAGAATGCTTTGCCACTGTTAATACCTTGTAAATGTCACCTTGTACTGTTCCTTTCTAGTCAAACTATCTGCTATGTTGTTTTTTGTATAATCCCTGTACCACTATGTAATTCACAATGTTGTACTCTCCCGGGTCGTTCCTGAAAATAGTCATATTACTTGTCTAGTGTACTTACCCGGTCAGCAAAAGCTAAATAAATAAATAAATAGATCTACAATCCTATTTCTAAGCCAAATCTGGTGGTTCCCCCCCCCCCCAAAAAAAAAGATGAACTCAATTAAAACATTTCTAAATGCTCAGATTTTGGCTGAACTAGAAATTACCACCAAATAAAACTGGAAAATACCCAGAATCTCTTATAGTGAAAAAAAGGTAGGGTTAAATGTTTTGCCTAATTTTGCTGCGCTGCCACTTTAAACCATGTGGAGCTATCATTTTTGATTTTTTTTACTGGCCTCAGTGTGCGCGGATCCCTTATTGTTTCCACACTGCATCCTTTCAGCTTGAACAGCAGCACATTTTGGTACTTTGCAGCAAGTTTCTTTATTTGCATATGATGTACAGTTACAAAAAGAATGGTAAATGAAAACTTTTCAACAATTTATTGTGGAGATATTCACAGATCCATGATGTTTTGTTTTTTTTCTTTGCTTGCAGCTTTGAAGTTTTGCAGTGGTTGCCTGCATATGGAAGAAACCTTTTGCAGACCCCTAAGGCCTACACCCAATTACAAGCCAAGTTCCAGGCTCCCTTTAATGCACTCTGGGGAACTTATTCCTTCTGCCCAGCTATAGGCTACTACTTTAAAGCAGCAGGATCGGCACTAGTCATCGCACCCTTTTATTGCAGCAAAAATGCTCCTCTGGCAAAAATATCAATATGCCAATTTTTCTTTCATTTTCTTATTTCCCAAACTGAAATACAGTACATGATTTTAAAGTTTTTTTTTTTTTTTTTAATTGCTGCTCCATTGCAGTGTCCCCCATGAAATTATTAAAAATTTAGTTGCAGTACAATGCTGTTTACTATCTGAAACATATGCTGGCATCACTATAGTATAACCACAATACGAGTTCAGCATGTACACTCTAACGGCACCCTCAACAGAAGAGATGTTTAAATAGTGCGTGTGGTAGCCATCTTCAATGACTTGAGTCGTCAATTATAAAAACTCTTATAAAAGCTGTACTTTAAGTATCCACAGGACATAAAAATACACAGATTATAAAACTTAGGATGTCAGATATATTTTACATGGTATATTTGTGTTTTACTATTACATATCTTTGTAAAAAAAGATTCCAGCCGTATTGGTCCTTGCAAAACAGGAGAAGATGGAAGGTTTGATACCTTTTATTGGACCAACAAGTGTCTTGTACAAAGATGGAATTATACACAAGCTTCCGGGGCCACACAGGTCACTTCTTCAGGTGAACAGCAAAACTGAGCAACATAAGCAGTATTTATAGCCACTGTGGAGCAATAAAAGAAAGAAAAAAAAAAAACAGGAAGTGAAGTAGGAAGGTGACAAAGAGGACCCCTTGTCATCTTCCGACTTCACTTCTTGATTTTAGGTGCTCCACAGTGGATATAAATACTGCTTATGTTGCTCAGTTTTGCTATTCACCTGAAGAAGGGACCTGTGTGGCCCCGAAAGCTTGTGTATAATTCCATCTTTGAACAACACACTTGATGGTCCAATAAAAGGTATCAAACCTTCCATCTTCTCACTATCTTATATCATAAGCATTGTTCAGATAGCAGACCAGATGCTCACCAATTTTACCCCTTCTCCGCGGCATAACATCTCATATTTTTTCCTCTCCGGCAGGTACTCTTCTGGACGTCCCTTCTTCTTTGGCTCCGTGGCCTGCTCCTTACTGGTGCCAGCAGTTTTAGATTCGGACTCCTGAGTCCCTTTCCTCTGCTTAGCCATGATGTATTCAAAATATTTCAAGTTGCCATTTGCTCTTTGATGCTCGGGATCTGAAGAACAAAAGCAAAACATTATTTTGCTAGAGTGACTCTACTCCTATTAATTTTCTTTCTAGCACTAGCATTCTGCTCAGAGCACATCTGAGCCATGCAGGTTTTTGCAATGACTTTATTACAGGAGTGTCCACAATAACCTAAAGGCAGTGCAACCAACTTTTCTGTTTTGGAGGTCATGGAATTTGCATGGAAAAAAATAAAAAAAAAATAAAAAAAAAAAAAAAAAAAAACAGCTGCATTTTATATTCCTATCAAGGAACACTGCAAACTTTTACACTTATAATTCAATAGTTTTCTTTTTTTTTTTTTTTAAACTTTAAAGTAACTTTATTCAAGTTTATTATGAACAAGCATTAAAAGTAGCAGGTTTTTCAAGTACGCAGAATATTTTATATGTATTTTGTCTTTTATCAGGATATGTCGATTTTAACATTCATTGGTCATTTCAAGGAATTACAAAATAGCTAAGGGGACAAACTGATCCATTATTAGAAGAAATATCTCAGCTTTGGCTCTGTGCAGCATGTCCATGGGCAGGTTCTAAAAATCAGCCCATGAATAAAGTCCACTGCATTACATTCCAGCAAGTGGCATTTAATAAACTCATGATGCTACATAACAAAAACCATACGTGAATACATATGGAGTAAACATGCCTTGCACCATGTTGTTACATTAACAAGAAAGTGAAACACTCAGAATTTTGCATAAAACACAAGTAAATTAAGCAATACCACAAGTCAAAGACATAAAAAAGACTGTATGCGAGGTAAAACAAGCCCCCACTCCAAATCCCCTGAAGAACTCTTACAGTTCAGACGTCCCAAGAATTAAGGTCCAAACTCTATAGCACTACATAATAAATGTAATTTGTCAATTCTTAGAACACCTCATCTATAAACAGGAGCATGCAAAATCTAACATAATATGGTAAGGCCCTACCTTCAAAATAGCAGACACAGTAACAAAAAATAAACAAAAAAACAAACAAAAACAAAGTACAAGCAACCCTAATGTTAAACGTGCGGCCGACTCCCCAAAGGCAGAAAAAAGTCCCCTGGCAGCACTCACAATGCAAACACTGCCATTCTATGCTGGAACGCTGAGGTAATTATGCAGTTTAAAAACACAGGTACAATTTTCACTTCACCTTCATAAGTAATGTTTTAATATCCAAGTAAAGGCACTACCAGTTTAAATGTAAGGTCAAAATGCAGAATGCTGTGTTTAATAAAAAAGTCCAGAGCTATATAACAAATCCCCTAGTCCATAATTCTTAGCCTAGAATGTACAATAAAGTCAGTTACCAGCCCTTTGTATAGTTCCCAGCTCATCATCTGCGGACGATTGCTAATTTTCTTGGGCAGCAAAGTCCTGCTTTATGCAATCTAGCCATTCTCCTGCCCATGACTGCCATACTGTACATTTAGGGCTGGATATTCAAAAGGGTTGTGCCATGCGCAATAGGGTTGCGCCTGCGCAAGTCCAAAATTGCGTCATTCTGTGATATTCAGCAGGAGGCAGTTGCACCCCCCAAGTCATGCTGAGCAACAGCTCAATGCTAATGAAGGCATGCTCAACCGGAGGGGGAGGAACCATGCATAAACTGCACAGCCAGATATTCAGCCGGGCTGTGCAGAGGTTGTCTGGCGCAACCCCAACCTCGCGCCTGCACAACTCTGAGCCAAAAAAAAAAAGGAGTAAGTCGGGGCCACCACAGGTGAGCTGCCGCATTGCAGGCGCAACACAGCAGCTGCCACCTGTGGGTGGCCCTCCTCTTCCTGTGCCCCCCTGCAACCCGATCGCGGGCATAATAGTAACCCTGTGAGTCTGCATCGTGGCAGAATACACTCCTCACTAGCCAGATCGCGGGCAGATCTCACTCCCCCAGACTGGCCCGATCGGGGAAAACAGAACTGAACCCCACACCTTAGCCCGATCACGGGCAGAATGGAGTTCAACCCCCAAAGACCAATATCCCTGGTGGTCCAGTGGACATGAAGCCCGATCACGGGCATTAAGTCAACCCCAGGTCCAATGTCCCTGGTGATCTAGTAGCCCCCACCCACCACCACGGAGCCCCCACCCGCTCCCCGGTCAGCGGCGGGCGGCAGCACCCACCCGCTTGCCGCCCCCGCTGACTGTAGCCGTAGCTGCACGCCCATTGGTTCAGAGCAAGCCAATGGGCGGCAAGCTCATACCGTACAAGGCAGTCCAGATATGTGAATTAGCCACCGAACAGGACAAAGGGTCCAGGCCCTTGCCCTGACACCAAATGGAAAATCTTTTCCATTTGAAGGCACAACATTTCCTGATAGATTCCTTTCTAGATGCCTCCACCACAGTGTAGACATCTTTGGAAAGACCCAAAGCCTGGAACTCTAGCCACTCAGGTACCAGGCTGTGAGGTGCAGGGATTGAAGGAATGATGGAAAACCTTCCCCTGATTGAGAGAGATCAGGTCTGGACGTGTGCAAAGCTGCTCCGGGGCCTGCAGCTGAGGCTGAGGAGATCTGGATACCAGAACTGGCATGACCAGTCTGAGGTACCAGGTTCACCTTCGCCTTGTCCCTCCTCACCTTGAAGAGCACCTTGTGGATCAAGGGAAACGGAGGGAAGGTGTACAGGAGGTCTGGGGTCCACGGCCTCCAGAAGGCATCCCCCTGCAGCGAGCCCTGCTGGGGGGGGGGGCATGAAACAGCCTCAGCTTGGTGTTTTTCCTGGAGGCAAACAGGTCCACCATTGGTTTGCCCCAACGGGAGAACAGGCTGTGAGCTACCTCTGGATGGAGAGACCACTCGTGAGATGTCTGGCCTAAGCGGCTGAGAGCATCTGCCAGTTGGTTTGAGGCTCCTGCCACATGGATGGCTAGGAGATCTGCCTCCATTCAGTTCACGAGGGTCCAGATGCGGACTGCCTCCTTGCACAGGCGACAGGAGTGCGTGCTGCCCTGTTTGTTGGGGTAGTACATGGTTGTGGTATTGTCCATCTGGACTTGAACCACTTGACCCCAGAGCTGAGGAGCAAAAGCTGACAGTGCCAGTCTGACTGCTCTGAACTCCAACAGGTTGATGCGGCATCGGGACTCCTCGGGAGGTCCAGAGCCCGTGGGCCCTTTTGTCCCCCATGTGTGCTCCCCAGCCCATGAGAGAGGCATTGGTCGTGAGTACAACTGTCGGCTCAGGGCGTCCAACATCTTCTGGGTTACAGTGATCAGCTGATCAAAACAGACCATGGCGCTGAGTCCACTGGGCGGCCAACTCCCACTGGAGGGAGCGCATGTGCAACCGGGCCCAATGGACCACTGAGGTGCACGCCGCCATGTAGCCCAGAAAGCGCAGAAAGTCTTGGGCAGGGTGCAACTGCCCAACCAGAAATTATTGGGCAAAGGAGGAAAGAACCTCTGCCCTGTCCACGGGAGCCGATGAGCCCATCACCTGAGAAGACACTAGCTCTGACTTGGCCTCGTTGATCAGGAGACCAAGCTAAGAGCAGGTCTGAAGGGCCAGGTCCCTGGACCTCTCCACCTCCTGTTGGGTGGAACCTGCTGGAGCCAATCGTCGAGAAGGATAAATCCTGCCCCGGAGATGGGCGCCACCACTGCAATGCATTTGGTGAAGACCCATGGGGCCGATGACAGACCAAACGGCATGGCTCGGAACTCGTACAGGGTCCCTTCGACCCTGAAGCGGAGGAACTGCTGATGGGACAGATGGATTGTGACGTGAAAGAACGAGTCCTGCACATGCAGTGAACAGAACCACATATTTCACTCCAAGGATGGTATGATCCGAGACAGAGTGACCATTCGAAAGGTGCGTAACCAGAGATATTGATTCAGGTCGTGCAGATCTAGAATGGGACGCCAGCCCCCACGTCTGCTTGGGCACCAGGAAGTACCTGGAGACAAAGCCTGATTCTGCTGGAGGACCCGCTACTAGGGCTACTGCCTCCTTGAGGAGGAGCTGAGCAATGTCGTCTGAGAGACGACTGGGTCTGAGCGGATACTCTTTCCTCCAGAGGAGCGTGGGCTCGGCTTGGAGGGTACTGCTTGAATTCCAGAGGCAGTCCCTGACCGACCACTTCGAGAACCCACCTGTCCAAAGTGACAGCGGACCAGGCGGAAAGGAAGTGGCGGAGCCGGCCCCCCACGGGAGGACCCAGAGCTGAGGTGACGAGAGAGAGACTGACAGCCCCCTGCCAGTCATTGAACAGGCTTGGAGGAGGCTCCAGGACCTGAACCTCGGCCTCCTTTACAGGCCTTTTGTGGTCCAGGCTTGGGCCAAGGGTGCAAAGCTTGAGCCTGCTGCTGATGCTGGGGCTGCTGTCCCCCTTGGAAGGAGGACTGCTGAGCCGCAGAGGAAGAATGCCAAAAGGCTGCTGCTTCTTCTGCTGGTTTTTGCCTGAAGAACTCCTTCGCAGAAGTAGCGTCCAAGGTGGCACTGGACTGCTCAGTGTGCTGAAGGTGACTGGCTACTCCTCGGCTGAACAAGTCGGTCCAGAGGAAGGGCATGTCAGCTAGTTTGTGCCGAGTACCTGCTGGAAAGGAGGAGAGCATCAGCCAAACCCGGAGACGAGAGGCAACTGTGGCAGCCATCAAATGGGCACAGGAACCCCCAATGTCCAGGGCCGTCTGAAGCTGCTGTTTGGCAACAGCTCGGCCCTGATCCCAGGCCTGCTTAACCATGGTCTGTATGTCTTCGGAGAGGTATGGGAGGACTTCATCCAGCGACCAGAGAAGGGCATGGGAGAACTGTGTCATGATGACGGCCGAACTTGCCTAACGAAGGCCCAAGGAGGTAGCTGCATAGACATTCCTGGCTGAGTGGTCAGTGTCAGCAGAACTGCCAGTACACCTGAACATAGAGGCGGTCACCAGGCTCTTGGCCGAAGGGTGCTCTGTGAAACCCGCAAGGGACCCCATGGGCACCGCGTACTTGCGGGCCATGCAGGCAGATGGAGCTGGACAAGAGGCAGGACGTTGCCAAAGTTGAAGGGTCGGGCCAACAATAGCCTCAGCCACAGGATAGGCCTCAGTCGGGGTATCCCCTCTCTTAAGGAGGTCCATAAGAAGGTACTCCGCCTTTTTCTGGATAGGCTCCAGGGGCATCCCTGTAGATTTAGAAATGAGGCGAAGTATCCCTTGGAAAGATGAGGGACCTTCCTCAGTCTCTAGGCCAGTGGTCAATTCATCATCCCCTGGATGAGAATGCAAACCGGTGACATCTGAATCGGAGGAATCTGGATACAGCGGCCTACCGCCTAAGTCACCCTCGACTCACCGGGAGTGGTCCGGGGTGACCGTGACCGACAAGTGCTGGGGAAGCCCGGTGTCCAGTCTGTCATCCTTAGAAGGAGCCCCTCCCACAGCTGTTTAGGAGGTGGTTCCACCACAATTGGTGGAGACAGTTTAGGCCAAACGGGTGGTTTTGCCGGCCCCGCGGGTGGAGGAACCGAAGATTTTGGCTCCGGAGGAGTCTGCTTTGGCCTATGAGGCGGAAGTCAAGCAATGGCTGGGGTAGAAGCTGGGGTAGGCTTGTGCCCAGACAAAATCAGCTGTTGCCACGTGAGGTCCTCGTAGCGCCAGCGATTTCGCCGCAGCCTCTCCTCATCCAAGGAGGACGAGGACAACAGATGGAGTTGCCCCTTTTTAGAGCACTTATGGCTCTTCCTCGGCCTGTCAGTTAAGGGGATCCTAGACCTCGATCGAGATCGGGCAGGCCGACTCGGTTGCTCGGGGGTCATTGGCAGGGCCGGTGACTTCCCAGGGTCTGGAACTGGTTCCTCAATAGGGACTCCAGAGGGCTGGATCTCTGCTCATCGGGGAAAACAGACCGGAGATCTCTCCAAGGAGTCGATCGGAGTCGGTGACAACAGATTGATTGGATCGATAACTATTTCAACTTAGCTGACCACACCCTCAGTTGGTTGGCTCGACAGGAGGTCCGAGAAGCTAGCGGCCGAAGAAGCAATCCTGACCGAAGTCTAAACCGCGTGCTTCTGGGACTGAGACCTCTCCCAGTCCCAAGAACGTCTCCGTTGGTATGAAGACACACTCTGATCCTTCTCCCGGTTACGGGATCAAGAGGAGTGCGAGCCTGCAGGCGTCTCTCCCTTCGTAGGGAGAGACTGGCACAACTCCCGAAGGAACCTGAGAAGGTGGAGCCCAGGTTGAGCGGAACGAAGAAGCTCAGAGAAGAGTCTGCAGTGCGAGCCGCTTCTTCCTCGAATGCTTGCATGCATTCCAGTTGCTCAGTGGATCCCGCAGCTGTGGAAACCACCCACTGAGCCTCCATGGATTTCACCAAAGGGTTCCTCTTCTCCAGTCTCCCCAGTTTTAGGCATGCGAGACAGGCGTCCAGGACGTTGGGATGGAAGGCCAAGCAGAAACTGCGGGACGAGGTGTCATGGCTGACACAGAGGCAGTAGACACACACGGTGTGGGGATCAGTATGTGACATCTTTTGGCCGCACGAGCACCTGTGAAGAAATCCGGGAAAGATTTATCTTCCATGGTGAAGATGCGGATCGTTAGCCCAACTCAAACAATTGAAGTGTCGGTAAACCGAAGATTTGAAAGCCAGGGCCTACAAAATGCGTGAGCACGAGGGAGACAACCTGAATCTTCCAGCGGAAAAGAAGATCTGGCGTCATGGGGTGGAGCAGAGGTATATAACACCCGGGTGGGTGGGAGGAGCCAGCTTGAAGACTTCCGGTAAATTTTAAAGTGGAAAGGGGCATGCCAAAGAGTGTGGATGAACAACATATCCACGCTCCTAGAACAATCCCTTCTCTTCCAAGGGGACATTTAATTAAAATTATGAAGTACACTAACAGAGCTTCAGACAGGTAAAAGAGAATATCCATGTATGCAGAAGGCTTCGAAAAAGGTTATTTAAGGGACTAGTATACGCATGCGCACCCACACACCCACACACCCACACACCCAGTAAGTGGTTCTGGTGAGATCTGAACCTGGTTCTCTAGTCTGTTGTACACACTACTCCACTCTGCCTCTTAGTTATTACTGTAGTTTTGACTCCTATTCCTACAAACAGCATTTGCTCTGCATGTTACACTCTTACTCCCTCGCACCTCAGGACAAGTTGCAAAGTTAGGGGTCAGGTCCTTGTGTATTTGATTTACACAAAACACCAGATTCGGGGTGGGTTCCCTTCTTTCTGTGTTCTAGTATGTTTAATTTCAGGGCTGGGAAAGCAGTGTCGATGTTTCACCCTATCAGTGGCTTCATCAGGGAAGGGTCTGCAGGAAAATCAAAACATTTTTGGAAAAAAATTGTTTGCATAATAGTTTCATAACATGAATAGCTACCACTTCTGGAAACCATATGCTCAAGGGTCACATGCACTATTCCAATGTCCTTTAATCCAAATATATATTATTAATTCAGCTTTACAGATAAAAATCACATTATAAGTAATAGTAATTCTAACCTCTTGTACGTTATTTAGCATACAACTTCCAGAAGTGGTAGCTATTCGTGTTATGAAACTATTACACAAACTTTTTTCCCCCCCAAAAAAATTTTTTATGGAGATCCTTCCCTAATTAAGCCCCTGATAGGGCAAAACGGGTACTGGTGATGGGATCGTTGTTATTGAATTCTTAAATAAATGAATTAAAGACAAAATATTGTGAACTGTGTAGCTGGATCTGGATGGTTTGGCTATTTGATTTATACAACATTAGTTTAATTAATTATATTTTTTTTATCTGCTGTGTGGAGATTCAGCCGTTTCTCTTCAATTCCAACTGCTGGCTTCAGTACCATACAGGGAGACTGCAATGTAATCTGCATACTGCCACTATTCTCTGACTGGTTCTGTATTTTACTGATGTGTACCCAACAGTTTTAGATCTCAGCTGTGACCTACCCAAAAGCAAAAATATCATGATGTCCTGAGCTTGAATGCAGCAGCAAAGATATAACCCATTATCTTGTTTTGTAATCTCCACTGATGTACAAATCCTAGCATTACTAAATTCTTAAAAGTGAAGCATTTATCTGATGTTCCAACATACCTGGTCAGCTTTCATCAGTTGTTAGACATGACTGGACTGCTTCATCTAGCCAAATGGACAACACATCTTTTTTGCCCTCTGCATTTCAAACTGTATACCATCCTACAGCCACTTACTTCCTCAAAAGGCGCATTTACACGCACTGGCTGGTGCACATCAACTGCTATGTTGCCTTTTTTGTGTGTGAAGGTAACTCACACTGCTTCCACAACGAGCGCTCACTGAAACAGCGTTCCCAGTTTTCCTGCGTTGGCAGTTTCAGCACATTGTTGTGAAACGCATTTGGTGGCTGTGTAATCTAATGGCAGCGCTCACATCTCCACCCACGAAAGACTCGCGTGACCCTCCAAGATCCTAGTTGTCTGTCAATGGCACTGCCTTCCGATGCTCGTACTAGCAGTATTGTGTAACGGAGGTAAAAATGCTTTTAAAAGGCTCAAAAAGTGGGGCGTTATGCTGGACATGCACGTATACATATATGGATATGCATAAGCGCATGCACAGTATAATGCCCCACTTTCAGAGTCATTTTAAAGCACTTTTACCAATTCCCTCACACAAAACTGTTTACTTCTGCCCGAGTCTTAGCTTTTGTGCCATCAGAAAATATAAGTAGCTGAACTCAGACACGATACTGCTCGTACAAGCATCGGAAGGCAGTTCCATTGACAGACAAGGAGGATCCCGGAGGGTCATGTAAGACTTTCTTTGATCGAATTAAACTGTGCTATGTAAAAGCACACAGATGAGAGGTGCAAAACTGTGAAGAGACCACAACAAAACAACTGTGGTGCAGAGGGGTGCCGTGTAAAAGCGCCTAAAGTGTTTTGAGTATATTTCACCAGTGCCCAGAAATGTTATTCTTGCACTAACTCTCCCACCCTGTCGGGTGTCTCAAATGCCATTTGTTCTACCACAACCCACCTAGCTTGAGGAGTCTCTTCGTAAGTTCAAGTGCTTTGTCCATGTCACCCTGCTGGTACAAGGAGTAGCTCAGGTAGTCGAGGACAGTGACCTTGTCGACAGTTGCTGGCTCTCCAGCATCCAGCTGCCTAAGGGCTTGGCTCATCCACAGTTCAGTATGATAGTAATCCACATCAGAGTACGCAGTCTTGCCCAGCTCAAAGCAGTCATCCGCTGTTAAAGAAGATTTATGCTTCACACCTGGGGGGAATAAAACAGATGGTGTTAAAACACAGTTAATTCAGCATTACGACCAAAGCTGGAGAAATATCATGCACCTTTTTCTGAGATCCACGGACATTTTTTTTTTTGTTTGTTTTAAGGATTCTGAAACGGCTGCAATTATTCAGAATGGACTGTATATTTGTTTAATGGTCTGTGACCAAATCATTTTATTAGTTTTATTGTTTAAGCAATGTATTTACCAAGGATAGCCTAACTGACGTGTAACATCTAATTTTTCTATGTGGACTTCCTTTTCCAATGTTACAGCCAAGCCAACTGAAGCCCAAGAAGGTCACGCAAGTTACTGAAGGTCAAAGAGTGATGTGCATTAAAGGATTTTAAATGTATGCCCCAGGGGAGTGAGGCATGAGGAATGAGATGATAAAAAGTACAGTTACGTAAGAACTTACCGTAACAATAGATCTTTGGGAGGAGCTCTTGCAGCAGGCTATAACCATTAGAACTAATGCCACAGGCATTAGGACCCACCAGAAAAATTATCAGCCAGCAGTACCCAGCAGGGACCACTCCTAATGTCGGCTCCACCCCGTTGGCCATGGTATAAAAGGGGGCGGACCCAGCTCCACCCCAGTTCCCCTGCCATGACACGCGAACGGGCCCTGATGAGAGAAGGAGGTGAAGCCTGAAGATGATGTTCTGTACACCTCATTTGGGGGATGGAGGGCAGGAAGGCAGCATCTGCTGCAAGAGCTCCTCTCGAAAATCTACTGTTATGGTAAGTTCTTACGTAACTGTACTATCTTGCTTCAAGTGGGAGCTCTTGCAGCAGGCTATAACCATTAGGACAGAATCCCAAGCAATCCCGCGCCAAGGAGGTGCCTAACCCTGGGAGGTGGAAGATGGTATGATGCTGGAAACAGCAAGTCAAGACAGAAGACCCTGAAGGACTGCCAGGCCGAAGCCGGCACGGCGTCTGGATGCAATGTCCAGGCTATAGTGCTTCACAAAGGTGTGCACGGAATTCCAGGTAGCAGCCGCGCATATGTCTCTGATAGAGACATTCTTCAGAGTGGCAAAGGAAGCTGAAACTCTCCTGGTGGAGTGACCCCTAACCGGTCCCGGAAGGGGTTTATTGCGCTTTTCATAGCAAAACACAATGCAGTGGACAAGCAACTTGGAAATGGTCTGCTTGAACACCGGTTTACCCAAGTGTTGTGGGCGCAAATGCTGCAAACAGTCGCTCCGATTTGCGATTGTGCGGCCGTCTGCGCTTAGGTAGTACCTCAGCGCCCTGTGAACATCCAGAGTGTGAAGGAGAGCTTCTCCCCATTAGAGGGAGAAGAAAATTAAACTGGAAGGTCAACCGACTGGTTGAGGGTCAATTCCGAGACCACTTTAGGAAAGAACTTAGGTTTCGTTCTGAGGGAAACCCTTTCCCTATGGAAAATTAAATACAGCTCTTTACACATCAGCGCCTGGAGCTCAGCAACTCAAGCTAAAGTAACAGCAACTACAAAAACAAACCTTCCAGGAAAGGCAATGCAGCTCAATTGGCTGCTGATTCAAAAGGGGGAGTAAGCTTCTCCAACACAAACAGGAAGTCCCAGAGTGGGATAGAATCCCAAATGGGAGGTCTCATGTGTAAGATCCCCCATAAAAAGGTGCAAGCCACATCCAGTTGGGCTAAGGATTTGTCCCCAAAAGGATGTGATATGCAGAAATGGCCCACATGTGCACCTTTATGGAGGAGTAGCTCAAGCCTTGTTGATACAAGGAGAGGAGATACTGCAATGCTGAGTTCACTGGACAGGTAAGGGGGTCCAGACGGTGAGACGATACCCATAAGCAGAAACGCTTCCACTTCATAGCACAAGTGGAGTGAGCAGAGTGCTTCCTCGCAGAGATGAGGACATCCACCACCTCCCGAGAGACCCTGTACCTGGACTTTGCTACGTCTGAAGGAGCCAAGCATGAAGGTGCAAAGACCTAAGATCAGGATGGACCAGTGAGCCCTGATCCTGGGACAGCAACTGCGAGCATATTGGTAGTGGGAACCAAATCTGCCACGGCCACAAAGGGGCAATTAGAATCATCCGAGCCCCTTCGGCTTGTACCTTCAACAGAACTCTCTGAAAGAGAGGGAATGGAGGGAAGGCGTAAAGAAACTTCCCTGCCCAACAAAGGGACAACGCGTCTGGCCAGAAAACACCAGGCGCAGGCTCTTGCAAGCAGAAAATTGGCAGTTGCGTGGGGACGCAAAGAGGTCCAACTCTGGACGACCCCATGTGTCGAAGGGCTGATCCGCTACTGATTGCAGTAGCTCCCACTCATGCGCCTTGGACTGAGACCTGCTTAGGCAATCTGCCAAGTCATTTAGGATGCCTGGGACGTGCACTGTGGATAGCGAGATGTGCCACTCCAGCACCCTGTACCAGACTCATCGCCTCCCTGCACAGGGGGTAGGAGTGAGTGCCCCCTTGCTTGTTGATATAGAAGACGACCCCTATGTGGTCTGTCTGAACAAGAAGAGAGTCTGATATGAGGTCCTCTTGAAAGGCATGTAGCGCATTGAGGACTGCTCACATTTCCAAGACACTGATGTGGAGATTGCGCTCCGTAGGGGTCCAGATTCCCTCCGTTTGGTGCGCCCCCCACAACCCAAATCCAAGGCATCCGTCATTACAGTCTGATTTGGAGACTCCTAATGGAAAGGGACCCCTTTTTCTAAATTTAGAGGGTCTAGCCACTAAAGAAGTGTCCTCTTGACCAGCTCTGTGATTCTGACCATGTGGTCTAGGTCGTCTGAGCATTGATCGCACTGCACCCCGAGCATCGATTATGGGATTCTCATGAGGAGGTGAGCCAGAGGAGTGACTGGAATGGCAGCTGCCATGTGCCCCAGAAGTCTGAGAGGAAGGTCCTGGCCCAGACCCGAGCAGTTACAAGGACCAATTCAGCAATCTCCTACAAGCGACTGCCCCTCTCTGGGGGTAGAAAAGTCATGCCCTGGACCGAATCCAGGACCTCACTATGGACTCCCGGCGCTCGCTGAATGAGCATCTCGGCACTTTGAGAAAAAAAAAAAAAAAAAAAACGAGTACCCCATTTTCTTGTTTTTCCTTCCCTCGAGTGGGGCGTGCAGTGGCGTCTGAGGAGAGCCTTGTCACGTCCGTGCAACGTTCCTCGGCGCCTGCCCCACTCAGTGCTGGTCTTGCAGCGCAGTGCTCTTGTACCCCACGCTTAGGCCAGAAGCACACCGACCACTGATATCCCCCTTCCCGGAGAGGGAGAGCAGTCCCTTTCCACCCTTGCCGACCCCCGGCGACCCATGCTCATTCCCAAACACAGGTCGCCGGAGTGGTGCGAAGTAAGGAGACCAGTCCCTCAGTCCTCAGCACCACCGGGCCAGCTCACTTAAAAGCATTTTAAATACTACTATATTCCTTGACGGCATTGCTTATTCCAAATTATTTGTATTCATTTATACCATTCCCTCAATATGTTTAAATGCAGATGTATTAATATTCTGGCATAATGGCTTTGCCCTCAACTCTATGTACGATGAATGCTATCTGTATTGTATTTTTTGTGTGCGTTTTATCACAAAGTTCATAAATAATAAGTTGCAAAAAACACATTAAACATCTGAAGACGTGCGACCATTTGTTTTTGGTTTTTTAACTCTTTATTCTTTCCTTGTTTAATTTTCCCTTTTTTAATACATAATCTTTAGCTTGTTTTTCGTCCTTTTTTACTATGGCTTCATTTTTTCTTCATTTTCTTTCATGTGCACCTCCTTCTCCTAGCCTGAAAACCCTGAAAGCCCCAACATCTGCAGTGGCGTGCCCCCAGCTCATGGTTATCCTAGTGTGGGTGATACCAGGATCGCATCTGAACAAGGGCTGCCATTATGGACCCTTGATGCCCTACTACTGCCCTAGCAGGGTGGCTCAGCTGACCTTTTTTTTCTCCTCTCATTTTGCTTCTGCCTCTGGAGTCTCAGTCTGTTTCTGTGTCGGGCACAGTTCCCCTTCCTCCCAGAGGAAATTATAGCAGCAAAGCTCTCCCCTTCGCCCCAGACCAAAAGGCTGCAAAGATTCTTTCTCCCCCTCCACCCCAACCTAATAAAAAGAAAAGCTTTCTCCTACCCCCACTTTCATCTACTTAATGACAGCAATGCTCCACCCCCCCAATCCACATAATGGCAGCAATGCTCTCTCTCCTTCTCCCTCCTATTTAATGGTAGTAAGGCTCTCTGAAACCAGCCCCACCCCTGACCTATGACAGCAGGATTGTCTCTTCTCCCCTGCATGATCATGACACCACCACCACCACCGCCTCCTGATCCCAGTTTTTAAAATCAAGTGTAGCCACCACCCCCAGAAGGAAAGGGATGGTATTTGCAATGCTCTCCAACCAGTTTCACAGAATGTTGACACTGGGGTAGACTGACCAGGAAAGTGGAAAAGACAGGGCTGTCTGTTACACAGAGCCAGAATTTGATTCATTCACTTAAGTCCCATTCTCATTTTATTAACTTTGATTACTGTATTAAAAGGTTAAGCTATTTATGGTTTAAAAAAAAAAAACACAACAACTTTGTACCTGTATTGGTGATCTTTGAATAAATCTACTTTTCCCCTCAATGACACGCAAGCCCCCTATGGGAGCTTACTAATAGTGCCCACAAATGTATCCCTTGGAGTCCGCTGGGCCTGCCTGCTGGCAGGCAGGGCCGGGGTGCTCAGGGGTATATATAGGGAGTTTTGGCACCAAAGACAAGAGATCCTTTGTTGGTCCACAGAGCCGTGGTGCGGACACCTGCCACCCCGGTCTGCCATCCCAGTTTGCCAAATATTGTCAGAAGTGAAGTAATCGGAAGGGGAGAACCTTGTCAGCTTTGAAGTGCTGCTGTACGGACCTCCAAGCTGCTTATGAAGAAAGGGAGCTGGGGCCCAAAGTGTAGAAGATCCTGCCCTGTGTCCCCAAGCACCAGAGTAGGACGACATGAAGGGGTCCAGTCCTAGAAGCCAGTACATTAGCCGCTTGAGTTTGGAGTCACAGCTGGTGGTGATAGCCCATGTTGTTTGTGGAGCATGGTGGCAGTCTACTTCACAGTCACCCCATGTTAGGACTGGCACTGAATTAGAAAGCCGAGCTGGAGTAGGTAGGGATGGCCTGGAGATTTGCAAGGAGCCTGGAGTGTCAACCTTTTCAAGCAGCCACAGTAGGGGTAAGCCCTTGGTCCCTGGCCAGTGCACCCATTGATCATCTGGCTCGAGTGCCCCAGCGGTTTATGTCTGGAAAATTAGCAGCCATAAGGACCCCCCCCAAAATCGCCCATCGCCATGAGCAGCAGGTATCTGCCCAGCTGTTCTCTAGGGATGCTCAAAAGAATGGCAGTTATAAGGAATGAAGCAATAGAATGGAGAAGAAACGAAAGGCATAGTGCAGGAGGTTTTGGAGCTGCCAAGGTCTACAAAGAAGCTAGTTTAGCCTACAGCACTGCTGCCGTCATTCTCTTAAAGAGCCCCTGACACCGTTGACAATTTTGAGAAAATGTCATGTTTATCACACATGAACTTATATTTTAATATTGTTTCGGTATTTCTCATTCTTCTTTACTACTAAGGACATTTACATGCAAACAGGATCACTGTCCTATCTGTTTTGGCTGCCTGCCTACATGTGACATCATAGTTCTATTTATGACATCATAGTCTGTTGCTATGGGATAATTATGGTGCCATAAATGGGGGTTTATTTATTTAATTAAATTTATTTAAAAGTTGGTAACTGGGAAAGGCACCATGACCAGAAGCTCACTTCCAGGTGCAACCCAGATAATTATGTCGTATGTAGGAGAGCAGATACAGTCTAAGAGACAGTAAGACTTTTTCGTACAGCTGTCCTTGGTAATAAAGAAAAAAGGTACACAATTATAGAAAATACATGAAATATAAACTGAACTGTCTCATTCTCACATTTTTTTCAGATTTTTCTAATGGTGTCAGGGGCTCTTTAAGGGACTATGTACTCCTGAGAAAAAGCTACGCAGTGTGCATCCTCTGGTCAACTTTAAACTCCGAATTCTTGGTCTTGTGCCTTGTAATATTAATTCTTACTCACCAAATTATTTCCCCACTGATCCATGGAGTGGAAGTATGTTTTAAATTGTTGGACATTAAATCCAATTTTGAACTCTTAAAAGTCAGTGTGGCCCTTGAAATAAATGATTGCCATCGTGATCTGCACAAACAGGTTTGCCCCCCTGCAGCTTTCAGCACCAGAAGATGAAGACTGTGGCACCCCAAGGTAACTACAATCTGAACCCAGGTGAATGCAGCAACACTTTCTGTGAAGAAGCGTTTCTGGCTGTAGTGCCCCCACGGACTTTATCAAGCACACCCCTAGGGTGGCTTAGACACATTTTATAGCTGAAAAGCAATGAACTTGAAATCTGTCTGCCCACGCACCCCTCATCCACTCTTCCACTTTGTACCAATACCAGCATAGTATATTATTATCCCAGAACAGCATATAAATATTACAAGTTTTAAATATGTATCTGCAGTGTCACCGATTCCCCCCCGCCCCCACCTCTATTTCTCAGTTTATCTCTACTTACTTAGCATCCACATTTGCATAAATAATCTTTAGCTTTGGCTATTTACTTTTCTTACTTTGGCTTCATCTTTTTTTTTTTTGTATATTCTGTTTATGCCCCCTTCATCCAGCTCAGCCGCCCACTACTTCAGGCGGCCAAGCCCCACCGCTCAGCTTCCTCCCCTCCCCTCCGCTGACTGTTGCCCCTCTTCATGCTGCTCCCCAGTTGACCCAGCATATCCCTTCACTGAGGGGGTCCCCCTGTCATAGGGGTACCAGGAGGGGAATACTTCCAGTGCCGACTGGCACCTTCCTCTATCTACACTGTGGGAGGCAAGGGTGCAGTATGGGGTGATCCCAGGCTTCATGGTGCCAGGAGAGTGGGCCACCGTCATCCGGATGGCATTTTCATTGTTCCTGTAACCCCACCCCCTTGCACACTGTGGCATCCTGGCATGATCGCACATGCGACGTGTGGTGACCCATGCCACAAAGCGTGATGCCAACACTGACCACCAGAACGTTCTTGCCACCCCTCCGGAAGGAGTGTCTTCAAGGGATTCTGCTTCTGTTGTCCTGGGCTTGGGAGCGAACCTGGGTCGCCAGCATGCCGGCTAGCTTCATCTTTTCAATTTGTTCAGTTTATCCATTATTTTCTCATTCTTTTCCTGCCCCAACAATTTTGTGTATTTAACTGTCCCTTTGTTTTCTTCTATAATTCCCATTTTCTCCCCAAGGCACCAGAGCTGTCCCACCAATTGGCAACCCCCCAGCAACATACGCAACCACTTCTTGTGCTCAACCCTATAAGGACTGCCAACACCTCAGCAAGCACGTTGTCCTCTCATGGTTCTAAAATAGATAAAACCCTCCCCCGCCCAACCTCAGCCCCGCCACCTTCCTAAATAGCCTTAAAAGTGCAACTGAGTGGCCTCATACGTTTAAACTGATGTCATTATCCAGTCCAACGTGTACAATGATCCTCCGTTTCTTCCTTCCTCGAAAGTACTGCAAGATTTCCTCTCAAGACATTATTCTGCCCTCTCATACAACAAGGAAAAACCACTCTGCATAGCTTAGCCACAAAACTCACTCCACCCAGAGCCTCATTGAGTCCCTCTGTTTTTTAATGTTAGCACCTTTTTTTAGACCAGCACTGTAGGAGAACTCTTTATTGCTTGCTACAGTATCACTGCTGACCTCAAATGCTGGATTTATGCCCCAATATGACTGTGTGGGCTCCAGAAAGCACTACCTGGATGAGGAACAAGCATTCTGGCCCGATGGGAAAAGGTGGTAGATCACCATACGAACATATGAAAATGCCAGCAGAGACAGGCCATACAGTCTATTGAGTCTGCTCAAGTGCAGATTCCAGTCTAATCTACTGCTGCCGCCCCCCCAAACTCCTTGCCCACCCATCTGATTTACTGCCCGCTTCTGCCAACTCCCCTCTCCCCAGCTTCCCCTCAGTTCTGACCTTACCTTTGACCCTGTCCTACCACCTCTGAAAGCTGCCCACAGATTTCAATGATGTCACCTCCTCTGGCAGTGTGTTCCACCTTACTACCACCCTCTCCATGAAATAGGTGCCTCATCATTTCCCTCCTGAATCTTCCACCCTCCAATTTCAGACTGTGTCTCCTTGTGTCCCTCCCCACTTTAATTTAAACATGCCCTCAGTACTAACCCTATTTATTCAATTCAAGTATCTGAAGGTCTCAATCGTATCCCCTCTCCCTTCTGTCCTCCAGGGAATACATGTGAAGCTCCCCCAGTCTTTCCTCATATGGTTTGTCCCCAGTCCAAGGATCACATCCGTCATCCTGCACTGGACCCCCTCCAGTAGTCCGACATCTTTCTTTAAATAGGGGCACCAGAACTGCACATAGTACTACAAGTATCGTCCCACCAGTGACCTGTACAGCGGCAGAATGACTTCCTCTCTCCTAGAGAGGATTCCTCTGGCAATATACCCCAGCATCTTATTAGCCTTGGCCGCCGCCTTCCTACACTGTGCTGAGTGATTCATGTCCCCTGTTAGTAGCCCCAGATCCTTCTCCTCCACTGAAATGGATAACTGCACTTCCCCTAGCCAGAAGCAAATCCCAGGGTTTCTGGCTCCCAAGTGCATGACTTAGTACTTTAGCATTGAAGCCCAACTGCCATGTGTCTGACCAGCACTCAAGTCTTACCAAATCCTCCTGGAGTACCTGCCACCCTTCCACACTATCTACCTCCACACATATCTTTGTATTGTCTGCAAAAAGGCTGATCTTACTCCTAATTCCATCCAGTATGTCAGCAATGAAGATATTAAATAGCACCAGTCCTAGTACAGAGCCTTTTGGGACCTCACTGTTTACAGCTCTGGGAGTTGAGAGTTCTCCCCCTACAACTACCCTCTGCTGTCTGTCCTGCAGCCAGCTCCTAACCCATCCAACTAGTTTCTCCCAGGTTTCTCAACTTACAAGTCAACCTTCCATGTGGCAGAGTTGAAGGCCTTGCTTCAGTCCAGGTACAGAACATCCACTGAATGGCCCCCATCGAGTGCCGCTGTCATCCAATCAAAAAGTCAACCAAGTTTGTCTGGCAAGATCTGTCAAGAGACAAAACCCATGTTGCCTATCATCCTGGAGACCATTCTCCTCATGAAAGATCACACACACACACATGAAGAAGCCAGCAGAAGAAGGTCATTTGGTCTATCTAGTCTGCTAATACACAGCATGAGCTAATGTCCCTGCCTTCCCTCCCTCCCTCCCTCCCTCCATCCTCTACCCATGATCCTTACCTTCCCCTATGCCTGTCCAGCCTCTCTTAAAGCTGCCCACTGTCTTCAATGAGATCACGTCTTCTGGCAGCGCATTCCAAGTGTACACAACCCTCTCTGTGAAGAAATGCTTCCTGACCTCCCTCCTAAACCTTTTGCCCTAAAGCTTAAGACTGTGCCCCCTCGTGTTATGGTTGCCACTCAGCTTAGAGACTCTCCTTATCCACCTTATTTATCCCTTTCAAGTACTTGAAGGTCTCAATTATGTCCCCCTCTCTCTCTCTCTCCTGTCTTCCAGGGAGTACAAGTTCAGTGCCCTCAACTGCTCCTCGGATGCCTTACCCTGCTGACCGGCTATCATCTTTACAGCCCTCCTCTGACCTCCTCTAGCAGGTTACTGTCCTTTTTGAGGTGTGGGCACCAGTACTGAACACCATACTCTAGATGCGGCCTGACCAGTGACCTGTACAAGGGCAGTACAACCTCCTCTCTCCTACTACTGATCCCCCTAAATATGCATCTCAGCATTTGTTTGCCTTAGCTGCTGCTATCTTGCACTGCGTGGAGTACTTCAGGTCACTAGTGATCATCACTCCCAGGTCCTTCTCCTCCTCCGCTGATGCAGATATTTGAACTCCACCCAGGTAGTACACCATCTTGGGATTCTTGGCTTCAATATGCATAATTTTGCATATTTAATTATAGTTCCCCATTAGCTTCCCCACAATGGACACATGCGACCTTTGACCTATAAAGGGTGACAATAGAGGAAAAAAAAAAAACGTGACTCAAGGGGGCTGTCTGGGCTTGCGGGGGGAGGGTTAAAGAGGCTGGTATGGTTGGGGTGATTAAGCTACTAGCAGGCAGAGTAATGGGCAAAATGGAGTAGGGTAGTCTTCCTCTCGTACTGGGGGCAGTTTGTGTAATTTCTGCAGCCAGGCCCAGATTCCGCAGCGGGCCCCAAATTCTGCAGCAATTACCACGTGTTGCAGAACCAAAGAAGACAGGGAGCCTTCAACATAGGGCAGCCTTAATCTCTGGACTACTGTCAGCTACAGGTAAGCCCAATACCTCAGTGTTTCATATTTTATACTACAAGGGACACCAGAAAGTTCCCCTATAATTGTAACAAGTAGAAAATTTTGAAAGTTATCAAGAAAGTTGTGGCCTCTCGGCTTGAGGTACATCTCACTACCTTTGACATCTACGAGCCACTCCAGGTGGGGTTTCTGGTCCAAGCATGGTACAGAAGACAACACTAGTCAAGGTGCAGAAAGATCTCCTCAGGGTGAGGGATCAAGGTGAATAGTCAATTCTCATCCTCAGCATCGGACTGTGGACCTTGAGATGTTGCTGGCTCACCTGCCAGAGCTCTGTGGACTCGCCAGTACCGTCATCAACTGGACTCGGTCCCCTCTTAAAAGACAGGATGCAAAGGGGGGTGGTGATGGGAATCTTTTCCTCCCACCCAATGCCACTGGAGTTCCCCAGGGTTCAATGCCCTCACCAATTTTATCTGATGTGTACATGCTATCCCTGGGTGATATCATTCGATGTTACAGGGTGGGTTTTCACTGCTATGCAGATGATACCCAGCTGCATACGTTTGCTCCTGGGACACAGGGTGTGGTCTCTGTACTAAATTCGTGCCTGGCCAAGATACAGGATTGGATGCCCACCAACTGGCTGATGCTCAATCCAGACAAGATGGAAGTGTTATTCAGTCTGGTCATTGATGAGGAGCTGGGGTTAGGGGAGGGGAGACTGGGCTACTACCCGGTTCTTCGTCTCTTACTGCCTCTGTAAGAGTGAAGAATCTGGGCATTATTTTGGACAATGAATTGACACTGGAGGCTCATGTGTCATGTGTTGTCCTAAATAGTTTCTACCATTTTAGAAATGTCACCTGGATCAAACCTTTTATCCCACCCAGTGACCTGCCCTCACTCATACATGCTTTTATTACATCCTGGCTAGATTACTCCAATGCTCTATACCTGGGGCTAAATGAATAAGCCCTAGGTCACCTGCAGCTGGTGCAGAATGTGGCAGCCAGGTTATTGACAGGTTTCTCAAGATCTTGTCATGTAACCCCAGTGCTGCACGGACTACACTGGCTGCTGGTGAGGTGGCGGATCCCCTTCAAGGTCAGCTTGTTGACCTATAAAGCCCTACATGGATGGTCCCTAGCTACCTGCAGGACCTTCAGTCTCCACACCAGACCTTCTCACCTCTCCACTCCACCAAGACAGGCCTCCTAGCAATTCCCAGGGTTTGGTTAAAATCCTCAGGTGAGCGAACCTCTGAAGTTGCTGCATCAATCCTGTGGAATTCGCTTCCCGGACCTCCGAGGGAGGCCCCCTCCCTGGAGGACTTTAAAAGGGGCCAGGAAGGCCCTTCTCGTTACAGAGGCTTCTGACCTATCCTAGCGACTTGAATAAGATTATATACTTTTTGGCATGAATATGATTACACATTTCAACACCGCTTCCGAAAAGGGCACAGTACTACCACTGCCCTTGCTGGGGTCACCTCAGAGATCAGGTCCACCACTGACCAAGGCAAGCTGACCAGTGCCATCTTCATGGACCTCTTGAAAGCATTTGACTTGGTTGACCACTCACTACTGTGCTTCACACTCTTGTCCCTTGGCCTCGCACGCCCCCGGCTCATGCCTGGTTCTCCAACTACCTCTCTGGACAAGTCAGGCATCATAGTCAAAAAAGGGCATGAGAAGCAGGAAAAAATGTGTATGTACATTTCTGATCTCTGTGTGTGTGTGTACGTGCGTGCGCATCTGTATATATCACTGTGCGTGTCTTTATGTGCTACTGTACATCAGTTTATGTAGTGTGTGTGCGTTTGTGTAGTGCTGTGTGCTTGTGTGTAGTACCATGTGCATCTCAGATGTGCTGTGTACACAGTGCAGTGTGCACTTCCATTTATGTACTGCATGTGCATCTGTATGCAGGGCTGTGTGGGTAGGCTGTGTAAGCAGTGCTGTGTGCACACGTCTGTGTATGCACTAGTGTGTGCGCTCATGTCTGTGCATGCAGTGGCGTGTGTGTGTGTGTGTGTGTGTGTGTGTGTGTGTGTGTGTGTGTGTGTATCTGCAATAAGTGCATATGTGTGCACGCCTGTTTGTAGTGCACATATGTATCTATATGTAAGCTGATGTATGCATCTGTGTTTATGCATCCATCTACGTAGTGCAGCTTGTGTGCACTTCTGTGTATAGTGCTGTTTGTTTCTACGTAGTGCTATGTATATGCACATCTGCATGTAGTACTGTGTGTTTATGTGTGCGAGTGTGTATGCCTGTGTGTGTAAGACAGTGTACAGTGTATGCACACAGGTCTGTATAACTATGCACTGCTGAGTATGTCTTCTGTACTGCTGTGTTTGCGTGTTTAAGTAGGGTTAGTGTACACGTGCTCATCACGTGCATGTTTGTCTGTATGCAGTGCTGCACGTGCACGTGTGTCTGTAGTGCTGTGCAGGTGTCTATGTGGTACTGTGAGCGTGTGCATCTATATGTAGTGGTGCACGTCTGCATCAACTGCCACCAACTCACAATCATTTGTCTATTTCTATATACTGTACATTTTTATTTATTTTTGCATTTTTCTCCTCCCCCTTTCTGGGGTCATGGCATACACATGCATGTGCGCGAGTGGAGGCGCATGCCAGGATCTGGCAACTCCTTTCATCCCACCCCAGACTTGCGTAGCTGCTCCTGCCACCTACGCATCCACAGGACCTCCAACCGATGGGTGTGGGACTACGGAGGAGCAGGCATCCACCCCTGGAGGGGAAATCCCGCTCCAACCCTCCCCTCCGAGCCGGCTCCCGGCGACCCAAAGTCGCTCACAAACCCGGGTCACTGGCGTGGCGAGAGGTGTGGCGTCCAGCACCTCAACCCTCAGCGCCACCAGGCCGGCATAGTAATTTGTATTTTTTTGGGGGTTGTTTTGTTTTGGAGGGGGAGCAAGCAACTGGTTAGTTTAATCTTGTGGTTCTGTGAACCCGAAGACCCCTTCCCAGGCCAGTGGTGCACTACACCACCATTTGGGGGATCTGGTATCGCGTCTCAGTTCCGACTCCTCCACCCTGGGTCAGTTGGCTCTGGATCGCAATGCAGAGGCATCGTGCACTCACCCTGGGCAGAGCGAGCAGAGCTTCTCGCTGTGCAAGCACCTCCTACTGTAGGATCCGAAGTGGCAGTGAACGTTGTGGGTTGCCATGCAACACAAGCCACTCCCATCTAGAGGGGAGGACCATGGGAGCTCACAGGCAGATGGAAGAGCTAAAACCAGGAAAAAAACAAAACAAAACACAAAACAACATTGGTTCACCCTGCTTTCATGACGGCATCTTCACTTAATCACCTCAACACTGCTAAAACACATCACCAGTCTCCCTAGCTCACTGTACTCAGACTAAAACCACTTCCTGGCAGTTGGCAGTGGCCAGGACAGTTGAGGCTGTTCCACTGTGGGGAGCAAGCCATGAAGCAATCAGGATGATGACAGAGGCTCTGGAAGGTGAAATGGGCCAGAACAAAGAAGTTGGAGAACAAGGGCCAGCTAAAGCATAGAATTAGCATGAGAGAAGGAGCAGCTGAGTGAGTCATTAGTAGCAGACTAAGGAGAAAAAAATAAATGATTGTATTGACAAAAAAAAAAAAAAAATTAATATAGAGACCCAGGTTCTATTCCCAAAGCCAACACATACTGTGTGATCCTGGGGAAAGGCTAGAAGTACAAGGAGGCCGATGTGCAAGCTTCACTTTCATGTTTACCAGTCCTTCTAAATGCGAGCTATTTTAAGCCCTTTATTCTACTGAAATAATCCATTTATTTAAATTTTGCTTTATTATTTGTAATCCCCCTACAAATTGGGGTTTACTAAGATGTCTTCCTGGGCTGCCTAATGCCCACTTTCAGGATGGTGTCCTGTGTCTGCAGTAGCTGTATGTGTCTGCATGAGAGTGCTATAGAAAGCCTCCATGCCTGTCTCTTTAAGACAGTCATTATGCTGTGTTAGAAATTAATCTGGGCTGGGTCCGAGTAGTTTAGAGCTTGTGACTGGCCAGGCGAGTGGTATTTCTGCTCCATTTTGCAGTCGCAATATGCACAGAGGGAGCACTGTTTCGAACTGTGTTCATTTACTGTTTATCTGCCTTATTAATAATAGTATAGAAGTTTGTTTAACCTGCCTTCTCTTGCAGCTTGGACTTTTTGCACAACAGCCACCATTTTGGTTCTGGACTGCCAGAGCTGGACCAATCAAACCTCAGGAGAACTAAAATGGAGGCTGTCCCCAGAGGTCTTGTGGGATTGAAATCTATAGGAATTGTAGTTTTTAAGGTTTGGCTCCTAAATGGATCTGGAGGGGGAGCCCTTGCTGTGACAAGACAGTTCCCTCAGCCAACCAAATTTTTTGGATCTCAGAGGAAATTCCCAGAACTGCCTGCAGCAGAGTCGGTTGTGAGCTGGAGTTTGAAGAGTGAACAGCTTGGGTCATTGAGCAACTGCTCAGCACAGGAGAATCAGCAGGAAGTCTGCGCTAGGCTGCCTGTCACATCTTTCAGTGAGAAATCCTGTGAATGTGAAAGTTGGACTTAAATCTAATTCCTTTTTCAGATTTGAAGCCTGAAGTGAAAGAGTGATCACTGCCTGAATATGGGACCGGAGACTTGCTTCAGAAGTGATCGGCCTGCCAGGTCCCAAAGGGTATGCACCTCCCATGGCAAAACCTCTACAGCGACATACGTCACTACCGACAACGGCGCCAGTTCACTGTAGCGGATATGTCTGGGACCAGGCAACGCTGCCCCCACTCGACCTGCACCCCCTCCCCGAACCAACTCCAACTTGGAGAAGGTATCTATTATAATGGGGGGTGCAGGGAGCAGAGCCCTCCATGTGGGGGGTTTGGGGGACGAAGCCTCCTCGAAGGAAAAAAAAAAAAAAAAACAGTTCCTGCTGTACGTGGCTCCCTGCCAACTGCAACTCTCAGTTGACAAGGAGCCTGGCGCTGCGATGCCAGCTGATGAATTAGTGGTCGACTCGGCATCGTACAGCCGTACCGAAGTAAGTGATGGATTGAGAGGTTTGCGCAGAACGTCTGCTAAATTGCAACTGGACTTTACCCAAACTGTGACTAAGAGTTGTGTTGCTTACAAGTGTGCTGTGTGGGTCGCAATTTGGTTCCCCACTTCAAGTGCGTTTAGCTAGATGGAAATTGCTCCAGCACTCGCATGTACTAAATCCGAACTGTCTGCTCTGGTTTGGGCCCTGCCATCTCAGCCTAGACTGCCGCTCCCATCGCAGAGACATTTCTGACGAAAGACCCGCATGGGGATTCAGCTCCCTGCTCAACACCATCAAACAGGTAGCGACCACCTTGGTGAGTCATGTGGGCCCTGCTTCCCCTGGCAAACCAGAACTCCATCCAGAGGTCTTCATCTCGTCAATCCTGCCTCCTGGTCTGGGTAGCGTGAGTACCAAACAGGGCAGCTCCCTGCAACAAAGCTGCAATAATTGTGTGTCATCAGATTTATTTGTTTGGGTTTATTACAACGAACTGAGCCATCCGGTTCTGGATTACAAATTCTAGGTTGATGTGCACGCCAATTGTTTTTTTCCCTAAGGGCCCCACCAACAGCTGCAACACCGGCCTACCCCGGGCATCGCTTCAGGCTAGCCTGCTTAACAACTGGGTACCCAGGGTTATGTGACTGTATACAAGGGACTCACTGTGCATGCATGTTCAGCCTGAATTAAATCAGATCTGTCAATTATCCGTTAGATTCGTGTCCCACCCCTGTTCACTTCCCCCTGAATAAATCAGATTTTTTCCTTTTTGCATTTAACCTGGCTAGTGTGTACCTTTTTGGTGGGGGGTATTGTACTGCCATTGAACTATTGCATTACAGGTCTTACTTTACAGGGGGTCTCCAGGGCAGCTGCAGAGGATCCAGCCCTGGTGGTAAGTGCAAGGGGTGTGAGCAAGTCATTACTGCCATATGGTACATGCGAATGTTTTGCTGCTATATGGTTTAGGGCACTAGAGGGATCGGTGTGGGGTTATAGCATCCCGGAAGGCTATACCAACAGCAGTTACTCTACCCCAGAACCATTCCTCCGGGTGAAGGCACCCGTTCAATGAGCTAAGGCCTCTCCACCTGTGCCTAGTCATGTAGGCAAGGGTTACATATGGGCAAAGCAGCCTGTTGGCTGTAGCCAACTAATTCAAATCCTGGTTGCCAATCAGCTATTGTTACATTTGTACTCGTTTTAATAAATTCAGTGGGAGTTTCTGACTTACACATGGATGGTTAAAAAAAAAAAAATGTTAAGCTGCATGAAGTAGTTTATGTTTTTGTTACACTGTTGTCTCATCTCAATGCATCCATATTCAACTATGGAACTCTGCGGTTGGAAAAAAAAAAAAAAAAAACTACATCATACAATTCTAAAATGATACCCCACATTAAAATCAGAAAAGAAAACAATACTGAGTTTACTAAAAGGCAAGTGAGTGCAGACTGAACAATCATACAACAGACACTAATAAATTATAAAAACAGGTTGGGAATTTCCTCCTTCCTGATTCTCTAAACAAGTTCTGAGACCTGTATCTTAATTCTCCACAACCGCACAGGTTTGAACAAGTTTAAGCAGTGGGATTTGGAATCAGGGCAACTCCCATACAGAATTCATGAGCCACTGCATTCATTCGATTACCATCAAAAACATAACTGCCTCTCTCACGCTGGATGAGGATAGTACTTATATTGGCGAGGCACTGCATACAAAATACCTGGGTAACATGTGCATCATCATCGATTGCGCAATGGCGTAGACTTGTTATGCAAACACCAGTCCTTGAAAAGCTGAGTTTGGTGCTTAAGAATAGAGGGGAATCCTTCTATAGAGAATGGGCCCCTCCTCTGGCTTCATTAAGTGGAGAGGAGATAAATATACTAAGGTTGGGATTGGGATAGGAATGATCAGGGTAAATAGGGAACTATAAAAGAAAGGTGGTTGTTGCTAAAGGGGGAAAAAAGAAAAGAAAACAAAAAAAAAAAAATAGGAAAACAAAATCTGGTTAAGAAAAGTGTGTGTGTGGGGGGGGGGGGGAAGACACACCGGGGAAATAAATGAAATGACAGATAGTTGGGCTGAGCTAAAGTGATAAGGTGAACAATATCAATTTATAATTTATGTTTTGTTAATTTATTAATGTCTGTGTCTGGAAATATGTATAGAATGCATCTGTCTGTTGTATGTGTGTTAACATGTTGTCGAAATGTGTTGTTACTGTGTGTTTAAAACAGTTTTTGAAACTAATAAGAATATGAAAAATATATAACTGCCACCTTTACTCATTTATAAAATCCTTCAAACAGGCCCCCAAAAATAAAACGCTCTTAAAATAAATGGCTGACTGAATATTCTTTCCACACAAGCTCTTCCTTGCACACATTAAACAGAAACAAAACCCTGCCAGCCTCGTTGCAGGGAGAGCCGAAGCACTGGCACCTTACCTCTAGCCATACCGGCAACCCAGGTTTCAGAATGGACCACGGTCACTCGGGGGTGGGATGGGTGAGTGTCGCATAATGGCTCTCCCTCTCTCAGGGGGGGGGATTCAGACTCCCGTGGCTTCCCTGCCGCCTAGCTAAGTTGTGTGGGCAGAACCGGGTGGGACCAGTAGATATGGGGGAGATGCACGTTGACAGCACGCATGGGCATCAGTATGCACATGTGTGCATCACTTGCAGATATTACAGGGGAGAAAAATGCCTCAGCTTGCTCAGCATCCCCTGCGAGCGTGGCACGACCCTACATGGCTGGCCACCTGCCAATACGGCTCTATGTATGTGGAGGTTAACCTGTAAGACCTGGAGATGGGTTAATGACGGGACTGCATTGGGGGGGGCGGGGGTGCTGCTGGAACCAGGGACACAGGCGGAGTAACAAACCAAGAAAAGAAAAAAAAAAAAGGTACTGTTCAGTTTCCATTTCATGCGTTTCTTCGATAACCATGAGAAATCTCCCATCCTGGCCCCATAGGTTGGAATGGACTGCCTATTAAATTAGGATTATCTGGCACACAGCCATCAACCAAACAGTTAAAGGAGCATTTTGTGACAAATGGCACTCTATGCCAGTACTGTTTTTTTTTTTTTTTTTTTTATATAAACAGTTATGTAGTTGAAACTGTTGTCGGTATGAGATTGTAACACTAACAGATGGAGATACCCTTTAATACACACAGACTAAATCCATGTTTCAAATGCCGTAATAACTAGGTTACCCAATTATTGCAGTGTTTTGACAAAGCTCTTCAGCTGTGTGTTTGAGCGGGCGTGCCCATCTCAAGACTCTGGCTCGCCACACTTACATTTTCCAATTCTGCCTTTGGGGAAACCATGTACCTTGCAGAAGGCACCCGAAACAAATTTATTAGTTTAAAAATAAATAAATAAATAAATAAATAAATAAATAAATAAATATTAAACAAAAGTCACTCACTACGGCAGCTCCTCAGGGACAAGCTCGCTCAGTCTCACTTTCATTCATGCTGTCACATTTCACCTAGCAGTCTCGTACAGAGCATCTTATATTTTGAGTATAGCAGACAATTTCAGACAGTGCAAGTTAAAGAAATAGATTCAATTCAGAGAAATAGATTCTGGGAACGTAAATTTTTACAGACTCCAACTTTTCCACAGCTCCTGATCCTAGCGCCTCAGCAACCATACCATCTCCTAGCAACAAATTAAAAAAAAAAAAATTACACACACACACACACACACACACACACACACACACACACACACACACACACACACATACATGTGTGTGACTGTGTGTTTATGAAGTTTTGGTTTTTTTTTTGCACACCCTTGGCATGTGATGACCCGATACTCAGGTGTCACTTCATAATGCACATTCGCCTATGCATTACTCTCTATATAATTACTGGTGACCCTATTTATTAGCTAGATTACGAGTACTGTCCTATGCTCCAATAACCAGAAATTGGGCTAGTACGGTGTTTACTAAACTTTTTTTTCACCTCTTGTACCCTTTGTGTCAGTCACACATCGCGCCACTTCATTGGCTCACGCTCCACTTGTGGGCTGGCTGAACAGTGTTTAAAAAATGGCTGCTCCGTTTTCAGTTTATTGACGTGTTGCTTTTGTTTACTGCCCTCCCAGCTTTCATGTTTTATTCTTTATCTGGTTGATCCTGCCCCCCCCCCCCCAAATTATTTTTCTGGCACCAGCTCACCAAGGCATCTCTCAGAGGTGTCTACGCAACTCTCGGCTCCTGCTACTCCCCACCATGATGCTCCACCACAGACCCCCCCCAGGAGATTTCCCAGCACCCCGGATCACCCCCCAGAGGCAGGGCCTGCCTCTCCTACCTGGCGACATCCATCAGATATTAGAGGATCCATCTCCTTCCGGGGGTCAGCCGTGGGTCGTCTGCATGAGCATCCAATGCTGGGGATGTGAAGGAGGGCCCAGAGGCCCTAGTCGCCTCCTCAGTGCTCTGGGTTTTTTTTTTTTGTTTGTTTGTTTACACCCTTTCCTCCTCCCCCCAGCAGAGCCAGAGCGTGCAATGATGCCAGTAACGTCCATTGCAGTTCTGAGTCCCTCTATGCCAGCCCCAAGTGTTGCAGTTCCTCTGGTCTCCACCAGGGGCTGCTGCGCAGTGCTGAGTAGTAACCTGGAAACCCCAAGAGAGAGAGCAGTCCTCCGGACACTTGATCCGCTCTCTCCCCTGCAGACACCCTGCAACCCGGGCTCATTCCCGAACCCAGGTCGCCAGCATGGCGCGAGGGGTGACATCCAGCGCCTCGACCCTCAGCACCACCAGGCTGCAGAGCCTGCCTTTTACAAAGAAAATAAATATCTGGCTGATCCTGCCGCGTCTCTGGATCAGTAGACGCGCCGACTCCCGAGTAAAATCTATGATGGACCCCAGTACCAGCCATGACTAACTTTTTTGGGGGGAAAAAAGTCTCAGTGAGGGAGAAAGAGTGTGTGTGTGTGTGTGTGCGTGTATAGGGGACAGAGACACTGAGCAAACTCTGTGCACCAGTAATTAATTATAAAAAAATGACAACTGGTTTTATGGATTTTTATTTTATATATACACACACCCTCTGTGTGTGATGACCTCAAACCTCTCAGCTTCGCTCTCAAGGTTTATGGGTCATCACACATCTTATAAACACACAGTTGCCTATCCATTATTCTCTATTTTATAAACACAGTTTTAAGTTATCTGGGACACTTCTGGAAATAAGCCTAGGCCCAATGGCTAATATCCCACATCCCAATAAATATAAACTTGATCCTTACCAGTTTGCCAGAGAACTCCCTGATCAATACCCTGCAACAGATGAAACTGAGGTTCTGGCTCCACTTGAGGCCTTTGTGTTTGTGTGTATGCCAGTGGAATTCTGCAGAATTCTAAATTTATGTATTTCATGTTAACATTCCATGTGTGCTTGTGGGGTGTGTGTGGAAGCATTCTACTAGTGGAATAATACAGAATTTTGAATTATTGTATTCCGTGGTAAACACACCATGTATTCAATGTGTATAAAAAGACAGACAACTGACAGGTGGAAACCTTCTGTGGAGGGACTATTTTATATTTTTTAGCAATATTTTATATTTGTGTGCGTCTTTTACAACTTTTAGAGTTTGTTTTTCAAAAGTTGCCCATGGACCCATTTTATAAGCGCAATTACGACACTTCAGGTAGGGCTACGCAAACCTCCAAAAAGTCTGACCGTGTGAACTTTGACCGTCAAACCACATAAGGTTTGTCATAGTTCTGCTGATGAACTGATTCATGTACACGAAAGAAATGATAGCACTTGTTAACTAACTTAAGAGTACAGCACTTCCAGTTCAATACCAATGGGGCTAGCTAGCCTTCAGCGACTGAGAAGACTTGTGTAACTTTTAAAATTGGTGCTGACGTTTCTCATGGTCTTTTATGAAGTACAGACCTCCCACCACCAATAACACACACACACACACACACACACACACACACACACACACGCGCTGCCAGCCCGTCTGAACCACCAAACCTCTGATAAGCCCTGGACTCAGATTTAAGGCTCAGCAAACTCTGCTACTGGAACAGGTCTCAACTCAAAGAAGGCCCCCACCTCCACCCCAATTCTGCAGGAAAACTTAGTTCTTCAATCCCACCAAACAGAAAACAAAAAGACATGTTGGATTTTGTCAGGATGGGCCAGGTGCTCAAGCACATTCAGGTGTTGGGGAACTGATAGAAAAATACGAGACCACTCCAGAGCAGACACATAATCCATGGTTGGCAGGTGAACACCGGCAAAAATCACAGACCTGGCTGGTGGGTGAAATCTCAAGAGCTTACTTCCATGAGGGTTTTTTTTTTTTTTGTTCTTTAAATAAATGAACACAAACACTGCAACTCAAGCTCCAATTTTTTCTTTAAAAAACTGTTTCAGTTGAGAACTGCAGTTCAGCTGGGCCACACCATGGCGAATCAGTCAAATCAAAATGTCTGCCTGTTTTTCCCAGTAGTTTGCCACTGTCCGAAAAAAATTGAACAAATTCAAGGTGTTCAATTCTTTTGGAGAACCGAACTTGTAATCCAATTTCAGGGCATTGGTTGTGCTGGCCGAATAACTTCTGCCCCTAGAAGGGTGGCAAAGCCAGCACAACCAGCACCCCATTGTGTTTCATTGCTTGCATTATCAAAAATGGTAATTAAAGTTGTGCTGCTGCCTTAAGCAGCGAGACACCTTGCAGACTCTCCTCTCCTGATCATGCTGCAGCTTACCTGGGAGGTCCCCTCTGGAGATGGTGTCCGTGTCTAGATTGTAGGTGTCCTGGAGCCGTAGCAGTGCCTTCGCAGCTCCAGTCTGATCCTCGTCCGTGGGGAAGTGCTGACGCTGGATAGTCAGGTTGGAAATGAACCCTAAATGCAGAGCAAACCGCAGAAAAGTCAGAAAACCTAGACAAAAGCACCAGAGGGCTGAACAAATATTGTAATCCTTACACTGCTGGCCAACAACACTGTGCTACTGGTTTAAAGGTGTGACAGTCGCTCTATAGTTTACTCTCGCAATGCTGAGTAACTACTATGAAATGAAGGGGTGTGCACCAAATCGGCATCATCTGCCGAATACACTGAATATTGGCTCTATTTGGTCAAATTCCGAATTCCAGCAACATTTAGAGTATTCAGCAGATGTTTTTGGTACAAAAGTACTCTCGCCTTCAAGCACCATATGTTTGCCCTCCTGCCTACAGCCACCTACGATTATATAAAATCACCCCTCTCTCCAGCCCACTTACCACCCCATCTCACCCTCCCCAACCAGTAAATACTTTTCATTTTTCTGCAAAGCAGCATTTAAATCCCTCCCCAGCCTTACTGCACATATCCCAGCCTCTTCCACCCCTCCAACAATACAGATGGGGTATCCCTTTCCCCAGTCCCACAAACCCCCAACAGCACTAGTAAAACAGCTGATGCCTCCATAGTGGACAGACCAGCACAGCTTTCTTCTCTCACTTCAACCAACTACCATCCAGTGAAAAAAAAAAACTCACACTGATACCATATCAATATATGGTATATCGAAGTATTTGCATGAGGTACTTTTGCTCAGACGGTAGATTGACTGCAAGCAGAGTTATCTGTAATATAGCGCAATAGTCTTCGAGGAGTTTCTGCTTAGGGTTTAACTATGCCTCATTTTACTGTTTAGAAATGCTGCCTTCTCATTAATGGATCTGTAGGTTTCTCTCTGCTGGCTATTTTAAAATCAAAGAATTTTATTATTCTTTGAATTAAGACCACCTTTGAGGTGAATTACGTGGCACCCATTGCCCAATTTGGGCTTTGGGAATTAAGACTATGCTAGACTTTGACTAATCACAATTTGCCACCAGTTTCCAGGCTGCTGTTACACAGCACTTATGGAGTTAAACATTTTTAAGATTCCCTAAACTGATGGAAAGCCTAGCTGCAATGGTGGGAACAGATGGTTCCTGGGGATGCGATGTATCCGGAACACACACAGAATTTGTATTTCACGTGTTAAACCCATTTTTTATTGTTCCTAGAACAGAAGAAATGTGTTGTAGGTTATTACACGATTAACAAAATATAAGTTTAAAGGGGAACAGTCAGTGCAAAGGGCCCCACTCTCCAGTGTAGGGCTGGTCCCAAAGTGCTCTTTCTGTGAATAAACATTGAGTTTACTGTAGTACAGTAGATTATATCAGACTAATTTTGCTTCGTTCTAGGCTGACATCTTACTACAAATCCCAGAATCCCCTGTAGCTGATACCAGAAGAGTAGGCGGCAGTGGGAGATTCAACAGCCTGCAGTGCAGGTAAAAAGCTTTTATAATCTCCAATCAGACGTTTTCAAAGTCTGCTTTTCTCCAGGGGCTGTACAGTTCTGTGACTTTACTTACCCAAGGAGGACAGGACAGCGGCACCAGCAAACAAAAGATAGAGCTTAAACTCTAACATGCATTGCACGCTATTAAATCTCCCACTGCTGCCTGCTGTACTGCTCTGATGTCAGCTGCAGGGGATTCTGGGATTTGTAGTAACAGAAGGCGTTAGCCTAGAATTTTGCACAATTAAGTCTGATGGAATCTTCCATCCTACAATAAACAGTAACTAAACCAAAATGTTTTCACACACAGTGCACACTGGGACCAGCCCCACACTTGGGCAGGGGGCCCTTGATGCTGACTGTTCCCCTTTAACAAAATTAAGGAAAACGTAAAACCATTTCAAAACAAGCATGTAAAACAATACATTGAGGGGTATTAGGCTTCACACTTCTAATCTGATTAAAAAAAAAAAAAATGTTACATACAAGGTTTATGTTCCCTTTAATTTATAGATCAGGAGATTCACATAGTCAGTGTCTCAGCAGGTAGCACACTCGCCTCTGAGGCCAGGAGATCGGAAAGCTGTGGGTTCTATACCTACACCAGGCACTTGGGTTAATATCCCAATACTGACACTGTAGTGCAGCATGAGGGAGTGCTGCAATCCTAAGGTGCCGTTCTTCAGATGAGATGTTAAACCGAGGTCCCATCTGCCTGTTCTGGCGGTTGTTCAGGTGGACGTTAAAAATCCCATGGCACTTCTCGAAAAGAGTAGGGGGAATTTGTTTATTACACGTCATTATACACCAACAAAAAGAAATACATCAACAGAACAAAAAAAAAAAAATACAATAACAAATTCATCAGGTAACTGGAACATCAGAATTAGTGATCCATACAAGATTTCTCCAAACATTATCCATGAACTGAACAGTTTGAACCTTTTTTCCCCAAAAAATAAATCTCTTTCAATTCCCTAGTAATTTTACACACAAGTTCAGCATACAATATTTCTTTTTGTTGCAACGTAAACAAGCATCTAGTATTCTAGATGAACCATTTAATGACAGAAAAAATAACATTCAATGTACCATGATGCCAGCATTTCCATTTTGACCCATAGACACCATAAATCAATTCATCATATGTAACCCCTTTCAGAACCGGCATTCCCCAGTGTAAGGCCAAAGAAGTCCAAAAGGGTACAATATATGAGCAGGTAAAAAATAAATGCCTCATTGTCTCATAATTAGCAATACAACCTGGGTGAGCACAGTTCCACTTCTCCATAGATTTATGTTTTTGGTTAGCCTCATTCAATTTTTCATGGCAGCACAGCCATAAAACATTCTTGAATTTCACAGGAACTCTATCAGAAGTCAAGTGAGTGACAGACTTCTCATATGCCAATGGGCAATTAGGAAAGGTCCGAGGTTCCGTAAAATGGGATTCCATAACCCGACCATACAATTGTTTTTTTGTGAAGGAAACAATCTCAGCATGCATGATACCCCAATGAAGTAATTTTTCAACAACCTCCCCAAGATATGAAGGAGCATAAGACACAGTCTTAAAGACTTTTTGGGTATTTGCCCGCCAACCCGGATACCAATAAAGCAACTTTTGCTCCAACAAGGGAATCCACTGATGGCTGTGCTGGCAGCTTAAGGGCGTGCTGGCAGCATAAAGGACGGATATTAAGCTGCAAAAAATGAAAAAAAAATAAAGATAGAATTCATCATATTAATGCCACCCTACACTCTTGGCAAATAGAGAAGGTTCCTTTTAATAGGGTTCAACCTGCTACCCCAAATGGCCAGAAAAAATAAACTTAAAATCGCCATCTCCCACTCCTTAGGAGGGGGAAACACTGAACACACACAAAAAAACTGGGAGTAAATATGTTTTAACTAAATACACTCTTTTTAATTTCCCCATAGAGACCTTATTCCATCTGTCCACCAGGACTTTCCCTTGCTGTAGCTTAACATCCCAATTCCGTAAATCCTGCCTATCACCCCCAAAGGTAACACCGAAAATACTGATAGGCAGTTCAACAATCGAAATACCTGTTATATGGGCATGTGGACACATTGAAGTACCCAACATAATACCCATGCTTTTCTCCCCATTCACCTGAACTCCAGAAGCCACGCCATACATACAGCAAAATTCAACAACTCATGCAACAGCAAGCACATCCTTAAGAATCACACACAGATCATCAGCATATGCAATGGCAAGTATAGGAAGTCTATAGTTTGGCAGCAACAATGGTGTGAAAAAAAATCGAACATCATTTAATAACCTGAGCAAGGGATCAATCGTCAACACATAAAGAAGGGGACTAAGGGGGCTACCCTATCTGACCCCACGTTTTACTGGCATCAGTGGTCCCAGATACCCATTCACCAAAAGTTGCACTACTGCCGTACGATACACAGCCTTGATCCATGAGGAAAAAAAAAAAAAAAGGGGAGGAAACCCATACCATTCCAAAACATCCCATAAAAAAAAACATGGCAGATGGAATCAAAGGCCTTTCTTTGATCCAGTGTTAAAACATAGCCTGCCACGTTAAACAGGTGCTCTGATTCCACTACTTCCCGAAGCAGCAATATATGGTCCATAATAGAGCTACCAGGGACAGCACAAGTCTGTGCAGTGGAAATAACATGAGTAGCTACCTTTAACAATCTATTATGACGAACCTTCATCAAAATTGAGCAGATAGATTGGCAGCCAATTATCCAAATCCTTTTTTTTTTTGTAATTATATTTTTTATTACATTTTGCATATGCAATAATTTACTGTACAATCAACTAAGGCATCATCCGTTATAGTTTACAGATACGTCCAATGTACATCAGGAATTGAAGCCAATACAGAAATGCATAAGGAGGTAGGGGGAAAGACAAGAGTAGATATTATATGTTAGTAGAATAGCTACAGCAATCCATGGCTTGGGGTACTAAACCAAAATGTGTCATACTGACATAAAATAAACTCAGCATCCAGTGTTGATATGTCCCCAGGTCCAAAATGAATACCTTAAAATAAGTGCCTACCAAAAACTGCTCTCACGTCCTTTTTAAAATTCTCCAGCAACAAAAACAGAGAGGGAGATTAGGGCATCTAAATGCCTATTCCATAACAATACCCAATTTGTTTTAAAACTAATAGTTCTACCTAGGTAGATGTCTCTGGTTAGGTGAAATCAATTAGCACTGAGATTTAAGTCTTTTGACCAGAAGTAAGGGCAAAACAAATGAACATTGTACTTAAGTTCATGCTGGGTATAACATCCTCATCAGGTCTCCTCATCCGAATCCTTGAGTTGTTGTCCTTCCGAAGCTTGAAACTCCCTGGCTATGGCCTCCACTTTTTTTCCCAGCTTCTGCAGGGTCACTGAATTGAAACATGCAACCGCCATAATGGATCCGAAGCCTGGCGGGCATCAGAGAATGGGATACCCCCAGGGCTTTGAGTCGGGCCCTTACTGAATCGAATTTTTTCCGTCTCGTACAGGTAGCAAACGATAGATTAGGAAATAAATGCACTGTAGTCCCCTCAAAAGAAAGTCCATCTGCCAATCTTGCCACCTGTAGAATCATATCCAGGATCGCTGAACTGGCTGTAATCAAAAGTATCACTCGTGGCGAATCTCCGCGTGGCCCAGATGCTCGTGGTGTAATCCGAAAGGCTTTCCAAAGATAGTCCACCAACATGTCAGAAGGTAGTTTTAGTTCCTCCGGCAGCCAAGATTTAAGGAAACCGATGAGTTCTACCCCTTCAGTCCCCTCAGGCAGTCCCACGATGCGAATATGGGAGGCCCTATTGGAATTTTCCAGTGCTTCGAGCCTGTAGCGCAGCTGGGAGTTCTCCTGAACCAGTTTAGAAGTTGTAGTTAGAGCCTGTGATGCCGCTTTCTCTGCTGATGTGACGATATTGGTTGCCGATTCGGTTTTGGCATCCTGTCCGACAAATCTCTGGAGTATAAACTCTACTTTAGTATCGATGGCTTGCATGGCTAGTTGGAGCGCTTTCCATGGGGGTTCTGGTCCTGCAGATGTTGAGGCGGTTGCGGCCTGTTCTGGTACAGTGTTACAGTTTTTGCTCCGCTTCCAGATATCTTTTGGTTTCTCCCCATAGTTTATGTTTGGTATCATTAGATTCAGTATAGTTTTGTCTGTCCAAGTCTCTAGCTTTAGTTTGCTTTCTTTAGCTTGTTGGTAAGTTTTTTAGGCTTAATTTCTTCAGATACGACGAGCTGTTCGTAGGCACGTCTTGCCGGAAAGCTGCTCAACAGCACTCCGCCAAAATCCTTTCTATCGCTTCTTAAAAATATAAGTCACAATACCCACAGTTATGTCAAGAGGAAAATTACCAGTATGCAAAATCAAATTATAAATAGCAGTCAATTCCTGTGCAATCATGGGGCCCAAGAACTGATAAATTTCAGCCGGAATACAATCCTTCCCCCGTGTCTTCCCTTTCTTTAAAGCGAGAATCAGAGGTGACCCTCCTCAACCGACAAATCTCAAGTAATATCTTGCAAAATACTAAGGGGACAGTCTGGAATGGCTACCATTCCTAGAAGTTTCAAAAAAGAGACCGCATCACCCTGAAATTCCTGAAGCTGACATCGCAAATAAGATTTAGCATCCAAAATCGCCCCCTGCGTTGTCTGGACAACTTTATTCAAATCCCAAACCTCAGAAAAATGTTTTTTCTGAATCCTCTCAGCACAACTGAGGAATGGACAGATAAAATCCATCTTCCCTTGCGTACCAAAGGATTGTTGTATCAACAGGAAGGACACCAGTTTAGCATGAAAATCCTTCATCTCCTGTTGAATATTTGTGATTTGAGCAGTAAAATTATGCCTAGTCATCTGCGCTAAACCCATGACATGCTGCAACTGTGTACGGAGAGTCTGATATTGAATACGCTCCACATCCCTATTCTGCTTGCCCAAAGACAGCAAAAGAGACCGCAAGTCGGCCTTCAAACTATCCCACCATAGGAAAGCATTATCAAAAAGGCCAAACAACATCTTCTTACCACCTATGCAATGCAATAGCTGTTGTCGAATACCATCAGAGTGTAGGAGCATGGTATTAAACTTCCAAAGCTCCGGCCCCAAATGTTTATCAGGTTTACCTATCACAAGCAGCAATTCTTTATGATCCGAATATTCAACAGCCTCCACCGACACTGCCCGAATAGTAATAGGATTACTAAGAAAAAAAGAAATCAATCCTAGTAGCATACCACCCTCTTTGAAAAGTAGGGCACCCCTTACCATGCAGAAATTTAGACATCCACCAATGCTGCTAACCGAACCACAGAACCAAGAAAATGCATACCACTAAATATTTTAGTAGTCTGGGTAGTACTGCTTCTATCACTACTAGACAAGCCGCAATTAAAGTCACCCCCTAAAATTACAGACTGAGTCGAAAAGAGATAAGGACGTATAATACCAAACGTCTCCACCCGATTCACCTTAGACCGAGGGGCACACACATTAATTAGTCGAAAATATTTTGAGTCACGTTTAATATCAAGCAACAAAACCCGTCCAGGCACCAACTCAAAAACTTTCAACACCTGAATGTGATTGGTAAATAAAATAGCCACACCAGTACACCGCTCGAGGTCTATTGACCAGTAGGAGGCCCCAGCATACCACTCTGTAGAAGCAAGCATCGTATGCCTAGTGGTATGTAATCTAGTAGCCTGAAGGAAGATAATCACAGGATTAGACCGAAAAGAGAAAATACAATACCCTTCTTAGATGTATTCCGAATACTATTAATATTGATTGTGAGGAAAGTCAGACGTTGCATAACCTAAAAACAGGTAGACAGCCCTCATTTTTTCCGAACATGCTTCCCAGGCATGTCAGATTTCACTTTTGGTGCAGTACGCCGTCTCATTTTCCCCACTGGCTGAACCTCCTCCCCCATTTCACTCGACTCAAGAGTCGGACATTACCCCTAAATGACTATGAGGCTCAGAGGAAACGGCAGACTCCTGATCCTGTTGACCAGGTAAATCCTGCAAAGGCCACTATTTACCGGAGAGAGGCATTTCAGAGATTCTTTGCACTTTACACACCAGCTGCTGCCAAACCTGTCGGTGCCTCATCACTCATTTCCCCACCTCAGGAAGATGCACAGGTGGGGGTGGGGGTGAAGGAGGCATCTCAGCAATCCCACAGTCAAGTTCCCTAACTGCAGGAACTGACAAACTACAGGGAGACCCGAATCAATAACCAAAACAGGATTCACAGAAGGTGCATACTGAACCCCCTCCCAATCCCATCAATCAGACATGGGGGAAGGCTAGCGGCAGACACAGGAGGAGCCTCTAAAGTATTGTCATGGGCATATCTAGCATGCTCCCATTGGGCCACAGTTACCATCAGCCGCTGCTCCTCAGAGTCTCCAGATCCTGGCCGTTTATGAGCAGCATGTGTACAATCAGTATAATAATGACCACGAGTCCCACAAAGATTACATTGTGCCTCACTAGTGCATTGTGTCCTGCCATGTCCCAACAAACCACATAATACACATTTAATCTGATCACAAGCATTACTAATATGGCCTGTGGAACCACACCTGTAACACGTTTTCGGTTGCCCAGGATAAAACAGGACACCCCTCACCCCCCAGAAAGAAGGAATTAGGTAAATGTTGAAGTACACCATCCACAATCTTCAAAGAAACCCAGACCTTCCACTCTCCTCCCTATCCAGATATTCTCTGCGTTAAAAAAATGGCCTCAGGATGTCCCAAAACACCACATTTTTGTTTCAACCAAAACCAAAAAGTCAGCAATACTAACTCCTTCATTACGAAAGAGAATAGTGATCGTTTTTTGAGTAGGTTTAAAGAGGGGAATGACCTCAAAAGAAGCCCACAGGAGGGAAGCTTACGTCCTCTGGTACCCAACCCAAAACTGTTCAAGGCCACTCTGCATTTTAAAACCGACATGGAAAGTACTCCCCCATCCCGACACATGGATCAGGGCATATAATTCAGCAGCATTAAACTTTAAGGAATCCAACAACACTCGTCCCACATATACCCAGTCTGGAAAAATGTCCAAACCCCCTTTGCATACCAGGCGGACAGCATTATATCTCTTGGCTGGAAATACTCGCTGATGAAAAAAATGAAGCATAAAACTCAGAAGGTCTCCCCCCACCCCCCGGACCAACCATGTCCAGAAGTATCAGCATTATGGTCATCATTATCACTGGGTGCACCATGCGAGGAAGAATCGTCAGGCCCAGAAGGAAGAGTACCATCGGGAGGAACCTGTCGCATCCCTATCAAAGGTTGTACTGGAAAAATTAAAGTCGGATTTTGAGTCAGAGTCAAGTCAGGCGCAAGTTGCAAATCAGGAACAGGGTCAACATGTGACACATTAGTAGTAGGACCATCCTGGAAAGCAGGAGTGTCAGAGAGTGCAGACTGTAACCTTACCCCGGGAATCTTCAGCGGAGAAAAGCCAGAGGTCCACTGTCTAGTAGTCGGCGATTACACCTCACCAGCCGCTTTCAAGGAATTTTCGATGGACCATGGGCCAAGCGGTGCCACCGAAACATCAGCCCAAGAAGGTTTGACAGAAGCTTTTTTTAAAATACAGTCTATCAAGGATTTAGCAGTGAAAGAGAACACTGTAGCACTCTCCTGGTTCACAGCAGCAGTCTGAACAAACACTGGTGCAGTCGTTGCCATAGCAGCCGTTGTTACGGGATCAGGCATATTTCAGGATGGTACCAAACAACTCCCGCCATTAGCCATAGAAACACCATCAAGAACCAAAGTATCACCCGAATCAGGCATAGGTGTCACTAAACTTCAGTACATTGCACAAATCTTTTTTCTTTTGCTGGTACCGCTCTTCTGTAGCGTTTAATTCAAGAAGCTATTTGTTCACTGTTCGAGTTCGCTCACCCAAAGCCGAATGCAGAGCCGGGAAAGAACCTTGTCTCAGTATCTCCACTCCCTCAGCAATCTCGGGTACAGCACCACTGGTAGCATCATAAAAGGTGTCAGATTCCATAAGCGGTGCCTGTGGAGGAGACCCCTGCTCCTCAACCTGCCGCACTTCCGTCTCCATCACAGCTCAGAGAAGGAATGAGCCAACCATGCTCAAAGCGGCCTCCTACAGTCCAGTAGGGGAATTTCCCCGGAGTCCTGGCCAAATTTCCTCCATTCACTAGAAATACCACCAACAGCTTAATCTGATTCAGTTTCAGTTGGTTACCATCTGTATCCTCACACCTCTAGTCTCAGTGGGCTTACCTGTTCAACAAAATTCAATAAATAAATGAAATACATCTCAGAACTGCAGACATCTGCAGGTAACCTCAGTACCTTATTCAGAAGATCTTTTCATGCACTGTCAGAGTTCAAGGGATCCAGCACACTTTCCTTCGCCTTAAACAGAAAGGGGCAGAGCCAGATTTTAAAACATACATGAACTGCATGCACTCGAGCGGAACAGCAGGTGTGAGATTAAAAAAAAAAAAAACAGCAACTGAGAGAAAGGGTATCCCTGATGTGGGAGACGGAAAAACTGACTGCATTTTCGGCAAAGGAAAAAAACAGCGAGTGCAAAAGAGTGATTGGGAATAACGGAAAAAGTGACCTGTGGCTTTCTCTCCCTCCCCAAATTTCGTCCAGTTCCGGCCCCCCCCCCACACCAGAGTTGATGATCTACAGAAACGGGGGAGCGGGGTGCAACACTAAAATACAAAACAGTCTTGTCACCCTTTCAGTCATCGTTGTATATTCCTGGTCACGCTTTGCTTCCTCTCAGTTTTTCCTTTGCCCATATCACATGGAACCCAGACAAGGCATACTAACAAAAAATGAGCAAGGTGTACTCAAATGAATGCTGCAAGTAAAATATTAAATAACCAAACTGTCTTGCTTATACTAGGTTCACAGAAAAAGGAAGTTGTGGCCAAGAAAAAAAAAAAAAAAAAAAAATACAGTGCATCGCATCTGCTGCTACGTCAGGGGGCCTTATTTTAAAACAGGTGGCCATAAACCCAACTGTGTGCTGCACCTGCATCCAAACACCTTGTTTTCTTTCTAGCAATACTTTTTGACCCCTTCACCAGCCAGGTCCATTCTGCCCTCAACCCCCAGCAGACTACAGCCTGCCCGGAACTCACCTACAGCTTAGTACTGCATCATCTCCCCCTGTGGTGTGGCCAGGAGGGATAAGCAGTTTCCTCTCTCCCCCCCCCCCACATCCAGATGCTGTCATGGGGGTCCAGGCGGTGGAGCTGGCCAGAAGTTGAGCCAGGTGTCATCTGCTGGCCTCTAGTTTTCTAGGTTTTCCTCCCCTGATGGGCAACATGCAATGGCATAGTATGTGCACGTGGAGGCACATAACATATCATGCTGTGGGCAGTCGCCAGCTTGTGTTGCATTCACTCCTCCCCAACTGCGCTTCCATGGGGTGCCAGCCTAGGAGCGGTACAGCAGACCCCTCTCCCCAGGAGAGAAGAGGAGTTCATGGGACGCTCAATCCTCTCCATACCACCAGCCAACAACCACCTCCCCCCCACCACTCCTGAACCTGGGTTGCCAGCATGGCAGCAGGTAGCACTACCACCATGCCACAGCCCAGCCAACCTTTGTAAAAACATGTGTTCGAGCTGGCCCAGTGGCACTGAGGGCTGAGGCGCTGGATGCCACACTTCGCGCTACGCCGGTGACCCCGGTTTGGGAACAGACTCGAGGGAAGGAGGATCGAGCATCCCAACAGATGCTCTCCTTCTGGGGCACCATTAAGGCACCTGACGCACGATGCCGGTGGAAGTATGGGCATTCGCCACAGGCAGCTCTGGAGTCGGGTGAGGAGGATGTTATAGTATTTGACGACGCGTGCATCAGCACGCCGCCTGTCTGGATGAAAGTCCTGCGGCGGTGTCCTCAGGGTTCAGGGACCGGAAGAAAAAATAAAGTAAAAAACTCTCCCAGTCCCACGTGGAATGACGCTGGGGTCCACGGCCAAAAAGACCAGAGGAATTAATTCCATGAGGCAGGGGCCAGGAGAAAGTTAAAAAAAACACACACACGCGTACGTGTTCATTTGCAGCAATACTGCAATTTGAAGCAACGTGTGTAAAACAAAAATAGAAATTCAGACTAAAATTGAATGGATGTAGTGAACAGTTTCATCATCTGAGAGAGGGTCAAACAGTTCAGACAAAATCTGCAACCAAAAATGCAGAATAAATTATAATCAAAAATCTAGGCAGTTTATCAGTTTGAAAATCCTGACCACCGTCTACCTTTTCTGACAGACTGTTCCAGACTGAGGGGCCCAGAAATATAAAGGAGAGGTGGCCAACCTACAGCACGACTACAGCCCACTATCTGTGAGCACCTAATTCAAAAGGCTGATTTTTAACTCCCTCTACCTTTTCAATATTGAAAGCAGTATAGCGCAGTGGTCTAAGGCTCTGAGCTGCAAATCTGGTGACATCCAGCTGACCAGACCTGGGTTCGAATCCCACAGCTTCCACTTGCATACTGTGTGACCCTGAGCAAGTCACTTAACCTCCTTGTGCTCCCAGGTTGCTCCTGTAAAAAAGCTTTCAGCTTAGTGTGCTATACCTGGTTAAACAACTAAATAAAAATAAAAAAAATATTACACATGTAACCCCTAGGTGGCACTATCCCAAGGGCTACTACCCCTGCCTGCGTGGCTAGTTGCAGGTTAAGGGGCCTGGGTACTGAAACGGGTGCCTCCACCCAGAGAACAGGGTTATTAGTGGTCAAGCTAACCTGGGCACAGCCCTCCGGGACACTGTAACCCAACCTCTTTCCCTTCTAGTGGTCTGAACAATATACAATAATCACTTTCACAATGACCCTTATTCACCATGCAATTACCCACACTGTTTGCACTTACCACCAGGGCCGGTTCCTCTAGCTTGACCCTGGGAACCCCTGTAAAACAAGGTTATGCACAGCAAATAGCAACAGTACAGTACTTTTGGCACAAACTGGAACCACAGTCAGGTTAAATGCAAAAAGTGTTAGATCCGATTTATTCAGGGGACTTGAACAAGGGAGGGGCGTAATCAGATTGATTTGCTTAAAGGCTATAATCAAACTGTCATGCATGCACTTCAGAGTCCCTAAAGTCACACACACTGGGTACCCAGGTAGGAGGCAGGTGGGCTAGCCAGGATCGTTGCCTGGGGTAGGCCGGCGTCGCATCTGGTTGGGGCCCTGTGATGTAAGAAAACAACATGCACAACACACACTATTTGTAATCCGGAGCCGGAGGGCTCAGTTCATGACAGAAAAAACAACAAAGCAATCAGAGGACAACACTTTAGATTCAGCTGTTGTTGCAGGGAGCTACCCTGATGTCCACTCACGATACCAGATGCAGGACACAGGCAGGACAAAATCGAAACTGCAGGTTGTTGAGCTGGAGTGCCAGGAGAAGCAGGGCCCACACGAATCACCGAGGCGTTGTTCCTGTTCAAAGCGTTGAGCAGGGGGCTGATTCTCAGGCAGGTCTCTCGTTGATGGCTTTCTCTGTGCAGTGGGGATTCTGGCTGGGCCAGTGTGGCAAGGCCCAGGCCGAAGGGAGATGAATACAGATTCACTCCGTTGGAGCTGGATGCAGCCTCCAGCAAGCAGAACACAGTTCAACACACAGTGGGGAACCAAATCACGACCCACTAACAGCACACAGCACATTTACATGTAAGAAATTCCACTATACCAGGCAGATTGCTATCCGGTCGCAATTACAGAATCTGCACAAACTGGGAGTTCAGAGGTGGCTGGAAATCCTGACATGCCGATCTAATTCAACAAAATCTTCAGTCTTCTTCAGGTTAAAGCCTGGTCACAGTCCAGTGGCTTAAATTGTTCTCGCAACTCTTGATTCAGTCTGAATCAACTTTATTTTCCCTCTCAGGGACAACAGACAGGCAGGCAGGCCAAAACTCAGCCCTTTCACAGTTCTCCTGCATGAATTATGCAGGGGCTGCTGCTTGAATCACTCAAGCTGTTACCTCTTTCAGTTCCCAACTCAAGACTGACTCTAGCTGCAAGCAGCCTGGGACTTTCCCCCAGGATACAAAAGGTTCGGTTGGCTGATCTATCTGTCAGTCAGTTCAAGCGCTCCCCTTCCAGGTCTGTTTTGGCACCAAAATGCAAAAACTACAATTCCTACAGAATTTTGCTCCCACAAGACCCGTGGGGACAGGCTCCATTTTAGTGTCCCCAAAAGTACGGATTGGTGCTGACTGGCAGTCTGAAACCAAAATGGTGGTGCAATACGTAAGGTCCATGCTGCAAAGAAGGCAGGTTAGACAAACTACAATATCATTACTATTCTAATGGATAATCAGCAAATAAGTACAGCTTCTAACAGAGCTCCCTTTGCACAAATAGCCATGGCAGGACGAAGCAATTATCTGGCAGCCCAGGAGGGACTCTGGCATAGAAGCACTCAGCCCCCCTCTCAGATTAATTATAACTGCGATATAGGCAGCTCTTAAAGAGACAATACACAGAGGCTATACTGGCACTCTCTGCAATAACGTTTAACTGCTAAAACGCAGGACACCAGCCTGGCAGTGGGCATTTAGGCAAGCCCAAAGAAGACTTTTCGGGAACCCCCATTTGTAAAGGGGTTACACACAGCCTCCAGAATCTTCCGACTGGCTGACTTTCTTGTTGAAGTTTAATTTCAGAAGAGTTTTTTTGTTTGTGGGTATTTACCTGAAGACTTTACTTAAATGAACTCACCATCGGACATGTCCTTGAGCACCAGATTCTCTAGTTCGCCCCATTCCGTGTTGAGTCGCTTCATTAGTTTGTAAGCATTGACAGGGTCTCCTAAAAATCCCTCTGGATCTTTTGTTGCTGTGTCTGTCAACTTTTCCAGGTTTTCTGCCCATCTGCATAAAAATAATTAATGAAACACTCATACATATGCAAACTGCAACTGTTAAAACATCCGTGTTTTGGGGAGGATGGAAATCTTTTCTTTATGATACCAGGTTTTCCCAAGCGGTACAACATGAAAAGTTAAGAACAAATGACTGAGTGTGTGATTAATCATACTAGAACGACAGGAGCATTTTGAATATTCACATAACTGATTTCTAAAAATGCGTTACAACCACCCAGTTGTAATTATTCATTACAATGGGATGGTTGTACTTGCTCGCAGGTCAAACTAGTCCTTTCACGACCTTGCTCACTGATGGAGTAATTTGGAAAGCCCACATTTATTAAAAAATGCTCATCAGTAATTATAAAAAAACATGACATGGTTGGGTACATGTAAAGCAGAATTTTACACACATCCTCAATATGGGATACTTTTATAAACTCTTTTGAGCTTCACACTTGTGGTTTATATAATATCCCACAGCGTGTGTGTGTGTGTGTGTAAAATCTTGGTTACAGACACACACACACACACACACACACACACACACACACACACACACACACAATCCATGTATTATTCTCTGTGTAATAACAGCATGCCCCTGGTTGGTCGTGAGGCACAAAGCAAAGTAGAGTGCTTTTAACCACACAGGAATTGCAGTTATTACATCATAACTACACTCCATGGGATATTGTTACTGTGCTTGTTAAAAAAATATACTAAAAACACACATTAACTGACCTGTGTGATTGCTAGACTTGTCTGGTCATGAGACTGAAGTCCACCAATCACAGTACAGAATTTCTCCTGCCCATTTTATGATTTGCAGTAATACATGGCAGACACTCACAGCAATCAGTGGGGCTCTCATATATTGCCACAACCTCTCAGGGCAACACCCAAGCTGCGTATAATGACTGCTTCTGTACTTTAGTTTTATAAATAAGGAGATCACCAGCAGCCTAGGCTGCATAATAAGATTGCCATCAACAGCCTAGGCTATATAATAAGGGCACAGCCTGATTCACAGTTCAGAGGGCGAGTTCACAGTTCAGAGGGCGAGTTCACAGTTCAGAGGGATGCTGTGGCCTGGGGCCAAGAGAAAGAGCTATGGCTGGACTTGAAATAAGAGCAGTGCCAGAAACTGAACAAAGTTTACGGATGTATTGTACAGTTATGTTGCAAACAATGCCCTGCTGAGGGTTTGAACATTTACTCTTCCTTCGTCACAGAAACGAACACAGAAACAGAGAAATCTGCAGACGGAAAAAGACCGGGGGACTCCATTTTCAAAGGGTGACGCAGGGCTTGTGTCAAGCCCTGCATTGTACCCATTTTGTGGCGCAGCTGCGCCAAACTCCTCTGACACAACTTCACCCGATTTTAGTACATCAGTTGCAGTTGTGACAGTTTCCTCATTTTACGGCAACTTGCACCAAAGATTCGGAGCTAGCCTTGCAAAAAGGGTCCCCCAAATGGTCCAAGTTAGACCAGGGAAAACTTGGTCTAACTTGCGGCATCTGGTACTTGAGACTGAAAATCCTGACTGTTGGCCGGGCGAATGCTGCAAACCCCATGTGCCAAACGATCGGCGTAGTCTGGGCTTATGGTACTGGGCTCTAAAAATTGAGCCCCAGCAGTTCATCAAGTCTGCCTCAGCGTACCCTGCATATATCATCCTGTATTGCACTGGCACTTGAGCTCTGGCAGAATGCCAGAAAAACTACTTACCTACCCAACCACCCAAGAAAGAGACTTAAGAGGAATGCAACCACTTTTAAACATATAGGATATTCAATTTCTTTTGGACCAATTATAAAAACATAATCCAATTTCAGGGCAAACACTGCAATTTTATATAATCAGTCTATGTATTCACCAAAGCTGGTCAACAGTCCCCCCCCCCCCGATCTAGTTTGAACCCTAATCTAATCTGAACAAATCTTGTGACCCGTCAGAAGATATCACAGCCCCTAGTATTTTGTTTACCATAAATCAAAAGGCAACCACATTGCATAAAACTCCGAAATCTGAGTTGCCCAATAAATTCCCCATGAGTGGAATAATTTACCCATAACTGGTGTTAGTTGTCTCAAAATAACCATTGTTCTGATAACCGTGATGGTATTAATTGGCAATACTGATGCAGTGTCGGTTTTCCTATAGAAGGATGACCAATTTTCATAATACAGCACAATATATTTCAATAATCTGAACAAAAGGAGTTTGTCTTCCGACCCATTTTTCTCTGGATTTAGAGTGGCAAAGGACCCTTTAAGAAAATCTCAACTTGATGCCAGGTGCCAACAGTCTGCCTAGCACCTTCAATGATGCAGACTACTCTACCACCCTTCCTGTCTGGGTGACATGCCCCACATGCTCTTACGGTCACATGACTGTTAACTGAATGGGAGCAAGTGTAACCCCTTGTTACCCGGGGTTACTAGAATCCCAGTAAGACCTAGTGGTAGGCAGGGAAGGCAGCTTGTGAAACTCCAGTTAAATGGGTTTCACACTGTCTCACTCTGTTCTCAGTCTCAGCTGAGACTGAGAGATGACATCACCATAGAACTGTCGCAGCTGCATAAGCCACATTGGAATCTGCAGCAGAGGGAGTGAGATAGAACTTGGGAGTTTTCAAAGTCAGTCTCCTGTTTACTGTCAAGCAGGAAGGGAGTTTTCTGTTTACCTCCTTGGGAGAAGGAAGTCTCCTGCTTGCCTGCCAGCAGGAAGGAAGTGTCTTTTGTTTACCTTCTGTGTGAGAAGGTCAGTGTCCAGTTTCAAGTGGTGGAGACCGCTGTCCAGATCTCAGTGACCCTTCCCTCCAAGTGGGGGTGGGGAGAGAAAGTAAAGTATCCCTCTGTGGATTCCAGGGGCAATCCCCTAATTTCTACTACAGGAAGAAAGCTGCCTTTTTTACAGTTTCTGTTTTTGGTCTGACAAGAGGAAAGAAGTTGTACTTCGCCTGTGGGGCACCTGCAACGAAAGGGTGAGTGTTTTGCTCTAATTTGAGAGGGCAAACAATGTGTTTCTTCAGTTTGGAAAATGTGAAGTATGGGATTTGGACTACTATTTGGGAGGCCTATTGTACTAGGACAAACAAATGGAGTAGTATCAAAATCTACAGTTTGTATGGATTCAAGTAATGTTGTAGAGGGGGTGCTACAGTCCATCCACCGTTTAATCTACATTTCGAAGTTTTAGTTTCTGTTTGTCAAGAGAAATGGCCGGGTATGGGCTGTGGGAGCTGGACGTGGGCAAACCCCCCATCTTTAGTAACCAGGTCCACCTCTACGGATTTCTTCTGTGATTGCTACTTGCCTCATGCGCCTGGCCAGTGATGAGGTAGGTACCCAGACGTGGGTCGCAAATTGGAAAATCTCTCTAAGTGGTGTGGGGAGCCACAACTTGGGAAAAGAATTCTCCTTGTTTGATGGGAGTCAGAAGGAAGTAAGAAGAAAATCTCTATAGGAGTCGCAGACTCTAAGTGGTGTGGGGAGCCACAACGAGTAAAATTTGGGTTCATTCTTTAAATGGACCGTCAGTCAAGTGGCCGGCAGGGGAGCTGGGCCAGTCGGGCTGTGTATCCAAAGCGCATGCAAGTCTGGGCTGTGTGCCTGGTGGGTCCAGAGCCAGAAAACCATAGAAATGGGTTCATTCTTTAAGTGGACCGCCTTGTAGTCTCCAATCTGCATTATCAGTAAACGTAGCCCCTTGGGGGTCCATCTATGCTTTGTTATGTTCAGCTAGTTATGAATAAAAGCCACACTGAAAAATCCCAATCCTGGTTCTGGACATTAGTTATTGCTTCCTGTAGTCGGATTTACTTGGGTGCCCCTGTGCAGAGTAGCCAAACCTAGGTCCCCTTGTGCCAGGTAACCTCATCCTCCCCGAACCCAGGTCCCCACCAGGTATTGCTACCAACAGCATGCCACCTGTCGTTTTAGTAAAAAGGCAGGGGTGAGGGGTTACACAAGGATCATGGATCAAGGGTTAAAAAGGCCCACTATCAATTATTGCTATTCTGTGGGGGGCTAGTAAGAAAGGGCATGTGTGAAAAGACACTGTAGGCTAGGCTCCTGACAAAATGCCAATAGCCAGCATATTTTGTGCACGCGTGTTTGTGTGTGTTTGTGCATGTGTCTGTGCGTCTGTGTCCTCTGTGCCCATTGAACATGAGTTTTAGGATGTCAAATACATTTTTGCTACAAAAAAAAACACCTTTATGATGAAATGTTTTGCCAACAAATACCGCTCCTTTAAACAAACTTTTCATGGGATTTCAAACTTTGCGGGCCACTGTTCATTAGTATTCCCTTTAAGACTCACTCCTGGAATAGAATTTTTCTGAGTTCCTGCCCATTTCCATCTCTGTACGGCAGCTGTTTTACACAAGCTAGTGTTCTGTATCCGTGTCAGATCTTGGAGCCTGCAGTGCTGTCCAGTCAGCAGGAGTTATGTAGGAGGCCTTATACTATGGTTAGATGTTTTGTGACTTCAGGGGAGGACAGGCTACAACACGAGAGAGGCTGACCCAGCAGAGGAGCAATGGAATGTAGCCATAAAACTGCTAATACTGTAGCAGCAGGCGTTCTACCCTCTCTAAAGGAAAGCTGCGAATTACACACCATCGACTAGTATTCTTTAAGTAAACCGTGGTAAATCAGAACCCCACAAACAGTAAGGACACAAAAGGATTATGAACTCACTGCCAGAGTTCAAAACCAGTACTCAACTGCCACAGGCGTGGAAGCGTTGACACTTAAAGGTTAACATGACCAGGTGGCGCAGAGGGTTGAGGCACTGGATACCACACCTCGTGCCACGCCAGCGACCCAGGTTCAGGAACTAGCTTGGGTCGGTGGGAGAGGAGAAGATTGAGTGTCCAGAGGACTGCTCTCCTCTCCTGGGGAGGGTGGGTGGATGACTCCCTGGCATTAGCATCTCCCAGTGGAGCCTGGGAGCACTACAGTCTGGGGAATCATGCTGACGCAAGGGGAGGAGCCTCAGCAGACGTCCACGAGAAGGGTGCAGGAGTGCGCCCCGCACTGGATGTCACTGCACATCCGGGCTCCTGGGGGAGCTCTCACGAACAGGTAAAACACCCACTGGCTGGGGGTAGATGTCGCCTGCCCCCACCTCCAGCACCGGATCCCGACCACTGTGGACCTTGTCTCTGCGTCGCCTCCACCCGTGGAGCGCCAGAAGAAAGTGCTGAGGAGCAGAAGGCAGCTCCACCCCGGGGGGGATGGATTCCAGGGGAACTGCTCCACGAGTGTGTGTCGCGGGCGAGTAAAGACTGGGGTGCAAGGGGGGGGGATTTCAGGTAGGAGGGGAACAGGTAGGTTGACTGAAGGGGCCCCAGCCAGTGACGAGAGGAAAACATAATTGAGGAAAAAAAAAAAAAGGTTAACATAACATAAAATATTGTGTCCAGTTGAGTAGGCTGTTCTCATAGAACAGTTTGAAAGACTGGAGAACACAACAGGAGAGAGGCAAGGTAATTTTATTTATAAAGCGCCTTACACCAAGGTTCCAGGGTACTTCACATATGTACACCAATAAATAATAATTATATAATAACACCTACAAAACAATACACAGTAAATTAATACAGTCAACAATAAGTCTAAAAAGCGGAGGTACTATTCAATAAATCAGTCTCAAAAGCTTGGTCAAACAAATAACTTTTTTAATCCCCTTTTAAACCCCTCTACTAAGGGGGGACCTCCTTAGACAGAAAGGCGTAGAGTTCCAAATAGCTGGGGCCACCATCGAGAACGCTCCGTCCCTAAACTGCGTAAGACGAGACCTCAGGATGACCGACAAAGGTTCCTTGACAGAGAGGAGACAGCGGTGGAGAGTGGGCTGAAATATACCAGACCAAGGGGGCTTTCAGATAGAAAGGATAGGGAACATATAGTGACAACCTCTTTAAAAGCTTGTGAAAAATCAGAGTTTTGAAGATGTACATTTGGCTTTGATAGGTTACCCATTAAGTGGTGAAGAATAATCACATGCAGATTGTGAAGAGAATAAAAAAAGGAGCAAGAAGGCAACAGCTGGTTTAGGGATAGACCACTGTGTTACACTGCTTTATAAGACAAGACACTGCCTGGAGCACACATCACATGCAGACAAGGCATGTACAACTCTCTAGACTCCTATCCGCCTGATCAATGTATCATCTTACATATTGAAGCTCAAGACAGCCCTGATGTCATCTCAACACTGAGATGGAAACACGTGCCAAGCTGGGCGTGGTTGCCCAGATTTTATTTCTATTGTGCATGGTTATGAGATATTTTAAAAGGATAATGTACATACAAAAACTGGAAGTTTGATGTCTGCCCATCTGTTTTCTTTGCTACTCACCCCCCTGTAATCACTTGCACTCACTGCATGTCTCGAATACAAAGTCTGATTATTTGAGTAAACTGCCTCGACCACTGCAGGGGTATTATGAGAAGTTTTGATTTTCTGGGAGAAGTAAGTGCTATGATGAGCGTCACGTGTGTGCAAACTTGATTGGTGTCATAAAGGAGCAATACTGACACAAATGTCAATGGGAAAAAGGGGTTTATCATAATAGTGATGTCAGAACTTTGGTACAACTGTTTCAAGTCATTGTACCATAGAGAGACGTTACTGCTATGGTACAATATGGTTTGCATTTGGGATTAAAATGTACTAAAATTTTTTCATAACAGGATGACAATACAGTGAACTACAGAAGGGACAATCAGAATAATAGTATAATAGTCTAAGTATGCAATAGAGGTTAGTGTAGACACGAGAGAATACCCACTTATATAGAATACAGATCTCTATTTACAATATACTGGGAAAGAAGCAGGAAAAGACCAACCTTGACATTTAAGGAACGAATGAGGAATCATGGCCCAGCTTGTACATTACCAACCAGCACCAAGTATCTTCAAAAAACAGGCAGACTGTTACCTAAGTAATGTATTAAAGTAAACGTGTGAGCCGTCTCTTCGGGCTTTATAGCCCACTGCTCTGAGGTGGCGATAGCCCCTGGATGGCAAAATTTTACTTTTTAATGCACTCCATACAAGGAAGGGAAGGGATCATAATGCTGGCCGAACTGGCAGCTAGACTCTCTTTCCACTCCCTGGTCCGTCTGCTTTGCCCCTGCGCTCCCCCGTATTGTGATATTTAACTAGGGAGAGCGCAGAGACATGCCCCATACAAGTCTATAGGGCTCATTCTCAGAATTAATTTACAGACCTTTAAGTGACCTTTTGAGAAAAATGAAAGACACCGCTATGGTAGTAGGGACCCAAACAAACCAAACAGGAATTAAAAAAAATGCCTTAATGCGTTCTTACTCAAAGACACAAATTTGAAATACTATTAAGTTTTGTGATAGCATAGGAGCGATAATGAGTTTATAGCTTTCTTGCTCCTCAATCTTCTGTAGTAGTAGTAGTAGTAGTAGTAGTAGTAGTAGTAGTATGAACTTACTGTGTGTGACCCTGAACAAGTTCTTTAAACCTTCCTTTGCTTTAAAGAAGAACTGCATTCAAATAACCTGCAAGTTTTTTTTTTTTTTTATTTTTTTGGGCAGAAGCCGTTTTGAAACAGTCCTGATCTGCATTCTGGTACTGTTCCATCTTTACTGCGCTTCATTAGAACTGCTCAGAATCCGCCAATGCTGATCCAGCTGCACGGTTTAGGAATATTAAGGCATTCAGGTTTTTAATTTAATTTTGATTGAAATCTTAAAGGGGCTTCAAAACTGGAATCAGATTCAGATTTGGAGTCCTAAATCTTATTCTCCCATGTTAAATTAGTTTCTAGTTTTTTTCCCTGTTAATGACTAACTCTGAAAATCTTACCGGAATTCAGTTCTGTTAGGTGGATTACGAGCAGTCTTATTTTATTAGACTCATAGGGTGTTTCACATTTATACACTGGACCATTTTTTAGAACTGCATGATGCAGAGAAACAGAATACACTCAATCGTATACAATTAATGACTATTTTTAGGTACAGTATAATGCTATGTTGACTTTATTTTAATAATAATAATCATCCATCACCTTGAATAACTTATAACTATGTATAACTGCTCCAAACTACAAAATACTGTTACGCAGGAAGGGCGATTGTGTAATATTACCTTGTCAGGAACCGGACATCCTCTCTTACTCCCTGCACTGTAATGTTAAGACTCCCACAAGGAATCCTAGTACCTGTCATTCCCACTTCAATTAATCTTTCTTTTTCTCATTCCTCTGATTTGTCTCTTAGATGGAACCTCCAGAAAAATCAAAGATATTACCTTCCCTATTCTCTAGATATGAAAGGAATGCCAGGTACTCTGCATTGCATTTTTCCTCAGTTCCTGTCCCTGTTAAGCTCTTACATTGCTGTCACAACATATCTGCGTTCTACTATAAAACTCTGGTTGAAAAGGACAACCTACTACATTCAGGCTTGCATACCAGACTAGGGCCATCTGGTATTGAGGCAGGTTCAGGCATCCATTTGACACTTTCTGCCAAAGGGAGGGCAGTTTCTTTCACCACATAACTGCACCCTTGTGCGCCAGGGGAAGGGCGTGCCATGTGGGAAGGAATAAGTGGTCCCCCTGGAGCAGACTTATGCTGGCCTACACCCATTCACCTAGCGAGTGACATGGAGGAGTACCACACACAGGGTGGGGCTGGCAGAGGAGTTAAAAAGGTAGCGTGGTGCTTACTCACCCTTCCAAGAGCTCTGATAGGTATCAACCAGGTCACTTCTCAGAACCACGCCCCATAGAGGGATAAGGAAGGGCTTAGTGGGAAGAAATATCCCAGCAGCCCCAGACAGATGAAGTCACCCCACCCTCATCACAATAAGGCCCTACAAACTCCTACCACGCCTTGCTGGCTCCTCCTCCTGGACCTCGACCATTAAGCAAAGTATCCTCCTCTCGGCTTGGGATTCTGAGGGGGGGGGGGGAAGAGATGTCACACACATGGGACAAGCTATGGGTTACAGTCAGGTTCAAGAGAAAATCGAGCAGAGGGTGGTGACTAGTTGAACCACTGAACTCCAGGAGATGGCAGAAGGGTTTGGGCAAGTGGAAGGAGGATCTAGCAGCTGGTGAAGAGAACTGGGAGCAGAAATAGAGGGTTTTATTTTCTGATACAGACAGCCTACTGTACCACAGTTTTAAAATGGCACGGACTGCCACTGTGTGCATCAACCCTACCCCCACCCAGTTTAATAAACAGCCAGTAAAGACTGAATCCTGTTCGGTTATGGTTCAGTAATACACAACACAGCTTCTCTAGGAAGTAACCTGCAATGTAGTACTACTATAAACACCATTTCAGTGTGGTTCGAAATCTCCCTTCTTGCCTTATGGCAGCAACATTCTCTCTCACCTCCCTCTCCTAAACAGCAAAAGACTTTTGGATACAGCTTGTACTACTACAGTCTTGTCCAGCTAGTATTCCTACATTAGATACCTGTATTTCTATGTGAATTGTATCACTGTAACGGTTTTGTTTCTTGACGTGGAACTTTGTAAAAGAGCTCATAGCTAAAAGGTTAATTCTGAAGTGATAAAATAAATGAAAGTCACTACGTTAAAATAAATAAATTCCTTGCCTTTCATATCAGGGGAACTGATCTACAATGAGTTTAAGGCTTAAGAGACAGATCTGTGCTGCAATGCCTCTTGGACTTCCTTTGATGACAGATGAACCCAGACGGGCTGCACCAGGAAGCTGCAACACGCAGGTTATTTCTTCCCCTTTAAAGGACTCCTAATACCTCACTATGATAATATATTTATTTTATTTATCGAAATGTTTCACCAGGAAGGCACAATGTACAACAAGTTGCTCATCTCCCGTGCAGTGTTTGGGTACAATTAGGTGAAGAATTACATATACAGTTTACCATTTAACATATCAGAGAAATTAAACATTTAATTACATTTCTGACAAGACAGTTAAAAAAATTATAGATATATACAAATAATCATACAAAATCACATTTGTGACATAACATACAGTTAAATATATCATACCTGTGGAATATGCCTTTAATTACAAGTGGCATATCTGAGGAACATAGTACAGAAATGTAATGTAGCCTTGGAGCCAACTCCTTGCAGGGATGGATCACAGTTAAGAGGCAGATCATTTAGCAGGTATTGAATGAGGTGCGGTGAGGGGACATCAAGGAGGGTAGAGGGGTAGACAGGGGAAACCAGCTGGGGGAAGGAGAGGATAAAGATGGGGGGGGGGGGGAGAGAAGAGAGAGAACATTGCCAGAGCAAAGTGAGCAAAAAAATCAGTTGCATGGGGCAAGTTAACACAGGGCTAGTGCAATCTGGGAGCACCTCAGACAGAACAAAAAAAGTGCAAGTTATTAGCTCAAGTAAACTTATTAATTTGTTTAAGTGCAGGGGGGTAGAGAGGAGGGCAGGAGAGATGTGGGGGTAATGGGTAGGGTAGGAAAGGATGAGTCATGTCTGAAACTGGCCCCTTCAGAGTGCGGAGATCGCAGCCAGTGATGGAATGAGGAGTGGACTTAGAATAAGGGGCATGAGTAGGCAAGGACAAGTTGAGTAGAGTTAGTCAAGGGGATGATAAAGGGAAGGAGGAGGAGGGGTGGGAGAAACTTGCCTAAGACTAAGCACGTCTCTTCAGGATGCTGAGAACCCTGCCAGAGAGCAGATTCAGGTGAGGACGAGTTAGGTAGAAAGGATGAAGGGGACAGGGGAGGGAGGAAAGGATTTCCCAGTGCTGGAACCCCTCCAGGATGCTCAGAACCTTGCCAGGAGGCAGAACTAGGTGAGGACACACTGGGAAGAGAGAAAAAAAGGATGGCGGGAAAGGAGGGAAGAGGAGAGAAAGAAGAAGCTTTTCTAAGGCTAGGCCACTCCAGGATGCTGAGAACCCTGCCAGAGTGCAGAATCAGGCAAGGACTAGTTGGGTAGAAAGGATGGGGGAGTGAAGGAAGAGTGATTGCCCAGTCCAGGATGCAGAAAACCCTGTCAGGGGATAGAATTAGCAGGACAAGTTGGGCAGAGGGAAATATGGGGGATAGAAGAGAAAAGGAAAAAAGGAGGGAGGACAGAAACTTACCTGAGAATAGACATTGCCAGTGTGCCAAGAATCACGACAGAGGGCAGATTTAGACAAGGACAAATTGGGTAGAAAGGAGAGAGGGGAAGGGGGAGGGGAAGGGAGGAGGAGACTTGCCCAATGCTAGACCCCTTCAGGATGCCGAGAACCCTGCCAGAGGTCAAAACTAAGCAGGGACAAGTTGGTAATGACAGAAGGTTAAGGGTAGGAGTGAGGGGGTAAGTGGTGATGGGAGAAGGTTAGGGGTAGGAGTGAGGGGGTAAGCGGTGAAGGGAGAGGAGAGCATGCTGAGAAGCAGTCTCGGAGGGAGGAAGGTTTAACAGGGGATGCGAGTCATGGAGAGGAGCAGAGGTATAGGAGGGCAGTTAAGGAGGGTTAAAGCAGGAGCAGTTAGGTGAGAGAAAGTCGTGTAAGGCAGAGGCAAGGGAGTGGAAGGAGGAGGGAGTTACAGACTTGTGGGAAATGATGGGTGAAGCCTGAGTGACTGATGAGAGTGGTTCCGATGGGGGACCAACAAAGTGCGAGTGTCAGAGGATCTGAGGGAGTGGGGGGTGAACATGAGAGGTAGGAGGGAAGTTCTAACCAAAATTTAGAAATGAGTTTGGCACAATGAGCGAGGCGCCTGTTGGCAAGCAGAGTAAGGGACAGGGCGTGGTAGAGGTCACAGTGATGTGTGCATGATGGAGCATTTAGGGTAAAATGATAGGAGTTAAAGACAGTGTTCAGTCTGGTTAAGGAGGATTTGGGAGTGGCACCATAGACTACAACACAGTACTCGAAAATGGGAAGGATCATCTTCTGGACTAATTCACGCCACACCGTAGGAGGGATGCAACTATGGTTCCTGAATAAGGCACCAAGCTTGGGGCATATTTTTTTTCAGGATGGCATCAATGTGGCCAAAGAAGTTGAGGTGTTGGTCCAACCAAACCCCAAAGTATCTGAATGAGGAGGTGTCCTCTAGGATTGTCCCATCAAGGGTATAGAAAGAAGATAAAGGGCAGAGCCTAGAGAGTCTCTGCCTAGTGCCGAAGGTCATGGAGACAGTCTTTTTGGCATTTAGGAATAGTTGGATGTGAGGCAAACCATAGCTGAACCTAGTGGAAGTCATGCTGAAGGGCAGTTGCTACATCGGCTGGGCATTTGCCAGAGGATAACAGGGTGGTGTTGTCAGCATACATATGGACAGAGGAACAGTGGGAGCATACTGAGGGCAAGCCATTTAGGAAGATGGAGAAGAGAATGGGTCCAAGCACCGAGCCCTGTGGGACTCCTTTGGAGGGGGGTGGGGAATTGTATCATGGATCTTGACTGATTGTGTTCTGAGAGGTAAGCTCTAAACCAGTTTTGGGCAGAAGTAGACAAACCAGCAGCCGTAAGGGAGTCAAGAAGTAGGGCATGGGAGAGACTGTCGAAAGCCTTGGCGAGGTGGATAAAGATGGCAGAGGTAAGGAGGCCATTATGCATCCCAGTGAGGATGAAGCAGTGAGCCTGACTAGGGAGCGGGTAGTGGAGTGGTTCTTCTGAAAGCCAGATTGGAATGGGGTGAAAAAGGAAGAGCCATTGAGGAAGAAGGTTAGTTGAGAGGACCAGGTGTTCTTGGAGCTTAGCAAGGGCAGGGAGGAGGGAGACTGGGTGAAGATTTGCAGGGGAGGAAGGGTCACCACCTTTTGGGAGAGGGAGGACCACTGCGTGTTTCCAGTACAAAGGGACAGATGAGTATGAGGAGAGATTTAGGATTGTGGAGGGGTTGTGGGTAACAGATGGACCAGACACCAAATTTCAGGTTCAACACACAATCTCTGTGTGACGTTTATTCAAAATACAGGAAATAACCTTCAGCAATGGCATATCCCTTCTTCAGTACATCAGTTTGCAGCAACAGACCATGAATGTCCTTTCTCTGCACTTAGCCAGCACCTACGGACACTGATTTCTGAGCTAACCACTTTTCAGTGAAAACCCTTCATCCCTATGTGGGCCCTGTTTGCTTGGATAGTGGGGGTCTCAAAAAGAAAAAAACAAAACAAGCTAAAAACAAAGAACCTCAGTGCAGAAATAATGAAACATGGGTTACCCCAAAGGGCACTGACAACAAATCAAGTTTCAAAGAAATACAATATCATACATACTTCCATAATGAAATGCATCATGGGATATATGCAAATCATGAAATTTGACTTGTTCAGTTTACAGCAATTTACATGGATTTTAAATAGCGCAACTAACTTAATTTCTATAAAAATAATCACCCAATACTTTTTACCATTATCAAAAACACCTAGTGTCGGGGGCACTGTTGAGCCAGAGAAAGACGGCAGCACCTTGATAAGACTCTGATCAAACTGTGGTAAAAATCAAATAGTTCGACTGAAAATATTCTGAAAAATATACCTCCAGAACTGCAGAGGGGTGTCGGAAGATCGACTGAGAAGGATGGGAAATCCTAAAAAAGATAAAGGCTCAGGAGATGGAGCTCGAACAAAGTATGCTGCAAGTGCTCTGACCATGCGAGTAATGCAGGCCCGAGATCAAGAACAAGAGGGTGGGAACACAGAGGATCCATCCATTGAGACACTGCGAATGGTCTAAATGAAACTTAATCATCTCATTGCTTCAGTCGCTGGGCTTTCTAACAAGTTTGACACTCTAGAGTGGCTACGGCAGAAGCAACGATAGAAGCTGTCACGTTAGCCTCAGTGGAATCATCCAAGAAAGCAGATTCTGCCTTGGGAGTGGTCGCAACAATAGTAAAAGGAAAATAACCACCTAAAAATGTGATTAGAGACCTTGGAAAACCAAGCAAGGTCTCAAAACATACGATTATTAGGGCTGCTGGAAGGGAGTGAAGATGATCATCTTATGCGCTTTCTCCAGGACTGGCTAGTTGAGCAACTCGGCGAGGAGATGGAGACTACTGTACGGTGCTTTCAGAAAGCCTAAAGTTACTCCCCGGGGTCGAATAGAGGATACGGAGACACCCAGGACGGTGGTAATAGTTACGGATGGGGCAGGCTCCAGGGATCGTCTCTTGACCGAGGCCAGGCTAAAGAAAATGCTCCTATATGAAGGCCAACAAATTAGTTTCCAGACTTGGGCAATGCCACCAGGCAAAAGCGCAAGAAGTTCAACGGCAACGGAGCGCTTTAGCGAGAAGCCAGAATTTCACATGGGTTGGTGCTTCCAGCTTGCCTATGGATCGTACATCGTGGCCGAATCTTCATTTTTTCTGACCCGGCAGATGCCATGAGGTGGTGTCAGAAAAATACTCCATCTAGGCTGTGGCCCTTGCAAGATGAGTCAGATTCAGAGGAGGACTTAACTGGTGTCTGAATATTTTTCCGACCTGAAAGGCACTGTGCATTCAGGTTTGAGAGAGTGAGAGAGAGAAAAGAGGGAAGTAGACAAACCCTGTCGAGACATAATTGTCTATCTACATATTTTTTGAACATATGGACTTTGATTTAACCTGGCCTGATATTAGATACCCCTCTCATTACTAGCCGTTGCTAGACCTCTGTAATAAATGTTACAATGTATTGCTCACTTGCAGCAGTAAATGCTTGCTTTGAGAAAATGCAATATTGTTTTAGGCAGTTTAAGCGCCTTGGTTTAAAAATACTTCCCATCTCTTCCAGTATTTTGAATTACAGTCAGAATGCAGTTCTGGAGACCCAACTCTAATTTGATTCGAATTAATAATGTCTTATCTACTGATAGGCACTTCATGTGCACTTACTATGGTTTTAGCACGAAGGATAAAAATGTCTTGCTCCTAAATAGGGTAGTCATTATGAACTCTAGACTTGGACTATGTTTCTTTTATCCTCGTCCAGCTCACTGGCTCCTTAAAACAGCCTTATTAGAGGAAAATACTTACTTTATAGAAAAGTGGATATACCCCCAATGTCATATCTTTTGACATTTGATGTGACGAATGTGTATATTAAGAGGAGTGGCGCCATCCTGGTATTAGATAGCCACCTGATAAATCAAAGGTTGGTAAACTAAACTATATTTTGTATAAAATAATAAACATATAGTAAAAAAAAGAAAAAACAGCTAGTGCTGCGGTATTTTCAACATTTACAGGTTTCATAAACATAAGGTATATACATTAAGGTATTTTATGACATAGTGCTATTACATACTAAATCCAACTATGAACACAGCCCGTTTTACATACGCTTGGAGGTCACCACAATAACCTCCCTGTACGAGGACCCGGGAGGGAAAAGGAAACTTAAAGAGGACACTATAGCATAGTCAAGAAAGACTAGGGGATAGCCATAGGTGGCCAACCTTTTGGACTAGACATTGTGAAGGATATATTAGGCTAAGAAACAGAACTGTTGCAACAGATTTAAGAAAAGGTCGGTCCTCGAGAGTAGCAGGAGTTCCCTGTCACAAGGATTAAGGAGAGAGGGTAGGCTATAGCAGAAGCTGAAAGGTAGAGGAGTTTAGCGTCAAGGTCGTCCAGTGATGAGCCTTTAGAAGGATTACGAGAGAGAAGGTCATTAGTGTTTCCTCTGGGGAGACAGCAGAGAAGGAAAGGTGGGTGCGGAGAGGTTGAGTGCTGGGTGTGGGAGAATAAGGAGGAGGAAGATTAGAGGAGAGGAACTTTAGAAGTGATGTGGTGGAGGAGGTATAATAGGAGTTAAATTCTTGAGCCACTGCGCACAGTTTGGAAACCAATTTATTGTTTAAGCACTGGAGGAGGCAGTGTGTGTGTGTGTGTGTGTGTGTGTGTGTGTGTGTGTGTGTGTGTGTGTGTGGAAATTTAAGTTTTTGAGAAAAAACAATTTAAAATATTCAGACTTGGCAAGTCTGGTAGCTTTTTTGCAGGCATTTCTTAACATGCGATACCTGGCATAGTCTAGAGGAAGCTGGGAGGCCTCATCTTTTCTCCAAGCTTTGTCTCGCTCCCTGAGACAGGTCAGTAACTCGGGGAGACCCAGGGATGATGGTTGCCATGAACCCTAGTGTGTTTGAATGGAGCATAGGAGTTCCATGTAGTTAGAAACGTATCTTTAAAATAAGTGAGGGCTTGGTCAATGGAAGGCGCAAATGCAATAGGGGACCAATCGGAGCTGGCCAGTTTGTTAAGAAGGGGATTACGGTTTAAGGAGCTGAAGGAGTGGAGTTGCAGAATTTTGTGTCTATGGACTTTCCTGACTACGAATATTGGGTGATAGTCACTGAGGGCATCTGGGAGGATGCCTGATTTAATAACTTGGTGGGGGTGAGAGGCGAGAACCTAGTCTACAAGGGAGCGGTTAAGGGGTTTATGATTTAGGCAGGTGGGTTCCAGGATGAATTGGGAGAGATTAAGGGCCATGATCTCATTACGTGTCTTGGCAGTTGTTGCCGATAGCCGGGTTATGTTTACATCAATCAGGATGTATAGCTTGCCTTTATGCGAGAGGGAAGTTATGGAGGTAATGAGATCCAAAGTATTGGATGCCACAGAACCAGGTCGACAGTAGATGCCGGCTATGAAGATAGGGGAGGAAAAAAAGGCAAGGTAATGTTTACTACAAGTGCTTCCTAGGTGGAGGGTAATGAGGATGATAGAATGGTTGTGAACTGAAGTGAGGACAGGATATACATGGCTACTCCACCACCCCTGCCCCTCCTATCCTGCCTGATTACAGAATAACCTGGGATGTGAATGGTGAGATCAGGTATTTTAGCGTTTAACCAAGTTTCCGTTAAAATTAGAATATCAGGTGTGAGTGAGATTACCAAAGGATGTAGTGTAAACTAATTTATCAGTGTTATTCACCACAGAGTAACAAATTGGATACTTCTCAGGTATTGACTGGGAATAGTAATTTATGCAGCGTGAGGATGTTACCGAATGCAAGACAGAGTGTGACAGGGTTGGACAAGATCCTGTCCATCTGTTATACATAGTTTAAAGCAAGGATCTGTTTTGTCCTCTTACTCTGCCACTTTTCTGACTAAGCAATCAAATTTTCCTTGTGGCAACTAGGAAATGGTCACTCCAATGTTCCCCCAATTCCCCCGTTAGGGGGAAAAATGTTTAACCAGAAAAGACACACTAAGCCGGAGCTCGTTTCCAGGTGTGACCTGGGAGCACAAGGAAGTTAAGTGACTTGATCAAGGTCACACAGTATATAAGTGAGGGCTGATGGGATTCAAACCCAGGTCTCCAGGTTTGCAGCTCAGTGCCCTTAAGCACTACAGGTATACTGCTCCCTCATCTCCCCTCCTTCACTTGGTTTTTCTATTCTTTCCTTCTCCCCTTGCTTCTCTGTGGTTAAAAATATTTGCGAATCTTTATGCGAAACTGGGATACCCTGGTTTGCAAATGTAAACTATTATATTGCTGAAATGACTGCAGAAAGTGGCTTTATTAGAAAATATAAATGTAGAACATGGGGGAGTACCTTGAGATGCATTTTGGTCTCAAGCTTGTTCACAGAACTGTCAACAAGAAAACAGCTATGGGACAAAATATATTATTTTGTTTCGCCTGTCAAGACTAGATGTGCTCTTCAGGCTGACCTCAGGAAAGAAGGCAACAAAGTTTTGATACATCTCTGGATTTACACAAAATGTAACGTACAACAGGATGCGGAGTTAGAAAGCATCTCATAAATCAGAGCAATGCTTTTCCAGGGAAACTAAGATGGTGCACTTCTTTTGTTTGTATTGCCTTTGTTAAGAGCTATCCTGTACATCGATTTATTAGAAACATAGAATTTGACAGCAGATGAGGGCTGCTTGGCCCACCTAGTCTGCCCATTTTCCTACCCAAACAGATAAGCTGCAGATCCTAGTTAGCCAACCGCTTACTTCCTCCTACCCGCCACTAGGACTGCCTTATGTCTGTCCCATGCATTCTTGAATTCCCCCACTGTTCTTGACTCCACGACCTCCTCAGGGAGGCTGTTCCATGCATCCACAACCCTCTCTGTAAAAAAATACTTCCTCACATTACCTCTGTGCCGTCCCCACCTCTATCTTCAAATTGTGCCCCCTTGTTCTTGCACATCTCTTTTTCTGAAAGATTCTACCCTCTTGGCCTTTGTTGATTCCCTTGAGGTACTTGAAAGTTTCTATCATGTCCCCTCTCTCCCTTCTTTTCTCAAGGGTATGCATATTAAGCTCCTTTAGTCTGTCTTCGTATGTCTTCTGGTGCAGACCCTGCACCATTTTGTTTGACCTCCTCTGGACAGCCTCCACTCTGTCTATGTCTTTGCGGAGATGGGGTCTCCAGAACTGCACACAGTACTCCAGATGGGGTCTCACCAACTGTCTGTAAAGACGGATAACTTCTTCCTGTTTTCTACTATTGATGCCTCTCCCTATGCATCCCAGTATCCCCCCAGCCTTCCTTACTGCCTTCTCACATTGCTGGCCCACCTTTAGGTCATCTGATATAATTACCCCAGGTCCCTTTCCAAGTTTACTGTTGCCAGTATCTCACCCCCCACTGTGTACTATTCCCCTGGGTTTTCGTTTCCCAGGTGCATTACCTTGCACTTCTTTGCATTGAATCTGAGCTGCCATACATTTGACCATTCCTCCAACATTGCCAAGTCCCTTCTCATCCTTTCCACTCCATCTTCTGTATCAACCCTGTTGCAGATCTTTGTGTCGTCTGCAAAGAGACATACTTTTCCTTCCAGTTCCCCTGCAATGTCACTTAGACATTAAAAAGGACCGGTCCCAGTACTGAACCCTGCGGTACCCCGCTAATAACCCTCCTTTCTTCACTGTGGACTCCATTTACTACTACCCTTTGCGTCCTGTTGTCTAGCCAATTGTTTATCCAGGCTACCACCTTGGGACCTACTCCAAGGCTGGATAACGTGTATTAATCTTTTGTGTGGGACTGTACCAAATGCCTTGCTAAAAATCTAGGTAGGCCATGTCCACAGCCCCTCCCTGGTCTACTACTTTGGTCACCCAGTCAAAGAAATCTATTAGATTCGTCTGACAACTGTCCCATCGTGAATCCATGCTGCCTTGGGTCCTGTGACCCACTGGCCTCTAGGTACTCAACAATTCTTTCCTTCAGAAGTGATTCCATCATTTTCCCTACCACTGAGGTCAAACTAACTGGTCTGCAGTTTCCTGCCTCTGTCCTACTCCCACTTTTGTGAAGAGGAAATCACATATGCCCTCCTCCAGTCCTCAGGTACCACCCCATCCTCCCATGATTTGTTAAAGAGAGTAGTCAGCGGTGTCACTAGTTCTACCCTTAGTTCTTTTAGAATTCTTGGGTGAATCCCATCAGGCCCCATTGCTTTGTCCACCTTCAATTTTATTAGTTCTTTCAGAACTCTTTCTTCTGTAAATGGACTTGTATCGACCCCAGTCTTCAGAGTGTTTCTCTTGTTTGATTTAGGTACTTCCCCCTCCTCTTCCTTTGTGAATACTGAGCAGAAATATTCTTTCAGTATCCCTGCTTTTTCACTGTCACCTCTGCCCACATTCCCTCCCCTTTATGAAGCCTCAGTATCCCTCCTTTGGTCTTTCTTCGCTCCCTAATGTACCTATAAAAGGTCTTATCCCCCTTCTTAACAGAGTTGGCTATCCTTTCCTTGGTTTGGGCCTTTGCTATTCTGACTGCCTTCCCTGCCTCTTTCAGCTTTAACTGATAAAATTCTCTGTCCTGCTCCTTCTGTGTTTCCTTATATTTCCTGAATGTTGTGCTTTTCTCCTTAACCTTCCCTGGCACCTCTTTTGAGAACCACGGTGTTTTTTTCCTTCGTTGTGTTTTGTTGATTTGCTTTACACAAAGGCTTGTTGCCTCTGTGATGGCTGTTTTGATTACTCCCCATTGTTCCTCCACCCCTCCTTCTTGCCTGTTTGCTAGTGCTTTTCTGAGGCACTCTCTCATTTTCCCCAAAGTCAGCCCTCCTAAATGTATTGTTATTGATAATAAAACACTACTTGTGAATTTTATAACTTCTCCTGGTCTGCCTATGCTCTCTATCCTATGCCTCTACTACACGTAAGCAATAATACCCGACAGGGTGGGGGGTATTATGCTATACTGGACTGCCCAGGGGTGTAATGAGGCCGACGCCGCAGGCGGAGGGCCTTACAGCCCCTGGAAGGTCCAATATAGCACAATACCACCCACCCTAGAGGGTATTATTGTGCTTAGAAAATGGGCACTGTGAAAACAACAAATGTGATAAACAACTGTTAATAAAAACCTGATTTATAATAAGTTTTGTGATTAAATAGTTCCTCCACTTGTATATGAATGAAGGACCTTTGTCCTTATGGAGACTCCATACTTATAAAAGCCAGTGGAATGCTGTTGTCACCAAGGCAGATTGTTTCTTCAGTTAGAACCCCCCCCCCCACAATCACGGAATAGTTTTGCTTCCCCCACCATGTTATACTAATTTTGTTTTTGTTTCAGAGTAGCTTTTAAATCTTTCCTTAATTCAGATGCCAAGAGCTGCTGCGGATGGGATTACGGATGAAAGTGCGCAGAGTTAACGTTAGAGCCAGGTTTGATCGCGATAAGTTTTAAACCACGCTGAAGTGCCTTTTATAAGAAGGGTTTTCGTGGAGGCTGGAGGCAGTCGAGAGTGACTTGGTGGACATTTTATTTGTCAGAAGTATGGCAAGCAGCAAGAGGCAAGCAGTATTAAACAGATTCAGGAGAGGCATGCGTTGCCGCTGCAAAAGTCGTGCTGCAGAGAGCGCCACTGATGTGAAGCCAAATGGATTGACAGCTTCTTCTCCCCCAATTCTGTCTTGTATCCCCAGGACCACAAAACTAAATGCTGGAGTGTGTTTCTATTTTCTTATTATTAAATAAAAAGATCATTTGTTGGGGAGCAAGCGAGCCACCAGCTGAAGGAGGGAGAGCGAGAGCGTAGTCTGCTCTTTGAGAGTCAGATGTGGATAATCACGGATCAGGAAAGACGACGAAACAAAGTCTTAGTTTATTTTCTGTTTTTTTTTTTTTTTTGGTTTGTTTTGTTTTAATATAAATGTGCCACCTACTACCATTTGCCACAAATAAGATGATTACGGGGATGGGGTTTTCTCAGCCGCCAACTCGACTGCTAAGCAGGAGAAAAAAATGGTGGTAGTTTGAAAGCTGAACATTCTAACTGGCCCAATAAGCTCAGGGATCAGGTCAGTTGCCAATGGCACTTATTGTAACCCGGGGTCTGTTCTCAGATAGACCAGGGGTCTGGGTAGGTAACTAGCCAATCAGAAGACAGTTTTACTTGCCCATTTTCTAAAAGGAAACAAATGGAGGATACACGGAGTACTATAAGTAAAATAACTATATTTGGGCAAATTCTGATTTTTAAAGAAAGTTTCGTGAACGTATTCTTGTCCGTCCTTCATGTGTCTAATGCTAAAAGTAACAACGCTTTCAAACTGATTATAGCATTATAAACAAATTGATATTTAGAAATAATAAGCATGTGTTAACGCCGAATGTTTGCTTGCTGGTATTAGTATTGGAAGTGCAAGAGTTAGACAGATGCAGAATAGGAATGGCAGTGAAGTTTTGAACTTCACGCGAACCCCACCTCCACCCTGCAGATATGGACAGGCATTGAGGTATGCCTTTGGGTCGTCCCGCATAATGATCACACCATTTCACCGCACCCTATTCTGCAGACACCAACAAGTGTTGAGGTGTGCCTTGGGCTGTTTGGCTTTAGAGTCACCCCACTCCATAAGGATATATGCTAAATGGGTGCAGTATAGTAGAATGGGGTGAACTTTGGAGTCAAAAAGTCCAAGGCACACCTCGATGCCTGTCATTGGTTGCAGAATGGGGATGGAATGGCATGAGCATTACAGCCAGCAATCCAAAGGCACACCCCTGATGCCCGTCAGTCTGTGCAGGGCGGGATGTTCTGGTTAGAAACCGTAATGCCCCGGACATTTGTTGGTATTTGCACTACAAATTTTCAACATGGCCTTTTTGTGACCCCCGCCTCATGAAAGCATTTGGTACATCTGCTCATAAACCATGGTACTACGATTTTGTTAATCTGTCTTGAATGTTGATTTGTTACAGTGACCATGCCATTCTGCGCCAGGTGTGCAAAAACACAGTTTGGGCAGGATGTCAAAAATTACAGCCATCCTGTTCATAAGGAATTGTAAAAAAATGGCAATGCTGGAAATCTGGAGTGAAAATATTAAAAAGTTACGAGCATGTGCATAAACTGCACAACGTCCGCTTATAATACAGTCATTTTGTGAAATATGCTCACCAAATTTTTAACAGGCATTTTGTGACCTCTGCTCATGAACACTGTTACTATGATTATCGTAATCTGTTCCGAACATTGATTTCTCACAGCGACCGCGTCATTGTATGCCAGATGTGCAAACATACATTTCGGGCAGGATGTGAAAAATGACAGCTGTACTGTTCATAAGGAGGTGTCAAAAAATGCCAATGTTTAAAGTCTGGAGTGAAAATACAATTATTTGGTTAATAGCGCGGTGTGGAAACTATGCAACACACACTCGTGAATAGTCATTTTCTGAATTTTCCACCACATTTGCAACATAGGCTTTTTGGGAGCCCACCTCATGAACATGGTCACTGTTTTTTTTTTTTTGTTTGTTTTGTTTTTTTAAATTGGTCCCAAAAGCTGATTCCGCGCAATGACCACGAAATCACCTTTCGGGACCAAATAATGAAATGACAGTGACTGAATTTATGAGGTGGGGTCCCAAGAACTCCATGTTGAAAATTTGGAACAAAAATTTGCAAATATGGCCGAGATATCCACCAAAGTTGGAAAACAAACAAAAAAAAAAAAAAAAAACACATTGATGTCATTTTACAGCTTACCGGCATGTCTTCAGTTCGCAGTTGGCTTTGAAGAGTGAAGACGTGTTCCCACTCCTCCAAAGATAGTCCCACCAGGTTCCAGAGGTAAGTATGGGGTGAGGGGGGGTGGAGTGCACAGAGGGTGGGTGTGAGCTGGGGAGGCCACGATGGCGAGGACCATTTCCTTTTGTTTCAGATAAAAAAAATTTATAAAATTCCATCGGACTATATATACACACACACACACACACACACACACACACACACACACACACACACACACACACACGTAGATATAGAGATTATTATATCAGGTTTTGCCACACTGGGGTGGGCTCCCAGTGTGGCACATTTGTTTGGGGGTCAGTTAGCCACATGGGGTGGGCCCCAGTGTGGGACACAATTGGGTGGGCAGCGCCAGAAAATGGGGTTAACATGCCGAAGGGATTGGGCACCCCGTTATCAAGCATGTCTGTGTTTAGCATGATGCCAAGGGGTGCGGGATTGGGCACCCCCTCGGCAGACCACAGCAGTAAAGGGGGCATATATGCAGACAGGGGTATTGGGCACCCCCGAAGTCGGCTTCCTAGGGACTGTGAGCGAGCGGTGGGCAGTGAGCCGCCACTCGCCATGTTTATTGAAATGTTAACACCAGGCAAGACACGCCCTGCAATGATGGGTCACTCCCTCATTGCAGCGGCCAATTCATTTCAACTTAGCACGTTTGCTGAACTAGTGTCAGCAGCAGCATGCCACGCATTTATTTATTTGCTTTTTATTTACCGGGTAAGTACACTAGACAACAATGTTGCCTATATTCAGGCACGACCCGGGAGAGTACAGACAGGGGAGACCAGAGTCAACATTAAAGAGTATTTCATCATGCAGCATGAGGTGAGAACAAACATTTGAACAGTATACAGCTAGGTACAGTCATTATCAGTGATGACAAAGAGAAACAGATAACATTACATTAATTTTTTTCATCTGATGATACACATCAATGACTAAATTGAAACGACAAACAGCAAACAAAATTTAAATGAAGTAGCATAAGAACAATAGGATTTCTGCTGGATGTGGGAAACTTTCAGATTTTGGAGACCAGCAGGAAATCAGTAAGTGCCATAGGGAGGAGAAAATGCTAGGAGAGAGGTTCAAGTTACAGCACAAGAGCAGCAGTCGGATTCTAATAGGTGTGCCCGAAGACTCAGTTTAAAGGCCTTGTGGGATTTGGAGAGTTTGATGTGGAGAGAATGGAGTTCCAGGAGCGGGGGCAGATATGGCGAAGGATCGTTCTCCTTTTGTGTGTGATATCTGGGAATTTCTGTTGGGTTTGAGCAGATGCTCTGAGGAGGTATGCTTGGGAGGGCTGAGTTAATAGTTCTGCAAGGTATTTAGGTGACCCTGTTCTGATCATATTATCAATTGTACAGCCTGCAGAATAGTGTCTGAGCGAGTCTGGGGAGAGCCAATTTAGTTTCGAGTAGAGCAGGCAATGATAGGAAAGTCTGTGAGCGGAGAGAGCAAATCTGCATATACTGTTATAGCAGGTGCTCCATTTCTGGAGCGCTCCTTTGCTAGCTTTAAGGTAAACCTGAGAGCAATATGTTAGAGCAGGGAGGAGAAATCCTTGTGCAATAGCAAGCCAGGCAGCATCATTGAGGGAGGACCCAATTTTAAAGGCAAGACCAAGTTGAGTAAACTGTCTTACATGTAGCCGTAATGTGGAGGTTAAAGTCAAGAGATGGGTCGAGAGTGACTCCTAGATACCTGAAGGAGGTAACGAATTCAAGAGGGGAATCATCTAGAGAATGCATCAATAAGTCTGGAGAAAGAGATCCAATTCTTGACGGGGGGGCCAAAAAGCATAGTTACAGTTTTCTTAGCATTCATTAGGAGCCTGTTCTTGTAGTAAATTAATTCTGCAAGCAGCTGAAGTCTGCTTGAAGATGTGCTCTTACTGATAAGGGATCTTTACCACTGGAGAGAAGCACCATGTCATCAGCATAAAGGATTAACGAGGAGGAGCAGGGAAGGGAGGGCAAGTTGTTAATGAAAAGGGAGAAAAGTAGTGGGCCAAGAATAGATCCCTGGGGGACTCCAACAGAGGTAGGGGAAAGATCTGAGACGGCGGATTCAATTTGGACAAATTGCAACCTCCCTGAGAGGTAGCTATCGAACCAGGAGATGGTCGACAGGCCAAAGCCAAGGCGGGACAGTTTGGAAAGTAGCAGAGAGTGATTCACAAGGTCAAATGCCTTGTGAGATCGGGAGCAATATGGCCCCAGTGAGCAGGCTCTTATCCATCGCTGTAAGGACTGCATTTGTCAGCTGAAGTAGAGCAGTTGTGGTGCTGTATCCTGTTCAGAATCTGTGCTGGTAGGGGATATAAGGTTGTTAAGGTGCAGGTAATTTGTGACCTGAGTAGCTGGCTTCTTCAAGAAGTTTATTTAGGTGAGAGAGAATGGCAAATCAGTCTATAGTTTGACATATTTTTGGTATCCCTTTTTGTGAACAGGGACAACGCGAGTGGTTTTCCACAATGTTGGTACCGCTTGGTATTATGGAAAGATTAAAGATTTGCAATAGGAACAGCAGGCAGGGGCTGCCTGCTTCAAGAAGTTTGGCAGTAGCCCATCCGGGCCAGCAGATCCATAGGTGGATACTGATTTGAGGAGATGCAGCACTTCGGTGGAGAAGACCAATGTGAGACAAAAAGGGGTTTCATGCGAAAGTTGCACCTCAGGAGGAGGTGAAAGAGGTTGGTTGAATTTCTCAGTGTATTCGGAGAGATCGGAGAATTGTGCATTAAGAGCATTAGCAATAGTAGGTAACTTATTACAGTTTGCGTCATTCAGTGTCATGTCGGTAATGGCCGTCTTGGGCCTCTGCCCAATGAAATTTTTGATGTGGTTCCAAAAACCCCTGGTATCACCCGCTGAAGATTGGAGAAGCTTAAGGCAGTAGCTCCCTTTAGCCTTCCGAATATCTTTTTTGCAGGCATTTCTTAGTTGTTTATAGTTAACCCAGTCTTCTGATTGTTGGGACTCCTTTGCCAAGGTCCAGGCCTCGTCTCTATTTAATCATGGCTCGAAGGAGGTCTTTTTTTAGCCATTTATTAGGGGAGCCCCTGAGATGCCTTTTTTTCAGAGGGATGTGCAGATCCTGAAGGGCCAGAAGCTGAGACATCAGATATTCAAGTGCTGCGTTTACAGTGTGATAGATGGGAGACCAGTCTATATTATTAATATCCTCGAAAAGTGCAGTTCGGTTTAGTTTGGCAAAATCCTGAAACTGAATGATTCATTGGGGAAACACGGCCAAGCCTAAGAATGCAATGGGGGCATTGGCCACCACAGGTGCCGCACCTCCAAAACCTCGCTTCTCTCCTAAGCTGTCACATAATGTTTCCTGCGCATGCACGCAAGCAAACATAAAAATGGGGAGTAGTATTGCCTAGGGGTGAGACCACCAAACCATGAACCTGGATACCCAGTAAGACCTAGGTTCAAATCCCACAACTGCCCCTTGCATTACTGAGTGACCCTAAGCAAGCCTCTTAAAGGGAAAAGTCCCCTCAACCTATTTTCTGTATACCTGTGTAGTTCGATGATTCCCTCTCTTGCATCCCTCTAATATCATTCTAATTTAAAAATGAGGTCGTTTCACTCCTATTTGCCCTGGTGTGCAAACCTGTCTCCATTGCAAAGGTCATGACCCCACTCATGCAAGGCATCGTGGGAGTTGATGCATACCTGTACAAGCCAGCAGAAGTTATACTTTCATTCAGTTCTGTTACATGTCTTGTGAAGTACCTGTATTCTCCAAAAATATTTTTTTCTAACTTAGTTGCACTTTAAAACATCAGGGTACTTACTGTGTCTTGAAAGGTTTCATGGCCAGCATACAAGAACATTAAGAACTGCAGAGGGCAACAGCACTGACTAATACAGTATAGCTACTGTAGGCTTTAGCACGAACATCATAAAATTCCAGGATGCCTTACATGAGTTGGGTCATGACCTTAGGAATGGAGACAAACAGGTTTTCACCTGATGTCCTGCATGGCCCCAACCACCCAAACCGATGAGCCTTGTTTACATGTCCCCTCTCTACACCAATGTAAGCCAAGCTGGAGAGGGGCAGTGTTAAGCTTTTATTATGTTTAGATACTTGTTACAGGAAGCTCTGTGCAGTCACTCGCAAGGATGGAGACGTACTAGAAAAAGTAATACACCTTACAATTATAGTTACTTATTTCTTTATATACAAAAACAATACAAAAATAAATAACTAACAGATTATATGTTTTGAAAGTAATAGGTTAGTTACTTTCAAATAAATGTAATCAGTTACAGTTACGTATTTCTTTTTGTATAAAAAGACATAAGTAATTGCAACTGTAAGGAGTATTACTTTTTCCAGTATTTCTCCATCCTTGCTAGTGATTGCACAGAGCTTTCTGGAACAAGTTTCCGAAAGTAATAGAAAACGTAACTTACCCAACACTGGAGAGGGGCCGTGTGATTCGGGGGAGGTAGCTGTTTGCTGACCTCCCATCAGCAACTCCTGCATGCCAAAGCCATCACTCCATGCAACACATGTCAAAAATGGTCCCTAAAATAACTAACTAACAGATAAGCTGCAACAACCCTTTATAAGAATATGCTGCTACCTCACAAGTGATGCTCTCCGCGAATACTCCTGGCTGGTCTCGTGTCATTGGGCTTCCAGGTTCTGTCCCACAGCATCATGGAAGGGCAGAGGAGAGTCCCCTGTGAGCCAGAGTAAGCGATGCAGCCTGTTCACACAGCTGCTTACACCATTCACTCCGGACGGCGTTCCCAATTTTGGAGTGGCTTGGGGAAGAGGAGTAATGGCGGGCCTACCGTGATCTGGTAAGTGTCTACACAGCCACATTTGCACCAAAGCAGCCCAAGCACTCAGGTTGCAGTGGTGCCATTGTGGCCGTGTAACGGGGGTTAAGTGTTTTAGTCATTAACAACTGCTGGTAGGCATTTACTATAGTGCCAGTGAAGCACACAATCACTCTTAATCACTAACCTGATCGAGACAATGAAGTAAGTTACATAGATACATAGATACATAGACAGTGTCGGCAGATAAGGGCCTATGGCCCACCTAGTCTGCCCATTTGAGCTTGTAAGTTCAGTTTGTTTTCCTAGAAGTCTATTTCCCCTTACCCCTGACCTCTAGAATTCCTTTATGTCTATCCTATGCATTCTTAAATCCCGTGATTGTTTCAGCCCCCACCACTTCCTCTGGCAGGGTGTTCCACTTGTCCACCACCCGCTCTGTGAAGAAATTCTTTCTCATGTTTCCTCTGAATCGTCCCTCCTCCAACTTCATCCCATGCCCTCTAGTCCTGAAACATCTTTTAGCTTAAAAATAGTGTTTTCCTGCACCCTATTCCTCCCTGTAAGATACTTGTATGTCTCATCATATCCCTCTCCCTCCTCTCCTCCAGGGAGTACATGTTCAGTTCCTTCAACCTGTCTTCATAGGACTTGTGATGCAACCCATGCACAATCTTTGTTGCCCTCCTCTGAACCTTCTCTACCCTGTCTATGTCCTTACGTAGGTATGGTCTCCAGAACTGTACACTGTACTCCAGGTGGGGCCTCACTAGTGTCTTGTATAGCGGAATTATGACCTCCCTTTTCCTGCTGGTGATGCCCCTGCCTATACATCCCAGCATCCTATTTGCTTTACCTGATGCCTTGTCACACTGTTTCCCTACCTTGAGGTCATCAGAGATGACAACCCCAAGATCCCTTTCCTGCTTGGTGCATGCTATATCCTCACCCCCCCAACTGATACATTGTGCCCCATATGCATTATCTTGCACTTCTTTGCATTGAATTTCAACTGCCAAACCCTTGACCATTCTTCAAGTTTCTGCAGGTCCCTTCTCATTCTGTCTACACCCTCTGGTGTGTCTACTCTGTTACAGAGCTTTGTGTCATCAGCGAACAGTGAAATTCTGCCTTCTATATCCTGTGCAATGTCACTGATGAAGATGTTGAAAAGGACCGGTCCCAGCACTGATCCCTGTGGTACCCCACTGGTCACTCTTCCCTCTGTGGAGTGACAGCCATTTACCACCACCCTCTGTGTCCTGCCACCCAGCCAGTTACCTACCCACCACACTACTGTCCTGCCCACACCCATATTCCCCAGTTTGTGTAATAGTCTTCTATGTGGCACAGTGTCAAAGGCCTTGCTGAAGTCCAGATAGGCCATGTCCACTGCCCTCACCTGATCCACCTCCCTAGTCACCCAGTCAAAAAATTCAATGAGGTTGGTCTGACATGACCTCCCCCTGGTGAAACCATGCTGCCTTGGGTCCTGTAGTCCATTGACAACCAGATGTTCCACCAATCTCTCCTTCAGTAGTGCTTCCATGATCTTTCCCACTACGAGGTGAGGCTGACTGGTCTGTAGTTCCCTGCTTCCTCTTTGTTCCCACTTTTGTATAAGGGACTACATCTGCTGTCCTCCAGTCTTTGGGTACCTCCCCTGTTTCCAGTGATTGGCTGAACAGGATAGCCAGAGGTTCAGCCACCACCTCTCTTAGTTCTTTAAGGACCCTGGAGTGCACCCCATCTGGCCCCATTGCTTTATCGGCTCTTATTACTTCCAGTTCCTTCAGGACCCTTTCTCGTGTAAAGGGACTTGTGTCCATTTCTGCACCATTCTCACCCCTTGTACTCCCTTCAGACCCATTACCCCCCTCTTCCTTAGTAAAGACTGAGCAGAAATACCTGTTCAATATGTCAGCTTTACTGTTGTCATCCTCCACGCCGCTCCCATCCTCCCCCTTCAGTCTCACTATCCCTCCCTTTGTCCTTCTTTTTTCACTTATGTACCTGTAAAAGGTTTTGTCCCCTTTAACCACTGATTTTGCAATGTGTTCTTCTGTCTGAGCTTTGGCTTCCCTTACTGACTTCCTGCCTCCCTTTGTTTCTCCTGGTACTTCTCCCTATCCCCTTCTGCCTGTGTCTTTTTGTATTGCCTGAATGCAATCTTTTTGGCTTTCACTTTCTTTGCTACCTCTTTGGAAAACCATAATGGTCTCCTCTTTCTTTTCCTCTTGCTAACCTGCTTAATGCATAATTCTGTTGTTCTTATAATCCCCATTTTAAATACTGCCCACTGTTACTCAATCCCTGATTCCTGTCCCATTCCCCTTAATGCCTCTTTCAAGCATCTCCCCATTTTCCCAAAGTCTGCCCCCCTAAAATCCAGGATACGTGTTTTTGTGTGGTTTGGTTCTGCTCTTTCTGTGATTTCAAACCACAATGTCTGGTGGTCACTGTTACCCAGGTGCTCCCCCACTGTTACCCCCATCACACTGTCCCTGTTTGTGAGCACAAGGTCCAGTATTGCCTTCTGCCGAGTTGGTTCCATGACCAGTTGCTTGAGGAAGGCACCCTGAAGGAGTCCAGGATAAATCTGCTCTAGTTGATGCTGCTGCTGGGATGCTCCAGTCCACGTCTGGTATATTGAAGTCTCCAACCAGTACTACCTCACCTTGTCTGCCATCCTTTGGATGGCTAGCATCAGCTCCCTATCTGTTTCTTCCTCCTGGGCTGGTGGTCTATAGACCACACCTGTGCGGATGGCTGGCCCCATTTTCCTTTCCAGCTTAACCCACAGTATCTCTCCCCATTTTGTTCCTCCTGGATCTGTGTGGCCCTTATGTCATTTTTCACATACAGTGCCACCCTCCTTCCTGCCTGCTCTGTCTCTTCTGAATATGTTGTAGCCAGGTGATGGCCATCTCCCAGTCATGGTTATCATTACACCAGGTTTCAGTGATAGCCACAATGTCCAGGTCTGACTGTACCATGACAGCCTCCAGATCTTCCATCTTGTTGCTAAGGCTCCTGGCATTTGCACACATGGCTTTCATGATTTGACCTCCTAGACTGCTTCACTGTTCTCCAGCCCCTTCCTTGGTTGTCATTTATCCCTGGTTCTCCTTGCTGTCTGCCCTTCTGCTGAATTTTGCCCTTTTCTGCTTATCCACCTTTGGACACTAATCTCCATCTTTTGCACACTGCTTTGCAGAGATAGCCACTCCTCTGGTTCACTGGTTCCATTACTAGCTGTGGGGTGAGCAAGTAGGTATCATCCTTGCTGGCCTGCCACCCCTTTGCTAGTTTAAATGCTTGTCAATGTAGCATTTAAACTTATCATTGAGTGCTTGGATTCCCTCCAGGATGGATGCAGGCGTCAGGCTTGAACAAACCTCCATCCCTCCAGATGGGTCCCCAGTCACCAATGAATCCAAACCCTTCCTCACAGCACCAGTTCTTCAACCATGAGTTAAAGTTCCTGGTGCATGCACTCCTATCTCTCCTTGCCTCTCACAGGTAGTACTTTGAGAAAGTGACAGAAGTAGCTACTTGCTTGAGACCCTCCCCAGTTTCCTAAACTCTTCCTGAACTTCCTTTGGCTCCCCATTTGCCAAGTCATTAGTACCTAGGTGGATAATGACATCCAGCTCACCCTCCTGTCTTGCCTTCCCAGTGATCCCAGTATCTTCCTTCCATCCCTCCATGCCGTGGCACCTGGTGGGCACCTCACCTCCCTGTCCTCCCTCCTGTGTTCCTAGCTGGATCCCTCTTATGATGGAGTCCCCCACCAGGATTCGCTTCCTCCTCCTGGGGTCCACTGCTTTCCCCACTGAGGTCACCTCCTTGCCTAACCTCCACATCCTTTCCTTCCACTTCCCTGGGTGCCTCTATTTGGTTGTTCTCATTTGCCAGTGTGGCATATGAGTTCTTGAGAGGAATAGGATCTGGGATGTGCCTCTGCCTGACTGCTCTAACCCTCCCTGAGCCCACTGTCATCCAAGTGCTCCTGACGTTGTTGACGTGGAACCAGGGAGAGTGCAGAGACACACCCCATACAGGTCTATGGGACTCGTTTTCAGAACGTTTTTATAAAACTTAACTACCTTTTGATAAAAATGAAAGTCCGTAGTTTAAAGTTTTGTAAAAACGTTCTGGAGGCTAGGAGCATAGTATTAGACTGCATCTAGCCACAGTGCATTCAGGTACAGCTGGAAAACAGTACTTACTGCTTGACCTGCTGAAGCTTGCTCTCCTCTGCCTTGATGTAATCTTTCAGCGAAGTCACCAGATCTTTCTCAGTGTTCACTAAATCTGTCATGTGACCTGAAGAAAAAAGAAAGAAGGGATGGAAACACTCAGTCATCACTCAACAATCTTCAAAATGCTATCCTTGGGTCCAGTACTGCGGAAACTGACTCCAACATAATCATACTGTACACCACAAGAGTATGCAGTCTGATCAAGGGAAAACAAAACAGTGCCAATTAGCTAGACAAGCATCTCTTATTGACCAAAATGTGGTAAATCTGTTGGATGAAGTTTCAGGCAGTTGCTTCAAAAAGGTAATGAAGTGTGTCAGTAGCATTTGCCCAAATGACAAAGCAGTCCCTACAGACTTGGATCTGGCCTCCTCGGTCCCTACTTCTGCAAGATGAACGATACTGCTCTTCATACACATCCACGGACTAAATTAGAATAAACCACTAACTGCACTGAAGGGCAAATGCAAAACTATTAGGACCATAAAAAAACAAACAAAAAAAAATTCATATTTTCCAGACGGTCAAATTACATATAATCCGAAGACTGGACAATGAGCAGCTGAAGGTGCAGATTATCTTTTACCTATTGAAAACTGGATGGTCAGAACCTAGAGGTTTGAAAATGAGGACACCTTCATAGATGAATCACCTATCTGGGCAAAAAGCTTGGTATGGCCTAACTCGGTATCGTGGGTGGGAAAACAACTGGGTGCAGAGGGACATGTCAGAAGACCAGAAAAATATGTTTATTACTGAAGATGTGGGCCTGAAGCCAATGGGATATACAGTGAACGGACTGAAAATATGCACTTTACCTTCAAGTGTGAGGGAGCAGGACCATTACTCATGAGTGGCAGGGCTAAGAGTGAGTTGATAAATTGCCTATTTTTAGTCAGGCTATTGTATATTTGAGCCATATTATATTACATATATATATATATATATATACATATATATACATATATACATATATACATATATACATATATACATATATACATATATACATATACACATATACACATATATACATATACATATTTATACTTATACAACGTATGTTGTCAGATAAATGAGAGTATAAATCATCATATCTGACATGGGCCGTGAAGATAACATTGTTTTCTTCATGTTCCTATAAATCATATATTATCTCACGTTCCTATCCGTCATATCGAAACTTATCTGGTTGATCCTGCCATCAGAGCACTTTCCTTTCACTAGAAGTGTAGCGTGACGGCCAGCTATGAAGACTGGCGATTGTAGTTTAGTAAATATTTTTAGAATGTGCCCAGACTTCAGTAAATTAAATTTGCTCTGTATTTTTTAGTTCCTTGTTAAAAAGCTTCAAACTGCACAGAGTGCAGCATTGACCGAGCGGCGACAAGAGTAAAATGAACGCGGCGTCTGTTGCCTGGCAACAGGCGCTCCCGGTTCATTACTCTGAAAACCGCCCGGCTGGTATCTTACACTCTGTGCATTACTTTTAACAGAGGAAGAACAAAATACAGAGCAAATTCTAATTTACTGAAGTCTGGGCAATATTCAAAAATATTTACTAAACTACAAATCGCCAGTCTTCATAGCCGGGTCACGCTACACCTCCAGTGAAAGTGAAAGTGTCTGAGTGGCAGGATCAACCAGATAACCATATAAACGTACTTTTTCCCCAAATAAAAGCAGGATCAACCAGATATTTTTACTAACTTTAAACTGACAGGATCAACCAGATATTTAAAAACCCTATATAATCTATTATGTTGGGGAAGCATGTGGAGCCCTGTGTGTGTGTGTGTGGGGGGGCATGGCATGATAAACCAGATAATGCTTCTTAAAACTAACCATAAATAGCATAATCCACTAAATATTTCTTAAGCAATAAATGACATCTGCTGTTTTGGCAGCGTTTCTGTAAAGGGGGGTTGTATTGCTAGGGCCATCACCTTTATGTCACCCATTGCATTGAGAGGGGCACGTAGTGAGTTGTGTTGGGGGCAGGGGCAAAGCATACGTTGTATAAACGAATATGACATGGCCCGACTGAAGATATCATATTTATCTTCACTCGAGGGCCAGTGACATCAAGATATCTCACTCGTGGCTTCGCCACTCGTGAGATATCATATCACTGGCCTCTCGTGAAGATAAATATGATATCTTCAGTCAGGCCATGTCATATCCCCTATATAGATATATAGATATATACATATACATACACACATACATATCTATATAGAATATCTATCTATATCTATCTATATCTATCTATATAGAATCTCTATCTATATCTATATCTATATCTATATATCATATAGATGAGATATATATATATATATATAATATATATTATATAGAAATAACATATAGATATATATATATATATATATATATATATATATATATATATATATAAAAGAGAGAGAGAGACTATATATATCTATATAGATATAGATATATATAACGGTACTTTACAAGTTATATCGTTTTAGTCTACAGTCTGAAGATTTTGTTGCTTTTCTTTGATTTTAACAGCTTGCTTCACTGCTACACTAAGCACTGCGTTGTCATCACATTGTGAAAGTTGTTCTCCGATTGATTCAGTATTCCACTGTGAAGACAGGAAGTTTAAAACTATCTATTGTGACAACAGCAGTAACAATTTTTTGATACACTGTAGTTACTGATATCACTAGCTAAAAATTATTTTTTTTTTTTCTAACTCTTGTATTTCTGCTCCACCTAACTGCCCCCTTTCTCCACTCTTTCAGACTACCTCTACCTGTGTGTGTGTGCGCGATCCCTCTCCTCGTCAGAGTTGCCCCTAGAGCACACAGTCCACTAACCTAGGTGCCCGGATAATCCCCGGGTAGGGTGAGGAGGCATACCCTACTTATACCCCCCTGAACCCTACATTCAGCGACGTGGACTGCTTGTACAGCAGAGTCTGCACAACGAGCCTGAGGATCCACACACACAGCAAAGAGTCGTCACCTAGGAGAGAGAGGGTGTTTTTCCCCTGTTCGTTCCCAGACGTTGGCGTGCAATGAGGGCTAAGGGGCCCGAGCACGCGCGAGCGTGCCTCCTGCTCCACCCTTCTGCTGGCGTCTGCCCTATCCGATGCTGCTACTCCCTCCTACGCACCTTCACCGGGCTCCCTGGAGGTAGCCGGTATTCGCGGCGAGAGTCTGCGAGTAACCCCGGAGAAAGTGTGGCGTCGGGCACTCAATCCTTCTCCCCGGCCGACCCCCAGCGGCCCATGCTCCTTCCCAAACACAGGTCGCCGGCGTGGTGCGATGCAAGGTGTCCAGCACCACCGGGCCGGCATCTAAAATGTTTTTGATCTCATAATTTTTACATCCACTCCTGTTGTGTGTGTGTGTGTGTGTGTGTGTGTGTGTGTGTGTGTGTGTATATATATATATATATATGATATTCCACAAATATTAAGGATAATGTATGGTCTTTGGTTAAGAACCATGCTGTAAACACTTGGAAAGATTGCCATGATATTATTATAAGCCTCGAGAGCATAGCTAGAGAGGTTTTCAGATGTCATGGCAACCTCAAGAAGTGTTTTCAGCGTGGTTACTAACCAAAGACCATACATTATATTTTATATAGTGTATGGGCTACCAAGATTGTGTAATTGCAGATTGAATTACTTTACTGAACATGGATTGTTGTGAGCATTCCGTTTTGTTAGAACACTGATTGTTGTGAACATTCCATTTTGTTATACCCTTGATATGACATACTCAAGAAGCATTAACAGCAGAGTGATGTCATAACAAAGGCATAACAGAGGATAATGTATGGTTATCGATGGTTAACCGGTTCGTTAACCATCAAAAGGTTGCCAGGGTGACCATGTAAACCTCGAGAGGTTTACGTCGTCACGTAAACCTCGAGATGGGTTAAAACAAAACGGTTAACAATCGATGTACCATACATTATATTTTATAGTGTCTGGTACCATTTATTTATTTTTTAAATTAATATCACCGCCGCAGCCATTTCAAAGCTGTCCGATCCAGTTGCGTGCATGCCCATACTGTTCCCGGTTGTTAACTCATCAATGGTACGTCACATCGATGGGTTAACAACATCATAATGTTGCATTGATGGTAAGACGTTGTTATAAAAAGGTAGATTTCTACCTATAACAACGTTCTACCATACATTATAAGGTTGTAATCTGCTTGATTTCAGTTAATAAGGGCTCCCCATACAGTATAAGCCTCTTTTTCACTCTGGAATGTTGCGAACAATGCCGCCTGGCAAGGAGCAGCAGCGCCACCAATGCCAGGCTGCACTGTTGGTATTATGAAAGAGTGAATATAGAGAATACTGGATGGGGCAACTATGCACAATCAGTGCGATGTCAGAGGAGTTAGATTCCCCCCGACCTCGAGAGTCAAGCTTGAGTGGTCCGTGGGAATCAGAACCTTGAGGTGGCAGGATACACTGGTTGTGCACAGAGTTGCACATCAAGTATATATATATATATATATATATATATATATATATATATATATATATATATATATATATATATATATATATATATATATATATATATATATATATATATATATATATATATATATATATATATATATATATATATATATATATATATTGAAATGTTATACCACAAATACAAAAATTAATTCTTGCTGCCGTGTCTTATTCCAGGATTTAAGGCTGGTTGCTAGGGTCAGCGTGTGGTTGTTCGGGATCAGATGTCCCTACATCTACAGCACGGGTTTCTATTGAATGCGAATTGCGTTTGGGAGGGATTTAAAATAAATAAATAAATAAATAAATAAATCACATGGTAGTCAGTTCTCACTAAGCGAAAGGACTGTTAGCAAGAGGAATCCTTGTTGATTTTGTGAGTAATTTTAGATATCTGGTTGATCCTGCAGTTGTATTTTTTCTATAAATTAAAATATATCCTTCATCCTGTGTTTTTTTGGTCTGATCTGGTTGATCCCGCATCTGTGGGATTTGGCAGAGTGATCATGCCACCACGAGTTTGTATCTGGTGGATCCTGCAGTTCCTGTTAAACTGTGGCTCGTGCGCTTAGAAAAAGAGCTAAAATGTTGTTGTACCAAAGTGGGGTATTACTGCGTTCTAGGACCTTTGAACTGTGGTACAACAACATTTCAGCTACAATCTATTTCTATGCAGAACAAGCTCTCACCACACACTACACATGGTTTGTGATCAACCCATGGCATGTCCTGTGTATACTATAGGCAGGTGGGTTATGCTGGTAGTCTTTTCACTGCTCAGTGCATTAAAAGGCACGTTGTTCTATTGGCTCCCCTGAACACTGCAGATGCTAGATGTTCACCATATTAACCAGAATTAGTGTGGGAACCTTATCCCTATTGGATGGTTGTGGAAGTAGCGTGCTTTGTCCTGCCGTAGCTAGGTTACAGCAATGTGTATTGTGCTCGTCCTGATCAGCTAAGGAAAGCAACTGTGAAATGACTGTAGTGGAAATAACACATATAACCATTGCAGCTGGCTAGCTTTTATTTAGCAGTATTATTCATTGCTTGCATGATATGTCTGTGTGTGTGTGTGTGTGTGTGTGTGTGTGTGTGTGTGTATATATATATATATATATATATTTATATATTTATGTACATATGTGTGTGTGAATGAATGAGTACTTGTCGGGATAAGTTCTGGCAAATATTTTCACTATCTAGAGGATGGTCAGGCCTAGAGTGAGAATCTCTATTATTCTCACTTTAGGTCCCTATGCCACAATTTATCCACATTGCAGGTGGGGATTGGTTGGAGGCGGCTGCGTAAGCAGCTCACTTTCACTAGCTTCACCTCACCCACGTGTCGACTAAATCCCCAGCCTTTCAGTCTCCCTGAAGCCTATGACCATAAGTGATCTCACCTTCAAAATCCTAAATATGACTATGGCCTCTATCCCCAAAAGAAATGATAAACTAATCCTATTGGAATAGGATTCACAGTTCACAACTGTTAGCTGAAGTATTTTAAAACATTTAAATGCAACTTGACTGCACAGATCCCACATGGCATGCTTTCATCACGAAATGGCATTCCGATCCCTTCCCCCCTCCTGGAACTTAAGAGTGCACATTTTTGCACAAACTACTGAAGTTAGCAGTCAATATTAAGAACAGTATCCCGTATGTCATGGTAAAAGAATATTAACCAGCCTGCATAGTGAAACAGAGATACAATACAAGCAGAGATAGTCAGTCAGCACTCTGCTCCCATAATGGGAGTCGCCACTTTATATGATAATCGCACCTGAATTGTGCGGCATGCAAAAAGATGTTTATGCAAGACCAAAAGATGTGCACGCAACAGATTCCTCGAGCAGAAAAATTCGTACTGTCAGATTAATAAAGGAAGGATTCTGTGAGAACATAAGTAAATACGTCCACACTTGAAATGGTGTAATATTAAACCTGCATACTAGATCTGGAAATAGTCTGCTGAAACTGTAGAAATTTTATTTGCTTTATTCATCATCCAGCACAATACCATTAGTATGTGTTTTGAGAGTTCCATCTCTGCCACATGGCATTGTGCTTCTCCAGGGTGAGTCCTGAGTGGCGGTAATAAGCTCCATTGCACACATGGCATGGACTCTCACCTCCCATGCCTGTGGTGCCAGTGGGGTCGCCTGGAGCCAATTTATCATGACCAGTTTCAAGGCTGCCAGGCACATTGCTTTGAGCAAGACCTGCTGCGATCTATCCCCCAATTTGGGCAATTGCTGGCCCAGGATTAGGGATATAGCTAGTCGTTTTATATTAATACTACGGTACATACTATGGAATGTGAGGAGCTTAAAGGTATATGCCCATGTATGCTCTTAAAGTAACTCAAAAAAGTACTTTAAGACCCCACCAGAAGGTATGCATTTGTCCAGTCTTTTTTGTTTGTTTTTAAACTCCACCTTAGTTCTACTTACTACTATGTCCACTGAAAGGGAATTCATGCATTCACCACTCTTGATGTATAAAAATATTTTCTGTCACACCTGAATCTTTTTCCTTTCATCTGTAGTGGGTGCCCTCTAGTCTCCACCCCAAACCCCTCCTTTTTAAATGTGATTTCCAATTCGGCTAGAAGAACAAGATCTTGCATGATATACATAAAGATAATTAATTTTTATGTTTAAATGAGTACCTATGGTCTTTTTTTTTTTTTTATTGCTGTGCACGTACTGGACACTTATGCAAACAGTTTTTGCCATTAAGATTTTCCAGTATAATAAAAATGGGGAAAAAAAAAAAATTATCCACATTCCATATTGTCACTAACTTGGCATGGATGTGATCCCAGTAGGGCCGAACATCCCTACGAGACGTGATGGTGCAACATGAATGATGGTGCAACATGATGGTGCACCCAATCTCCCCAAAGTTCCTCAGCTCCGACATAGGTTGGTTGCCCCTTCTCTGACATGGTGAATAATACTTGGGATATGGAAGAACATGACTAAACACTGCCACTGGAATTCGCCCCATCCCAGAAAGGATGTCACCTTCCATCCTCTTTCCCATATGTTAGCCCATGCTTTCTCAGAGATGGGAATCCCTGTGTCATGTTCTCACTGGGTCCTAAGACACTCATGTCGGCCGGGGCAAAGAGCTGCATCTTCGTGTCCTTCAGAATGACCAATAAAGCCTGCATTTTTTTTGCAAAATCATAGGGGTAAAGTCCTGGTTAAAAAAAAAAAAAAAAGTCCTCAAAGTGAAGCTCTTTTTTAGGCTAGATGAGCTACAGCACTTCTGTTTTTGCCTTTTAAACCAAGAAACTTCAGGACAACAGAATGCCTGGCTTGTCGGTCAGTCGGCCGGGGCCACAGGACTCGATGGGCCCGTACGATGTTACGGGATCCGTCCTTAAGCCAACACAACTCGGGAAAGAAGGAATCAAGAAAGGCCCCCCAATCTTTCCAGTCTCTGTGCCCCTGAGGAGACCGTGAATTCTAATTGCAAGGGACTGCAGTATTAGAATGCTTAGCCTCCCTGAGTCAGAGGGAGAGGATACCCTGGAATTTATAAGAACTATGCTGCTGCAAATGTTGGGTATTTCAGAAGACGAACGTCCCTTTCCTTGGAAAAGGGCTATATAACTACAGCTGGGAGGGCTGGAGTGGGCAGCACTGACCCACGAACTCTTGTCGAACATCTGCATGGGGGGGTAGGAGTTAAGAGATCTCATCCTGGGCACTGCCAAATTACTTCAGCGACAAATACAGGGATGCAGATGTGTCCTGGTTCCCAGACATATCGTACACCACCCAAACCAGATGAAAGGCCTTTGACAGAGTGCAGAGAATTCTGCATACTTGGAAGGTACCGTACACCAGCAGCTTCAAATCCCCGCTGAACTGAAAGTTCTTTGGAACGATATGACCTTTCTTTTCAGCGACCCACCAGAGGTGATGAAGTTAGCCAAGTTGATTGAGAGGGAGCTGTGTAACACAATGGAGATCGCATCCAAAGAAGTAACAGAGGGCTGATGGACTTTGAGTTCTTTGTTTGCCTAGTGCTAGTCTACAGGACTGCGAGTACCCCCATTTTTGTGTGGGGCTTCAGTAAACTGTTTCGGCCAGGGAAGTGCCATTTAATGACTACTACGGTGGATAAAATCTTTTCTACAGACAATTCCTTTATATAGGCTTGTACATCTAATCCAGTATAATCATAGAATGACAAACCATTGACATGCCCTGTCCTGTTAGGACTCTAGTACTGCACAGCCACTGTCTCAGCCAAGTACCAAGTCAGACTCAAAGGCATTGAGTATTTAGTATACTCTGGGTTAGATGCAAGGCAAGCCAGAGCAGGCTCATGCCAAATGTATGGCTCCGTCCCACCTCAGAGAAACTGAGAGCCAAGGTCATGTTCAGCCAGCAAGCATTTTGTCAGCTTGAGCAGTTAGCACAGTGGCAGACTTTCAGCTCATCTCATGCAATTCACGAGGGACACTGTCAATATTGTAGTGACTCAGCCTGTGCTTTGGCTTGCAGCCAAGCCAGACCCCTGGTTCAGTTCTGGCTTGACGGAAGATGGAAAAAATTCCTGGCCAGCCAGCCACTACTCGGAGTTAGCATAACAGAGGCCATTCAGTGGAGCAGAAGTGTACAGAATTTGTAAAAGGATGCCACAAGAGAAGAACCATCCAAACTGCTCACACACACACACACACACACACACACACACACACACACCTCAATCCTGCAAGGCATCATGGCTATGCAAATGTCTGTGAAAGGCAGGCAAACAACGCCCAACCGGAATACTTTAAACAGGCTTGTACATCTGATCCATTATGTTCTCTGCGCACACTCAAGACTACAGAGTAGAGCTGCCCCAGTATGCTGGAAATCTAATGACATGCAGGGCACACTGCGATGGATATGCTGCAGGTTCACTTGACAGTCGAGCTCTTCTTGTAAGGCAGTTCTATCAAGCAGTGGCCCGATTTACAGTATGTATGCCACCACAATCCCTGACAGGGGAATTGGCTTACTGCTGGGACAGTTTCCAGGAGTTCCAGCTGGAACCCAGACTGAAGCACTTATTTCAGGCTGAGCAAGTGAAAGGGAGGATCACTACAACACTACAGATCCTCATGCTACACCACACAGTCAAAACTCAGATCAGGGTGTAAGAGCAACCCATAGGAATCCGGATAAAACTAGAGCAGTCATTATCTTGGATTTCAGGAGGGCAGACTTCAGGAAAATGGGTGAGGTTCTAAGAAGCCATCTGGTGGGCATCAGAGCAGATATGGGGGTGAGTGCCAGATTCCTGTTCTGTGGACAAAAACATGTAAAGGTGATAGGCCTGGGCCTCTGATCAGACATCCCAAAACATGTTTGTAGGACTGGCCTGCTGGTGCAACGGTAAAGCCACCACTCACGACGTCAGCAACTTGGGTCTGGGAACAATCCCCCGTTGTCAGGGACCATCAAGCATCACTCTCCAGGAAGGAAGTGGGCAGCCACCTCCACTGCTATACTGCCACCCTGGTGATCACAGGTGACGGTGCATGTGAAGCAGCTGGGGGGGGGGGGTGGTCACCGGCTGGTGCTGGGCTATATATGCTTCCTTGTGTATGTATACCAGCAACAACTGCCATCTCAAGGGAAGAAGACAGAAAAAACAGAAAGCCCCAGCCTGCTCAGGATGACAATCTGGCCTCCTGCAGGCCCTGCATCGGTGACTTGGCCCTTCTAATCTGGATCATGAGTTACGGCAGAGGTCTGGGGAGCCCCACCAGTGCCACCCCCTCCATGAGGGGTAAACCACAGCGGACAGAGGTCTAGGCAAGTTCATGAGAAGCCAGTTAATTGCACTGGGGAGATCTGCAAGATGTGGGCATGACCAACAGAGATGGTAAATAAAAAAATAAATACAATTATAAGCAAACCAAGGTTGCAGGGTGGAGAAAGCCACACAGAGTACAGGAGATGTGCTACCAGCACCAGAATAGACACTTTACAAAGGTTTAAAAACAAGCATCCTTGGCTGGCCCAGTGGTGTGGAGGGCGGAGGCATCACTGCCTTACCTCCTGCCATGCCAGCGACCAGTGTTTGCGGTGCGAGCGGGTTGCCGGGGGTCGACCAGGGAGGGAGAGGACTGAGCATCTGGAGGACAGCTCTCCTCTCCCGGGAAGGGGTGGGGCCTGGAGACCGGTGCAATCCTGGCTCCTAGCAGCAGCCGGGAGTTGTCACACCGGCTCCACAGATACAGGGGGCAGAGGTTGAGCAGATGCCCGGTGTGCCACATACGGAAGTGTGCATGGCCATTGGCATCATTGTATGCTGCCACGCCACACTTGGGGACGGGAGAAAATGTAGAACGAAAATCCCGCCGACCGGTGAGATGAAGACAGTCCCCTGCAGGCTTTGCACCCAGCTAGCTGGCACCTCAAAGCCAGGAGGTGAGTGCCGGTGGACACCGGGGTGACAGGGCTGAGGGGCTGGTGGATGGGGGCCAGTTGGCGGAGGAGATAAAGTAACAATAAATAAATAAATAAATAAATAAAAAAAACACAAGCATTCTTAATTTTTGGCAAAGTCTCCCATATAGTTAAGGAAAAAAGGTTGGCTCATTTTTTTCTTTGTCAATTCCATTTGACTCCCATATTCTCAACGGGGGAACCGCTCCTCCAATCAGCCCTGTTACATAGGGTCTCATACCCCGCCATCTGCAAGCCTCCACTGTGACCTCAGTGAAAGCAGGGAGGACAGTGGCTTGCCCCCACGGAGGGGCCCTCCCCCGGAGATGCATGGGGGAGAGAGAGAGAGACAGACAGACAGAGAGACTGCATCACCCTTTGGCCCCTGCCCCTTGAGATGGTCATGGTCCGGCAGTGGCTGGCAAGACCCCGGAGGCATCATCCTGTTGTGAATGGGGGGAGAGATTTTCCTTTTAAGTTTCTCCTGGGACGCGAACATACAATGACATCTGCTGCATCCCACCCCTCCTTTCGGCTCCACTCTTGTAGTGCCACCAATCTCCACCAGAGGCCACTGCAGAGCAGTGCGGCCCCATGAACCCACCCCAGGAGAGGAGAGCAGTCCACCGAACGCTCAATCCTTTCTTCCCCTGCTGACCCTTGGCGCCCCAAGTCTGTTCCTGAACCTGGCTTGCTGGCATGGTGCGAGGTGTGGCGTCCAGCACCTCAGCGCCACTGGGCCGGCAAGGGGTCGCCTCATAACTTGTACCCTTAGACCATGAAAGGGCGACCCAATAAAAACAGCAACCCCATTCCACTTGCCTCTTCCCCCCCCCCCCATTTTAAATTAATCTGGCATCCAAAACATTTATCCCCAAACTCTGAGGGTGACAAAGAAGTTCTTTCAGTTTAATCTTCTTTTACAGCCTTTCCCCTTCTGTTGTGGTACTGCAGTTAGTAGCAGTTTCCCTAGTGTCCAGAACAGCATTCTCCCCAGTTAATAAAACAGGTCCACGTAACCCCAACCACCACCCCCACACCCGATGCAGAAGGAAACTACTTGTCCCAACTCAGTGCACCTTTCCTTGTCAAAAACTACAAATACATTAAAGTAAATGTAAAAAATAAATAAATAGAATAACAGATTCTGGAGTATGGGGCAAATGCTGGTTCATCACATATGCTCTAGGGACATCTTGAATCTGTAGGGGGGAAAAAAACCTTTGAGAGTCAGTTGTTACAGAGCCCTGACCAGTAGGAACACCCTAGCAATGCCTTACTTCGTGCCTCAGCTTTCTGAAATGCAAACATAAAAACAAAACACAAAACACAAAAAAAAAAAACCCAAAACAGGAAGTACAGTAGGTCTCACCGATAGAAGTGAAGAAGTCCGTGTGAGCACATGAACAGGAGAACAGAACCTCCAGCACCAAAAGATACGAAATTGTCATGGTTGCCAGGCCTCTTTCCAGGTTTGTAGATCTCGTCACCCTGCAAGAAGTCAGAAATCAACCCACTGATGAAACAGGCATATAGATACAGTTTTAAAAAATAAATAATTTAATAATTGTCCTAAAGTAAATAAAAAAAAAAAAAAATCAAAATCCAAAACACCTTATTCTTTGGGTTCTAACTGGGCAATCTTTGATACTTCAGCTATCATGGAATTGTTCAGTGCTAGATTTACTGCAGTAGAAATGTTAAGCATGCCTTACTTATTCATTTTAAATACAGGCATTTTCTCCTCCTGGGCAGGACAGACGCTACATCTGCCCCATTCCAGTGTGCCAGAACCTCCTCCGCCACCTCCAAAGTCTGGGGCAATATCTTACATGTTCTCCCCCCTCTACTCCCCGAGACACATCTAGACGTCTTCTGGACCCAGATTGCCAGAGTAGGCCGGCGGCAAGATAGGGTGTGATTTAGCACATCCTCCCCATTCTCCCTCTAGTTTTCTCCCCAATCAGACATGAACATGCAATGAGCACCTTGTGTGAGCTCCACCTCTGCAGAGACACCTCCTTGTGCTCTGGACGTGGGATCACCCACATTGTGTGGCTGCATGCACCTCCACCTAGATTCCTCCAGGTGGCGGGAGAGTGGTAAACCACAAATTCCCACCCCCCGCCCCAACCAAGGGAGGAGAGCGATCATCCGGATGCTCGATCCCCCCTACCCCAGCTGACCCCTGGCAATCTGTGTCCGTTCCCCTAACATTCAGTCACCAGCATGGCAGGAGGCAAGGCCCATGCAGCGTCTCAGCCCGCCACACCACTGGGCCGACGGATTGTTCTTTATTTACTTAAACATTTCCCACACCAAAAATTGCTCAAATGAGACCCCCCCCCCGCCCCAAACAGGGGTCCTGAGGCACCAAACAGGTAAACATTCTTTCACAGTACAAAAACATATACTGTAGCTTACACATAACTATTTATAAAAACAAGTTAGAAAATCCAGTTGGCTGAGAAGAGTCACATGGTGTCTAGTTATTTAAACGGGAACAGTAGACACCAAGGGCCCACACTCCCAATGTGCACTCTGTGTGCAAAAACATTTGTTTACTTAATGTTTAGTACAGTAGATAGCAACCAACTAAGTTTGTCTACTTCTAGGCTGTCATCTTCCGTTACTACAGATCCCCGAATCCCCTGCAGCTGACAGAGCATTAGGAGATTCAACAGCCTGCAGTACACGTTAGAGCTTTAATAATCTTCCTTCAAGCTATCGCTATCTACACACCACAAGCTGAAGACAAAATCTATCCTAGTCCCATCCATACTAAGCACTTTTTGCATCGCCCTTATTCACCCGTCCCTCCAACCCATCGCCTACTCTTACGCCTCCCATTCTGCCAGCATAGTGTCCCAGCATCTTCCCGCCAGTGCCAGCCCTCTCCCTTCATCTCGTGCCTTCTTCTATATCTGAGGGACATCTATACAGGCTATGAATAGGTTTTTGACTGTCAGGATTATAAAGGCATTGTTTTATATGTATTATTCGCCAATGTTTACTACACTGCATACATCTTGCTTGTATACATCTACTACTGTTGTATTATGTGCATTTTAATTGTATCTTTAATTTGTATTCTTCACCTCGCAAAATGCAGGTCCACCTTGTAAATGAGTTTGCTCAATGGTGATCGCCTGGATAAATAAAGATTTTGATTGATTGATTCAGACACTTTCCGGTTCTGCTCTTAATCTCCAATTAAATGTTTTCTGGTTCTGCTTTTATCCAGGGGCTAAGTACAGTCTTCTGACAGAACCTAGCCCAGGGAGCACACTGGGACCAGCAAACAAAACATCAGGGCTTGTATTAACTCCCATTGATGCATGCTGCTCTGATGTCAGCCACAGGGGATTCTGGGATTTGCTGTAACAGAAGATGCCAGCCTAGAAGCATGAAAAATTAGTCTGATACTGTTTACTATATTATAGTAGATAAGTAAACCAAAATCTTTTGGCACACAAAGTGCACGCTGGGACCAGCCCCACTCTTGAGTGTGGGGCCCCTGGTGCCGACTGTTCCCTTTCAAGTGATAATGTGACTATATGTAAGCAATAATACCCAACAGGGTGAGCAGTACTGGGGAATACCAGACCGCTCAGGGGCGTAATGAGGCCTGACTGGCGCTATGCCCTAAGGTCCAAATTCCCCAATACCTCCTCCCTGGAGGTATTGCTGCTCAGAAAATAGCACTGTAAAACAAAACGTTCAAAAAAAAAAAAAAAAAAAAAAAAAACACACAACACTTGATAAAAAAAAAATGTAATACATGTTTAGTAATAAAATAGTTCCTCCGCCTGGATGGCTTGAAAGCTGGTCGTATGCAGTTACACCCTTCATAGTAGCCTGTATATAACCTGTGGTCAAGCAGCAACTTTGTTTCTGCATACCACCTTTTTTTGGTAGCATTTTATTCTCTTCCCCCCTCCCCCCCCAAACACTGACAATAGAAGTTTTTTTCCTCCCATTGGTAGCTGTTGCCATAGCGATCAGGAAAGGAAGACAGTTTCTTCCAGTTCCTATTGCTGTGGCAACAGAGAGTGTGATCGTGGCAAGAAGTTTCTGACAGATTATTTATTAGTATTTTTTTTGTAATGGTCGTTTAAGATGAGGACTACCATGGTTGCTTATCGGAGATTGCAGAAGCAAAATCTTTTCAGCTCTCTCTCCCCGTGTGTCCAGAGTTCTTTCCAGGTTCGTCCTTACGTGTCCCGTGTCCTGAGCCCTTAGTCCTGAACTATGACTGTGGTTAGGAAAACAAGGGTTGTAACTTGCAGGTGAGACCAGGGAAGTTACTCCTGTACTGAAAACAGTGTGGGGGATGTTTTTAAACTTCTGTCAAGACAGAGGAGGCAGCTGGTAGCAGTACAGGTTGATGTGTGAGAGGAGCGTGGACTAAGAAGCAGAGGCGGCAGTTTGTTGCATTTGGCTGCCCAGACCTGCAGACTCATTGCCGGCTAGGTCCCACTAATAGAACAGCCAGTTTTTGAGGGACTGGAGCTGTGAGTAAGTGTGTCTTTGAAGAGAGATTGTGGGGAATGCGACATCTGTCATCTGGGGGGCCTTCCTCCATCACTTCTACGCTAAGCAAGCGGAAAAAAAAAATGTTGGCTGGTTAGACTGAAGATTTGGGGTACCCAATGCTACCCTTGGTAATGGGGCACCCTGAATTGGCTCTCCTTTTTCAGCAGACTTAAAAAATACCAGCCTGCTACTGTTGCTGTCCTAGCCAATCAAAATGCTAGGATTTACTTAGCCATTTTCTAAGAGGTAATAATGTGTGATTCGAGTGAATAAGTACAAGACCAAAGACAGAGTACTTTATCTTTACGAGACAATCACATTGCCTTGTACAATGACCCAACTACCACATTATAACAACTGTTATGCTTCATGTGTTTGCTGCCACAAGTATACATGAATCAGAATGCAAGAAAGAGATCCATTGAAAAATGGCAAGACTTCTTCGCGCAAGCTATATACCGGATTTCCAACCTATGAAAGGACGATAATAAAATGACCGCAGTGACGACAATACAGCTGTTCTGAGCACTAAGCAGCCATTTTATTGAGAATAAAGTGACTTAGGGAATTTTTGCCAAGGAATACAGAGTGCGTAGCCCTGGCTTCTAACTGGAGAAGAGAGTCAACATGTAGTATAATTTAGAAGGAAGCTCCAGCAAGCCTACACAGTGCAGCAGCTGCTGCACAAATACTCAATGGGGGGACATTAAGCATTAAAGCAATGTTTTATTTATCTACTGGGCTGTGAGATTTACTTCTTAAGATCCACGCCATCCATAATCTCTCTAGAGCCGCCCGTGGCCATCTCGTGTTGCCAGGCAGCTTCTGCCATGCAGGTTATGCTAATGAGGGATACCAATTTTAGCACAACTCATGTGGCAGCAGCCGCCCGGCTGCGAGAGATGACTGCAGGCAACTCTGGAGAGGTTGTGGATAGAGCAGATCTTGCGTAGTAAACCTCACAACCCAGCAGGTAAATAAAACATTGCTTCAATGCTAAAAGCCCTAATCAGGCATCTGTGCAGCAGCTGCTGCTCTCTGTAAGCTTGCTGGAATTTCCCTTTCACATAACTAGGCAGCTTGGCTCTTGCAGCTGTGTGTAGTTTTTTTTTTTTTTATTAATATTATGCAGTGACACCCTCTAAAGTGGTAGGTCCTTTAGAAATATAATATACAGACATCTTAGGTGGTTAAAGGCCCTCTGCTTCATCCTGTGCCTTATGACACACCCAAGGCATCTGTAGCTTTCTTCACAACTAGATACTTGTTGTGGGGTTAACCGCTTATATAAATAATACAAATGCATGACCAAGTCACCTAAACTCATTACCTAAATACATCACCCTGTTGATAAACCAATAGCTTTTACCTTATCATGGGGGAAACCGGACAGCCAATGTTTAAGATACACCCCAAGAGTCTGGAGGAGTAATTGTCTTACTACAGTCTCCTGCAAGCCAGTGCAAGCACCACCAAGCAGGGACCCTAATGGTCTTTACTAGATATTATTAAAGCTTTCGACACTGCAGCTTGGCTCTTGCAGCTGTGTGTAGTTTGCCAGCCTGGCACATCAATGACCCCATCAAAAAAGCCAACATCTACTTATTCGCGGACGACACTGTACTGTACTCGAGTCGTCCCACGCCGGAAGCAGCCTGTGAAGACCTCAAGCTGAATTTAACCTTCTACAATACCAGCTCATAAACAAAAGCTTTTGCTCAATGCGAAAAGACAAAGTCATGCTCTTCTCCCCTCCTTGCATGCGGCAATTCCTGCTGGGGGGGGGGGAGCTATCCCATAAATTACCACTGTTCTTGGAGAAACACTAGAGTATGTAGCTAAATTCAAATATCTAGGAGTTTGGCTCGATCATAAACTTTCCTTCCCCGACCATCTCGAAGAACTACAGAAGAAACTAAGGCAAAGATTAGGACTATTCTACAGAATTTACCACCTGCTCACAAAGGAGGCCAACATTCAACTGGTTCAAGCTACCTTCCTATCTTTAATAGATTACGCGGACCTGCTCTACAGCCACTGCACTGGCTAAGTTGGACACCCTCTACCACAGAGCTATCAGGTTCATTATTGGCCTTCCACTTTCCACACACCACTGCTCCCTGTACTCATCGTTAGGCTGGACTTCTCTTCACTATAGAAGGAATAGAAATGTCACCCTATGGGCCTTCAGAGCGGTGACCAACAAGCTCCCTCATATGTCTCAGATTGTATTCTCGAGTGTGTTAGGCACCTATGCCTAAGGAGCTATTTCCCACTGCCCTCAAGTTCCAAGGGTCAAAACTCGTTTCGGCAAAGCTGCTCTAAGCTTCTCTTACCCACATTGTGGAACGTTTACAAAGGAATGTAAGCTGAGCTGCCCTGTTAGCCTGAATATCTTCAAGGCGCTCTACGATCGCTACATGAAAGCACCTTGCAAATGTTTTCCTCAACGCTATCCCACTAATTCCGCAACTCCCCCTTTCCATCCTGACGCTCGCCATGTTTCTACCCCTGGCTCTCACTCTTTCCCTATTAACTCTTCCTGCTGCGCCCACCCTTCCCTGTCCACTCCAGCCTGGCTAAAGTCCCACCCCATCCATACTAGTGTCCCAATTATCTACCCCTCCTCCATCATTATCATAACAAACAAGTATACGACAGCCATCGTCACTTTCTGTGGTTTTAGCTCAATTTTTCCCCCAGTCGTCGGTAATATATCCCTCCTCTTCTTTACCTCTCTAACCTGCCACCCCATACACGGCCTCTTTCCCCTATATGTGTAGTTGCCGGCTGCCTCACTCAAAAGATCTCTGCTTATAACCCCTGTACAACTATGGTTGATTGTACATCTGCCGACTTCAATTGAAAAATAATGCTTTTTTTTTTATTATTTCAACCTTGTACTCGTGCTGTATACACTGTATATACTTTTTCTTCCTTGTATATTATTGCTTTTTGTATACCTGCTTCTGTACTGTACTTTGATATATTCACGACCAGGTCCACCTTGCAAATGAGCCTTGCTCAATGGTGCCCACCTGGATAAATAAAGATTTTGATTGATTGTTTTATGATGCATTCAGTAGGACAACTCATGAATGTGACACGCATGCCCAACACAGGATAACTCTGACATAAGCTCTACTGTTACAAAAGAAGGTGCATTGCACCCTGTGTATTTGTACAAATCTGGATAGTCACCCTGTTTTCTAAGGTGGACCAAGCTTATGGAGGAGGTGGGTTGGTCAGACGCCTGGCTGGTCAAACACCCAGCCCAACATGACTACACATTTTTCTTGCATAGGCACAACAGTTCTTAACAAATCTGTGTGTTCTTCCTTCCCTCTGAAAAGACTGCCTTGCTTCGAGATTGCTTGATCTTGTCTAAGACCTGGTTTGACCACTCCCCAGTGTTGCTGCAGCTCTTGTTGACCCCTATGGTTCGAAATTCTAACTGGTGCCCGAATGTAGGCCTTTTGAATTCAGTGGAGTTTAAACAAAAAGTCCATCCTGCCATACAGACCAGATTAGATAATCAGCCACAAGGGGTCTCCTCCTCAGTGAGGTAGGATGCTCAAGGCCTCTATGGGGGGGGGGTAATAACTGGCTACAGGGCCACCCAGAAATATAAGTAAATGCAACTGAGCTGAGGCAGACAACAGAGGCGCTGAATTCAGATAAACTGACCTTGCATCCCAAAAACAAGGCAATCTGGCAGGAGAAAGAGCCCTGGAGAACCTGCTGTCCCTTCGGGTAGAAGGATCCTTAAGAAGGGCAGCTCAGAAATACTTTGAGGGGGTTAACAGGGCTGGGAAGCTCCTGGCACTGGCTCTTAGGAAGCAATCTTGCTCTAGGGTAGTGCTGGGGATATGGGATCGGGAACCGGGAGGGGTATTATTTTCGGACCCACTGGGGATTACTGCGATCTCTGCCAAGTATTATATGGAGTTATACTCCCAAGATCCCTTGGCTTAACAAGGCCCCCTGGTGGAGGAATTCCTAGATCAGGCGGGGCTGCCTAGACTTCGGGAGGAGGACAGGGGCATACTAGAGAGGGCGATTACATTCCAAGAGGTGGCATACAAGATAAAGCAATTAAAGGTAGGAAAATCCCGAGCTTGATGGTCTGCCCTTGGAATTTTATAAGGCATTTCAGGAGGCAGCGGTCCTGCCCCTGCTAGACTGTTTATCATATTCAGGGGGAGAAGAGGTTCCAGCCTCTTGGCCTATGCTTAGATTTCAGTCCTGCCTAAGGAGGGTAAGGACTGGGAGCAGTGTGGCCCTTATAGGCCAGTATCCCTTCCAGGGATGGACTTAAAGATCTTCACAGGAATCTTGGTGAACCAGCTTCAGAAGGTAATTAACAAAGTTATTCATCCAAATCAAACAGGCTTTATTGCCAGGCGGTATCTGCAAGATAGTATTAGGAGACTGTTGATTATTATCTCCTCACAGTGGGGGCAGGGGGCCTTCCAGTTAGCCATCTTCATGGATGCCAAAAAAACATCAATAGAGTTAACTGTCTACAAAATTAAAAAAAAAAAAAAAAAAAAAATGGAGAGGATGGGATTTGGCCCTAAAGTTTTGCAGGGGTTTTCAAATTTATACTCCTCCCTACAGGCTCAGGTCCAGGTAAACAGAGTTAACTCAGAGAGATTTCCATTATTTAGGGGTACTTGCCAGGGATGCCCCCTGTCCTCGCTGCTTTTTGCAATTTGCCTAGAACCTTTGGCTGTAGTGGTCCACCAGGATGCCCAAATAATGGGAGTAATGGCAGGCAGCAGGGAACAGAGGATGACATATGTAGAGGACTCCATTTTTTTCTTGGAACATCCAGAGAAGTCAGTCCCTCAGTTACTCACCCTCCCAACAAAACTTTGGAACCCCTTCAGGATACAAGATCAACTATGGTAAATCGGAGACATTTATAGGTTAAGCAGAACCTGCCCACCAAGATTAAAGTCTAGCTTCCCCTTTACCTGAGTGAAGAACAATCAAAATAACCTGGGGTTAATCAAGATAAAGTAGGTTCAGGGAGTTAGGGAAGATCTGCAGGGAGGAAGGAAGTTCACTGATCTGAGGCGATACCAGTGCCAAGGGCCAGCACAGCCAGGAAAAGAATAGCGGATTTCAATGACTGGCTGAGAAAATGGTGCAGGGAGGAGATGTTCATCTGTATTGGGGACTAGGAGGAGACCTGGTCAAACAAAGCACCCTTTTCACCAGACAGGCTACACCTCAATAGGGAGGGCCTGAGGGTACTCGAGGGCAAAATGGGGGAATACATAGCCACTACACTTAAAATTAAGTGCTGGGGGCGGGACAGTAGGCATGCAGGCCCACAGACTCCCAGGAGGAGAAGTCAGTGAACACCCCCAGTGATGAATGAGGTCTGAAGGGGGGAGGAGGAGGAGGAAAGAGCAAGAACACAGTTAGCAAAGGGTGGAGGTAATGAACACATAACAAGGGTACATGAAGGGGTGCACACAGAGGGGAAAAATGTGAATAGAAGAACAGAGAGAAGAGAAGAAAGGTCAGATTCTAGGTGGAAGGTGGTGTCGCTGAATGCACAGAGTCTTGGAAACAAGATGGAAGACCTGCAGGCACTATAAGCGGACAGGAGGGTGGACATGGCTGCAGTAACCGAGACTTGGGCAACATCACACCATGGCTGGGACCTTGTGATCCCTGGATATAAACTATACGGGGGACAGGGTAGTCGGGAAGGGGGGGTGGCAGTTTATATCTGGGAGGGAATAACTTGCACGAGGGAGCAGTCAGAGGAAGGGGAGGTGGAGGCATTATGGGTTCAATTAAGGTCCAATAGAGTGAGAAAGATGAGGTTGGGGTGGTTTATGAACCACCCCATCAGGATGAGGATGGGGACAGGGAACTGACCTCAAATATTGGAAGCTGCAGGGAAAGGAGAGGTGGTAATTGTGGGGGACCTCAACCTTCCCCAAGGTGGACTGGAGTATACCATCCACGACATGTGCTAGAAGTCAGGTGATCCTGGAAGGACTGCAGAGTGGGTTCCTGACTCAGGGCGTTACAGAACCAACAAGAGCTGAGGCAATTCTTGATCTGGTGCTCACAAATGGGGAGCATGTACAGGAAATAATGGTCAGGGAGCCACTGGGAGAAAATTACCATTGCACAGTGCGGTTCCAGTTGGATATGGGCAGGGGAAAGCATCCAAGACCAAAATCTTGGATTTCAGAAGGGCGGACTTCAGGAAAATAGGCGAAGTGCTAAGGAGCCATCTGGTGGGCATCAGAGCAGATATGGGGGTGGACCAAAGGTGGTCCACCAGTAATGAAGGAATACTGGTTGTCACAGATGAGTGAATTAGGCTCAGGGGTAAGAACACAAGGGCCAAAGTGCCCAGCTGCTTCAGTTCTGGGGTTGCCCAGGCAGTAAAGGAAAAGAGGTTGGCCTATAGAAAATTCAGGAAGACCAAGAGAGACGTGGATATGGGAAAATTACCTAAGGTTGGCTAGTGAGGTAAGTAAGAAAGTCACATGAGCAAAGGCACAGAGGGAGCTGCAGATAGCTGAAGGAATTAAGAAGGGGGAGAAGGCTTTATTTCTCTATAAGTGAGAAAAGAGAGAAGAAGGAAGGGATTGTTAGGCTTAAGAAAAGGTGGAGTGGGTGGAGGATAATGGGGGAAAAGCACAGATTCTAAATTAACGCTTCTGTTCCATCTTCACCAGGGAGGATGGACCAGTGCCTTCAGGTGGGAAGAGAGGAGTGGGGGGAGACAAAGATGTAGTAATAGAGGATAGAGTGAGGAAGGGAGGAGCTGCTGGCATTTAAGGTGCACAAATCACCAGGCCCGGATGGAGTACATCCAAGGGTCCTAAAGAACTGGCTGAGGAGCTGGTACGGCCACTGGCAGACCCATTTAATAGTTCACTACAGACAGGCATAGTACCGCAGGTCTAGAGAACAGCGCATGTAGTGCCACTCCACAAAAGCAGTCCCAAGGATGACCCAGGGAATTACAGACCAGTCGGTCTGACCTCGATTGTGGTCAAGCTCATGGAGACCATACAGTATTAAAGGAAAGGTTGGTGGAATATCTAGAAGAGCATGGTCTCCAGGATGAGAGGCAGCATGGGTTCATTGCGGGGGATCATGTCAAATAAATCTGATTGACTTCTTTGACTGTCACTAAGACAGTAGGCAGAGGCCAGCGGTAGACATCTTCTTATCTTGATTTCAGCAAGGCCTTTAACTCTGTGCCTCACCAAAGGTTGATCAGGAAGTTGGGGGATCTCAGGGTTGGGGAAAAGATGGCCAGAAGGGTGGAAAACTGGCTGATGGGCAGAACCCAGAGGGTAGTTATGGGAGGAGAGTTATCTGGCACAAGACAAGTAACCAGTGGTGTCCCGCAGGGCTCGGTGCTAGGGCCGGTGTTGTTCAGTGTCTTCATCAATGACACTGGAGATGGCACTGAGGGCAAACTGTGCCAATTCACGAATGACACCAATTTCTGTGGGAGAGTGGACACAGCTGAAAGGATACAGGACCTACAGGATGATCTGGAAAGGCTAGGGAGGTGGCCCAGGATCTGGAAGCTTGGCTTCAGTGCCAAGAAATGCAAAGTTTTGTATATTGGAGCCAAGAGTCCCACGACAGAGTACTACGTTGGGTGGAGTCAGAGTATCTGCATCAGAGGAGGTGAAGGACCTGGGAGTGATGATCACTAGTTACCTGAAGCACTCCACACAGTGCAAGAAAACAGCAGCAAAGGTAAACAAGCAAACAAGATGCTGGGATGCATAGCTAGGGGGATCAGTAGTAGGACAGAGGTGGTTATACTGACTTTGTACAGGTCACTGGTAAGGCCACATCTAGAGTATGGAGTTCAGTACTGGTGCCCACACCTCAAAAAAAGGACATTAACCTGCTGGAGAAGGTCCAGAGGAGGGCTACAAAGACGATAGCTGGTCAGCAGGGTAAGGCATATGAGGAGAGATTGAGGGCACTGAACATGTACTCCCTGGAAGACAGGAGAGAGAGAGAGAGAGAGAGAGAGAGAGGGCGGACATGATTGGGACCTTCAAGTACTTGAAAAGGGATAAATGAAGTTGATAAGGAGAGTCTCTTTAAGCGGCGTGGCAACCATAACACGAGAGGGCAAGGTTTAGGAGAGAGGTCAGGAAGCATTTCTTCAGAGAGGGTGGTGGACACTTGGAATGCACTGCCAGAAGAAGTCGTCTCGTTGGAGACAGTGGGCAGTTTTAAGAAAGGCTGGGATAGGCATGGGGAAGGGGAGGAGTGCGGAGAGGGGGCAGGGACAGTAGCTCAAACTGTGGACCTGCAACACGAGCAGACTTGATAGACCAAATGGCCTTCTCCTGCTGGCTTCTTTGTATGTTCGTATATATGTTCGTATGGCGGTGCAGGTCACCACTGTTCACGCCAAACTATTTGATGCCAACTATAAGAAGCGATGGGGTGAGATGCAGGGGGACCTCACTAGATGGTCCTTGCTCCCACTGTCAGTGGCAGGGAGAATAGATTAGATTAAAATGAATTTATTGCCCAAATTTTTTCTTTGCCACCTTACTTGCTGCCTCTTCCTCCACCTTCTTGGTGGAATGATAATGCTGGACTGAGTAAATTTATTTGGGGGGGGTGGGGGGAGAGAAAGGCCCGTATCTCGTGGAACACATTCCAGCTTCCTAGGGACAGAGGAGGTTTGGCAATGTCTGACTTGCAAAGATAATATTTAGCAGGGCAGATGATGGTGTTCACCTGGACGAAACAACGCCCGTCTTCCGGCTGGTATGAGATGGAGGACGAAGACTGTCCAGATCAATCTCTGTTCTCTTTAGCCCAGTCAGATATGCTGGGGAATTGTGGTGCATTGACCACTAATCCCTGGACAAAACACGATCAGGGTGCTATGCAAGGTAAGGCGACTTTTGGTTTCATCACCTGTGGGCCCCCTGCCCTGCCTCTTATCCATCATCACCGACTTTATACCCCCCGGGTCTCGATCACGGTTACATGGGATGGGAGTCCAGGGACCTTACCTGATTCACTTGTTTTTGGAGCGGGGCTCCTGTATGTCGTTACAGCAGCTAAAAACAAAATTTAATCCAGGAGACTTCCACAGATATCTACAGGACTGACATTTTATTAAGAGCACCAATTACGAGACCCTCCTGAGCACACCGAAAAATCCATGAGAGGATTTCATTTACGGGTGGTCACTCTAAATGTTAAGATCTTGTTTCTGAGCTGTACCACCTACTAGCCCTGGGAACCCAGTGCCATTGAAGGGGGTAAGGTCTGTGTTGGAAGGGGGAGGTCCCCTGCCAGATATCTTTGGACGACTGGCTTTTACGATTGAGGGTCAGCTGGCGGGTGACCTCCTCCCCAACACGGAGAGAATTTTACTGGTGAATCTTTATTTTTTTTTTGGCAACCCCCCCCCCTCCATATTTTAACCACTGGTGTTTAATCAGCAACCCTTTATCATAGTGAAGATGGTGGCCACGCTAGACTAGCCGTTGGAATGCTGCTTGCTGTGTTCATGATTTGGCTGTTTTCTACTTGCCATGTACCGTGAGCCATGGTATGGATTTAAAAAAAAAACACAAAAAAAAAAAAAAAAACACTTTTGTTGTGAGTTATTTAGTTGCAGAGTGCTTAAAATGCAAACACTAATGCTGACTGCGTTGAGTTTTCCGTCGTTTTGTTTTATTTGATTGAGCTGGTATTGCGAGCCGAGGTCGCTCGGCTGGATTATTTGGCTGGGATTCTAGCAACACTCAACATTATTTAATACAGGGCATTTTTTGGGCGTTCCTAGGTCTTCTGTGCTGGACTACTGTATGAACTCGAGGGGTCCTGTGGCTAGACGGCCTTGTGGCTGGACGGCTGCCTTTCAGTGTGGGGTCTGGGCAGTGTTTCACCCCCTGAGTGTGTCTTTCCCCGGTATTCTGGTGGTTTGGCTACTCACTGAACAGGATTAGGAGGAGGAGGAGGAATTTGCTGGGGAGAAGTCCACTAAGGAGTTTGACTGTACTACTTTTGGGATTATTAAAGACCGTGGAGCCAGTAAAGGATTCTGCAGCGTCTGGTTTTGGAGTGCTGATCAAGTGACCTGTGCTAACTAAGGAACTGATTGTGTAGCTGGGACCTGCTGGTCTCTTGAGGTGTCCGTGGGTTAGCGTTCCACTCAGTGGTTGTGAGCGGGGCTTGCTGGAGGGCTAGCCCAGTGATCCTATTCCCCTAGACTCCGGGTTTAGTCGGCTGGAGTGCTGATTGAACCTGGAGTCGAGGTGGTGGGTCGCTAATATAGCCCAAGTACTCACCTCTTGATTTTCTGGCAGGATCCTGTGGCTTGGTGGACGGCTCTCCTGGGATTCGGGAGCTGAAGTTTGAGACCGGAATTCTTCTGTAACTTTTCAGGCTGATTGGATGATCCCATTGATTTTATGGAGTTTTGGAACTTAGTGTGTAAAAATCGTCCGTTTGATAAACCTACAGCCGGGCTGGACTTTCCTTGGACTTTGTCTGCAGGTACTCAGTGATTTCATTTTAACTTTTTGGAAAAAATTTTTGCAGTGAGAGTGCTTTTTAACAGCTGAGATTCTGCCGTTTTCAGACATATGTGAGAGATTTGTCTGGGGAGCAGCTTCTCCACATTATTTCCTTGGTTTCCTCCCTTTTAATTTTTTATTTTGTGTATCTATTGTATGTGTTAAGTAGTGAGAGTACTCCGTTTAAGTGGCACCGGGTAGTTAGTGAGAGAACCTGTGTGCTGTTTGTTTTAGGATTTTAGTCAATATTGGTTAGCTTAGGCTTTGTGAGGCCTTAGGCAGCAAGAGGACCTGGGCTGATTAATGTTTTAAGGTCTGTTGGATTTAGTTAATTAAATTATTTATGTTAGTTATCTGTTATTAGTTTTGGGTGTGAATTGTGGAATATTTTGGGGAAAGTGAGTGGGGAATCTCAGGAAAGGTTTAAGATCTGTGGTACTGTATATTTTGCATTGCTGTGGATTTGTGTAAATCCATTTTATTTATTTGTATTGATTTTTTGCTTTATGCCTGGGTCCTGGGATCTATGTCACCGGGTTACCCCAGGTCATGCTATTCAGCTTCCACGCTTCACGCCTCAGCCTTCTTTTCCCCACCATTGCCTTTTTCCACCCATCAGTACTGTCCAGCCTTGGGTATTGCTCGCAGGAGGGTGGGGTGGGGTGTGTGGGGGTGTGAACAGCGGAGGCTGAAAGAGCAGGGTGCTCCCATTAGGGTCATTAAGTCCAGAGACGCCCTGGGGCAAAATGGAGTCTAGAGCGTGGGCCATCTTGCTTAGTCTGTATACCCAAGGGCATCACCATTGGTGGTGGGCAGGAAGTCGGGGCAGCCCAGGAGTTCTGTCCAACTCGGGCAGTGTTATGTAATGCCAGATCTGTCAAGAACAAGACTGCAATAACTGCAGATCTTGTTGGGACAACAGATCTGGCGTGCATCAGTGTAACCTGGCTGGATGGTACTGCGTGCCCCATACTGGAGGCCGCAGTACCGCCCGGGTATTCGGTGATATACCGCCTGAGACTGGACCGCTGGGGGTCGCGGTCTGTTTTAAGATCAAATTGAATCTCACAAGTGTACCAGTTCAGGAGGCCAGGTCATTCGAGTGTGCCGTTGTGGGTTATAGGATGGCTCTCATCTACTGTCCACCCGGTGATGGGAACCTATTCTTTAAGGAAGTGGCAGACTTAGTCAGTCATCGACCTGGCGTTCAACTCACCTAGGCTGATGGTCCTGGGTGACTTAAACACCTGGATCGATGACAAACTTTCACAATTTGGACAACACTTCCTCCAGTTGATGGTTTCACTGGGCCTTACTCCGGTGGTTACCTCCGCTACTCATAAGTGCGGCCATTCTCTTGACCTGGTCTTCCTCCTGGGGATTGAGGCCTTTGATGTGGTGGTGCAACCCGCCGTATGGTCCGACCACTACACTGTGCGATTCAATTTTTGCAACCCTCCTCGTAGGCCAACCCCTGTGGAGATGGTCAGGTACCGCCCTTTAAGGGATGAAACTCCTGATGGCCTAGCAGCGGTACTTGATCTATCAGAATTTCCTGTGGCGAGCATGGATCCAGAGGTTTTGGTTTTGGCCTATAACCAGGCCATTACCGCAGCGCTGGATTCCATTTCTCCAGTCCGTGTACATCCTCTCTCCCTCCGCCCTCGGTCTCCCTGGTTTGATGGGACCTTGAGGGAGTTGCGGCAACTAGGACGTAGGTTAGAGCGATGCTGGTGGAAATCCAGCTTAGATGCAGACCATCTTAGACTGCTAGAGCATTATCGAGACTGTCAGCAATCTCCCATAAGAAGGCAGAGTTCCTGTCCAGGAGGGTTTCAAACAGGCATTAAAGATTTATTTATGGGGCATGGCATACGGTGATGTGGAAAACAGTTAATTATATAGTACTGTATATTTGTTACTGTTGTGCAGCATTGTTTTGAATTGTTTTACAGTGGCGTGAAAAAGTATTTGCCCCCTTCCTGATTTTCTCTATTATTGCATATTTGTCACACTGGATGTTTTCAGGTCTTTAGACAAAATATAATATTAGATAAAGGGAACCTGAGTGGACAAATAACACTTTTTTTTTTTTTTTACTTATTTCATTTATTTAATGAAAAAAGTTAACCAACACCAACTGGCACTGTGTGAAAAAGTAATTGCCCCCTAGTTAAATCAACCCAATTAAAGGGATAATTAGAGTCAGCTGATTGAACACAGCTAGGCTTGATTACAGCCAGCCCTGCTCAATATAAACCTCACTTATTTTTGCCCTTACCATCAGAGTCACATTGCTAGCACAAAGATTCAACAAGCACATTATGCCATGATCAAAGGAAGTTCCTGAAAGATCAGAAAAACATTTTATTGCCCTCTATCAGTCTGGAAAGGGTTACAAAGCTATTTCTAAGGCTCTGGAACTCCATTGAACCACAGTGAGAGCCATAATCTCCAAATGGAGAACACTTGGAACAGTAGTGAACCTTCCCAGGAGTGGGCCTGCCAAAATCACTCAAAAGGCAGTGTAAAATCATCCAAGAAGTCTCAAAGGATCCTAAAACAACATCAAAGAACTGCAGGCTTCTCTTGCCTCAGCTAAGGTCAGTGTTCATGACTCCACAATCAGAAAGAGACTGGGCAAAATGGGCTTCATGTGAGAGTAGCAAGGCGGAAACCACTGCTAACCAAGAAGAACATAAATGCTTGTCTCTCATTTGCCAAGAAGCACCTGGATGATCCACAAGCCTTTTGGGAAAATGTTCTATGGACATATGAGTCCAAAGTGGAACTTTTGGACAACATGGATCCCATAATGTCTTGCGTAAAGCAAACACAGCATTCCACAGTAAGAACACCATACCAACAGTCAAACATGGTGGTGGTAGTGTGATGGTGTGGGGATGCTTTGCTGCCTAAGGACTTGGATGACTTGCCATAATTAAAGGAACCATGAATTCTGCTCTGTACCAGAAAATTCTTAAGGAGAATGTCCAGTCATCCTTCGTCAGCTGAAGCTGAAGCATAGTTGGGTCATGCAGCAAGACAATGATCCAAAACAAAAAGCAAATCCACATCAGAATGGCTAAAAGAAGTAAAATTAAGTTTGAGTGGCCTAGTCAAAGTCCAGACTTAATCCCAATAGAGATGCTGTGGCAGGACCTGAAACTAGCAGTTCATGCTCGAAACCTACCAAATGTTACTGAATTAAAAGCAGTTCTGCGAGGAAGAGTGGGTTAAAATTACTCCACAGCGATGTGAAAGACTGATATTGAATTATAGGAAGTGTTTGGTTGCAGTCATTGCAGCTAAATGTGGCGTAACCAGTTATTAAGTGTAAGGGGGCAATTACTTTTTCACACAGTGCCAATTGGTGTTGGTTAACTTTTTTCATTAAATAAGTGAAATAAAAAAAAAAAAACAAGTGTTATTTGTTCACTCAGGTTCCCTTTATCTAACATTACATTTTGTCTAAAGACCTGAAAACATCCAGTGTGACAAATATGCAATAATAGAGAAAATCAGGAAGGGGGCAAATACTTTTTCACGCCACTGTAATTTGTACTGTGCCTTGAAACTTGAAAGGCGCATTAAAAATGATTGATGATGATGATGATGATACAAAACATTTCTGTACCACAAATACATCAAATTGCTGGTGCGCCTGTGGGGGGAGGGGTGTCCCATTATGTCTTCTGGGGGTGCACCAATTCTGGTCCTAGATAAGGGGAGCAGTCCAACAAATGCTGCGGGCGGACATACCAATGAGTTCACCAACTGGGTGTTGGGTCTCCCTACTCTGGTGAGACTGCCCTCTTCTACAAAGAAGACTCTGGTGTTCTCAGCCACGGCTTTGAAATGTAGAACTTCTCACTGGCTGAGGGAAGATACCCCGATGCTTAGAGAGTGGCTGAATGGAGTGAATGACATTTGAGATGGAAACCTTGACAGCCCATTTACATTTGAAGGAGAAGACATAGGGAGGCTTGGAGTCCCTGGATGAGGTAGGAGGCAGGGGTAGACGGGAGTAAGAGGCCACAGAGATGAGGAGGACGGTGGAACCTCCCCAGACTGACTCCGGTAATGAGAGTCCTTTTTCCTTTTACGGAGGTTTCTGATCGCCCCCTCCTCCTAAGCAGGATGCGCCCTACACCCAAAGTCATATCACAAGTTACATGTTATGATCTTTTCATATAAATATATAGTTTTATGGACGTAGTTAGTCTGATCCACCCTAGAAAGGTGGCTATCAAGCCAAACCAGGTTTGCACTGTAGCTAGGTTTGATAAGTACAGTAGAAGGTGATTTATTAGTATTTGCCTGAGCAGAGGTATTTCACTGGAAATCACCATTTTTCCCCAATTCATAAGATTAAATCGCATTTTGGGTCCTGGGATAGCAACTAACCATATTTGTATTTCCTTTCCCTTCCTTTCTCGTGTACGAGATAGCTGCCCAGGACTCCAGAGTTGTAAACTGTCCGGTGTACTCTAATGTTTCATTTTTTTTGAATAAACTTGAGTAAAAAAATAAAAATAAAACATACCACATTGTGAAACACTTGTTTATGAAATTAGTTAAGGACATTACCAGGTATCAGGGAAAAAATGTCAATTTGACATGGCATGCACTACCTGTGATATTCATCTAAACACGTTAACTTCTTTGCTTAGGTGGCAACTCAACATGTGCACTAAGGAAGCAAGTATTGGCGAATACCAGATATTTGCTTACAAGTTTTAGTAGTGAGATTAATATGCTTAGTAAATACAGGGGCAGACAGTAGCTCTATAGTATGCTCAGAGACGCCCCCTTTTTTTCCTTTTTTGTTAATTACATTGCCAGGGCTTTACTTAGCTTTCTCTTTACAGATAAAGCCCAAGACCTATGGTCCTAATATGGATTCTAATTTTATTTTTTCAGCATGCATTTGATATTACCCTTTTGTTTTCAACCCATGCGTTGACATAGCACTGGAGCTTATGCAAATATTCCGTTATTAGAGAGTTACAATGGTAAAGTGAGGGACAGCCTTAAAAAAGGAATCGGAATGTGAAACTTCTGCTGCCACTGTGGATTCTCAGTCTTTCAGGACAGAGGTCCCTTTCTGACGTCTTTTTGTTTAATAAATCTTTCTATCTTTCTGAACTTGTGGTGCATGCATCCATCAGCCCCGCTGCTGCAGTCCCCAACCAGCAATCCCTTCCAGGCATCCCCCTCAATATCCCCCACATTGCAGGTCACGGCAGGTCCAGAAGGAAGGCCAACCCCAGCGACTCACATTCAGACTCTGGGGTCAGTGTGATAGCACAGGGCAGAGACAAATATGTGGGTCTTCATTAAGCCTACAGACACCACCCATTTCCCCCACCCCCATTTTCTCCCTCGCATCTCCCCGATATCCAGCAAAGCCCCTGCAGGCCTTGACATGTCATGACATGTCACTGGCGTCCTCTGTAGAAGAGCAAGCTCCCTGGCCCACTTTATGGGTCATCACTGCTGCAGACCAGACACCATCCCTCTCTGGGCTGGGTGCGATGCCAAGCAGCAGCACTTCCCCAGGCAGCTCTCTGAGCTCATTTTTGAACTTGGGTCAGCTGCAGGCAACATGACATGCTACTCGGACCATCAGGTGACACACTAGGACGTCGGTCTTGATTGACTCAAGAGTTTATTTCCAACCAGGATAATCCCAGGAGCTGCAGCATCTCATTTTCATGGGAGTCGGAGGAAGGATAGCAGCAGTTAGCAGGTTAACATACTCCAGCAGGAATAGTTACATAAGATGAAAGAATACACAGGAAAAGCAAACTAATCTGAAGGTAAGTACATTCAAGCAGTAAATCAAAACAAGCTAACACATAGGATAGTGTATGGTAGCCCATACACAACACTATTCTTACACCAAGTGGTTACTATGACATCAAAGACCTCGAGAGCAAAGCTTGAGAGGCCCCTTTGACGTCATGGTAACCACGAGGTGCAAGTGTGTTGTGCACCAAGGCTACTGTACACCATTCTATATACTGTATGGTTAAAAAAAAAAAAAAAATCGCTTACTTCTTGTTTTACCACAAGCGGTCCTTACATTCCGCTGACCACAATTCACCGCCATCCACGCACCGGCCAGCTTGCACATGTGACGCTTACCGTCCACCATCCTACAAACAACGCTGACTGGGGCAGTTGCATTGTGACATAGCTACGAACACTTAAAACGTCATTATGCGTTAGTAGCAATGTCACTACTGCAGCAGAAGGACTTTTTCAAGTGTATGATCGCCATACACAACAGCGTTCCATCATACACTATGAAGTGGGTTCACTGCAAGTAAAGAGCATGAAAATTGTTACGCAACAGGATCATGGTTAGTTAGATGGGGATTCTGGACCAAAACAAATACAGGGAGGTCTAAAGTGTCTAGAAAAAACGTGACTTGCAACACTTGCAAGCTAGAAGCATCCCTATGCTGGAGAGGGAGTTTGAATTTTGCAGCACCAGACACCTGTAGCAAAGGCCTTTACCAAATTCATGCATCATCCTGGGAACTGAGAAGGCAAGTGCCACTGCTGAACAGAATGAATAGGCACTGCTTGTCTATGTGAGGCAGACTAGCTCTGGGGCGTTTGCTTGTGCACAGCTGTACAACAAAGAAAGCCAGCGGCAGTCACATCTGCTAGAGGGACTTGGCCGTATAAAATGATTATACAGAAGACACTGCTGGGCAGACCATTCTCGGGAGAGGATGAACCTGCACATTTTGCTGTACAAACTATACAGAGGCAGCAGAGTGGTGTTGTATGCAAAGTGGTGTAGGAGGTCTCCACAGTCAATGAAAGGGAGCAGGAAGAGAGAGACTAGCCGTTTTCCTACGTCAGTACTCTGGCAGCATTTAGACCTGGAAAGAAAGTGGCTGGGCCCAACAGCTGGAAAGATGTGTTCAACATATCTACTGTATATAAAAAGGGATACATCAAGCCAAATTCCCAGATATCTGAATACGTTTACTTACTCAATAGTGTTGCCATCTGATGTTATGATTACAAGTGGACCAGCCGAACAAGTTAGCAAGTTCTGGGATGCAAAAACCACAGACTTGGTTTTGGTTGCATTAAGGATCAGGCAGTTGATGAAACAGGAGGAGAGAGTTGAGATCAGATGACAATTAACCTTGGACACTGTTGCTGTCCTGCAGTAGAGTTGGCAGGGATGCACTGGAATATCTTCTTTGGATCCAAAGAAAATTGCCAAGGTAAAAATAGACGGTTTTCCATTGTTATTTTGAGCAAAAAAGTGTCACGGAGATTCAGTGCTATCTTACTGAATCAAAAGCAACATAGCCAACGTTATCAGCTAATATTAACTGCTGCTGCTTTAAATACGGGGTAGGGGAAACCATTTTTTGATAAACAGCCAGGAAGCCATGGCATAACTGGCCTGAAAAGATTGTTATTTTTATTGGTTTGGTGCACTTCTGTGGTCTTCAGGGACCCTTTTGCAGGTAAATATAAGCTTGCTAATATGCAAGTGATCAGATTTAAAAAGTAAATTGTTAAGAGATGAAACTGTAGGACCACTGGAGCAGTGGGAGTACTACTGACTGCTTGCGATGCTGATGACCCCAGTTTGAGAGTGAGACTGGGTCACTGAGGACTGGCTGAGGGAAGTAGGACTGAGCATCATGGGACAGCTTTCCTCCTTCGGGGGGGGGGGGGAAGTATCAGCATCCTCTGCATTCTGGCTGCCACCTGGATGAAGGCGGATGGAAGCACAGCTGGAACCATTCAAAACAAGGGATGGGGATGCAGTCCAGCACTGGCATGGGTGTGCCTTCTGCTTCAGTGCATGGCAAATCCCTGGGGAAGGAAAACTACAGCTGGAAAACTCCCAACCACTGCCAAATGACAACATGGTCCCTTGCAAGTCTCGTGCCACCGAAAAGGCACCTCCTTCAATTGTGGACTGTGCTGTGGAGAAGCTTGAGCAGCCCCAATGGTCCCACCATGGAGGTAATACATGGGGGAAGCTCAGAGGAAAGCCTTAGGGAAGGAAGGGGATGGCACTAGAGGGACCAGTCAGAAGCAGATGGTATAAAATAGATGGGGGGTCAGAGATTAGAAATATTTTCTCACAAACCCTTTTCTACAGGACAGTCTCTTACTATGTACACTTACTGCTCAAGTGCATTAACGGCCATTCACACAGATAAAAATACTCACTGTTGTCGAAGACTTACTGCATAACCATCCTGCACATGCAAAAAAACAGCTGGAAAAATAAACAGACTCTTTGAAAAGCTGGTCAGCAGTCCTTGACATGCAACGAGAAAAAAGAAAATCTTTATGTCTAATATGGGAAAATATGTTGAATTTATCAATGAAGGCAACCAGGAAACTAGTACAGAGTTAACAAATAGCACTGTTTTTGAGGGTGGAAGGAAAGCAATAGAGTTGAGTAAGCAATAAATGTTCCCAGATTCCTGGGAAGGCAGTGGAGCCAGGAATGAGCACTAGCAGTGCCATCTGGTGCAAAACACATGATTTGTCGCCTAGCATGGATGTTTGTTTTGGAAGGCTCAGGAGTAAATGCCACTGAACGGCAAAGGAATTAAATTAGTGAGGGGGACAAGAGACAGCTGTATGGTAAAAAAACAACACAACAAGAAACATTTCCTAGTAGGAACCTTAAGAGTTGTATAAACTTCTGCTTTGTACTTTCCAGCTATGTAACTGACAAAGTATTTCCAGCTAGGTCACTGACAAAGTACTTCAAAGTGAAAACAGAAGGAAGGCAAAGTGTGGGCAGTATTGGGGTGGGGCTTGCCGATTCTAGATCCTTGATTGGTGGATAAGGACCAAGCCCCCAAAAGCCATCTCTCAGAGGGACAGCAATATGTTAGCCATATCCTTGGCAAGCAAACAGAAAAAGGACACAGCGTTTGTCACGTTTGCTTTTGCAAGCTGAAAGTGAACGTTATTAAAGAGCTGTTGATGCCTTAAAGAAAACTTTGGAAAAAAATAATTTTTTACAATTCAACTTGCATTCCAAACATTCTCTAGATTTCTCCTCCTCATTTTTTATTACAGAGGAACAGAGGAAATTTGCACAAATACATGATCTTTATCTGTTAAGGTAAAATCTGCCTCTATAGCCGACTCCCTACTTCATATCATGATCCTCTGTTGTGACATCACAATCTGTTGCCATGAGAGTAACTGATGTCATAGTACACTGCTTGTGACCTCAAGTGGGGGGAAGCAACAGGACTAGATTAACTCTTCAGCAGCAAATGGCATCAGTAATAAATAAGGAAAAATACAGAACAAATGTGAAATATAAACTGAACGCAACTGTCTACATATTATGGTTTGTAGAAGTTATCCTGAAGGCGTCAGCTGCTCTTTAAACAAGAGAAGCGAGCCAGTAACTGAGGGGTGTTCAAATGACAGATCAACCTGATGAGTGTCCAACACTGTTAAACACGCAGAAGCAACCAAATCACTTTTTTTGTGGCAGACAGGGGCTACTTTGACCCTCCCGCCCAAATCATTCTTGTCATTTATTAAGACAGATACTCCATTACAGGGTGTGCAGTTGTGCTCCGACATATGCATACTTTGAGTGGTTGCACACACTGACTGCCACACTGTACCTCACAATGTACCCAAAGTGTGCTTATAGCACAGCACAGCCGAATACCTTGTAGTCTATTATCTAATACATGGATGGGAACTTTTCTCCATAGAAAAGGCACTATATATGTCCCTGCATACCTGTAACTAATCTATCAATTAAAAGTATACAAGCGACTGATCAATTCTGAGAATATACCTGCACTAATTAAACAATTATGACTGTATACCTACACTAAATTAAAGCTACAAACCTACACTGATCAAACAATTAAGAGTACATACCTGAACTATAAAAAGGTGTACCTGCACTTCATTAAACCATATGGGACACCACTAATAACACAATTAAACACAAGAAGCTAACCAAACCAAGCTGCAAAACAATTTTTTTTTTTTTTTAAAAAACATAAAAACCTCCCAAGCGCAGAAATCCCCCAAACTCCTACCTGCACTCAGTGCACACCACACCCTCCTTGCTGAAAGAGGCCTTCAGGTGCCATAACGTGGTCACAAATGCAACCTCCATAACAGTAACCATCCTAATGTATTACATTCAATAAACAATGGGAAGGGAGGAACACTCAGAAAGGTACCCATCTTGGGGGTCAATTAGGACAAGAACACCATTAGCCCCCCCACCCCCTCCAATGGGTATACATCCTCATATACCACCGTCACCCATTAGTTATTCTATATGTATGTGTGACACGGTAGCGGCACTACATTTATGGCGGAGTAGGCTATTTAAGCAATAAGGCATGGCCAGGGGTTATGTTAATGGTCTGTTAACCACCTTCTAGGGGTGTACTGTGGCAAGAGGTGTAGCAGAGTGCCACATACCCCTAGAGGGAGATTAACTGACCATTAACATAATCCCTGGGAATGCTTTATTGCTATTATAATAAAAAAATGTTTTTAAACAGTGTTAAACCTTGTTCAGCATATGGCTAAGCTCTACATGTATGTTAATAAACGATTAACATAAGGCTGTTCGAATGTTTGCAGCCAAAAAGCTCCATTTCTCAGACCCTTTTTATAATTAATGTTAACCCCCTAACTTTGCTCATTAATAGCTTCACCCCGTTCAACAGAATTGCACGGAATTCTGCATGCATGGTCTTGGGGGCAAGGTCTCTTGATTTGCCCAGTTTCCTTCTGGTCAGATGTGCAGAAGCAGCAGCCTCAACTGAGGAGCTGGAGACAGGGACATCAGGTGATCATACAGTATTTCTATTTATACAAATACATGATGTATTTTTACACAGAAACCCTCAAAGAACTGAATTTTGTGAGCTCATGCAGTACATGTTCCTGAAATAGAGTGTGACAGACACCTGTTCGTCAATTAGACAAAAAAAAAAATGTCCTCAAATGAACCCATTTATGGAGGCTACATCACAGACACACTATTTCTATGAATTAACATTTAATTTGACATCCATTAAACTACCCTGTGTTATATAGCCAGAAAACTATGCAGAGTTTTGATGAGAAAGAACCGAGCTATGATACAGACACAGTGATTTCTCACAAACATTTATACCAGTTCAGCACTGAAACTGAAATGATCAACTTTTTATGAGAACAGAATGAAAGATTTAAGCGAATTTAGCTGAACACAAACCAGATGGGTTAATAAAAACAATTAGCTCTACAGACAGCTCTGACTGGGAAGTGCAACAGCTTCAGTCAATCAGGGACTTAACTGCTGAAGCAGCAGGCTAGACCAAAATGATGTCATCACTCACAGATAGGGACAGACAAATCTTCACGGTTTTCAGTTACTGCAGAGCACATTAACAAATGAGGATTTAAAGAAAACCACAAACCAAACACCATGAAATTTTCAGGAAACACTAATCATGACACAGGGACTTGAATTTAATATGAATTCAAGCTTTGGAAAAAATGGTTCATTTAATCTTTAAGGGACAATCTAGATATATATATAAAAAAATACAAATGTAAACAAAGGTCCCAATGAGTACCGAGTACAAGACGACTTACTAACATACTAAAAGCCAGCAGAATAGGCCTGGTCTGTTGTGTCTGCTCAGTAGCCAGCCTCTAACAGGTGCTCACTTTCCCACCACCTCCAGCCCCAGAGAGGTCAGCTTCAGTTTACCCTTGTACTTGCCCCACCCCCTCTTGAAGCTCTACACTGTGCCCTCCTCCACCAGCCTCCCAGACATTGCATTCCATGGCCCCACCACCCTCTCATAGAAACATAGAAGTTGACGGCAGATAAGGACTGCAATGCCTATCCAGTCTGCCCATTTCTTTTTCTACCTTATAAATGTGCCATCAGCCTTTCCTCTGTCAGTGGCCTATCTATTCATACTCATTTGTATTGCTCCCTTATGCCTATCCCATGCCTGTTTGAAGCCTGCACTGTATTCATAGCCACCACTTCTTGAGGTAGGCCATTCCATGCATCCACCACTCTTTCTGTGAAAAAGAATTTCCTCACATTCCCCCTCAATCGGCCCCCCTCTAAGCTCATGCTGTGTCCTCTTGTCTTGCTATTTTTCTTATATTTAAACATTTACTCTTTCACCTTGTTAATGCCCTTAAGGTGTTTGAATGCCTCGATCATATCACCTCTCTCCCTCCTTTGCTCAAGGATATACATATTGAGCTCTGTTAATCTGTCCTCATATGTCTTCTGATGCAGTCCCTGCACCATTTTGGTTGCCCTTCTCTGGACTGCCTCAATTTGGTTAATGTCCTTGTGAAGGTGTGGCCTCAATACTGCACATGATACCCAGATGGGGCCTAACCAGTGTTTTGTAAAGCGGGATTATACCTCTTAATGCACTTGTGATACCTCTACTAATACACCCTAACACCCCTAGCCTACCTACTGCTTTAGAGGTCTGCTTGGATGATTTCAGGTCATTAGTGATGATGATGCCCAAGTCTCTTTCTTACTTTGTGACTGCTAGCAACTCCCCTCCCAGCCTATAGGTGGCTTCAGGGTTTCTCTTCCCTATGTGCATGATCTTGCACTTCTTTGCATTAAATCCCAGTTGCCACTCTTCTGACCATTTTGCTAGTTTATCCAGATCTCTTCTCATTCTGCCCACCCCATCTGGATCATCTACTCTGTTGCAGATCTTGGTGTCATCTGCAAACAGACAAGCCTTACCCTCTAGTCCATCTGCAAGGTCACTAATGAAGATGTTGAAGAGGACTGGCCCTAGGACTGATCCCTGAGGTACCCCACTTATGACCTGCATCTCTTCTGACTGTATACCATTTACCACCACTCTGTTTTCTGCCAGTCAACCAGTGTGCCACCCAGTTGACCAACTTCTGACCCACCCCGAGCCTACCCAGCTTATTTATCAATCTTCTATGTGGAACAGTGTCAAAACCTTTGCTGAAGTCAAGGTAGGCGACATCAACTGCTCCCCCTTGGTCCACCACTCTGGTTACCCAGTCAAAGAAATCTATGAGATTAGTTTGACAGGATCTTCCTTTTGTAAACCCATGCTGTCTTGGATCTTGTGCCCCTATGGATTCCAGGTGTTGCACTATCCTTTCCTTAAGGAGTGCCTCCATTATCTTGCCCACTACTGAGGTAAGACTAACTGGTCTGTAGTTCCCTGCCTCCTCCTGTCTACCACTCTTGTTGAGCGGGATCACATGAGCCCTTCTCCAGTCTTCTGGGACCTCTCCTGTGCTCAGAGACTCACTAAACAGTTCTCTAATGGCTCTGCTAGTTCCACCTTTAGCTCCTTAAGTACCCTGGGATGTATGCCATCAGGTCCCATTGCCTTATCCACCCTGAGCTTAGCAAGCTCTTGTAGGACCCTTTCTTTTGTGAAGGGAGTAGTGCTCACCTCCCTCCCCGTGTCCATGGTGCTGAGCTGCGGGCCCTGCCCTACCTTCTCTTCAGTAAAAACTGAACAAAAGTATCTATTTAGGATAGATGCTTTTACATGGTCCTCCTCCTCACATGCTCCCTTTTCTCCATTAAGCTTAGCAATACCCCCTCTGGACTTTCTCCTTTCACTAATGTATCTATAGAAAGTCTTGCCACTTTTTTTTTTTTTTACAGTTTGTGCTAGTGTTTCCTCTGTTTGGGACTTTGCCTGCCTTACTGCCTTCCCTGCTTCCCTTAGGGCAGTTTGGTATGCCTCCCTATCTTCATCCTGCTGTGTTCCCTTACATTTTCTGAAGGCCAGCCTTTTGGCTCTGACCTTTTCTGCTACTGTATTTGAGAACCAAAGTGGTTTCCTTTTTCTTTTGCACTTCCTTTTCTGTCTAACACAATGGGATGTTGCTTCAAGTATTGCATCCTTAATGCTTGACCACTTTGCTTGTACCCCCTCACCTGTGTTTTTTTGCCAGGGCTAGCTTAACTCTGTTGGCCATCTTATCAAAGTCAGCTCCTCTGAAGTCCCATATTTTTGCCTTGGAATGGGATGATTTAGATGTAGTAACCAAACTGAACCATACCATGTGATGGTCACTGGCCCCCCAGGTGACCTACCTGGAGATCTGTGATCCTTCCCTGTTAGTCGGTACTAGATCTAGGATAGCCCTGTCTCTTGTGGGTTGTTGTACCAGTTGTTTGAGGCCCTCCCCCTGCAGTGAAGTAATATCTCCTGCATTTTCCCCTGTAATTTCCCCTTCCAGCTTCCACTCATGCCCCCTGGTTGTGCTCCCTTTCTTTAGTCTGAACATCTTTGGCTCCGCCCCCGTTTATCCCTTTTACATATTTGAAGACCCCTATCATATTATCAGTGTCAGTGGCTCAGTAGGTAGCACACTCGCCTCTGAAGCTGGGAGATCAGAGGGCTGTGGGTTCAGGTCCCACATCTAGCACTTGGGTTAATACTGTATCCCAGTACTGACAATGCATGCTGCACTTCTGAGGTGCAGTCTTTCGGATGAGATGTTAAACTGAGGTCCCATCTGCCTGGACTGATGGCAGTTCAGGTGGATGTTAAAGATCCCATGGCACTTATCGAAAAGAGTAGGGGAATTTCCCCGGTGTTCTGGCCAAATTTCCCTCATTCACTAAAAATACCACCAACAGCTTAATCTGGTTCAAGGTCAGTTGGCATTCATCTGTATCCCCCTCCCCGGGTCGTGCCTGAAAATAGGCAGGATTTGTCTAGTGCACTTACCCGGTCAACAAAAAATAAAAAAAAAAAAAAAATCATATCCCCCTGTCTCTTCTCTCCTCCAGCGAGTACAGCCCAAGCTCTTCCAGCCTTTCCTCATAGGTCCTCCCTCCCATGCCCTGAATCATCCAGATTGCCCTCCTCCTCCTCTGGACCCTCTCCAGCAGTGCTACGTCCTTCTTGAGGCGAGGTCTCCAGAACTGCACACAGTATTCGAGATGCGGCCTGACCAAGGCACTGTAGAGAGGTAGGATCACCTCCCTCCTCCTGGACGTAATCCCCCTGGCTATGCAGCCCAGAATCCCGTTTGCTTTTGCCACAGTTCTTCTGCAATTTTCAGTGTTATTCATTTTGGTGTCTACCACCACCACCCCCAGATCCCTTTCACTCATTGTGGTTTGCAGTGAGGCCATCCCCAGGGTGTATACATGGCCTGGGTTTCTGACCCCCTGATGCAGCACCCTACACTTCCCTGGATTAAACCTCAGTCCCCACCTCCTTGACCACCCCTCCAGGGTATCCAGGTCCCTCTGGACTGTCTCACTTCATCCCAGTCTGCCAGTGCTCCCAGTTTTGAGTCATCCACAAAGAGGCTCATCCTATTCCTAACCCCCCTCCCCATATCTGAGACATAGGCACTGAACAGGAGTGGCCCCAGTACCAAACCGTGGGGGACCCCAGTGATGACCTTCCTGGGGGGGGGGAGGAGACTATCCCACCAACCACTACCCTCTGTATTTGCCCCGTTAGCCAATTTTCTATCCATCTGAGCAACTGCCCTCCCACCTCCATCCCCCCCAGCTTTGTTAGCAGCCCACTGTGGGGTACCGAATCAAACGCCTTACTGAAATCCAGGTATAGGACATCCACCGGTCTGTCGGTCCAGGGTCCCAGTCACCCAGTCATAAAAATCTAAGACTGGTCTGACACGATCTCCCCGGGACAAAACCATGCTGTTTGTCATCCAGGTACCCCAACCTTTCCAGCTGCCTCCCGAGCCACTCCTCGATAATGCCCTCCATTACTTTACCTACCACAAATGTTAGGCTGACAGGCCTGTAATTCCCCCATCTCCTCCCTACACCCCACTTTGTGGATAAGCACCACATGAGCCACCCTCCAGTCTTGAGGCACCCATCCTGTCTGCAGAGAGGCGTTACAGTGCAGCAAGTGGAGCTGCTAGCTCATCTGCCAGTTCCTTCATAACCGTCAGATGCAGCCCATCAGGCCCTGGTGCCTTATCAGCTTTTAGCATCCAAAGGACCTCATTCACCCTATCCACTGCAATTTCTCCCTCCCAGTTCACCTCCTCATTTAAGCACCCATCCCCTTCTAGGCTTGGCCTGGCCTGCACCCCAGCCTCTTTCGGTCCTCTAGACTCCATCTGACCTCTTGACTCTGCTGTTTCCTCTACCCTCCCATTGGGCTGGATGGATCCCTTGTCTCCCTCTGTAAATATCAAGGCAAAGTACTCATTTAGCACCTCTGCCTGATCCCCCGCCTCCTGAGCCCATCCCTCCCCAGAACTAATCCTGCTGATTGTGTCCTCCCTTTTCTCTTCTCCCCCTATATATATCTATAGAATCCCTTTCCCCCCCCCTTCCGGGTATCCCTAGCCAGGTTTTGCTCCATCCTCGCCTTGGCTCCCCTCACCACTCTGGTGACTCTTCTAGCCATCAACTCATACTCACCCCTCTCCCTATCTCCCCCTAGAGCGCTTAAAACATGCATAGGCAGCCTTTTTATCCCTCACCACCTCTTGCACCTCCCTGGTCCACCAATATGACTTGTTAGCCCTACCATGCTTACGCCTTACCCTTGTACATGAGCTAGTAGCTTCCTGCACCCCTTTCTTAATGGTCTCCCACAAGCTACCAACATCCATGTCCGGCCTAATCTTTGTCCAAGCTCCCTCGTAGAATCCTGCCCATGCCCACGAAGTCTGCCCTCCTGAAGTCCACTACTAATGTATTGGTACGGTTATCTTCCACCCTAGACACAACAGAAACCAGACCATGACGTGATCGCCACCTGCCAGCAGGCTGCACACCTCCAGGCCCCTTATCTAGTCACTTTCTGCAAGGACAACGTCCAGTATCCACCCCCTCCCTAGTAGGTTCCCCCACCTACTGGACCAGGAAGGCATCCTGAAACATATCCATCAGTCTCTGTTCCCTGGCCACAGCAGATGTCAGTGTCCCAGTCTGTCTCCGGCATATTAAGATCACCTATGACCACCACCCTACCCTTTCCATGGTCACAGTGCCCCTTGATGTTCTCAACTAGTTTGTCCTCCAGGGCTTATTCCATTGCGGGGGGGGGTCTGTACACCACCCCTATTTTCAATCTTTTTCCTCCCCTCATTTGCAGGGTTACCCAAATAGCCTCCACCCCCCCCCACACACAGCCTCCTCCACTAACCACTATGTCATTTTTGACTATTAGCGCTACACCCCCTCCTCTACCCTCTTCTCTATTCCTCCTGACTATTTTGTAGCCCTCCAAATTTAGGTCCCAATCATTTTAAACTTCATAGGGTGCACACATCACCCCAAAAATTACCTAACTTCACCATGGTGCCAACTCCACAATGAAAGTCTGATAAAAATGTATCAAAGGTACATCTCCTCTTGGACTACAACCATAGCAACTTTCACAAACAGAGGTTGCTCCTATACAAATCAACCACCAGGAATTGGCACATTATATACATTATTATTATTTTTTTTTTCTTTGAAGGACAAAAAACAATTACAATGAAACAGATACATTGCTTTCCTGAAGGCACAGAAGCGCAGGGCCCGGAGCAGCCAGACGGATATGTTACGTGAATGAGTATATGATTGTACTATCTCAAAAGGCAAAGGAAATTCTTTGCAAAAAAAAAAAAAAAATATGCATTAATGCACTAGTTAGGGTTTGTAATATAGCGACAAAAGTAGGGAAATGTGGTGTTAGGGTTTCCAGCCCTAACTCCCCACCCCAATCCGAAAGCAGCAAAAAGGGGGAAAAAAAAAAAAGTTACGGTTTTGGCCATCCTGAGTCTTGGCGAATTGGTGGGGTCTTCTTTGGAGTTCTCAACCCTAATGCTCACCCCATTCTGATGCAGTCTTCAGACTTACAGAACTGTGTCTCTCCACATGTTATCAACAACCTGTGGGCACTGCCTGAAGCAAACAGATCTCGTCTGAACTTAATTTGCCCAGGGAACAGGGTGAGCATTAGGGTTGAAAACCCCAAGGAAGACCTCCTCACTGATTCACCTAGATTCAGGACAGCCAAAACTATTTGTTTTTTTGCAACTGGGTGGGGGTGGAGGTGGGAAATTAGGACTGGAAACCCTAACACATTTCCTTACTTTTGTTGCTTTAATCTAAACCCTAACTGGTGTATGTACACAGTTTTGGCAAACTATATATGTGTGTATATATAGAGAGGAGATATGAAATGAACTAATGAAATAAACATATATATCTTCGAGTTGTACATGACCTCTCTCTCCCTCCCCTCACCAACCTATCCATATATAAATCAACAGGACCTAAAAGTTTCATAAACGAGGCAGTGAACAAGCAGTTCTCTTTTTCATTCACTGTTTTCATGCTCGTTTCTATGAATGGAAGGTCTTTGAAAAATATGTGAAGTACATTTGGTCAAGGTATCACTGCAATGCGGTAATGCGGTAATGTGGTATGTCCTGTTGCCACTGGTCAATCAGCAACAGGTCAACTGTAATGTATCTAAGTGGTGATATCTGGGTACCCAGCAGGTGATATATTTTGATAACTAGTGATAGCTTTGAGCCAAGTTTCAAGCTATCCTTATAATATATACTAGAAATTTATTATGTTTTATAAAATGGGCAGAATGTTTTGTGGGAGTGTCAAAAATTAGCCTTAGCCTGGCACACAAAAAAAAAAAAAAAGAAGGTGGTGATCTGGTTGATCTTGCTTTTCGGTTTGTGAAATTTTTTTTTTTTTTTTTTTTTTTAATTTAGTATGCTTACTCTTCCAGCCAGTCCCCGTCAGTCCAATCCAACTTATCCAGCCCC